>OZ038390.1:39751316-40351316 GCA_964036045.1 Eutreptiella sp. 'Long Island Sound 2002'
AACCCCCCCTCCCCAAAAAAAATGACCATTTAGGGGAGGGGGGCACAGCCTGTGGAACTTCCCCCCAGGGAAAGCACACCAGGGATGGTGCACAAACCAACAGGCGAATCCCCAGGGTCGGTCTAAACCCTGCTGTGATTTGTGGAGATTTATCAAGATCCACTATCGTTGAGAGGCGAAGTGAGAAGGAGTGGGTGAGCGTAGCTGCAGGAGTGGGGGGAGAATTGGGTGGGTGCGGGCCAGAACTCCAAATGCCCCCCCTCCCAACACAGTCCCCAGGTAACATGGGGGGAATGTTTGCCCGGCGCGCGCCCGGCGCGCGCCCGGCGCGCGCCCGGCGCGCTACTTTTGTATTAACTATCCCGACTTCAGCCCCAGATTTACCCTCCCATGGAGAAGCCCCCCAAGTAGACCACGTTGCACTGCACACCTTCCCTACAAAGCACGTTGCAAAATAAAGCAATATCTGTGACTTCAACCACTCCAAATGTCATTTGTGTTGCACTTAACAAACAACATTGGTCCCACAAGTGTGGGTGTCAATACATTCATTACAATAGTGCTCCTTACACTCAAGTGCACATGCACGCATTTCAGGAACTACGCAACAAAACACAACGCAACACAACGCAAAGAAGAAAGAAAGAAAGCCCCTTTTTGCCTCCTTCTCGAGCCGGGGAAAAGCTCGAGGCAGGGATCTTCAAGCCCCTGATTGCCTCCTCCTCGAGCCGGGGTATGAAAGCTCGAGGCAGGGATCTTCAAGTGCCGGTATCGGCGAATTGGACACAAACAACAGGAACTACGCAACAAAACACAACGCAACACAACGCAAAGAAGAAAGAAAGAAAGCCCCTTTTTGCCTCCTTCTCGAGCCGGGGAAAAGCTCGAGGCAGGGATCTTCAAGCCCCTGATTGCCTCCTCCTCGAGCCGGGGTATGAAAGCTCGAGGCAGGGATCTTCAAGTGCCGGTATCGGCGAATTGGACACAAACAACAACACAAGCAACAAAGCGTGGATTCAAAGATTGTTCCGGTTTCCTCAATAGCACCGGACGGTTGGGGCCCAAAAGAGGGCGGAAATGCTACATCACCCCTGCATTCTCGGGGGTCCCCAACAAAGGGAACGAAATCGGAAGTCAAAACCTACGCCGGGGGTCACCATGATGCACCACGCAACAAAGCGTGGATTCAAAGATTGTCCCGGTTTCCTCAATAGCACCGGACGGTTGGGGCCCAAAAGAGGGCGGAAATGCTACATCACCCCTGCATTCTCGGGGGTCCCCAACAAAGGGAACAAAATCGGAAGTCAAAACCTACGCCGGGGGTCACCATGATGCAGCACGCAACGAAGCGTGGATTCAAAGATTGTCCTAAGTGCGCCCCTTAGCGCACCCCCTAAAAGGTCACCGGTGGGGCACGGGTCCAAAAAGATGCCCGGCGCGCGCCCGGCGCGCTAACGTTCCCCCATGGTCCAAAGCATAAAACCACCCCCAAATGGTTTTATAAAACCAGCCCGGGTGGTTTTATAAAACCACCCCTTTGGGGGGATAAAACCACCCCTTTGGGGGAATACAACCACCCCTTTGGGGCACTGGCCAAGTTCCTGCACTGCGTGCGCACTGCGTGCATGCGCAAGTAGAGGCTGGGATACTCACCCAAGAATACCTATCACCTATCTAGTAGCACGGCGAAGCAGCAAAGCCCACATGAGAACAACGAAACTGCCTTCAACTTGGTAATCATCTGTCGTTATGAACAAGTCACTCAGCCTTGTAAAGTACGACTATGCAAAGGCATGCAAGATGCACACATGTACATGTTCAAAACAGCGCAGGATACCGGGCATTCTCGAAAACCAGATGTGGCGATACCCCCTCGCCTTGCTGGCGGAAACGGAAACTGACCTCCGTCCGCCTGGGGTTGGAACAATCACGGAGACCTCCCTATCAAAGTCCTGAAGTTGCAATGTGTCTTTGCGGATCCACCTTACCAGCATGTTCTCGCATGCTCTCTGTTTAAGAGTCCAGATCACCCCGTGCGCTAACGCCCATGCGGGGGAGGAAATAGGTGAAAATGGTTGAAAATGGGCAAAAATGGTTGACAATTCAAATATGCCACACCCTAAATGCTTAGGAACCTAAAAAAACCCTGGTACGGAACCAAAAACGTGTGAAAAGGGGGCGAAACTAGGGTTCGAGTATTTGCCGACATCCAAAACTTCGCACTGCGTCCATGGCATTCCCAATAAAACCACCCCCCTTGTTAAACCACCCCCTTCGGAGTGATAAAACCACCCCGGGGTGGTTTTATGCCACCAACGCAACAAATGACATACACAACAAACAAAAGCAGTCTGAGCAATGCTGCCACAAAGGCAATGCATGTCAAACTAGATGAACAGTTAACCCAAACCATGTCTGTTCACCCACATTCCCCAACCGAGTCAGACATCCTATCACGCATATACAAAGGGCCCCCAAAGAGCAATGTGAAGCAAAACACTGTCGTTCCCTAACCCTCCATCACCTCTCCTACCTCCATACCCGAAATGGAAATGGGACAAGCCCCCACCCCCATCCCCAAGGGTGTTCTCCTTACAGCACAACATGTAGACCTAAGGCAACTTGTCTTCCGGTACTGAAAAGGGGGGATAAAACCACCACAAAGGGGTGATAAACCCCCCCCAAAAAATGACCCAGTGGGGAGATAAAACCACCCCCTTGGGGGGAAAAAACCACTCCTTTGCAGGGATAAAACCACCCCTTTGAGGGGATAAACCCACCCACCCCAAAAGGGGGGATAACACCACCCCCGAGTGGCATAAAACCACCCCAGGGGTCAAAAATGGCCAAAAAGGGGGTTGGAGGTGGTTTTATACCCACCACCACCAGGCAACATCCCCCCCCCCCCCCCCAGGGTCCTTCAGCAACGGACTGATTGGGGCCAAAAACAACTGATAGCGTGCTGGGCATAGTTAGGGCACGACAGGTTTCTTCAGATGGACTTACTGAAAGAATGGTGGTCCAACTTCCAAGATGCCACAAGCCATCAGAGCTAACAGGCGGTGCACACCACAACACGTTGTCGGTGTGGGGTCCTGACGCAAAAACAATCCACCAAGGGAATATTTCATCATCACTCTCAAAAGAAAAGTCACCTGCGAAACATGGGGGGAGGTTTTTCCCCACACAGCACGCCCAATACACTGGTGGATCCAAGTGACAGTTGCCTCAGCACCAGAGATATCTGCAAATTTTAGGGGCGACTGGAGGTTCCCCACCCCAATATTGTGCCAACTGGGGGGCTACGGTGGGGCCAATGAGCGCAGGTACCATAGTTCACGGTCAGTTCAGGTCAGAGGCTAGGATTAGGATTGCAACTGGGGTTAAAATATGATACAATTCAACAGGCTATGCAGGACACAAAAGGATGGGGCTCGGTGCATCTTGAGATGATTATGCCGTTAGATGTTCAGTGAAACTGTGTAAAGGTAAATGAGCCATCTGCAGTGGGGGAGATGTCATTTTACAGCAGGCTTGAGAGTGATAAGGTTCATGTGCTTGTGGGTAAGAGGTTGGCTGCGGAGCAAAGGGGGGTGTTACCCAGCCCACCAAACCCCTACACTATCCCTTTAAGAAACCGTACGATAGGGGCGCTGGCAAGTGGAGACCAAGTCTGCCCACCGGAGGCCCTCCCGAACCGCCGAGCTGCCGCCTGACCTGCCATGGGGACGCGCTCCCAACCCCCCCCCCTGCTGAGCTGGCTGGGGGGAGCTTGGCGCTGCCCTTGTGAACCTTATGGAGAGCAAGCTCCCGAACCGGGAGAATCGCCCCCCGGTTGGCACCGGTCATGCGCCAGAGGCTTGCTTGCCCTGAGCCCACCCAGCCAGAACGTAGCCCCCCCCCCCCCCCCCTGTCATTCTAAGGACGGCATGAGCCCATCAAGGTCCAAATCACTGGTGTGCAAAGTGTTAGTGGTGGAATTAGGGAGTGGGCTACCCTGCACCCTGATTCCGTACACTACGCCTAAGCCCTCCCGTAGCCCCCTGCAGAGTCCATGTTCATTCCTCCCGCTGTATCAAACATGTGAACAAACCTGTGGGCCACCATCCTGCCCCACATCCCAAGAGGGTGGGCGGGGGGTGGGGGGTAAAGACAAGCCGGCGCAGACTAAGGATGGAAACCAGCACGAATCTATGAGTCAGCAGGGGATAGGCATCCGGAGAAAACCAGGCATTTAAATGAGCCAATGAGGGTAGAATCCTGGGAAAGAAGGGATTGCTGTCATGGTCAAACGATATGGTACTCCAGGGGCAAATGGAGACAGTAAATGAGCCGGGAGGGCATCGATGTGTGACAGCAGGTTCTGCCCTGCCAAGGAGCCAGGGATGCAGAACAGTTCCATACCATCCGGTTCTGCTCCATCTGAGGACCCCTGACTGACCTGTTGATGCCCACGTGGATCTGCACGGACAAAAATTACATCCACGGACAATGCTCCTCCTGCACAAATCGCTCCAAAGATAACAACCGTGGTGCCCACGCAGGTGCTGTGCTTGAAGTAGTGTGCTGTACATGCAGTGACACAGACCGCAAAGGGGCTGTCATACCATGGGGGTGATACAAAGCGTGGTGCTTCCACCTGGTGGTACATAAATGCCCTCTTGCGTGCACTTGGGCATTTGGCATGTACAACTATATGCTACCGGCACGTCAACAAAATTGTCAATCAATCAATGCACAAAAGGCCAACAACGTCATACCTGGAAGGTGACATATCATTTTTCACACTGATGACACATCAACCCAGTACAAAAATCAACATTCGTCTGAGCCCTGTGGTGTGCAACAAATTGGTTTGTCCTGATGGTGCCCTGCAACCACCCTTCCAAAAAACATGGGGAAATCCGTCCAGATGGAAGCGATTGATATGTGAAACGAAGAGGGCAACGGGGAACTCATTATGGTGTTCTTGTTCTAAGGAGGAGCATAAGACTCCTCAGTGCTGGATGGTGAGGTTAGATGGCTAGGTTGACAAAATCGGGCGGTTTTTTGACTGTGGTTTACGGTCCATGGACAGAGGTTGACGGGTAGCCAACAGCAAGTGGTAGGGACAACAGACATTGGATCGTTGGGGCTTGTTGACTTTCAAGTAGAATAGAGGTTAGCGGTTCTCTATCCCCATGAAAAACAGCACTGGTGCTATTTCGCCGCCCATAAACCTGAAGAAAATTCCCAAGCAAACTGAGAGCAGTTGGAAGTGCAGAGCAGGGAGAAAATTCTTGCTGATGCTGCAGGAATTGTGCAGCAATCACTCAATTCCTGTTCAGGGTGTGCGCCCTCAAACCAATACAATCTGTTGGATCTTGGTGGATGGCCTTGTCTAACAAGATGACTTCTTGCACAAGTGCAGGGGCCATCAAAGCAATACAGCATGTGGCCTGCTCGCTGTGCATCGGGCCTGATTTGTGGGGGCGGGTGGGGGGGGGGGACATCAAAATCAAGAAAGTGAGCCGTTCAACACTTCAGTTACACGCACTTATATGAGTTTTGTGTGGAAAACCCCCTGCACAACGAGGAAAGCCTGAGCCCTCACCCAAAACCACCTGATAGAAGGTTACAGTGTGGCAAGCTGGGTTGCTGACCCATGGACCACCGTCAAGAGACACGAGACAACACCCCAACATGTCTGCCTGCAAGTTCAGTCAGCACATGAAAGGACCCAGGCCCGGTGTCACAGGGAGTGAGGAGCTCATATGCTGTGATGCCCTACATCAGCGGTCCCCCACACAAGGGCACCAGATGAGTAAGTGACTGACCTGTGTGGCAGGCAGTGCAGGATAAATGCTGAGGTCACGCACACACCCCTTCCCCTGTAGAAAATGAGCACAACAATACTGGTTAAGGGTCATCAGTCTAAGCAATTTTTCGGATTGCCACTCAAATGAAGATTGATTCCAGGAAGGACAGACGCAAGGGGGGCGGCCTGTTTGAATCTTGAAACCCAATCAGGTGTGAAAACTTTTGGGGGCCTGGAGGGGGGGGGGGCGGGGAGGGCACGCGGGGGGAGTGCTACGGGGGGGGGGGGGGGGCGGCGACACGTGGGGGGAGATCAGTGTGGCTACGTCACCCCTACCTTCTTGTGGGTCCCCATGCTGGGGATAGATCAAAGTGGTTCCACTAAGCATACTGTGGGCTACCCTCGAAATCCCCAATGTGAGCTGAGCATTTTAAGTCGACACACATAGGGTAGATGAACAATTTGGCGCCTGCGGCACCACTAGTTTTCCCAAAATTCTCAAGTTGGACAAAGACGAGTTGGAAAGCTTTGGGGGGTCTGGAGGGGGGGGAGGGGGGGGGGGGGTGTCAAGATTTGAACTGGCCGCCCCCCTTGGACAGACATGGGCAAGGGTCTGCGGGGTGTTTGGGCGTGGGTTAAGCTATGTGATCTGTGATTTACGCTAGCGGGACCTTTTTGGTCACTAACATATCTTTGTTGCGCTGGTATGAGTACTTGTCTGGCCAGGAACTGCATTTGGGAGACGAAATTTACAAAAGTCATGTTGAACGGGTCAAATTCGGTTATACGGGTTCGGGGCCAATTTGCGTTTTACCTCTGTGTTGTCTGCCCAATCAATGCCACCCAGAATGGCACCACAGCCAGGCAACGCTCTTTTCGGATTTGAAGCAGATGTATGGGTTTGTGCCATCCCTTTCCGGCGAACCAAAAGGACTGGCCTTACCAGGCCAGGTACTTGGGAGGTGCTTGCCAGGTGCTCGCCTAATCAGGCTCTGCAGCAGCGCCTGGGGGCTGGTCGGTAGCACCACCTGCCCTACAGCTCCTGTAGACAACCATTCACAGTTGTAAGGAATCTGTGCTTCATTAGGGCCTCAGCACTCCCTCATCACATCGCAGCAATCCTACGAAAAAGGGGGCAGATGTGGCTGTCTGTGAAGGGTAAGGGTTCACATTGTGTTCCTTCCTCGTGACAAAAAAGAGCCAGAAACAAGAAGTGCATCCACTCAGCTTGACGACCCTGTGCCCAGGGGTGGGGGAATGATGAGGGCATTTGGTGAAACCTAGTATGCACGTAGCAAAACCTAGTAAAATGTAGCAAAACCTAGTAAAATGTAGCAAAACCTAGTAAAAAAAATTTTTTTTAAAAAAAATTTTTTTACTAGGTAAAAAAAGCAAAAATTTTACAAAATTTTTCCTTACTAGGTTACTAGGTAGTGACAAAATTGGACTTGAATTTGAACAAAAAACACCAAGTTTATAAGTGTATGGGGGGGGGGGGTCAACGGTAGGTGGTATTTATGTTTAAGGGCATGGTGCCCCCTGGTCTATGCCAGGCCACTTGTGTAAGTGGCGCCCCACCCGGGCCAAACCGTGTATTGCAAGGTCAGCAAAAATAAAATGAGGCTCGAGAAAAGAAGGAGCTTTTATATCATAAATATATATTACTACACCCCTCTCCCCTTAAATTTAGCTAACAACAACCATCAACAAGCAACAAGCAACAAGCACGTCTCCGTGCCGTTTTGGCCATTGCACCTTCCCAACGCCTCGGGCCTGACTCTACTTTAGCCATCCTAGAGCCTAGGTGGTGCCCTTGCCAAATCCAAGTTTTGAGCCAAAAACTCACCGGTGGCAGCCCGAGGCGGTGGCGCCAAGTCGGGAGGTGCCCTCCCAAATCTGCGCAGTTTTGGGCCAAAAACAGCCATTTTTCGCCCAAAACAGCCCTAGTAAGGGTTCAAAAGAGCCAAACGAAGGCAAACGGCTGCTACACTGCACGTGCGGCTTGACTTTCTCATGACCAAGGGACCTTTGGTGCCCTCTAACTCCACGATGTGTCCGAGAAACGGCCCAAAAAGGCACCAAAAAGCCCCAAAAACTGCGCAATGTGCACCAGCACCCCGAAACCAAGAACGGGCCGTATCTTGGGCTACGTGGCTCAAAAACGAATTCCGAGGGCACCTAGTCCACCCGCAACCCCCCGCTTTTTATGGTTTCCAAGCCTCAAAATCGCCCAACGCGGAACGTAGACCCCCGTACCAGTGGTCACTTGGTGCAGCCGGAGGGCCGGCCAGCCCACGCACAGTGGGGGCCAACGGTGGGTCCACCAGGGTCCCCAGGGCGAAGAAAAAGATTTTTTCCAAAGTTGTTTCTAGACCACTTGGGATGCTCAAACAAGTGTTTTTAGCCCATTTTGAGCCCGTGGTGGCGCGTTTTGGGCCATGGAAAATCCCAAAATGCCTTGAAAATGGGCCGTTTTGGGACCAACAATGGGTCAAAAATGGGTCAAAAACGCGTTTTTCCAAAAATGATCCTGGACCATTTATGATGCTCAAACAAGTGGTTTTAGCCCATTTTGAGCCCGCGGCGACGGGTTTTGGCTCATGGAAAATACCAAAATGCCTTGAAAATGGGCCATTTTGGGACCAAAAATGGGTCAAAAATGGGTCAAAAACTCGTTTTTCCAAAAGTGATCTCGGACCATTTGGGATGCTCAAACAAGTGTTTTTAGCCCGGTTTGAGCCCGCTTTGACCCAGTCTAGCCCCTTCCTCCACATGTATGTGCCAAGTTGTACCCTTCGCACGTACCTTAGAGCCGTATGGTAGAGCCACCTAGAGTTGGGGAGAGGGGTGTAGATTAGAGGATATATATATATATATATATATATATATATATATATATATATATATATATACATGGGTAATACGGCGATTTCCCCCCCCCTCCCCCCCCCTCCCCCCACTACTGGGTGCGTCTTCAAAGGGAAGTAAGGATACCCCCCCCCTATTTTGAGGTTGGGGAACTCAAAAAAACATGTTTTGGAAGGTATTTAGATGGGTAGGGGTGAGTTTGGGGCCTACGAAGGGGTTGGAAGAGCTAAAAATAGGGTATGACATCACTTATGGCAATCTCCTACCCAAACTGCCAAATACAGGCAACCTAGGGACAAAATTGGTACTGTGAGCCACAATTCTCCCCTAAAACTGATTGTGAATGATGAAAATCAACAAAAGGCAGGCAAATGTGTCGAACTTTTATGGTATGGGGGGGCTAAAAGGTGGGGATGGGCTATTTTTAGGGGTAAAGTGGCTAATTTTAGCAGTTTGGGTAGGATGATGTCATCAGTGATGTCACACCCTATTTTTAGCCATTTTGAGCGCTTTGTAGGGGCAAATACCCACTAAAAGCCATTCAATTCACTTCTAAAACATGTTTTTTTGTGTTTCCCGACCCCAAAATAGGGGGGGGGGTCCCTAGTCCTGCCCCAAAGTGCACCGGTTGGTCGGGGGGGGGGGGGATCGCCGTATTACCCATATACATATATGAGGTGCACACACGTGTGCTTTATATGAAGTCGCAAAACACGCGCTTGTAGATGAGGTCCGACTTCTTATCTTTGTATGTGGGTTGTGCAGAGGGAGGGTTGTGCTTGCACATGTCGCGAAGCACGCCCGTGGTCTTTTCTTCCAACTCTTTGATTAGATTTTTGTCATACTCCAATTTCCTAGAGGCATCTTTGGGGTAATGCTCTGGAACAAAAAGTTCTTGACCACGGATCACCACCTTTGGACGGACCTCATCTACAGAAGGCGGCTTGTCAACCACAAGCCACCCAAACTTTTTTTTTTACTGAGTTTTGAAACCTAGTAAAAAAAATTTTTTTTTTACTAGGTTCCCAATACCTAGTAAAAAAACTAGTGAACCTAGTAAACTGTTACCTAGTAAAAAAAAAATTTTTTAAAAAAAATTTTTTTTACTAGGTTTCACTACAAACCCGAATGATGAAGGCAAATTTGATGGCTCCTACAGCACACACAAAAAAAAGGCTCCATGCTCCATGGCGTTCTTCTCTAACCTTCTCGTTGTTGTCTTGTTCTTGGGTACTTCCATGGGCCCCTTCCCAGGATCTAATGAATGATATTGTGCCGTTAGATGTATTGTGGGCCCAAAGGGTCACCCATTTTTTGTCTTTGGACTCGCTCTTGGCTGCTGTTCACTTCCAGTATCCCGATGTTGGTTATGCCAGCTCACAGTCGTTGTTCCCTTCAAAGGGGCCTCAATTGACAAGTACCCCTCAAACCGACCCACGAGGGTCCGAGGCACCCCAAGTGGTATTTCTGGCATGCAGGACATGCAGCCCGTCATTTTTAGGCTGCTTGGTAATGCTGTTGGGAGCGACATAAGAACTCTTTGCTTCAAAATTAGGCCACTTTGAAAGTCCTGAAAAATCATGCCGAGTGTGAGGTTGTTCTTCTGCAACCTCACCAGTCCAAGGTGCCATGATTTCCTGTACGTTTATTGCCCCAGGTCGCACGCAATGTTCCATATTCCGTGGTTCTTGTCTGCTCACTGGAATCAAATGTTGCTGCATCATGTCTCTGACTATGTGCTGCAGCACTTTTCTGTATGCACCCTAATTACTATGTGCACAAAGCTGGCAGGTGCAAAACTCCTCTATGTGCATCCCAAATTCACCAATTCAGGACCATGAATGAACATGGGTGTGCCAAATGCCAAATACCGCACCACAGTGGGTTGATACTTCACGACTCTCAGTGCAGTGACTTGATGCTCTTGGGCATCACGTGCAATGTCTCTTCATGCGAATCTCTTTGCTTGGTATGTTGATGCCTGTTCATGCCCAGCCTGGCTCTGGGTTGGGTACTTCTAATATGCGTACACATTTTGGACAGCAGCACCAGTAGCTCAGACGAGGGCTCGGATCTAGGAGTAAGACCAAGTGGGGAAGAGCTGCGCTCCCATGCAGGCAACAGAGCGGGAGGGCGGGGGGTACAGAAACAGCTCACGGGGGGTCAGGGAGATGAGGGTACGGCAAAGGGGATAAAGCAAAATGGCACATTAGACTTACTGGAACCAACACCAGACAAAGACAAATGGGGCAACAGTAGGACAGCGAGAAACAGTGTCAACTGCATGCACGCTCCAATGCAGAAGGGACGTAGGGAGACAACAACAAGGCGCCAGAAAGGAAACAGTGGGCAAGGTACCCAAAGGACTCAACCCAAGCCACGAGTGACATCCCAGCCAATGAGAGTCACATGAAAGCGAGATACCATGGATTCCCATGTACGACAAAGAGGACTGCCACAAGTGAGAACAAGAGGGAATTGAATGATTCCCGCAGTTGGGCAATTGACATCAGGTATGTGGGTGTACACACACACATAGATGCATGGGAGGGTGGAAGGGGGGCCGGGGGGTGACAAGTGCGCATTTGAGGGGACCTATTTGACTGCACTTTTACCATAAGGCAGACAAGGCGGCTAAGGTGGGGGCAGTCAGCAGAAGCACACACGGCACACACGGATGGACGATTGTTTAGGTACTTGCACAACAATGACGACCGATGAGCCATGCTCAAAATTGCGCGCGTGTGTGTGTGCACGTGTGCCAGTTTGCCAATTGCCCTGCCATGGGGGTGTTTTCATCGCCTTCAGTTCTCACCAGTGGCAGTTCTTTGATTCCATTGTCGGAATCAGGTCAGCTTTGCACACTAATCTGGCTCTGGGTCCGGCAGTGCGAGGGACCCTTGCTGCTTGCGCTTGCGTCAGTCCTCAACCCATCATACACTGCCATCTCACTTGTGTCGGACACCTGTACTGCTGCCTGTCTCTTTATTCCCCAGCCCCTCATGACTTTTGTCCTCAGCCTAGGATGTTCTTGTGAGTGCCCCCTCCGTTGCAACTTGTGCACCACCGATAGCTGCACTACTGCCTTTGCTAACTTATCCACCTCGTCATTATGTGGTACAGAGTTTTGCCCATATGCATGTATCACAGTCCATTCCCCTGACCGCATGGTCACCATGCCGTACATATCATCCAAAATGTCATGATGTCTCATGGGTTGTTACTTTTGGAGTACCATCTCCGTTTCTTGTACAAATCAATGTGCTGCAGGATTTCAACACACCACTTGGAGTCACTTTACAACTTGATCTCCTTCTCCCCATGCCAAGGGCTGTCTGGACTGTGTGTTTGCGCGCTTGTGTGTGTGTGTGTGTGTGTGTGTGTGTGTGTGTGTGTGTGTGTGTGTGTGTGTGTGTGTGTGTGTGTGTGTGTGTGTGTGTGTGTGTGTGTGTGTGTGTGTGTGTGTGTGTGTGTGATCTGTACTTTTAGAGGTGGATCCTTGTGCAGCGTTGGGCTGGACGCCTCATTTGGCTCAGGTCTGCTGAGGCCTCTTTGTGACGTTATTTCCCTCCCTTCTGCGGAGGAGTGGTGCGATGGCCGCGGCCAGAGCTTCCAGGAGCTCTGGTCTACGTAGCGCTTCCAAAATTTCATGGGCAAGTCCCGACATTTTGTATGACCCGTGGGGTCGTGCCAAGCAGGGGTTTCACCAGCCCAGGGGGGGGCAGAAGCAGCCCGTGTGATGATAGAGTCACCAGAGGTCGTGCCTGTTTGGCTTTCGGTTGGGTATGCAGTGTCACCGGCTGGCAGGCACCAAACAAAACACCTGTGTGTGTGTGTGTGTGTGTGTGCACGTGTGAGGCTTCGCTTTGTCTGTCTGAGATACGGCCAATGGTAGGACTGAAGGGGAAGCCGAACTACCCATTTTTGAGGGGCGGGACTGGGGGCAGCTTTAGTAGAGCTCATCAAAACTGGGGGTTGAGATTGGAAGATTGATGCAGTCTTGAGTGCTCACTGATTTCTCAACACGCTGGGAACTGCAGGCTCCCCCACATTGTACTCACCATTCTTATCACAGTGAGCCTCGGGCTTGGAGGTCCCATCGTCAGCCCACTCAAAAGGGTATGCTGACGCTAATAACAGAAGAATGAAGATCAGCTTTGGCCCTTCCCTCCTGCAATCAGTCACCAACATTGGGAGTGATAGCAAAAGAGAACGAGTGAACAAATGATGCTGTGTCTATCCACCCTCTCTCCAAAATGCCTGCCCATGATCAGGCGCACCCCCTTGTGCCTAGTGTGGCAAATTATGCACTTCCAATGTACCAAGACCAAGAAGGAGCAAAGGTGGGGCATGGGGCACAGGTACTTGTTGGATGCCAAGTGTTGCAATAATATCTGCTGGGTGATAGGCAGAGAAGCTTCTCATGGCAAAGGCTAAGATTGGTAGGGTCAGGGGACTGGGGGCATGACCTGCTGCAATCTGGAGTAGGATGGTTTGGATACTGATCGGTATCAAATACTATTTGGCAGCCCCTAAAGTGAGAACGGACACCTGCCCCTGACAGGCAAGGCTGACACTCAGCTATTGGGAATGATATGCTGGCGCTGCTTCCAAAACTGGTACTGGTACTGCTCCTGGGTCTGCTGCTCATGCTGCGTCTGCTGCAGGAGGTGATCCCTCACTTCCCGCTGTTGGTGCTCCAAGTGCCTTGCATAATCCATCACCATCCCCTGCAAGTGATGAGGAAAGGTCGCTGGATAAGACTAGCAATTCCAGTAAGGGCTACCAGGATGAGGACCCCGCTGATTTTCCCAGAATATGTCGGGCCTCATCGAAAAGAAGGGGTGGGTAGGACCAAGGAAGGTTCAGACACCCACCCCACCCAAACCCAAAGACACCCACGTGGACCCACGCCTCTTACCACATACGTATGCTTTACCCAACTCTTCTAAAACTCAAAGGGGGCGGGTATGAGAGGCAAAAAAGGTGCTCTCCCCGGGATCAACAGAACCCCAGAGTACCCGCCTCAAGGTGATGTACGCATCTCCGCTGAAAAAAGCATGGTCCCGCCTCATTTTGCGTTTGTAATTTCCTGGTTTTCTGCTGCTGGTGCTGCTGCTGGTGCTGCTGCTGGTGCTACATGTGGTCCCTGGAAGTTTTTCCTCCAATTTTCCTCCAATTTCCCCCATTTTCCCTCATTCGCATGATCCGGTCATGTCAAACAATCGTCCTCAGGGACTTGGAGACTTGGCAGCAAGAGCGCTTGCCAGTTCAGGCACTTCCCAGTCCATGTGTTGTTTGTGCCAAAGCCGTTTGCCTGGCTCATGCCCTCTTGCATGGATTTGCATTTCACCAATAAAAATCTTCATGCAATCCACGCAGTGTGGCTGTAACAGTAGCAGCAGTACTGATAACAGCAACAGCTCTGAGGGGCTACTTTTGCACTGTACAAAGGGCACACATGCACAAACATGCACACACCTGTTGGCGCTCTTCATTGGCAGCCAACTGAGACTTCAGACGTCGCGCAAGCTCACTGTGTAATGCCTGCAAAGGGGATTGCATCCTTAGTGCTACACAACTCGGGCCTGGCACCAGCAGGTGTCAGCACAGCACTTGCATACATCCTGGCTGTCATGGTCACCCAAACCGCCTTATGGACAACCTCATGGAAGGCCCATCACTAATCACCATAATACACTCACCAGATTTTTCTGCGATACGACATACATACATGCCCTCACTGTTGCACTGCAAAAGGCATCACATTACATTTGTGGGAGACTGGGTGTGCTGATTATGCTGCAGAATCAGATGCAGCACCCTCCACTTCCAGCTCCCGCTCCGTTTGCTTTTGTCGGTATATGGTGCCCAGTAGTTCTCCTGTGGGGCAGTCTGCTGGACTTTCGGCTGCCGTTATTCGGATGGGGATTCAGGCTTGCCTCGTCGCTGACTTGAGCACCTGAATCCCCCCAGCCAGAACGCCGCTGTCAGCGTTGCCCTGCTAGCGGTCCTTGTTTCTTCTCCCTCCTTCAAGGGGGCTGAATTCTTGTTGGTACTGCCTTTCATCCAATCCAGGGAGTACAAGGAGCAAAAGGAGGAACACATCCTCACCTGCCATGGGGCCAATGCGAAAAAGGTCCAGGCCTTTGGTGACCCAACCTATCTGTCGGCCAGGTCAAACGTATCCACTGGGTTATCTAGATAGGTTATTCAAAAATCCGGCCCAGAACCGATTGGCCTGATTTCGGACCCCCAGGACGGCCGAAAACCGCTAGTGCGCGCCCATGGCATTGGAGTGGGTCCAGATGCGTGGCCAGCACAGGAATGTTCACATCAACATATGGAAAATCGAAAGTAATCAGCTGCCAAAGCTATGATTTGCCGCGTGAAAATGGTACCCAGGAACAACGAAGAAGGGTTTGCACGGTGTGCGGGTGGGAACACACATGATTGGAGACTAACTTCAGAAGTGAAGGAGACATACAAGAGGGTGAGAGATATGCAGAGGGGGTAGGAGATGACACTATAGATATATCGTCCCGACTAGACACCTCAGGAGTTTGGAGTGCCCTTGCTGAAAACTAAGTGTGCCCAACGCCAACACCAGGGCTGCATACACTCAGTCTGAAAATAGCTAAGTGTCTCCCTACTAAAGCTAACCGCCGGAGTATCCCTAGACCTTGATGCCCTACCGGCACGAGTGCGTCTATGATGTTCATACCGTGTAGCCACTATGCATGGCTGCAGTACGATGTCCGGTGGAACCCATTGGAACGCCCGTTTTGAGGTTGTTCCGTACTTGGCCTGAATTTGGGCTCCATCTACCCCTACGTCATCAGACAACCCGTACTGGCCATGCTTACCATGCTGATATGCCGGTCATCTACGCTTAAGGAAACCACCTACACTTACTAGGGTTTCCTTTCCGGGTACTACCGCTAACCAATACCGTAATAGAAATGGAAACCCTATTATCAGGCCAGGTCCTATCGGGGCCACATGTATGAAAACCTGCATGCACTTGAACACCTGAAACCCGTCAGGAGTTTCGGCCAATACCCGTACGGTGGCGATGCCACCCCTACGGCGTCCTGACAAGGGTTTCTTGCCTACAGTGATGAGCTGCACAAGATTTGGTGCGTCCATAAGAGCCTCCTCTGGAAATAGCTCTTCTCCAGCCAGAACATCAATCTGGGCTCCAGTATCCACTAAAGCCTGGTGTCCCTTTTCAGGTTGGTTGAACTTATTGCTGAGCTGGATACCAGCCGGTACCACCAACTCGACCATTTTGTCGGTTGACTTAGTCTTGGATTTGATTGGATACCGGAGGACCTCGGTATCAGCCTCATCAAGGCTTACCGGCGAAATATGGACATTGTGCCTAGTGAGCACCTCGCACATGTGTACAGCCCGCAGTGTAGGTTTATGGCGACCCCGCTTGGTGGTCGTCGCTAAGGGGCGTGGCTCCCGGGTGCTCTTGTCGCGACTGGACTGCGACTTTGTTAGCGTGCCAGGCCCCTACCGTTGCTTACTCTGACGGCGACTCTCGTCATGGCGCCCAGACGACTTTGACCTAGACCGGTCCCTCTGGGGTTCCTTGGACCGCCTCTGGGATCCATTAGATCCAGGACGCCCGTCCCTGGACCCATCCCGTCGGTCTTTGGACCTTGAGCGCTCTTGGCTGCCCCTAGGCCTCCCCTATGAGTGTGATCTCCGGTCTTGGCTGGGACGTCTACCCTGTGAGCCACTCCGGGTACGATTCCGAGATCGGCTTCGCTCACGACAGCCCTTAGCCCAATGGCCCTTTTTACCACAGTTGTGGCACCCATCATCCGGCTTCGCTTTGGACCTGGATCTTGGCCGCTGCTCTGGCGTGCGGCCCTTGCCCTCGTCCTTCTTGGGGCATTCCCTGTGCCAATGGCCTTTTTGGCCGCAATTCCGGCACGTGTCCCAGTCCTGATGGGCCTTCTGCAGATGTTCGCTCCGACCACTCTGTCTGCTAAGAGTGGTCGCGAACGAGGAGGTACTGGTCATACTATCCCGTCGGCCACTGAAGCTTTTTGTTGCTCTTGACAAAGAGCGATGACCCGTTCCACCACCGCCACGCCAAGCCTCCCCCCGCCTATCCTTCCAGGTCTTGGTACCACTAGAACCACAGTGCATGTGTGTTCCCTGAGAATCAGCTCAAGGCCAACCTGACACAGGGGGAGCACTGCTCATCTTCGATTCAGCTGAAGGCTCGCCTGAGATCTGTTTAGACCTTAGCAAATGCATGCAGCCGCCTGTATTCTCCGTCAGCTCAATCAACCTGCTGGTGCAGGTGCAACCTCGAAAGCCCCTTCAAAAAAAACCCCACACAAAGGGCAGGTTGTGAGTGGCAAACAGGGATCCTGGCCCAGGTGATGGGGTTTCTGAGCCATTTGTGCCTGCTCCTCAACCCCTGCCCACCAGTGTGTGTGGAGAGGCAGTGGTGGCAGTAGGGGGGAGGGGGCATGTCATAAAGGCTGAAAGAGAATGCCGGAAGCTGGTACTTCCAGGTGTACGTACGTGTTCGCCTTTTGAGGAGGGGTCCTCCGCACATGGATAGGTGTGTTGGTTGCGGGTGGAGAGGGAGGGTTCAAGAAAACTGTGAGAGGTGGGCAGCCTGTTGGGCTACCTAACAGGGGGGGGGGGGGGTCGGCGCGAGGCCATGGTTTTAGGTTGTTTGCCTTGGGCGGCGCCTTTCGCCACTGCACATTCCGCCCCTCTGTGGGTCCGAACGTGTTTCGGTTGTGTCAACAGAGCCCCTGGATGACTTGTCCTGTTTGACTACTCCAGGTTTGACTACTCTGCAGGATAATTTTCCTGACAGGGGCTTCTAACAACCACAATGATTCTTTCCCTTTTGTCCTTTCCTTTGCCTCCTTCTGCGCTCTGCACCATTTATGGCGAGCGCGATTTGCCCTGCCCTGTTACCTCCTATTGTGCTTCCCTTTCCCCCTGCCCATTTTCCGGGGCAGCAGGGGAACGTGTTAATGTGGGGAGGGGGAGGGGGTCCGTCGCGCCCTGTCCCTTTCTTCCCCTTGAGGAGGAAGATCCTGGCTCAACGGGGCTCCTTGTTGGTGTCGGTGTACATGGTGTTGGTGGTTTTGGCCACTTGCTTCTGCTGGCCCACATATCCCAGTCTGTCCTGGGCGGTTTTGTTGGGGGGGT
The DNA here is from genome assembly GCA_964036045.1 of Eutreptiella sp. 'Long Island Sound 2002'. Taxonomy (NCBI): domain Eukaryota; phylum Euglenozoa; class Euglenophyceae; order Eutreptiales; family Eutreptiaceae; genus Eutreptiella; species Eutreptiella sp. 'Long Island Sound 2002'. The sequence continues at coordinate 39,769,177 of OZ038390.1, forward strand.
CACACATTTGTGATTTGCAGCAAAGCACTAGTAATGTACACCCCTTTGAGGCTGGTATGCACCTCCAAATCAGAGTGCACCTTGATTCAGGGTGCACGCAAATCTACACAACTTGCAACCCTTTGGGGCCAGCGAAAATTGCACTGCGAAGGGGGGGGGGGGCTTCCAAGCCCCTTTTCTGGACCACCATCCCCCCAAAAATTGCGGTTTGAAATTCCGAGCCATTGTTGAGGATTACAGTCATCGCCCTTTCCCTGAACGGGTGGTTCTGGGGAAACCATGTCCCCTTTCTGCCTCTTCAAGTGCTCAATGGCCTTTTCAGATGGAATGCAATGTGCCAAGCCCCCACAAGATATGTCCCCTCTTTTGCCTGTTCCACACACAACTGCACTATTGACCGTTGGGAAGAATGTCTGGATTCCGGCAAATATACAAACCTTCGGACTTTTAGCCATTTTTCTCCACCAGCCCCCTTACTTCGAAGGAGGACTCGAAGGCCCCCCTCAGGTATTTGGGGTATGTGGCATACATGATTTAGCTGCCCTGCGGATTGCGTGCCCTCACGACTGTTCATGGACGTAGCTCAACGCCCTCTGCCACACCTGCTGCTCCATGTTGTACGCTGCCGCGTGCTGCTCTGGGCTAAGCTTGATGAATGCCCTCTTCGACTTCCTGCTAGTTTTGGCGGCCCTGTGCTGGAAATCACCAGCTGAAATCTGAGAGGCTGCGCTGCTTGAGGCGCTGGATACAGAATGGCTGCCATCAGAGTCTTCTGAGAAAGAAGCATCGTCCATCTGCGTGTCGTCAGGGGTGTCAAAGCCATCCCCGCCCATTGAGTCTGCCTCGACTGACTGTGACGTACTGATGAAGGAGTGGGAACTGTCAGTCTGGTGTGTGGTGGCATTCGACTCCGTGTCAGAGTCTGCGACCGAGTGCCGGGACGCTGCTGACGAGGTCACTGTGGGATCACTGGCATGGTCTGCATCTGAAAGCTGCGGATGCGGGTCCACATTGGCAACAGACATGCCGGACCCCTGCGGCAGCAGCCTGAAAGGCACCTCAGCGCCAGCCTGGGTCCCTGGCGCCACACCTATGTTAGACTCAGGCATGGCAGCCTCGTCGCGCTGAGGAAGCAGGCGGTCGAAGCGGGATACCAAAGTCTGCAGAATCTCCGCTTCTTCATCATCGATGAAAGATCCATACGTGTCAGTCATGACGGGGCTTGTGCACATGCCATCCAACTCTACTGCATCATCATCAGCTGCGTTGCCCGTGCTCATGGGGCATGGCTCCGCAGTCCGCAAAGAACTAGGTATGCCTGCTACAATACGATATGCTGCAGGCAGCACGCAGCCCGGCTGATGTACATGCGCCCTTGCTACGTTGGGGGCACCACTGTCAGACCTCTCAGCAGGGCTGCCACTCCGCGGTACACCAGGCTGGCTGAGGGGTGGAGCACTATCACTGTCAGCACTTAATGCCCCCTGGACCTGCCCTGGGACATCAGTGAGGCATCCACCGACATCCGCCGCGGGTGGGCAGCCCGCGGTCAATCCTGGCTCAGGATCTGCTGAGTCACAGGAGAGTCTCAAGGTTTGGTTTGGGCTGTCTTCATCCCGGAAATATCCACTGGCCCGGCGAAAATATGCTGCGAGCTGCTCATCATTATGCTGTGCCGCCATCCATTCCTCAGAGGATGTTGTCAGAGTTGACACATGATGCTCTTCCACCGCCTGGTCCTGAGGATCCACCGCCTGGTCTTGAGGAGGCGGAGGGAAGCATGCATCGGGGTTACCTCCTCCTTCCTGGCCAGCAGAGTCCAGCTGCAAAACGCCTGTACTTTTATCTTTGCACGCAACAAACTGCACGACAGGTTTTTGCGTTTCAGTTGGTGGTTGTTGTGAAGGTGAGAGGTCTGTGCTAGCATCGAACACAAGACAGACAGCAGGTGAAGGCGAGGCTGGGGTGCGGAGAAGATGAGGGTCTGGTGAGGGCTGCATGGCAGAAGGCAACTCATTCTGGATTGGTGCTGCATGGGGCTCAATCTGTGATATCGGGGCAGGACTCTCGCAGACACCTTGCCGAGAATCCGTGTGGAAACCTTCAGGCTGAGAGGCTGATGCTGAGGCTGAGGTGCCAACCAAGCCTTCCTCAGCATCGGCAGGGGAGATTGCTACATGTGGGGGCTCAGAAGTACATGGCAATGCTGCAGATGCCACGAGAATTTCCTGGGCATTGACAGGGCAGATTACTGCATGTTGGGTCTCAGAGACCGATGGCAGTGCAGAGTTACCCCCAAAATCTTCCCGGGTGTCGGCAGGGGAGCCAGCTGCACGTTCGGGCTCAGAAACTGATGCTGTGGCAGGACCACCCACAAGAACTTCTTCGACGTTGACATGGGAGCCTGCTGCATGTGGTAGCTCAGAGACTGGGTCGGAGCTGCCCAAATGACCTTCCTCAGAATCTGCAGAATAAACCTCAGGAGTAGTGCAGTGTTGAGAGGAAGCTGTGTCTGGCCCAGGGGGCGACACGTTGCGCGGCACTACCGAACTGTAACGTCCACAAGGCCCACGCGAGCGGGCATTCGCTGTGCCACGTTTTCGAAGCAGCTTGTTTTTCTCAGGGGTGCGCAGACCAGGGTGTGCTGGGGCTAAAGGTGTGTTGGATGAGGAGGACAGAGGAGGCGAAGCTGAAGTCGGAAAGGGGCTCAGAGTGTTCCGAGACGAAAAGTCGGAAGTGTGCCATGTATCCACATCACCAGCTCGACTCAGGTCTGACTCGGAGCTGGAGATGGATCCCAACGTGAAATCCTCCGGCAACATGGAGGGGCGTTGGGGTTGCTTTGAAAGGTAGACATCAGGTGTTGCCACATGGAGTGCAGCGGGTGGAGTGGAGGGGCCCGATGGGTAGGGTACTGGCGTCTTGAATCGGTGGCGTGGGATTTTCAAAGGTGGGGTGACTGCGACCTTTGCTTGTCGCTCGATTTGAGTTGTATCAGCATGCTCGGGGGTGCCTGACATGCCCGCCTGCCCAATGCAGACACCAGATCCTCCACCAGTTGGTGACTTCTTTTCCCCCAAATCACGTCGTCTGTCCGGGTCACTCGCCAGTAGGCTGTCAAGCCCATCAGCAAATGGGGTATGCAGCTCTTCAGCGTCACTGATATTTGATGCAACACTGCCGACCTCCATTTCCACGCCGAGTTGCTCCTCATCCTCTGAGGCCTCATTACTGCTGCCCTGCTGGAAAGACTTGATGCTGTGCTCCACATCCGAAGCCAGACTGTTGACGCTGGATGCCACGTTAAAATCATCATCATAATCCACCTCTTCGGAATCGGATCTCGCCTCGCCTGCGGGCTTTGAAACACTGCTGCCAGTCTCCAGGTGGTCAGACTGCACCAAATCATCTACGTCGGCGCCGTCATACGAAATCTCACTACCCACATGCGACTCCACACCATCTACAACAGAGTTTTCGTCAGCAGCAACATGCTGACCTTGAGCAGCACTTGCCACACTGCTGAAATCATCTCCATAATCGATGCTTTGGGCGTCCTCAGCAATGCTTGACTTCTGCACGCTCTGGTCATCTTCATCTATGGCATCCGCCACACTACTTGCAGCAGTTCCGCCAAAATCGTCGAAACTGTCATTGTAATTCGTGCCTGCAGCACTCTGTGATGCAACCTGAGACACTGCCGCAATGCTATCCGCAACACTGCCCTCCACAACGGAATCCGCAATGCTTTGTCGCCGGGAACTTCCGACACCACTCTCAATATCCTCAGCCATTTGCTCACTTGTAGCACTGCGTGCAAATTCACTGATACCAGCGTCCGATCTGATCCCAGTGTCCGCCACCGAAGTGTATGAACCAGTGGCAACACTGTGCATATCATCAGCAATGGACATGGCACCAGATTGCTTACTGTCAGCAAAACTGTCGCTTCCAAAATCCATGATTTCACTGGCCCTGCTGGCAATCTCACTGTGATAGTCATCAATTGCTGACCCCGCAACAGAGTGCTGGATACTGCTTGCAACACTGAAGTCATCAGCAACGCTGCCTCCTGGTCTGACACTACTGCCATCATCGGCGATAGAATCAACGATGGTGCCAAAAGACTTGTGACTGTGAATGCTGCCTGAATCGGCAATAGAATCCGCAATACTCCCAGAATGCTTAGTGCTACCAGATTCAGCAACAGAGTCAGCAATGCTGCCGTGGCGTCTGCTGCTCTGAATGCTACCTGAGGCGAACGAATCTGCTATACTGCCATATTGTTTACTGCTGTGGATACTCCCTGACTCAATAATGGAATCAGCAATACTAGCAGAAGCTTTGCTACTGTGGATACTGCCTGAATCTGCAAAGGAGTCAATAATACTACCTATCTGGGATTGCTTGCTGCTCTGAATGCTACCTGAGGCAAACGAATCTGCAATGCTGCCATACTGTTTGCTACTGTTGATACTACCTGACTCAGCAATGGAATCAGCAATACTACCGGAATGTTTGCTGCTGTGGACACTGCCTACTGAATATGCAACGGAATCTGCAATGCTACCAGAGCGTTTGCTGCTGAGGATGCCAGCTGAGTCAGCAACGGAGTCAGCAATGCTACCAGGGTGGCTTTGTATGATCCCTGAGTCTGCAATAGAGTCTGCTACACTGCCCATGCCAGATGCACTTGCAATGGACTGGGTATAGGATGCATCGTCCGCAATGCTATCAGCGGGCTTACTGAAAGCCGATCCAGCTTCTGATACTGCATCGGCCCCACTGATTGAATCAGCGATTGACGCAGAGCCACGTATCACTGTGACACGAGGAGAAAGAACCAGCACCATCCCATGACATGCACACCCAAACCTGACGTTAAATGAGCAAGCAAAACACAAAAACTCATCAAAATCTTGCACATTCCACTGCAGCAGGAATTGACAAGACATTTCACCCAGGGCATTTGGTAAAACCTAGTACGCGCTGTAGTAAAACCTAGTAAAATGTAGTAAAACCTAGTAAAATGTAGTTAAAAAAATTTTTTCAAAATTTTTTTTTAAAAGTTAGGTAAAAAAACAAAGATTTTGAAAAAAAATTTACCAGGTCACTAGGTAGACACAAATTTGAACTTGAATTTGAACAAAACACACAAAGTTTATGGGGGGGGGGGGTATTTTTGTTTAAGGGCATGATGCCCCCTGGTCAATTCCAGGCCACTTGTGTAAGTGGCACCCCACCCGGGCCAAACCATGTATTGCAAGGTCAGCAGAAACAAATCAGGCTCAAGAAAAGAGTCCTCACAGGGCCATGGCCAACACCAGCGCGATGGCATTGGGAACCCGTGCTTTTTTATCATATTTATATATGGGCGTTTGACGGGGGGGGGGGGGCAAAACAGCCAGATTACCGCGCACCCGTCCGACTGAGTACTGTCGGCCAATTTCTGAAAAATTGGTGTTTCGTAGGGGGGGGGTATGTTATACCTTTTCAGATAGCCTCCGGAGATGGCTTTTCGGGGATGTAGGGTTTGGGGGGGGGGGGTTGGATTCATATTTTTTCAAAATCACCTCGCAAAGGTTGTTAGATCAAAGCCACGCAGGCGTATATAGGGGAAAACGCCACATACCCCCCCATTTTGGCCTTTTTGGGGCTATTCGCGTACCCTACCCCAAGGGGTTGAATTGTTAGTTTAACCCCTTGTAAAATCATTATTTTGTCCAATAAACGCATCCCCCAATGAGTTTTTGGTCCGGACCCCCCTAGACCCCCCCCACTTGAAACCCACTTTTTTCAGGTTTTGAGGGAGGTGGGGGGGGGGGGGCTGGGCGGGGGGGTCAAAAAATGACCCCCCCCTTTTTTGGGGTCGAAAATCATGAATCTTTTGGTTTTTTTTCGATTTTGAGCCGAAAAAGTGTTTCCGGGTCCCGACTCCATAGGGTTTGTATGGGGCAGAGTGGGACGAGCGCTTATGCAGTTTATGCAGTTTTCAGCCATTTTTGGTATGTTGGCGGTTTTGGCGACCTCGGTGACCCTGTGGTACCCACTCTGAGGGGTGTGAGTGGGGATGTTGTGACAGTATATGCCTACTAGGATACGGAAGGACGTTTTTTGCAGTCTCTAGCCTTGCTGAGGGCCGTTCACAACGCGTGCCAAAGACGCGAAATGGCTGTTTCCACCAATAATGGCCTCGTGAATGGGCCGGGACACAACCTGCTAATGCAGTTTTTCACCCTGGGCAGCTCAAAAATCGAAGTTTTCAAAACTTGTTTTTTTGATATTGTGACCACCTAAAATGACCATCCAAGGTATGTAAAGCATGTTTTAGGCCGTATTTACATGTTTTTCACCCGATTTAGGTATTAGGTCCGGGGGGGGGGGGGTCCTCCCGAGGGATTGGTACACAACCTGCTAATGCAGTTTTTCACCCTGGGCAGCTCAAAAATCGAAGTTTTCGAAACTTGTTTTTTTGATGTTGTGACCATCTAAAATGACCATCCAAGGTATGTAAAGCATGTTTTAGGCCGTATTTACATGTTTTTCACCCGATTTAGGTATTAGGTCCGGGGGGGGGGGGGTCCTCCCAAGGGATTGGTACACAACCTGCTAATGCAGTTTTTCACCCTGGGCAGCTCAAAAATCGAAGTTTTCGAAACTTGTTTTTTTGATATTGTGACCACCTAAAATGACCATCCAAGGTATGTAAAGCATGTTTTAGGCCGTATTTACGTGTTTTTCACCCGATTTAGGTATTAGGTCCCCGGGGGGGGGGGTCCTCCCAAGGGATTGGTACACAACCTACTTGTGCAGTTTTTCACCCTAGGCAGCTCAAAAATTGAAGTTTTCGAAACTTGTTTTTTTGATGTTGTGCCCATCTAAAATGACCATCCAAGGTATGTAAAGCATGTTTTAGGCCGTATTTACATGTTTTTCACCCTATTTGGGTAATAGGTCCCGGGGGGGGGGGGGGTCCTCCCAAGGGATTGGTACACAACCTGCTTGTGCAGTTTTTCACCCTAGGCAGCTCAAAAATTGAAGTTTTCGAAACTTGTTTTTTTGATGTTGTGACCACCTAAAATGACCATCCAAGGTATGTAAAGCATGTTTTAGGCCGTATTTACATGTTTTTCATCCTATTTGGGTAATAGGTCCGGGGGGGGGGGGGGGGGTGCCCCCGAGGGGTTGGTACACAACCTGCTTGTGCGGTTTTTCACCCTGGGCAGCTCAAAAATCGAAGTTTTCAAAACTTGTTTTTTTGATATTGTGATCACCTAAAATGACCATCCAAGGTATGTAAAGCATGTTTTAGGCCGTATTTACATGTTTTTCACCCTATTTGGGTAATAGGTCCGGGGGGGGGGGGGGGTCCTCCCAAGGGATTGGTACACAACCTGCTAATGCAGTTTTTCACCCTGGGCAGCTCAAAAATCGAAGTTTTCAAAACTTGTTTTTTTGATGTTGTGACCACCTAAAATGACCATCCAAGGTATGTAAAGCATGTTTTAGGCCGTATTTACATGTTTTTCACCCTATTTGGGTAATAGGTCCGGGGGGGGGGGGGGTCCTCCCGAGGGGTTGGTACACAACCTGCTTGTGCGGTTTTTCACCCTGGGCAGCTCAAAAATCGAAGTTTTCAAAACTTATTTTTTTGATATTGTGATCACCTAAAATGACCATCCAAGGTATGTAAAGCATGTTTTAGGCCGTATTTACATGTTTTTCACCCTATTTGGGTAATAGGTCCGGGGGGGGGGGGGTCCTCCCGAGGGGTTGGTACACAACCTGCTAATGCAGTTTTTCACCCTGGGCAGCTCAAAAATCGAAGTTTTCAAAACTTGTTTTTTTGATATTGTGATCACCTAAAATGATCATCCAAGGTATGTAAAGCATGTTTCAGGCCGTATTTATGTAGTTTTCACCTTATTTTTGGTGTGTGTTGCTTGGGGTAGATTCTCTGCGAGGTGGACTTGCCGAAGGCAATAGAATTTTGAAAATGCTGTTTCCTGTTCGGTCCAATTTTACCTGCACATAGGTTTTCTGCACATAGTTTTTACTGATATGCGCCATTGCGGAATAGAGGCCAACACAAGCACAATGCAATTGGTGTTTTGAACCACAAATGGTTCTTTCTCACACGTTCTCATCCTCCTTCACTTGCACATGCTCCCAATCGCCACAAAATGGCGTAATGCGGCAAGCTCTAGGTGCATTGTGGATGCACCTAGCACAAAAACAGGCAAAGCGCCGGCGCATAAGTTTGCCCTTACTCACCGGCTTCCACTGAAAAAACTGGGTGGTCCCGGGAATAGTGAGGGCCTTTATAATGGGCTACCACAGCGATCCATCCGTGCGGGCAGGAGCTCTCTGATCATTTCCACCGTCTGCGGCATGGGCTGGTTCAAGTACTGCACTGGTGTAGTGGACCGTTTTCTTTTGCGAAACTCGGTACGACGGGATGCACAGGGGTGAGACAAAAGGGGGGACATCACGGCATCCTCAATGATTTCTCTTTCTGCAGGCCGAACAGCCTGCAAACTTGATGGTGGTGGTTGTGACGAGTACAGCCAGTGTGGTTTTGAGCCCATGTCAATCTGGGCCTGCCATTGAGATTGCCGCCGCATCCCCGCATACATACGCGTCACCGGCACATTTAAGCGCGTAGCGATGCGTTGCAAACTGTTGGGACCGGCCTGTTTGGCACCGGTAGACACCCTATCAGCGGGGATGACAGCAACATGAAGAAATTCAGTGGCAGTGACCCCATCCGGACCAAAATCTACATTGGTGTCCTTCAGGGTGGCCTTCAGATTTTCGACCAGATCATAGTCGATACGATCGGCCGGCTGGTCCCCAAAAACCTTGTCGCTCAACTCGGACATCAAGAGTTGGGCATACCCCGCATCCCCACCACATGCCGCCAAGAATGCGTTCATCAAGGCCTGAAAATTCTCGTAAAAATTTTTGTCCTTGGTATTGGGAAGGCCCCCCATATTTTGGCGGATGTGGTCCACCCGAGCCTGCCGCATGCTACTGGTCATGGACTGGCTCAAGTTGAGGAGGTTAATCCCAATGACACGATTGAGGGGAGGCACAACAGGGCAATCCGTTCCAGATGACCTCATAGCCATGGTTTGGCTAAGTTGAGCAGATTCTCAAGCACCCAAATTGACAATAAATCCTGAATACCTTTGACATATCGTTGAGCTAGGACCTAGGACCAAAACCAATGGATTCGGCATGAAAGATGCATCTTTTTGCATTTTTACAGGTTTTGTGACGATACGTTGGAGTAATGTGTACATGGTTCACTGGTACCCGTGTAGCACAACATTTGGGCAAGCCAAAATCCTGACCCATCGACAATAAATGGCCCGTGGTGCCAACATGTTGTTGAGTTGTGGTCCGAAACCTTGAATTTTGAATTTGGCACATTCAAAATTGGGGGGGGGGGTCCTAACATGACCAAGGGACCAAGGTACCACGGCCCACCGTTGGCCTGGATTCGACTACATGCTATTCGCAACTGTTTGATCCCCCTCCCCCCCCCGGCAGAACGCCCACACACACACACACACACACACACACACACACACACACACACACACACACATCCATATATATATATATATATATATATATATATATATATATATATATATATATATATATATATATATATATGGCACATAGCCACTAATGTATCCACCAGGGTGTAGGGGTACCGGGTGGGCTTAGGGAGGGAAGTAGGAACCCCCCCCCCCTATTCTGCCAAAGGGACCTCCGTCATTTGCCTTGCGGTCCCGTTTGCCGGGGTATTGGCTAGAGGAAGAGCAAGATGAAGATTTTGATGGGGAATGCATTTTGGATGGGGAAGCCATAGTGGTATCTGTGAAACACGAAAACAGTGTGAAACCTGCAGCAAACCAGTGCAGAGAAAATGCTGGAAAAATTCAGCACAACACCCCGAACCAACCCCCTAGCCGTCCCAACTACTTCTGAAACCATCAAAAATGAATTCAGCACCCTCAAAATAGGGGTGGTCTAAGGGGAAACCCCAAATAATCCTCCGTGGTGGCCCGAAATTGAAAAAAGACGGGTGCACGGTAGTTTGACCTTCCCCCGTCAAACGCCCATATATATAAAGGGGTGCACACACATGTGCTTTTTAAGAAATGGCAAAACACACGCTTGTAGATGAGAACCGCCTTTTTATCCTTGTAGGTGGGTTGTGCTGAGGGAGGGTTGTGCTTGCACATGTTGTGAAGCACGTCCGTGGTCTTCATCCAACTCTTCAATCAATTTTTTGTCGTATTGCAATCTATCAGAAGCATCTTTGGGGTAATGCTCTGGAACAAAAAATCCCTTACCACGGATCACCACCTTTGGACGGACCTCATCTACTAAGGGCGGCTTGTCAACCGCACACCGGTCACCCAACGCGAATGCCAATACAACGCATGCCAGCGTGGCAGTAAATTGCACTCTCCAGTTGCGCAATGCCACACATATCTCCGATGGACACAAAACGGAAGCATGCAGGGCACACTGATACACTCCACATTCAGGGCACGCGGTGTGGACTTGTGGATTGTGTCATCGCAAAAAAAGCACGACGAACGGCGAGGTGGACAATAGGTCCCAGCATACATCCATGCCAAGGCCCAACTCGGTTCGGTTTGGATGGGGGACGCATGCGCAGAATTGCGAAAGTGCAAAGCTGCCTGTACAATCTCACGCAACAACCACAACCACGCAACAACCACAATCTATCTTGTGGAAGTTGCATGTTGTTGTTGACAACATGCCTAGACAAAAGGCAATGCGGCATCAAAAGGAAGGCAGGATGGTAGCTCACACCGTCCTTTTGACATAGGAAGGTGGAGTAGAGGGGGGCTATAGCAAAAGCTACACTGCCAAACTCACCCAAAAACCTATCCCACTTCTTCTACGGCCTTGGCTCAATGCCTTCATGTTCGGCAATGAGGTTGACTATGGCCAACTCCTCAGTGTTTGCACCCACTATGTACGGTGTGTGCCTGACAGCGGATCGAACACGAGGCATGAGAAAGTGCGCGTTGGGGAAATCAACAACAAGCGCAACACCCAATGTGTATTGCGGATCCCCAAGACTGCAGGGGGGACACAGCATTTCTGCCCTCTTTTGGGCCCCCAAGAAGGCAAGGGTGAGGTAGCCACTTCAGATTTTGTTCGCCTTTGTTGGGGACCCCCGACGCAGCATTTCCGCCCTGTTTGGGCCCCTGAGAAGGCAGGGGTGAGGCAGCCACTTTAGATTTTGTTCCCCTTTGTTGGGGACCCCCAAGAATGTATGGGTGACGTAGCATTTGCACCCTCTTTTGGGCCCCCAAGAAGGCAGGGGTGAGGTAGCCACTTCAGATTTTGTTCGCCTTTGTCGGGGACCACATCTGATTTTGCTCTCCCCACTTGGCGTTGGGGATCCCCGAGAATGCAGGGTTGACGTAGCACTTCCGCCCTCTTTTCGGCCCCTGAGAAGGCAGGGGTGAGGCAGCCACTTCTGATTTCGCTCCTATTCCATGCAGTTGTACCGCCCCCCTTTTACTTGTGGGCAGTGCCATCGGAAAGTTTTTCTATGGTGCGTTTATTGCGAGGCGTGCATGTGGTGTCTGGAAGGTGAGGAGTGCGCTGCTCGCAACCGGATCGCAATCGGAAGTCTAAAGACAGAGATGAGTCACGATGGGTCTTGCAAAAGTGGGAGGAGGAGGTTGAGGTTGGGAAGATTTTGCATCCCACGCAATCCCATGCCGAAGCTACCCCCTCCTCCCCGTGTGCTTTGCCCCCCACCTCGCCACAACCGGATGGCAATAGCAGCCTCCCTGCGATTGTACCCCCAAATGCCTCTCCTACTAGCCTACCTCAAGCCATGGAGGAATTGGACGTCCCCCCACCCCCATGTTCTAATACCACCCAGCCATCACAGACTGGAATGGTTAATACCAGACATGTTTGTGGAGATGACATCTTGGCCGCAGTGTGCCATGCCCTAACTGGTGGCCAAGGCAACCCTACGGCCCAATTGCACGATGTTGAGTCATTGCTCCGTGACAATTGGGAACGACCACTAAACGTGATCGTTCCAAGTTCGGGGTCTCAACTATAGCCATTTGAGAGATGTTTACACATAATCTTACGTGAAAGATAATGCCGAGACTGTTGTGTATTACTGGTGGCTTACCAGGATAGCGTTGAGTGCAGACTGGGATGTCATGGGTGTGGCGTGTGTTGTGCGTGATTCCCTGTGGAATGCGTCATCTACGCTGTAGGATCATAGGGAGGTGTTAGATGAGTCATGGGCGCACCGTACTTTGGAAGCAGCGTCCATTGATATGGACTATGCCCCTCCCTTGCTTGCGGCCCAAGTATATGATGTCCCAACACCAAGCACGGGGAGCAAAATCAGAAGTGGTCCCCAACAAAGGGGAACTAAATCTGAAGTGGCTGCCTCACACCTGCCTTCTCAGGGGCCCAAAAGAGGGTGGAAATGCTACATCCACCCTGCATTCTCGAGGAACCCCAACAAAGGGGAACAAAATCTGAAATGGCTACCTCACCCCTGCCTTCTCGGGGGCCCAAAAGAGGGCGGAAATGCTGCCTCACCCCTGCATTCTCAGGGATCCCCAACAAAGGGGAACAAAATCTGAAGTGGATGCCACACCCCTGCCTTCTCGGAGGGCCAAAAGAGAGCGCAAATGCTACCAACAAAGGGGAACAAAATCTGAAGTGGTTGCCTCACCCCTACCTTCTTGGGGGGCCAAAAAAGGGCAAAAATGCTACATCATACCTGCATTCTTGGGGATCCCCAACGCTAAACGCGGGGAGCAAAATCAGAAGTGGTCCCCAACAAAGGCGAACAAAATCTTAAGTGGCTACCTCACCCCTGCCTTCTTGGGGGCCCAAAAGAGGGCGCATGTGCTACGTCACGCATGCATTCTCGAGGAACCCCAACAAAGGGTAACAAAATCTGAAGGGGCTGCCTCACCCCTGCCTTCTCAGGGGCCCAAAAGAGGGCGGAAATGCTGCCTCACCCATGCATTCTCGGGGATCCCCAACAAAGCATAACAAAATCTGAAGTGGATGCCACACCCCTGCCTTCTCGGGGCCCCAAAAGTGCTACATCACCCCGCATTCTCAGGGATCCCCAATGCCAAGCGCGGGGGGCAAAATCAGAAGTGGTACAAAAGGGAACAAAATCTGAAGTGGCTGCCTCACCCCTGCCTTCTCGGGGGCCCAAAAGAGGGCGAAAATGTTATGTCACCCATGCATTCCTGGGGGTTCCCGGAAAGGGGTTCAAAAAGGGCCCTCACTAGACCAGTGGAAAAAAGCCCCTCACAGGGTCCTAGATAGTTCAGGGTACCATGCGAATCCTAATGAATCCTAATTATTTGCGGAAATAATTAATTCCCGGTCCAAGGTGTTGTTTTGCCGCAAAAAAAAAGAGCAAAAAAAATTAATCTTTGGCTTTGTGCCCTTCGCAAAAATGGGTTCCGCAAAAAAAATCGCGCAAAATTTTTTTTGCCCCTGCCCCCCTTTGCAAAAAAAAGCACAATTGCGGGATGGATGTTGTGTTTGCCCCACTGCTTGTTGCCCCACACCCCCACCCTTCTGGTTCTCAGACCCCATTCTGCTCCTTGCTGTGCTGTCAGAGAATGTATTATGAAGCACAGTACCCACGAGCGTCAGATATTGTGTGAGCACGTTGGCCATATTTGAATTTGGATATTGGTGTGCCCCAAAGCAGATAAAGGGGCTAGTTCTCGCAGACCCAGATACTTGCATTTTGATGTTGCTGTGCCCCAAAGCAGGTAATGGGGCTAGTTCTGTGCAGCTGGGGTCCATCGTTATTTGATTTTGGTTGTTGAGAGGTAAAACCCGCGGGTCGAGGGTTTCTCCTGGGGGGAAGACAGGCCCACTCGCCCAAACCAAAGTAAACAAAACGTTGAAGCATCCAAAACACTTTCTTGTTGGTGCATGTCTGTGCCATGGACTGTAATCCCAGAGTTCAACTGATCCACATTTGTATGCCTGCGTAGGATTGGATTGCAATCCCAGAGTCCAAATGACCAACATTTGTATGCCCATGTAGGATTGGACTGCAATCCCAGAGTCCAAGGTACCCCAGGCCCTTCGCAAAAATGGGTTCCGCAAAAACAAAAAAAAACTTTTGTCTCAATGCCCTCCGCAAAAATGGGTTCCATAGAAAAAAATCCGAAAAAAAATTTTCCCCCTCTTTTAAGTGTTGCCGCAAAATTTTGCTTAAATAAAATTCAAAACACCCAACGCAAAACTTAGGATTCCGCAAATAATTAGGATTCGCACGGTAACAGTACAACCAACGTTCCTTAAGAGAAAAAAGAGGGTCTTAGGGAATGTCTCGGTCCCGGGGGGTCCCCGATGCTTCAGAGCGGGGGACAAAATCAGAAGTGGCCCACAAGTGGGCCCAGTGGCTATATAACCCCTGCCGTTTCAGGGTTCCCGGATGCTTCACAGTGGGGGACAAGATCAGAAGTGGCCAACAAGTGGCCCGAAAGTTCTAAAGCCTAGTTCTTTTTTCTGAGGTTCTGAAACCCAGTAAAAAAAAATTTTACTAGGTTCTGAAGCCTAGTAAAAACAAAAACTTTGTTTTTACTCGGTTCTGAAATCTAGTGAAAAAAAAACCTTTTTTTTACTAGGTTCCCGATACCTAATAACAACTAGTGAACCTAGTAAACTGATACCCAGTAAAAAAAAAAGTACTAGGTTTTTCTACAGACCCTTTCACCCCTCGCCTTCTGCTTTACACAACTCTGGCCCTGGTGCCTGGTGCCGTGTGCAAAGGCGTCCACATCTCATCCCAAATCACGACTTGCATACCTTGGCCCCCACAAACCCTCCATGTTCATCTGGATACGTTTCCATTGCATCATGCATCACACGTACACGCACATTCCCGTAAGGGTAAAGCACACCCTGGATGTGTTTGCTGGAGAATTTCCAAGCAACACATGACACAGCTGGTGCGGCGGAAGCCATGGAGGCCCAGGAGGCACCATCCCTCGGTGCCTGGAGAATGCGCGGGGATTCCGCACACTGGGTCCGGTCACGGCCACTAGAACCCATCCAGGGCTCCACACGGAGCAATTGGGGGCCTATGACCTGGCAGAGCGCAAGCTCGGGTGGCCTGAACGTATCGCACCGTGCTTCCTGAGGGACCAACACTGGTCATACCCCAAGCAACACATGAAGAAGCACAAAGCAAATCAGATTGTCGCGGATACCCCAGTACTTCTGGAGACAGTCCAGTGCTGCAACGATGGGGTCTCCAATTGCTGCTCCGTCACCCCTGCAATTTCAGGGCTACGCTACAGGAACCATTATATTGGTGCACAGACAGCCCAATTTTGGATTGACAAGGGGTTCGCCAAAGAATGTGGTATTCCTTTGTACGTGTTGGGGTCCAACCGTTTGGATCTGCCGTAATTTCAGTGGCCCAATCATTTGGAAGCTCCAGCGGAAGTTTGATAGAATGTGCAAGCAGTTCATCAAACCCGAACGCTTAAATTAGGAATGCTTTGGTGCTTCTTAATGTGGACTGATTTCGGCTAAACATCTCGAAGTAAAGGTTCTTTCCTCCTGAAATCTGGTGTTTGCCTCATGGGGCCGTCTGTCTCCGGCCCAGTAACAACGGAACCACCTCCAAAACAAGAATGCCAAGACTCAAGTGCAGCGGCACAAACACATACGCAGCGTCTAGAGCCTAAAGATTTTTGAAACCTTTGGCCGGGCACAGTGCTGTATGACACGTTCATGCATCCCACTTGTCCAACAACAGATTCATGCATCGCTCTTGTCCGTCGGAACAATTGAACAACGTGCAGCTTCATGCAACTCCCCCAAAATGCACAATTGATTGTCGGGGGCTGAATCACGGGGGGGGCGTAGCAACGGGCCATACGCCGACTCCCTCCCACTTTCCAGCCAATTCCGGGGCCGGGGGGGGGGGGGGGGGGGCTGGGTCTGGGGGGGGTCTGGGGCCGGCTGAAGGGGAGGGGGCCACCCGGAACCCAACATATATGGCTTAAAATGACCCCCTCATCGCGGTAGACATTTTTGCGGTATGTATGTTGGCAAAAAAAAAATTGCAAGAGGGGGGGGGGCATGGTAGGTGGTACTTGTGTTTAAGGGCATAGCACCCCCGAGTCAATTCCCGGCCACTGTTGCCAGTGGCGCCCCACCCGGGCCGAACCATGCGTGGTGTGAAGAAGGAGTTGATGTATGTTTCGAAACCCTTTGGAGGAGAGGGGGGGAAGGGTTTGCAACGCGCGCAATACGTTTTTTTAAAAAAAAGTTCTCTCCGCGCACTACGTGCCCACAACGTGTGCACGTACTATGCCCGCACACCGGTTGTACATCGTGTGCACCAACGCGCCGCGTGCCCGTCATGGGGTTCTCCTCCTTGGGGCCTCAAAACATGGGTGATTGGAGTGGTGGAGTTGAGGAAGGTGATGGAAGGGGCGCTAAGAGCGCTTGTCCACCGGACGATCAAAGTAGTCCTCGTCGTCACTGGAGGATTCGGTTGCTTCCCGGGCCCTCTTCTTTTTGGCCTCGAGGAGTGCGTCAAGGCGCTTCTTGTCTCTTGCCCGCTTCCCGGTGGACTTCAATGGGCGTGTCCCACAATCCCCCTCTGTAGTGGCCTCCGATAAAGAGCAAAGTAGCAAGCATGGCAATATGCATTAATGGCTTGTTCAAGAGTGGAAGAGGGACAAAAACAGAATTGGTCGCCTAACCCCTACCTTCTAGGGTGCCCAAAATCAGAATTGGCGGGGCCCACAAGGGGCAAAAATGCTACATCACCCCTGCATTCTTGGGGGTCCCCAACAAAGGGGACAAGATCAAAGTGGGCCCACAAGTGGGCGGAAATGCTACATCACCCCTGCATTCTCGGGGGTCCCCAACAAAGGGGACAAGATCAAAGTGGGCCCACAAGTGGGCGGAAATGCTACATCACCCCTGCATTCTCGGGGATCCCCAATGAAAGGGGGACAAAATCAGAATTGGATGCCTAACCCGTGCCTTTTGGGGGGCCCACAAGTGGGCGGAAATGCTACATCACCCCTGCATTCTCGGGGGTCCCCAACAAAGGGGACAAGATCAAAGTGGGCCCACAAGTGGGCGGAAATGCTACATCACCCCTGCATTCTCGGGGATCCCCAATGAAAGGGGGACAAAATCAGAATTGGATGCCTAACCCGTGCCTTTTGGGAGGCCCACAAGTGGGCGGAAATGCTACATCACCCCTGCATTCTCGGGGATCCCCAAAGAAAGGGGGACAAAATCAGAATTGGATGCCTAACCCCTGCCTTCTGGGAGGCCCACAAGTGGGCGGAAATGCTACATCAACCTTGCATTCTGGGGGATCCCCAACAAAGGGGACAAAGTCAAAGCAAAAAAAAAGCAAAAAAAACAAAAACAAAAACTGTCCCATGGTGTTCCTGATACTACCTACAGCCCTGCAGAGTGCCCCCACTGGAGTTTGAACCAGGGACTTCCATTTGCAGAGGCACTGCTTTACCACTAGGGTATGGCCCTGATCTGACATACTTCTGCAGGGGTGGTATTCATATTTTGCCCAATTTGGTTTTGATCCACTATTGGGTTCTCCTAAAAAAACTGAGCATTTTGAGTATAGATACATGGGGCGGAAACCCATTTTTTCACCCTCTACTAAGTCAAGCAGAATTTGCTTAGGGCGCCTTCGGCGCCCATGGTGCGGCACTTTCCAGCCAATTTCCAGGGAGGGGGGGGGGGGGGAGGGGGGGGGAGTCGGCGTAAAGGGTCCGGTCCCGGCGCCCCCCCCGTGGGCTGAATAACCTCAAGAGTAAAGGGGAGGCTGATCTCAGGCATACGGGTTTTGATGAATTTGCAGAACTTGCAAACTGCATATTTGCCCCTCCCCCCTGCTCCTTCAAACTGCCACCAGCACCCTTGGCTCTGCACACCTGTCGAACTTGATATATTAGAAGCCACATCCTGGATATCTGTTGCATAACTCTGGGCAATAGATGAGCTGATAGCGCTCCGCATAGACTGAATGCTGCCTGCAAAAGAGTCAGCCACCTCATCAGCCATGCTGGCAAAAGAGTCCTCCATAGAAGCTATGGTGGATTGGTCCATATAATCGTCTTCCTCAACAATACTTTCTGACATTTCAGAGCTGTCCCCACGCACTCTAGCCTGCATAGATTTGCAATTTTGGAGAGTGTGCAACCACATGACAAGGCACAGCATCCCCAGAACGGCCCGATTTTCAATTCTTGGAATACTTTGCCGACATCTTGTTGCAAGGTGCGAGTCCTCCCTGACTAAGTTTAACATTCCTTTGTGGACTAGCGTCTAAAGCCCAAAGATGTGATGCAAACATGCAATGCACCCACACAGCCAGAGGTGCGTGGCAATAGCAAAATCTGATGCAAAGCACCCATACTGAGCACATTACAACATTTAGATGCCAATCCCTCATCCCTGCACCAAATCTGGACATAATCTTGCTGCCACTGGTCGGTGGACACAACCTGCCGCTTGTGGTGCGATTGGGTGAGACGCTTGGCTTGCATCTTGATTTGCCTTGAAAGATCCTTGATGTCACTGGCCTTCTTTGGACTACTGCTGGAGCCATCTGAACAAGTGATGAAAAAACCCATGCCATAAAGCCAAAACAATTGTGTGCACCCACAACTGCCCACGTACCAACACAAGCACACCTGCGCCCTCTCCTCTAAGTGAGCCCAAGCTCTGCAGCACCGCTGCCTGCATGGCTAGGAAGCTCCTTTCTGCTGCTGAATATCGACGTAGAATGGCAGAAGCATCATCATCTCCTTTTTGCCTTTTACTGTGGCGACCAGTGGACTGGATCTTCCTGGCACACAGCAGAACACAATGGCCCCATGGCGTGTGGGGGTAAACCAAACAAGCGGCAGGGAGCACCAAATTAGGGAGAGAAACCGGTACGGGTCAGCAGGGAGCAGGCAGTTGAAGAGGGTCAGACATGTCCGAGGTGCATCAGCCAAGGCCAGCCAAGGTAAAGCAAACAATCATCTGAGTAGTCCATTATGCACAAGCTGGCAGCAACAGCACAATATTTTCTTTGAAAAGGATTGCTTGCAGGGGCTATGGGGAATGCCAGTATGGCTCAGCAGGTTGGTAATTCGGTGCGGCTGGCCATGTCAAAGCTGACCAGTGTGTGTCTGTTTATACGAAGCCCATTCCATATTGGGGACGGGCAACCAATGCACCATTGGTGGGGGGAAGGGCCCAAAAGGGTAAAAATAGCAACAAAAATAGGGGGGAAATGGTGTATAGGGTAATGCATAAAGTTAAAAAAGCATGTGTGTATGTACCACCATATTGCCTCTGTTCCAAGATAATTACCCAAATAGCGCGCTGCAGGCGCCGCAGGATAAGCACCCTCTGTGTGACGCCCAGGTGCTTCTATCGCATGCCCGTCATCAGCGGCTGCACTTGCGCCGATCCTGGGGGTGCAAACGCCCGTTGATGGATGCAGCAACCATGCCATACCTTGTGGCTACCCTCTTCGTTGAATGTTCCTCAAAGCTTTCTGCAATGCTGCCATCGGCGCTCGCGACACTCTCAGCGCGGCTGCTGTGCATGATGCTGCTGTAGACCTGGCTGACAATGCTGTCCTCGGCTGTGTCCATCCCATCGGCCACACTGTCAGCCACACTGTAAACCCTGCTGACCATGCTGCTCTCAGCTGTAGCAATGCTGTCAGCCACACTGTCACTGTGAGCCCTGCTGACCATGGCAGTCTCCGCTGTTGCAATACTGTCAACCACACTGATCCTGCTGACCATGCTGGTCTCAGCTGTCGCAATACTGTCCACCACACTGCCAGCCACACTAAGCTGATGCCCTGCAGACCAAAAGTCGCAAGAAGTGGACAAAACCCTTAGGTCACTAGAAGCTCACGACGGGTGTAGATTGGGTGAACATGGGGCATGTTAGCCGGAAGGACCTCCCATGAGTGCCTACATCCAGCCTGCAATAGTCCCAGAGGCAGTATGTGGGTGGCAGAGGATTGAGGGTTACTTGGGGGGACATCACACAAACCGCCCCTGACCAAATGAACTGCCACATGCCAGTCACTGATTGTCCTCCTCCTCCGCCTCCGCCTCCGCCTCCCTTCTGTATACATTGCCAGGTCACACATGGCTCCTCTTGGTAAACAAGTTCACTTGTCAGCTTTGTCATCGAGTTTTCCTGGCAGGTGCTGCGTAATTCCAATTTTGGCAAGCTGCACATGTGTCCAAACATACCCAACTTAAGAACTCTCCAGTATCCCTTCCTGCACAGGTTTGTTGTTGTGAGACTGCTGTTTGTTGACGATTTTCTCACCTAGAATCTGCATGAACATAATTGATCAATCATGCTCTCTTTGCTCATCCTCAGACATCTCCAGTACCGTGATCTTCATTGGACGTCTGTATTTCCCTGGATACTCAACAGAACTCAACAGAACAAGAACAACAAACAGATGCACACGACAACAAGTACAAAAAAGCATATCATCACCACCGTTGTAGTTTCCAATCTGATTGCCGCACAGGGTGTATGCGTATCTCTCGGGGACATTCAGACTATGCCAACTTTCTGGGTTTTGGCACTTTTCGGGAATTTCTACAAGTTTTGCTTCCATGTGCAAACATGTCGTCACCTGGGGGGGGGGGGGTGTATACTTTTTGAAATCTGCAAGAAAACGCCATTTCAGAAATGTATGGGTTGGGGGAGGGGGGGGTTGCCATTTTTCAGCCTAGCACATCACATTGGACGGTGCACACAAACATGGCACTGCACCGTTCATCCATTTTTATTCAGAATCACTGTCATCGTCAGCATTCCTTTTTTCAGGCAGGGCTGGGACCCCATTAGGGTAGACATCCCCGTGTTTGTGGACAGGGACATATTTCTTCAATTTTTGCCAATCCTGCAACCTCCGTGCCTTCATTGGCACCCAACCTTCGTTAAGGGGCATGGCCCACAGGCCATCGGTTGTGAGGTCCACATTTCGTTGTTTGATCAACCCCACCTTGCGCCAGGGAATGGCCTCACTGTATCCTGATGGCTTTTTTGCCTTCCTGCTGGGCTCATCCCGAGACACCTGCACCCACTTTACACCCCCAGAGCGAGCCCTTTTGCGCGTCAAAGGCTTATGTGGTGCGTCCGGGGAGGCAACAGCCCATGGCAGCTGCCTGTTGACAAAAAGAGGCAGCAAACAGCACAAGCATCGTCCAAAACGGACGAAAATCTCGGACATGTCGTCAGTCCAGCATGCAGACCTGGAGTGTTCCAAATAGCCCTTTTCAAGGGCTTTCCGAATATACCCCACATACCCCTACCTCCGGAACACTCAGTTGGCACAAATGAGGCAACAATGGCACCAACCCCTGAAAACCAAGAAAGTTGGCATATTCCCCACCGTCCCCGAGAGATATGCGATAGTCCAGTTGGTGCACATGTGTTGGCAGCGGTAAACCCTCAAACAAAGACAGAAAACACTTTTGAGTACTCAACTTTCTGTAAGGAAGGTCCTTTGTGTATCCAGAATAAGACAGGTGAGCAAGCAATGGCATTTTTCATGGGTATACTGAATGATCCAGGCTATGACCCTGTGAGTCAAACTGGAGAGCATAAAGATTTTGGAGCATTGGCAATCAACACCGATGGATGTCCTGTCACTGTGTCAGGCCATGCATCCCTTGTATGTACCAATACATGAGGAAAACAGGTGAGCCACACGCATGTACAACCCCAGGGCCAGACAAAAGAGGAGTAAGAGATGGCGCCATAGCAGGTCATCCATCATCTTGCGCCATTTCCCAGATTCGGGTGGGTACTTGATTGGGTTGTGTGAGGATGGTCACAGAAAGACATAACGATTCGCACTGCTGAGATACTCCGCATGTATGGGAAATATTGGGCTTCCTGCTGTTGTACACAATTTATGCACAGTGGTAACCATTGAGCCCAACAGTGTGGCAAGCTGAGTGTTTAGCCCCCACTCTCTCTGCTCTGCGGAGCATGGCAGAACCCACTTCTGTGATGCATAATTGCAAAAACTGCAAAAGTGCATGTGACTTTGGGAACCCTGGAACGTACTGTATTGTTACAAGCCAAAGCATGTCTGGCAACTGCACCCACATCTGTATGGGTTGGGCAGACATTGTTTCCATGAAAGCAAAACGTCTGGAAACAAAACTGCCAATGTCACATGCACGTACCAAAATTTTGCAATTTTTGGTGGGCAATCAGTAAAGCGATGATATTGAGATGGTGGCATTCTACGGCCTGAAAACATCTGATCAAATTGGCTGGGCAGGGAACGTCAAATGACATAACATGTTACTGTGTGTCCCAAGAGAGCAAACCTTGTATGAGGGCCGTTTCATACAGTTCACACCTGGTGTGTGGAAATGCACAGGAGGCTTTCTAAATCGGACAGTATAACATGCGGAGTTCGTCATGCGTGTGAAGAACTGTGCTTGGACCATACAAAGCACCCGAAAGAAAAATTCGGTGCCCTTTGACAACCGAAAATTTCCCCCATTAAACCATCCCCATCAACCCCCCCCCCCCCATAGTTGCTGCGTGAAAGAGGCCTGCTGCTTACTTTATCTTTGGTTGGTTGATTGGGAGGAGGGATTTGAGTGCAATGGAGGTTGGTATTCACATCATGCATTTCCGCTCTGTCAGCTAACTTGTGATAGGCCAACTTGACCAATCCTTATTTGCTCCACAGCGTATTGTCAAATACCTTTGCCTTGTTTGGTGTGGTGACAATATCAGTCCCGAGGAGCAGAACTGCTGCAAGTTGATCACCAAATCACAACATGCCCAAGAAAAAAAATCCTGAACATATACTCTCTGCAGAAACAGAAAGAGGTAGTGGCAGAGTACTGCAACTGCATTGGAGATAAAGCCACCCAAAGACAAAGCATGCTCATCCAGGAAACCAATTCTTCTCAGAGGGGGGGGCGGGCTGATTGTCTATGAGAAGGGAAAGAAAACGCCGCAAACATACGTCTCGTGGATCTTGAGGCTGCCTCAAAGCTGTCCACGTAGGACACAGACCTGAATGAATGGATGCGAAACCTCGGTGTAAAAAGAAAGGAGCGATGCAAATCAAGAGGCTGCCTAAAGCAGCCCCCTCGCTTCCACACGCAACGTGCTAGGCGAGTCACTCGCATCCAAAGCGGAGATGGCGAAGATAGTCGGCGCCAAGCCCAAAGGGCTGAGTGCAAGGCCGGGCAAGAGTGAGGTGGCAAGCAGCGTGCGCAATACTTGGAGAGCATTCTCAGCACAAGCGAGGCACAGCGCATGGGTGGCTGGCCTCGTGGACCACCGAGTAAGACTCTCAGCGGGTAACAGTGTCAGCACGTGAAGCGGTCAAATAAACCACCTCGTATTCAGAGGGAGTTGCTAAGATGGTCCAACAGGGGTTTGGTACTCCAAGCGGGTTACGCCTAAGTACGATCCACTGCAGAAGTTGACTGGGAAAACCTGGCGAATCCCGCTGGACTGGGGTAGACAGAGCCTCCCGGCCCACCCATCACCCGACCCGCCCCCTCCCACGCACGCCGTCGCGAGAGCGCGGCATGAGACAGCCTGCTCCTTTGCTGTGTCAATCCCTCCTGCTGCCCACTACAAACCAATTCTAAACGTCGAAAAAAACGACAAGTTGTCCCATGACAATTGGTGCATGAAATGGCTACAATCAAGCGGGCCTGAGAGAAGAATTGGATTACACAACAGCAGGGCACACCATAGCGGTCATTTCACCACCGTAGCTGACCCAGCGCCGTCAACTGCCTTCGGTGAAGCAGTCCCTGAAGTGTCTGTTGCATTGTCACACACCTTGCACCAGAGGACTGGCTGCTGGGAACCTCGTCGAACACTGCCTCCTCCACCTCATCTGGCGTCACCGCGCGCCCGCTCGAACCACGCCTCCGGCCTGTCGTCCTGGCTTGATGGAGAAAGCGAAAATGGCAGCTTAAAATCATGGATGCTGCACGCTACGGCACCATATAATATGCACTGTACTTCGCGTGAAATCGAATGAACACTACGGTGCAATATGCACGCAATGCGCTTCATTTAAACTCGCCGTTGCCTGCGCTTCAGGCCGAGCATACACAGAGCCACTTGTGGGGTAAGGACTTGGGGGATGGCTGCAAACCGTATTGACACACCACAAGCATTCTTGTGGACCTTACCGTACCACCGCAAGGGCAATGACAGCTTTGGTCGCAGTCAACACAGCAGCAATGTGCATAGGCTTTCAAGCGCCCGGCCGCCATCCCAAATGACTTGTCATACAGGAGGGCGCAGTGCCAAGCACCATGCAGGCTCAGGCTTCTAGACCTCGACCAAGACTCTCCTACCTTTCGCCTGTCTGGGGGCCGTTGCATCCTGACTGGCTCACAACTCAACTCGGGATAGTCGTCTGACTCTACTTCACTGCCGCTATGGACTCGGGGGATTGGGAGGCTTCGGCCACCATAGCTGAGGCCAATGTTTCCTCTTCCCCAACCCTGGGCTCCGCATGGTGTGAATCCCCGGCTTGCTGGACATCAGTGTGTGTCAGCACACAACGTGTGGACTTCGTGCCCTAAAACATAGCACTCGGTTGACCAGGCTGCACAGACCGCATTATTGGTATGCCTTTGTGGCTTACCCTCCCCGCTTGATGAATCCAAAATTTTCCACCTGCCCTGTGTGCTCTGTGTCATTTCCTCAAATGCTACAGAGGGACCGGTGCGCACCACCCTATGGCATTTTGCGCGGACAAAATGCCGGGAGCGGTGGATTTTGGATGTAGAAGGTACGTCTAGCGCTTCTTTGCGTCGGGGGAAATGGATTGCACAACAGCAGCAACCGCAGAGGAGGCAGACACACTTCTTGTCTCCTGCGTATGCTGAGGGGCTGCGAAGGACGACATCGGGGCACCCAGCGTCTGAAAGCCACTGCGGCGCCCCGGGCTGGCTGAACTCGCTCGCGATGCGACGGATTCCGCAATGCTCCCGGCACGGCTCATCGAGGCAACGGATTCGAAAGCCTCTGAGTACGTGCCGTCGGTGACGATGTCTGACTCGATTGATCTGCGGCGCCGGGACACGGGAGACGACGCCGAAGAAGACTCAACAGAGATGTCGACCTCGATGGGCGAATCGCGCCGCCGTTGGCTCCGTGCGGACGTGCGCTCGCGGGCGGGACGCGCTTTCACCGACGCCGTGCTGATGCTGCTACTGCGCCGGGCGGAGCGTGGCTTCGTCGAGCTGCCTCGCCCTTTGCGGCGGTACTCACTGCTGCTGCTGCTGCGGCTGCGCCGCCGCGATCGTGGAGGGCTCTTGCGGCTGGATCGTCTGCTGCGGCTGCCGTCAGAGTCACTGGAGCGCCATGCCTCGCGCCGGCGCCCTTTATTGTCGCGCTCCTTCTTGCGGTCCCGCCCGGTCGGTCTTCGGGGCGAGCTGCTGTCACTGTCACTGTCGCTGCGCTCGTAGGTTCGCCCAGGCTTCTTCTTCACCTGGTCGCGCTTGCTGATGTGCCGCCGCATGTACCGCACCGTCCCGGCGTCGTCACTGGGCATGCGCCACGCTACCACTGTGATGGGGCCCTGCCCTGCTGGCCCAGCAGGGCTCTTGCTGGGGCTGGGCACGCGTTCGGCCTCAAGGTCAGGCTCTGTGTTGATGGCCGTGTCCGCCGTGGTCACTGGCACCGGCGGAGGCGCCTGCACAGTCTCCGCGGATTCACTTCTGTGGACGGGAGGCTCGTCATTAGCTGGCACCATAGCTTGAGACGCAGTATCGGCACTCTGCTGCAAATCTCCCGATTGGACACCAGTTGACTGCTGCCCCGTTGCACCAACAGACGGGAAAGGTGGAGGTGCAGGTGGGAAATCCTCCGGAAGCCCCAGAGCTTGCTTGAGTAACTGGGCGGGCTGCATGTCGACGACCCCAGTGGGGGTCGTCGGCATCGTCTGCGGCCCGCCAACTCCAGTTAGTGCTTCAATGGGGCCACGATGCGACGGCTGCAAATGCCGAAGCGCTTGAGCGAGGTTGTAGTTCTCGGTTTGTGCCTCGGCCAACTTCAAAGCAGCTTGCACCTCGTGCACTTGTTGCAGCGCCTGCTCCACGCCTTGCAGCACATTGATCTCGTCGTGTAATTTACGGTACATCGCATCTGCGTCGACTCCGAGAGCGGCGTCGGGCCGTTGCCGAGGACGGGCCAAGCCCGGACTCGCGGCGTGCGATTCGGTTGGCAAAGGGGTCATGTAATCCAGGTGGGCGGCCATCGGCGCGCCAGGATGCAAGTTGCGGTCTCTCGGCCACGGGTAGGGATAGGGTGCCCAAGGCATGCCGTGTGGAGGGTAGAAGTTAGGAGGTGGCACAAATTGAGGGTATTTGTGGCCCGGTGTGGGCGCCATGGGGTATGCTGCGGGTGTAGTTGCGGGCGGAGATACCGGGTGCGTGGCCGCAGGACCGGGCATCGGTACCCCTTGGTACGCCCAGGTTGAATTGGCCGTTGCGGTTTGCATTTGTGCAAGCGCCGCATCGTAATTAGCAGCAGCAAAGGTCGTTCTAGGTTGCTTCTCAAATGACTGGGAACTAGGTGGAGGCGAGCAACGAACGGCCCATCTATCTTGCTGCAAGGCACTTTGTTCTTGGTATGCCTCAAGAGGCGGTGCCACTTGGGGCATGCTAGTCGTGGGCGGTGACTCCGAACAATGGTCAATTTTGTTCCGCGGGCTAGCTTGATTGGTCGAGGGCGTAACAAGCACACTCGAGGTGCTATCCACACCGTTGGGTTGCGTTTTCGGTGTCGTCCCAACACTGCTGGAACTCGCAACACGAAGCAAATCGGTTTGTGAGCCTTGGTGCGATGTCCCGGCCTCAATTGGTGTGGTTTGGGATAGTTGGTGTTTCCAATGATAGTCGGTTGCACCAACTACTTGCGCGACCGGGGAAGGATCAGTTTGAGCCTCCGTGTCTAAGGCCATTTGTGTTCCGCGGTCGACGGCGCACGCCACACTTGAAGAACGACTACCCGTGCTTGTTACATGTTCACCGTATGCGGTACGGACAAAAGATGTCGCGACCTCCATTGACAAACTAGAAGTTTGAACGGCCAAGTCGCATGAATCCATGTGTTGTGCCACATTGCAGGATTCTCTTGTATTCGCAATATTCGGATATTGCCAAGCCGCCAAATCACCCAAACGGTTGTTGATGGTATGGAACAACGTTGACCTTGCCTTCGGCTCCGATTTGCGGCCCATCCTATGAGAATGGTTGCAAACATGCGATGCCCGGTCGCAAATTCGAGACCTCCTCGTCTCATCGTGATGCAACGCAACCACAAATGTGTGCAAAAACGCACCAACGCACCGTGGGGCCGCTCAACCAAATGAAACTTGAACGAGCCATCGTTTGATCGCGTTTGGAGGTCGTTTGATCATACCTTTCAGAAGTTTGGGGTCTTCGTACTTGTGGGGCTTCTATTTGTGGTGCTTGAAGCGTGTCGATTAGTTGCGAATAAGCGGGTTGCTTCTTAAACAGTTGAAATAAGGTGTGATCGTCTCTCTAAAACACGGACGGGTGTCGACAGAACCGATTCAACGAAATACGGTGAGCAGAGTCACATGTAACACCTGTGTTCCGTAATTCATTTTCAATTTGGAATATGATGCGGGTGCCGAGGCTCAATGAACTTTGGTGCCTAGACTGAGTTCCGCGAAACCGCGAAGGTGCCGTGATCAAACAAGAAAAGACCTTCGACGAAGTAACATGCAAACATGAGACAAGCACGGGGAAGTTTTGTCGACCTTTAAGACGCGCACTTATGGTCCGTGCGCGACACGGAATAGTGGGGGCACAACATGGAAACACATTTGAAAAGTTTAACAACGTGGGAGTTCGTTCCACATGGTAACTTCTTGCCCACGCCTTCATGCCTGTCTTATTGCGGGCTTTAGTGACGGAGGAGCCGCAGACGCCCAAAGCAACGGTCACTTCGATGTAACAAGTCCGTTCAAGATGGACGATGTTTCAAGTTTGTGCATCCACGACGGCGCATGTAGCACCATCAAATGAACCGTTTTCGACCCGCTTCGTGGAAACGGTGACACTTTCGCACAGCATGGGCCTTGCGGCAGATATTGTCAACTACCATGTAAATCATGCGCCTCTCCATGGTGTGACTTGTCAAACTCACGGATTAATCGACCTCAACGGTTAAGCTCGTTGATAAATTTTGACCCACGTCCTCAAGGCTCTCAAGCTTTTCAATTATCCCTTCGTAGTCTTCTTTTTCTTAGCAAGATTGTCTCGGGGTGTAATGTATTTTGCATGTGTGTAATCGTGTGGTGATAAAACTCACCACATTTCAAGTGAAATTAAGTAGTCGCTAGTTTTTGTCGAATGGGTATGGTGTCGTTTCCTCATGTCATAATTGTCATGATTGTCGTACACTTGATTGCGTGGAGAGTAGCATAAGATCTTGGATAACGGTTTCAGCGTGAGAAAAGAAGGATACTCGCATTGTTGCAGCAATAAAATATCACTCGCATTGCAACACAAATAATGCGTGCATCCAAAAAGCGCATTTGAGCCTCATCCTTGTATTCGTTGGATGTACAAGGACGGAAAAAGGGGTGATAAAAATGACAAGTGCATCTACCGGGGTCCGGACACAAGCGCATACTGCAGTTTTGGATGCAAATTTCCAGTAACATCTGAAGAAAAATTATCAGCATGATGGCGTGTCCCCGCCAGATTGGAGTCCAGACGCAACTGCCAGGTCGGTGTGTGGCAGCTGAGTTGCCCGGAGTTGCCCAGGCGGAACTGCCATTCGGTTGGTCAGAGTGTCGCTCGCGTGCTGGGGCTACCACACCGACGGTTACTGTCACCGTAAGTACCAGGGTACTTACGGTACTGTGCATGGATTTCTTTTGTGGCCTTTGCAGTGCAGCAGAGGTGATATGGCGCCCTGCATCGTCCTGGATTGTTATGCGCCTCGCTGGACCCCTTAGGCCTAGGTGCCGCACGATACTGCCGCAGGTGCCGCACAACGTGTCTTCCACAATGCTCCGAGTAAGATTCAACGTTAGAAGCGAAGTAAAACTGCCTTTTGTCTCGTACAATGTCGCCAGGCTCCACAATGTTGATACATGCATTACACAACATTTTTCACACTTATGCATGCACCAAGTTGGAACGCGCGGAATACATACACTTCTACCTACCAGGGACACAAGCGCATAAATTTGAATAAAATCCTTGCGAAAAATGTCAAGCAAATGTCCGATGATGCAGAAGGGGGCCAACAAGGGCCCACATGAAAATGTTGCATATTTATGTGCACACACACACACACACACACACACACACACACACACACAAACACACATGCTCGTTGCCTGTGGTACTGCGTTTCACAAACATACAAATTTGTATGTAGGTAGGTATATATGTATACATACACATGCATTTATACCATCGGCACCGGCACGGCATCTGAGGTACGGTCGAGATTCTGCTAATATTTGCAGTGGGCTTCGAGTGTTGCGCGGAGAGGCATCGTTGGAACCCGCACAACACATAGTAGATCATGACAACGGTGGAGAATTGGGGGTCTTAAAGCTGCCTTGGCTCATAGGTTCGTGAGCTATGAGCTATGACCATCCGATGCTTAACGTCCAATCGAGCATCCACCTGCTTGCCTACCTCTCCGATGAGAAGTAATTTCCTTCTCTTGTTTAGTGTTGCTCCACGAAGGCGATTTTGTTTCTTCGGCATGAGATGAATGATTTGAGATGAGGTTTGTTGTCCGTAGAATGTTCGAGGGTTTGTGGGTGATATTTGCGGCAAGACCACCAAATTGTCCTTCTTACCCAAACCAATGCACTTGGCAAACAGGCCCCAAGAGAGTGTGGCGAGACGCAAACTAGGTTGTTGTCCAAATGACCCGCCCGACGAAACCAGTTTCCACCATTTTGGTTCTCATGGTCTTGAACCCTACTTGGCTGCTTTGCATTGTGTTACATACGATGAATGTCATGCAACTCATGGCTCATGCTTGCAATCACCATGCTTGCAAGGACAAATTGACGACCTTGGATATTGACACAATTACGATCCCCCAATCTCTCGGCCGATCGGACGGAGGTGCTTCGCTTGCCAAGTGAAACAGCCGCCTCCTAGCAAATGTGAATAACTGTAAAGTGAAATGGCGCCAAAACTTCGCCGTGGGTGGGGGTAGCACGAAGAAAGGAGTGCCAATTCCATGTGCGGTGCACTCAATTTAACTACAACTTGCACAACCCGTGTCAATTTCCCTTGTGTAATGGCAAGCAACTGCACTGCACGGCAAGGTAAGCAATAACCAACTAGCACAATTTGCGAGGTCGACATCTGCTACGTGCGTCCCATAAGGGTGTGCATGTGACATGTGCATGACATGTATGCCGCCGCGAACCCACGACCTTCTCTGCACGAAACACAATGTATTCATGGTGTAGCGCTTGACGGCTGTTTTGTTGCTTTGTTTTGTGTGCGCCCACAGAGTGTCGAGAAGGTTTGAATTCGAGACTGGGACTAGCAAATTTTCAATTTTCGAATTATAAACTCAAGACCCACAAGCCCACCAACAAAGACGATAACATTTTTTGGGGACTGAAACCCCCCCAAAAATACGACGATGAGGATTCGATGCGTTTTGTCTGTGATCACCAAGCTTCCATTTCAGTTATCATCCCTTTTTATATAGTGTGGTGAACGGGTTAACGACCAACGCCCTACGGAATCAGGTATCCTTTGTAGTCCCATGTGCTTGGTTGCCACGCACTTGGTTTGCCTTGCGATGACGATAAAACTTCGCCTCGGGGATGGATTTTCCATTGTCAAACAAGACATTTGAGTACCCGCACTTCGGAATCAGGCAATGCATTATTTGGTGTCTAAACACAAGTGTTATTGTAAATGCCCAAAAGCCCAAGTGACGAGTTCGGAACGCTCGCTACACCCTTGTGAGAAAAGGTTGACACATGGGGGGTACCACTGTCCAGTGATCATTACGCAAGCTTAAGTCACAAGAACCTTGCCAAGTACGTTGGCGTCGACCATCCGATACGGCACTTTTCACACTCCTCAATCGGCGTTGTGCAACGAACCCAAACTACAAATGATCTCGCAATTTGGGAATCAATTAAATGATGCGCCGCCACTGGGCTTTTTTACATCCCACACCCGCGGTGCTACTAATCGGCTCCTTCCTTCCACGTCGGCGCGTTCCAAAAAGTTTGTTGTGCAATGCACCAACACAAGGCAACAGTCAATTGGCGGCAGGGCCAACACGAGGGCACTTAGCTGGGCCCAACCACAACAAGCAAGGCCCTCAAAAAAAAAAAAGACAAACTGAGGGAGGATGCGTGGGGTTTGGCGGGGGGTAACTCAAGGTGCAAGTAACAAGTCGAGTCTCCTTGATCCTAGACAGATAGAATGATGAGATATTGGTCCGAATCAACAAGTCGTATTTCTTTGGCAATGAAATGCTCCGGGGCATAATATTCGTGGAATTGTGAGCAAAGTGTTTGACTATGCAAAGTGCCACATATGCCACATTGTGTCCTTTTGCCATTTGTGCTCTAAGGCCGCACCAATGACTCGAATCTATCGTGCAAAAGAGCAAAGGAACTCCCTTGAAGTGGTATGGTTTGGTGCATGTAGTTAATGAGCGGCGTTGTGTTTGTTATTTGCAGAGCGTCTCATAGCTCCGGGACCCCAAATGCACGTGGTGCACGAAGGAATCTCATCAATGCGTCACCTTTGGGGGGGGTTCACGGTCGTAGGTGGTAGTGGGCTCTTGCATGCGTATTTTTCATGTGCTTTTACATGCGTGAGCTGAGGTTTAATTGCGAAAACCCCCCTTTTTTTACTGGTAAAACGGGCTATTGACCCGTTTTACCGGCAGTTAATGGGTTGATAGCCCATTTTTTTTAAAAAGCGGGTTCTTATAGCTCTTTTTTTGGCAGAAAAGCAGGTTAACTAGACCGACGTTAAGGTAGTACTAGGACGAACCACGTGTGAATCCTCCGGTGACTGGTTGAGCAGTTTCAAAGGCACAGCAAAAGCGAAGCAGATGAAGTGAAATGTTGGATGACCCGCGTAAAAACCCTGCCGCTGGCATGGGGGAAAACAACTCCACTATACATGCAATGTAAAGCACAGTTTTGACAAGTCACTTTTGATTAGCATTTGTGTATACTTAGTTTTGTTGCATTTATCGTCCGAATCCAAGTGCAATAAGGAGAAGGAAAGACACAAAAAGACGGTGAATCCGACTCCGAATCATATATTATCACTACTCATTTGAGCAACAAGGGCCGCACATGGGACCATCTTTGGCACCCTCACCCATGCAAGGTTCGTGGTATGGAGCATTGCACATCACACTAAATACACGGTGCTTCCCTCGCCAAGGCCGGCACACATTGATCTCATGGGAGCACTTTTGGCAAATGCACTCGGAAGCCACATGCCTAGGTGGGTATTTAGGCCGCCGCATCTTTGTGAAGGGGCATGGGTGCACCCAACAAATCTTGCAAATTGGGGGCATTAGCAAGAGTGCAAGGGCTCCTGGTGAGCCTCATCCAAACCCCGTTTCAAGGACATTTGTGTCAAGGGGCACTCCTCGTAGTCTCACTCCGAGGCACTAGACTCGCTTTTGCAATTAGCAAGCAAGTTAAGGGAGATAGCAGATTGGGAGGAGGTCACACTAACTTTATGCAACCGAAAGAACAGGACATGACAGACATGTTCTGGGAAATTCCGGCTGCGGAAGCCATTGAGGCCATAGTTTTTGATGGGTCCCATTGTACTCCGCCAAGGGGGGACAGGGGTACCTATTGGCGGGTTTATCTTGGCTCAGATCGCCGAGCTCTGGGCGCTCTGGAAAGAGAATACCAAGCTGAGAGGTAAGCCGGGAACCCGCACCGGTTTCCAAGATGCATGGAATGCGGTGCTGTCCGCTACACACTACCCCTTCCCCCCCGAAGTGAACCAACCAGTGTGCTCGCAGGTTGTAGACGTAGAAGGGCCCTGCGAACCCCCTTATGCTAAACAGGGGTTAGGGGATTGCTCTGTCCAGTGGCCCTTCCCTATCAGCTGTGGTGGTGGGGCCAACAGATTTCACTATGTCAGCTTAGACTGGCAGCACTATGCATATATTGCAGAAATGTGGCCAGATGGTACGGACACAGGGACCACTTTTGGCTTCGGTTGACACCCTGTACCGGGAGGGTTTTTGTGGGTGCATTGGAACCCAGACAGTTTCCATTATCTGATCCAACCCATGGGATGGAGCACCAGATGGGCATCTCAGTGCGGTGCTGGACAATACCCCGAACCACGACAAGCACCGTGCACGTGAATTTTTTAAAGAGGTCCCAGTTATGCGGGCGGTAGCAGGTGAGATTGATACAGGACATGAGTGGCCTGTGTGTGCTGATGGGTCTAACCGCAACCCGTTTTTGCTTCTTGGGAGGTACAAGGATCATATATATGTCATTTATGCACATGTCTCGGAGGGCCTGAGGCCGTGGGTGGACTACGGCGCAGCCCTGTTCCTCCAATGCCTCTACGGGGTTCCACTGAAGTAGGAGCCTCATGCAGATGGGCTGGTTACCTGGGGTGAGGCCATTGTCATATTTAGCCAGGCAAGGTGTCTCTCATCAGGAAAGTTGTGCGCCTGAGTCTGGCGGAAGCCCTCCTCCCTGATCATGAGCGGGATCGGGCAAGATGGGTCCACCCAGGCTCCCCAAATGCCTTCTGCCAATCATATATCAAACGGAGGCTGAAAAATCTGTCAATGGACCAGAATTGGTGGAACGCCCTAATTTTTGGCTTCCACCAGTCAATCGGGACTTTAGTCATCACCAGTCCCCAGACCAGAGATTGGAAATTGGTCAGCACATCCGTTCCATCCCAGGCATACCACAGGCTCTTAAGCATGAGTGTTGGCAGCAAGGAGCGCTCACAACCGGTGCATTTGCGACGCAAATTCTTTCAGGTTCCTGTCTGGTGAGGTGACCTGCACGGGGCGGGTGGGTGGGTGTGCAGGTGACATGCCATGCCAGTTGGGTACGAGTCATTGGTGCCTTTTTCTGTGATCGTTTTCTGTGATGTTTGTCATGTATATCTAGTGTGTTATGATATGGTTTAGGTGCGAAAAAGTAGGCAATAGGCAAAGGCAGTGGAAGA
This sequence comes from Eutreptiella sp. 'Long Island Sound 2002', assembly GCA_964036045.1. Taxonomy (NCBI): domain Eukaryota; phylum Euglenozoa; class Euglenophyceae; order Eutreptiales; family Eutreptiaceae; genus Eutreptiella; species Eutreptiella sp. 'Long Island Sound 2002'. The sequence continues at coordinate 39,803,520 of OZ038390.1, forward strand.
CAACTGGGACATGCCCTGAAGTGCAGGAATCTGAACCTGAGTGCAAGTGGCTGAGACGTGCATGCTGTGTGGTCTGGCATGCGCATGTATGGCACAGTATGGACTGGTTGCAGATTCTGTGTACCCTTTTGTACACACAGCCTTTAATGCATTGGTGAGCAGCCGCTTTTCTGTGTCTTCGCTCTTCTTGCCTGCAATTTGCAGCGCTTGACTCGGAATTAGCCACTGGAGCATTGGGAAGGGGAGCCATCTCCAGTGTCGGCTCTTGCTCCTCTTCTAAGTTTGTGTGAGCAATATGCAAGGGTCGCGCCGTGGTTGGAAAACCATGTCACAACCCCATGAAATTAAACTGTTTTAGCGGCAGGAAAACGGGCCAAAACATGGCCAAAAGAAAAACGGGCTACTAACCGGTTTTACTGGCAGAAAAACGGTTAACCCACTGCCAAAACTGTGGACAAGTTAACCCGTTTTTCTGCTAAAAAAAGGGGGCTATTAACCCCTTTGTAACACAGTAAGGAGGTTAACCGGTTGTGCTCCGGTTGTGCCAATGCGTGAAGCTACGCTATTACACCCAATGCCGACCACCACTCATGGTAGAAGTGGTGGTTTGACACAATATCTGTGCAAATCATAGCACATGTATGTCCGAGTGCGACTCGGGCGCCACAGATCTTTTTGTAACCCCATTCTTTTGTTCTCAACACCTCTAGTCAATTTGAGGTGAGGGGGTACGACTGCACACATTAATAGAGTTGAGCCCTGTTCCAGTGTTGCTAATAGACCTTGTTCTAGCATTGTTCTTGTTGTGCATTTGACCTACAAGGGCAATGCATGTTGCGGAAATACCCGGTCACCTGAGCAGGGGATGGACTGCCAAGCTTGACAGATGTCTTCATAAAACGATCCCTTCTCTCTAGTCCGAAGATAACGGCATCAGTGGGGTTGCACTGTATGGCCCTGGGCCTAACCACCACACTAGCCCGCGGCAAACGCAAACAAGCCCAAGGGCCAGCCCGAGGAGCTCGCTATCGCAACGAAGCTCTCGTGCTGGCTCTTTGGATCCCAAGAACGAGGTTTGTCTGCGCACGCATGCTGTGCTTCAGAGCGTTCTAACCCACATCTTCAGCACATGTGTACATAGAGTGCCTGAGTGGGAACCTTGATGTTGCACTTTGACAAGTTTTGTGTTTGGGTGCGGGCTCTGCCTTTGTGTCCAGTGAAGAGCCAGAGCTTTGCTTGTGTGGACGGAGAGACATGCTCGCAATTTTTGGGATTTTCAACCCCCTTCCCCGATGTCTAATCCTTCTCCCAGCTCTTGGGGGTTTTCAAATTGCAGGCACCGCTTGCTGGCCCTTTTTTCGCGCATTTCTGTTTGGCTGGATGGGGGATGATTATCGTGGCCATTGTGCGATACAAAAGTGTCCCGTTGCTTTCGGGTAGCACCAACCATTTGCGTCCCCGTGCGACCAGTCTCTTACGGCATGCTTCCGCATCCGCGTTCTCCATTTGGGACATCCATTGAACGTGCATTGTATCTTTTGTGGTTGGTGGGTGCCGAAGATGGTTGGTGGGGGACTGCTTGAAGCCCTTGCACAGTGGCTGGTTTGTGGGCTCAGTACTTCGCACGTGCCTTCTTTTTGCTGCTGTTGTTGATGCTGTGATGCTAGCTTGATTTTGAGCACATTGCCTGTTGGAGGGTGTGCAGGTAATGTGCATTGTTGGATTCGTGCCTGGGCCATCCCTATTGAGGTTTGTGCCGGACACCGGACACTCTGCATACATGATCTCTGTCTTTGCAGGCTGCGCTGCCGAAGCTTCCCAGTGAACACACGGTTTTGTCAGCGCGTCCTCCCGTCAGCATGGTCGTCGACCACCGGCACCCTTCGTCCCGGAGCAACGGATCCAAGCAACAATCGAAGGAACGACTGCCTGATGTCAGTGCGAACTCCCTTGGAAATTTGGCCATCAAGAAAATGGAAGCGCCGGTTTTCGCACCGGTGCCTATCGGCCCCGCGATCGGTCCCGCGAAACAGAGTACCACAGTACCGCGGTCCAGCGCTCCTTCTGGTGCCCCAGAGGCTCCGCTAGAACAACCTCAACCCGACACGGCAGTACCTGTCCCTCCAAAGGTTGCTGCTGCTTGCGCTTGTGAGGGGCCAGGGCAATCAAATGCAACGCACGGATGCATGGAGTCCTCTGAGCCCGAGCGCTCGGTCGGCGCTCCGTGATCAGCAGCAAGCCCATGAAACCCAGCGCCGTGCGCGGTGGTGTCCGTGAATCGGCGACCTCCCAACACAATAATTTGTGCTGTGTGCGGTCGTGGTGTGCACTATGCAGCCCATATTGTGGTTGTGTGCACTATGCCTTGCATGACTGGTTAAAGGCATTGTTGCGTGGGCGGTAAAAAAAAAAAAATCATCCTCAATTTGGCTGCCTGCACGGAAACAATAAAAGGGACATGAAACAGCGCGGAAACCAAGTCAACCAGGATGCCACCTTCACAACCAAATGTTGGGTAAATCCCAACACATGGAGGTCCCTTGAACGCAGGTTTTCATCTTGTACGGTAACTGCTCAGATTTTAAGCATTTCTGTTCAACCAAAGTTACTACCCTAGCTACACCCTCGGTGTTTGGTCTTCAGCCTCGTACTTTTGGTATTTCTGAGTATGCGGTGACCCGTAAGTACATGGTGATTGACAGTGGATTCTCAATCCTGGGCTGCCGTTGTGACCAGTGGAATCTTGATTGCATAGGGCGTATAGCTTGAATCGTCTCGCATTGACCCCAACAAGGCTCCCTTTCAGATTCGCTTGTACCCTGAAATATCCAGCACAAACACATCAATGACTGAGTGTGTCTGCGCATACCCAACCCCGATCCGCGCCCACAGTTTCTTTCCCATGCCCCACCCCAGCGTTACCGCCATGCACAGCCGCTGGCTAGGGCCGTCCAGCTGGTTGTTGCATCAAGGTAAGGGCCAGCTCTGCATCTCCACTCTTAGGGACGGAAGCCTTCTTACCACCAAAGGTCGCCTACCAAGCCGCAGGTATCCAATGCCTGCGCGTCGACCCAGGGCCAGAGAACAGGCTGGGGACAGCCCTTGTGGACAGCTTTAGGCCGATGGCTTTGTGTATAACCGACGGGCCACGAACGGTTCCAGTTCGCAGTGCATCATCCTGGACACTCCTACTGGCCACAGATTTTGAGTTCCCGGCTCAACCCACTGAAGGCCAAAATTCTTCCTATTGTGGCAGTTGGACCTGTGGTGATGGCAATCTCAGGCCTACCGCTGTTTAGAATCGTGGCCTGAAATGGGGCAAGCTGATTTTGACATGGTACTGAGAGCGCTATGAATGTGCCAAAGGTGTTGACACTGGGCAGCACCGCAATGGAATATCTACAGATCACTGTAGACATATGACTACAACCCTCTCCCCTTTTATTTAGCAAGCAAGCAAGCAAGCATGCATGCAACAAGAGCAAGCAACACGTTACAACTCCGTTTTTTCAATATCTCAAAGGCAAGGTTCCAGTTCCGGCTCTGGTTTTGTGTACTTGTTCGCTGACAGGTGCCCTTTCCAAATCCAGTTTTGGAGCCGAAAAATCAATGATGGCGATGCATGGCCGGTGCCAAGTTGGGTTGCTACCCTGCAAAATTTTGGCCCAAAAACAGCTTTTTTTTGGATCACGACTACCTGTAAGCCCCTCGAAACGTAGTTCGGGAAAGGCTTGAAAGGGAGGGGGCCCAAACGAGTGTTGGGGAGAGGGGTGTAGATAGGGAAATATTACCACTAAGGCACCGCGTCAGCCGAGAAATCGGCTAGTATCGGCTAATCAGAAATTCTCCAATTTTCCAATTGGCTGGTCTGGCTAGCAAAATCCATCAAAGGAATGTGAGGGAAAGGTGGTGAGGCTGTGGAAAAATGGGTATATGACGAATTTGTCGCAAATTGTCCCATTTTTCTCCGATTTCCCTCCCATTTCCTACCAATTTCACACATTTTTTCTACATACCCCCGAATGTATTTTCGGCGATTTCTCACAATTCCTCATTCTCCTCTATTTTCCTCCATTTCCCCCCCTTTCCCCACGTTTTCTCCGATTTCCCCTCCATTTTACCCCCATGACGCCACCATTTTTCCATTTCCCCCATTTTTCCGATCCCCTGCGGCTAGCCGGCAAATTCGGCTACGGCTAGCGCGGATGCTTATACTACCCCTCTCCCCTTAAATCTAGCAAGCAGCATTATTCTCTTTACTACTCGTCTTGTTTCTTTGGATATCTAGAGTCTTTGTAACCCCAAGACCGCTATTCGGTGTAACATTGGTTGTTGTTTGGGTCATTTTGATTCTGGTATGTCATTTCGATACCGCAATCTGACGCGCCACGATCTTCCAGAGCTCCGTGCATTACAACAGCGGTTGTTCCCTGTCAATTATAACACGGAGTTTTATGAGAGTCTTTTATCGATTGATGTGTTGCTAGGTTGCTAGCTAGCGAGATTTAAGGGGAGAGGGGTGGAGTAATGGAGAATCCAGTGGGCTGCACACCCCAGACATGGCAGGATATGAGCTCGGTGGCTCCCTTTGAAAATACACGCAAGCAGAGCAGACATGCAGGATGGCGTTTGCCACACAGTCCTGGGAGAAGAAGACCAGTACTGACATCAATAATTACGTCGGCTACTTTACTGGCAAGGAAACCGCCGTCAATCAGCATTGGACCCCACAGACAACACAAACTGCCACCGATGCCCCTTCACATTCAGAAGTTTCAGATCTTTACTGCAGCACCTTCCCTGTGTGTACGAACCGCACGAACCGCACGTCAGCCAATGAGTGGTCTAATTGAGAGAGGCGCACTCCGATTTCGGGATGGTGTTGCATGGGATTGGCAATCTCACAGATCCCGAAGACATTGAAGACGACAAGCCTCTCCTCAAGCAAAATTCGGGGGAGAAGCACCCCGGGATCCTTGTCTGGAAAGGTGTGCGGCAGCAGCACGAACGGAGCTGTAGAGTGGCGCTGTATGTCAGCGGACGCTATGCAATTCTTCAAATGATATTGGGCGTCACACACACACACACACACACACGCACACACGCACATGCACGCACGCACGCACGCACGCACGCACGCACGCACGCACGCACGCACGCACGCACGCACGCACACGCACACAAACACACACGCGCTCGCACTGTGTGCGCACGTTATGCAAAAACCTCCCCTACAACATGCATGCCCACACACCCCGTGCAACCACCAGAGTGGACAGCTGGGCTGTTTGTGTTTGTTGGTCGTCACTCCCTGGAAAGCAATGCCAACATTGCTGTCAGCCGCCCAGCCAACAGACAAACGGTGCGAACAAAGGTGGACACCGCGCACTTGCTTGGTGTCTTGCCCAGGATACCCATCTGAGTTGCCCGCGATTATGCACCTAAGGTCACTCCAGTTCGTGTCAGCCGTCCGTCTGATCCCGTTGTGACAGTGACTACCAGAGCCTGCGCTGAGACGCGCCGAAGCAGCGGTCTATTCTGCTACACAGTGTTATCCTAAGAGGGAAAAGAAGAGGAGACGCGGGTTCTGGAGGTAGGGTGCAATTACAACCAATTTCCTGTCAGTGAGAAGAAATTCTGTGTCTAGTACCCGTATCGCACCTCCCAACGGGTGCCCCTGAACCCTGATGCCCCCATGCCCTCATGAAAAGGGCCATGAAGGGGACGTGATGTGGGTACGTGTCATTTTTCAATAGAGGAACAGGATCGGGGACGAGCACCAGTTGGGGCGGTGCCCACATGGGGGATGTCCCAATGTGCGACAAAGCCCCCCCCCCCCCCCGGCCGTTCGCCATGTAGCCACAACCCCTTTCGCACCCGACCCACGGCTGAGGTGCCTTGCTGTTTGAGAGCCTCATAGGCGAGTAGGTCCCGCATCATTTCATCGTCTATCGTCTGGGGGCGACCTTCTGTTGCTTTCGCCTCTCGTGCATAAGCCTTGTGCCCCTCTGCTTCTTGTCGCATGTTTGGCTCCCTTGGGCGCCCAGAAACCATGTGCATTTTTTCTCACGCAGAGGTGCTCCTTCCCCCTCAATCATGTGTTTTTCCCAAGTACAGTCCCCGTTCTAGTGCCAGGCTGGAGTTGAGTTGCCTGTTTGGCCACCTCCTGCTCATCCCCCTCCCCCCGTTCCTTCCTGTGTTCACTCAGTCTGATCTACCAGCAGCTGCACACCAGCCCGCAATCGCAGCCCCCAAAGTGGACCAGTTGGATGCCAACGGATATTATCAGGTAAGCTTGTGCTTGATGAGCACGGCATAAAGGGCACAGACGGGCCTAGCACATCCGCTCAAGAACAAGGTCAACGTCAGCCTCATGCCGAATGCTGAATGCTGGCAACATGTGGAATGCTGGTTGACGCCGGAGACGCAGCACCAAGAGGCAATGGGACAGCAACCTGCACTGTTCGCTCTTGTCAGTGCAGTCTGTTTTGTTTGGGCAGCATTGGCTTTACTGCAATGTTATCTACTTCAAATGTTCCAGTTGAGCACAAGCACTGCTTTTATGTTGTTCGTGCTCCTTGAATCGAAAAGTTACCACTGTCTCTCATCTCAGCCCCAACCTGATATACCTCTATTTCCAGTTGCATCAAGATTTAACAAAGCTGGTGCATGGCTCCAAAGTGATTACCGACATGTCGGACCTAAATCATAAAGAGGTGTGGTGGTGGTAGTGGTGGTGGTAGTGGTAGTGGTGGTGGTGGTGGTGGTGGTGTGTGTGTGTGTATGTGTGTGTGTGTGTGTGTTTGTGTCCACATCGTCGGTTCGTTGGTTTCTCTCACAAAGTGTGTTTGTGTGTTTTCTGAGTGTCTGGTTTTTTTTCGAAACGCCCCTAGCCTACATGACTGTCTACATGTACTCCATGTCTACTGTTCCGTGTTTAGCCTGGCGAGAAGCCTAGACATCCAGTGCACATCCTTGCCTGTGATTCTTGGCTCCAGGGTGTGTTATTTGGTCTTTGCAGTCTGTGTGCGCGCGTGTGTGTTTTGTCTGTGTATGCTTGAACTGTTTTCTCTGTCGAAGCACGCTTGTGTCATTGCGTCCATGTGATTGGTCTTCTGGTTATTTGAATTGAGAGTGCTGACAAGATTTCACAAACACGAAGCTCACACAACACAGTGTTGTTTGATCCGTGTCTGACTCAGCGCGTGTTTGTTGCCTTGTGTGTGTCTTGCGCACGGGTGTGTGTGCAATTTGTTGGGAAACAGTGAATGCTGCGTGGCCTGGTGCATTGTGATTCCTCACCAACATGAGATGGATCGTGGATGGAGAAAGGTCACAGCAGCTGATGCCCAATTCAAATTCGAGTGTTCCAGGGCACCAGGGGACCCAGCAAGCATGCCCACCGACGCTTGGGGGTGGGCTGGGGGGCTCAGAGGGCTGACAAAAACGGCTACTTCAGGCCGTTGTCCATCAGCACTTGAAAGGCTTTTTTGTAAGAGACCACTTCATGGCCCTGCCTCCCACCACAGAAATGCTCCAGATTGACAATGGTTGGTGCTGGGCTGATATTATTCGCAGCTGGTAGTTGCGATGTAATTGACGTTCACAGGGCTTTTGTTCAACACCTGGTGACGGCTCGCTGCTGTTTCGTTGACCAGTTCATGCTTGCCTATCTTAGAGCCCAACAATATCCCTCTTTTGTAAATTACAGAGTGATGTTGTGAGAGCAACCCAGCCAACCCAAGGCATTTTGGATGTGGAATTTTGCGAGTAGGCCAGGGTTCGTAAGTGGCTAGAAGGGAAAGGGAGGAGCAGGGAAGGGCCATAAAAAACGAGCCTCTGGAGAACATGCATCCTTTTTTTTATTGCCATTTTTCAATTTTAAGCCAAAAAGTGTTTCGGGTCCGAAGTCTGTGGGGCTTGCCTAGGCTGTGAGGGATGGGCACTCATGCTGTTGCTAGCCTTTTTTTGTTCAGACAAGTGCGGAATGCGGTTCCAGAGGCCTCAGGGGCTTTTTGACAATGCCCCAATCGGGGATGTTGTGACAGTACAACTAGGCTCTGACCCTGCCTAGGGCCGGCCATGCCCCATTGAAAGCTAAGAAACCCCTGTTTTTACACTGAAACTAGGGTGAAAAATGCATAAGATAGTGCACAAACTGCAAACTGCAAACCAAAATGTTGATATTCTGACCACCTAGAGTGATCAAAACACGGATGTGAAGCATACCCGTTTCACTTGCGTGAACTTGCCCATGGTGAGGCTGCCCAAGCTGAGCCACAACCTTTTTGCCTCTTTCTGCGTGCGCATTTTGCATGGCAGAGAAGTTTTGCCGCTGGTTCGGTGTCGCTTGATGCTTGGTTCCTATACGCTCCTTTGGCGCCCAATGTGCCATTTCCCGCCCTCGGGGTTGGCCTAAATGGGTAGTCCTCTACGGTTGCCATTTTGTAGGGTGCTGGAGGCACACCCGACCATTTCATCTTCTTCGACGTGCACGCATAGCTATGCCCCCACAAGTGGCGCACGGCAAACAATGCCCCGCCACCAATGGCGGATATTTGGTAGTGTCGTGTGTTGTTGCCCTGCAATGACCGGAGCCCCTAACCGCTCTTGGGACCGCCTTTGACCCCTTCCTCAGCCCCCCATCCCCCCTCCCGTTTGCTTCTGGCTAGCCCCGGGCCTGCTTCTTGGGGCTGTACTGGCCGGGTGACACCCTGCCTACCCCCCCGATGGCCAAGGCGTCCCAGATGGCGGCCCTGCTGCAGCAGGTGATGGCCCTGGAGGACACTATCATGCTCCTACAATTGTAGCCCGAGGCGGCACAGGGACCCTGCCCCAGCCCCGCTCTGTGGCTTGGGCGCCTATGCGGTTCCGGTGCCATGCGCCGGCGGCCCAAGCTGCCCTCCGCCCCTAGGTGGCCGCTGCCCCTGCATCATGGCGGGTCGTTGGCCACCCTGCCCGCCATACCAGTCTATATTAGATACTGCACGCTTGCTGCACTCATGGGGCAACGGCATTGGCCTTATTTGGGCAAACACACCCCTTGGCCCTGGGCTTGGATGGTTGGGGCCGTGCCGACCTACACTCCTTGCCACAATGCCTGCTAATGGCTGACTGGTAGATATGCCCCGGGAGGTTGAGTGTCTTGGTCGTTGGCCGACATGCCTAGCCTAGGAGAACACTTTTCTTGCAATGCCTGCAGTCTGCCCTACAGCATGCAGAAAAGGAAACCCAGTCCGGATACCGACTCCGACACCAACTGTGGGTCTTCTCTCACATCATCCTCCGCCGACTATGTGTCCTCGGAAGTCAACTACTCACCGGACGATATCATTTATGATTGAATTGCTGCGAAACAAATCAACCCACAAAACGAATCTAACCGCAATACAAAAGGTTTCTGTAACCCTGCGGCACCTACAGCACTAGCGTTCTCCAGGGCTGCATGGCGTAGATCCCCAAGGAGGGGTCTTCAAGGCCACTTAACACCTGGGCCCTATGGTCCTGCCAGGCTTGCACCTTTGCACAATGCGCCCGTTGTTGTAATGTGCAAATCCTGCCACGCAGTCAGCCGGCGCAGGAACTCCAGCGGGGCCAAATGGTCGCGTGAGCCCCTGAACTGCAGCCAGGTGTCCACGAGCAAGCCATCAATGCGGGTGGCACCTTGCCCGTCACCCTGTAGGAGCACACCCAGCACACACTTGCGAGGATTGGAGCTGCCGGCCCACCGCTGCCTCCAACTCTGAATCAGCACCTGGTGCGGGACAATTAGGAGAGAATTGAAATTCCCCCCAACCACCCCCATGGCACGCCGAGCACCCCAAGGTCTGCTCTCGAATGCCCAAGAAGGCCCAATTGCAGGCGGGCCACGGGGATACCCCATACGCTATTTGGGCACGCAAGGGCTTGGAGCGTGTGCCCAAGCCCACTACCATGTGGCACCACCGTGTGGAGTGCCATAGGTTGCCGTCGATCGCACCCGCAAGTGGATGCACCTATCAAGTTGTAGGCCTAGGGGATTGCGCACTGCATGCCGCAGGCACACTGCATGTGCGCCCCAAGTGCATTGTAGGGTAGCACTCCCGTAGGGCATTTGCGCAGCGCCCTAGTACATGTGCTACGGTCGCACCGACGTCACCGACAGTAGGAGCCATAGCAAGGCCGCAACTGTCAACTACATAGGGGGAGCACCTAACACTCCCCCATAGGCGGCGAGCACACCACCGCACACCCTAGCGCGGCAAGCCCTTGCACATGTGGGTGCTTGGGTGTCGCTATAGGACGCGGCACTGCAGCCATAGAGCTGCCCTGCGCCCCGCATCGTAGCCCGCGTTGGCAAGCAATGATGATGATGGAGGAATGGACATCGGCATATAGGAGGCCTTCCCCCTAGACTATCTTCTCGCGGCCTAGTTTGCGCAGGTAGGTTGTTGCCGCATGGGCACAGGGCCGAGTGTGCTCGAGGCGTGGTGGCCAGCCACCTTTAGGGGCCTGGGAGATTGAGTCAAGAGCCACGCCTAGGGGGTGGGTGCAGACCCGTGGCACAACCTCCATGGCCCTTTGCTGCTCATGTGGCAACCCCTCCCTCCCCGCTTGAGGTTGGGCATACCCCTAGGCTGGCTTTGGGAACCGGTGTTGGCACACTTGGTGCGCTGGTCGCCCTCACCTAGAGACCGTGTGGTGGGCCGAGTTGGCCCTAGACTTTAAAATTTTTGTGGGCGGGGTGCTCCCGGTGTTCCTGCACCGCAAGCTGCGGGGCACACGGCTCCCGCTGGGGGAGCGAGCTCAAGTGTTGTGCTGGGCCGTGCGGCTGGTGCGAAAAGCCGCCACCCGCCACCCACCCACCACCACCACCACCCGCGCGCCGTCAGCCGCCGCCCGGCACCACAACCAGCCGCACGCCACCACCCGCCACCCACCACCACCACCACCTGCGCGCCGCCACCCGCCACGCACCACCAACACCACCCGCCACCCACCACCACCACCAGCCACGCCGCCACACGGTGGGAGACTGCTGGGACGTGTAAGTCGACCGTGCGCGTGGGGCAAGGAGAGGACCCGGGACTGTCAGGGGGACACCAAAGTCCACTTGGCAGCCCGGGGGGCCAAGGACTCTCGGCCAGGAGGCCCATGGGGTCCCTCCTCCGCGATCAATGCGTGTGGGGGTATGCGAGTGTGGGTGCAGGGTGAGGTCACCGGGCAGCGGCATCATGGAATGATAGGGGTGACAGCAATGGCACCCTTGGGCCTGTAGAGGGCGAACATCCGGGTCGGGAGGTGGAAGGGATGAAAAGATGAATGAAAAGATGAATCGGTGTCCGTGTGAAGGGCAAGAGTGAGGGAGGGGAGAGACAAGGCACGCCGTGCAGGGGACGAGGCTCGTTGAAGTGCACGCGAGCTGCGGGACGAAGGCGACACGAGAGGCGGGGAGGGACAAGCGGGGAAGAAGAGACAAGACACGAGGGAAGAACAGGGGAAAGGGAGGGGTAGAGGGTAGGTGCGGTGTTGCTGTCCTAGGGACCACATGCATAGGATAGTGCCGTCCACCAGGCCGCCAGCGGACCGCCCCACCATCCGGGAGCTGGTGGAGACGGGGATGGCGGGAGGGCTGGCGGGGGGAGATGGAGGAGGGGTCCCGGTGTCCACCCTCCCGCCACGCCCGCCGCCGCCGGCATACCGGGCGGAGGACAGTATGCAAGCGTGGCGGCGGGTGAGCCGACAGCAGATCGTGCCGTTCGAGTGTAGGGGAGGAGACGGCAAAGAGAGGCCGGCGGAGGGAAGCCAGCGGAGCCGCAACGCAGCCGTAAGGCACGCGGGGAAAGCAAGCGGGTGCCCAATGTGGGAGAGCAGGGGAGGAGACCAAGAAAAGGAAGGGACAGGAAGTGGAAGGGGAGGGGCGCAGCGAAAGGCGCGCGAGCACGAGAAACGAGGGGAATGACCAGCGGCAACCTCGCAAATCGCGCAAAGGCGTGTGGGTAGGGGAAGAGCAAGGTAAGAGGAAGGACATTGGGCAAGGGATGAGGGTGGGGACAGGGACAGGTACAGAGAGCGGCAAACCGAGCGAGCAGGATGAGGGTGGGCAAGGGGATAGGGGCAACGGCACTGGGAGCCAGCCACGACCGGCACAACGGATGAGGATGAGGGGATGGGGAGCCAAATGACGGTGAGGGGTCCCCTAACGTGGTCGGGGGACAGGCTCGCACAGGGAGAGAGGGGGGGCAAAAAGAGGGAGGGGGGTGAGGGTCCGGTAGCCCACTTGGAGGGGCGGCAGGGGATAGAGGGTGCAGGTGGGGAGGGACTGTAGTATATAAGGACAAGCCACAGTGAGGGAGAAGGCGACCGTGAAAGTGACGCAGCATGTTGCCAGGGGTTGACGTGCGGTTGTGTTGGGGCATTGCGGAGATGGAGGGAGGGCGACAGGGGACGGAGGTACTGGAGTAAAAAAAAAAAGCAAAACACGCCCCACAGTCCAAGGAACGGCGGTCAGATGAGTGGGAAAGCGGAGAGGGGAAGGGCGACCCTAGGCATTCCCGAGAGGGGCGGGGACACACGAACGCCGCGCAGCGGGAGGGAGAAGGGGCCAAGGGGACGGACGTCCCCTACAACCACGGCAGAAACCAGCAAGGCGAAGAGGGGGGGGGGGAAGAAAGTAGCAGCTAGCGGCATGGAGAGAGCAACACGCCGAGGTGACGGACGTCCCTGGGAGGACGGGGTATGGCGGGGGGCGGAGCGTAGAGAACCATGAGCCCAGGGCAGGGGGGTCCCCAGGAGGACAGGGGGCGGCAGCAAGCAGCTAGGAGAGAGCCACGAACCCAATGGGCGGACGTCCTGGGGAGAAAGGGGGGAGGCGGCAAGCGGCACGGAGAGACCAACAAATCCAGGGGACAAACGTCCCTAGGAGGACAAGGAGCGGCTGCAGGCAGTGCGGAGAGAGGCACAAACCCAGGAGGCGGCGGAAAGCAGCACAGAGTGAGCCACGAACAAAAGGGGACAAGAACACCAACACTGCGGCGCCATGTACCCCCGGAAGCAATCGCCGGGAGAGGGTGCCCGGGGCTAACCCGGATACACCCTGGCCTAGGATCCCACGTCGGGGTAGCCTTGCCCTCGGGGCCCATGAGGGTGCCTAGAGGGGAGGGTGGCAGCCGATGGCCAATGGCAGGGGGGGGGGGGAAATTGAGGTCCGCAATTTTTCGCAATTTTCCGCAATTTCGCAATTTTTCGCAATTTTCCGCAATTTTTCGCAATTTTCCGCAATTTTCCGCAATTTTTCCGCAATTTTTCACACTTCCCGATTTTCTGACCACCTCCCCACGCTGGTGCAGAACAATGAGAATTTTTTTTTTTTTACTATTCCATACACTCTCAAATGTTGCAAAGTCGCCAGAACCTGGTATAGCTCAATTGGTAGTACAACTGCACTGTAGTTCCAGGGTCCTGGGTTCAAACCCAGTTGGGCACAATATGGTTACCTTCGCTTTTTTGGTCTTTTTACCTTCGCTTTTTTGGTCTTTTTCATGCCTGCATGTTTGCATGTTTGCATGTGCGTGTCCGATGTGCCAGAGATTGCAGAGCAATGGAGCCTATACATCCGCTGCAATGTTGTTGATATAAATGGGCCAACTGCTTTGCAGGAATGGTGGCAATCTCGTGCCCCTTCACCGTTCCAAGAGAGGGTGCTGTTCTTGATTACGCAGCCCACTTCTGGTGGTGATGTGGACCGCTTTTTCTCACAGTGTAGGACAGTTTCAAAGCAGCAGCACAAATTGGATGACAACATCCGCCGCCTTCGGTTCATGCTGCAATTCCACGGTGATATTGAGGGGCGCCTCCTGTAAGTGTACTGCCCATAGACTATTTGTTTCAGTGAAATTCTGAGAATTCTGAGCCACCTGTCCAGAGTTGTTGCACCTTGAGGGTTCAGGAGGGCCGCTTACGACATCGCAATTTTTCCGCAATTTTTCCGCAATTTTCCGCAATTTTCCGCAATTTTCCCGCAATTTTCCCGCAATTTTTCGCAATTGGATTCGACCCCCCCAGACCGCAATTTTCCCCCCCCCCTGGCAATGGGCCCACCGCTGTGACGCCTGAGAGGGGGGATCTGGGGGTGGGTGCCGAGCCTAGACTGGGCGGTCGCGGGTGGACAATACCCAAGTCCACCTACAAGAACCGAGTGGGTACTCTGCCCATGAGGGTGGGGCGTGGGCGCTGCGGAGGTGGGACTGTTAGCCAGCGCACCGACACAGGGCCCCGCTTGCAGGGGACCTATCAGACCGAACGGCTAGGTGAGGGGAGGACTGACTAGGAGTCTGTCGGACCCCGGGGGAAACCAGGTGGGCGCCCATGAGGGGGACGGTTGCCAGTGAGGGGGACCTTACACCTGGGGGAACCTATGGCGGAGGCCTAAACCCCCCCACCTTCAAGTGGCCGCCATGGTGTCGCGGCAATCGGGCCGGCCCATGTTCTTCAACGCGGGCAGGCAGACAACTGTTTTTGCGCCATGGGGCTGACATACCCCTCCCCCTCAGGAGGGCCAGCCGGGACACCCGGCCCAGCCCCACGACCTGTGTACATAGGCCAGCGGACATTAAAAGGAGATGTGCCCTCTTTATGCAGTTTTCACCCTATTTGGCCATTGAATGCTTGGCGGGTGGGGTGGGGGGGTCTGGGAACCTACAGCACGAAGGGCAATAGAATTTCCTATTGCAAGACTGTTTCTGGTTTGGGTGAGTGTGTGAGTTGGCCAGGGCCTATTTAGCCCTCCTCCTGTTGCTAAGCAAAGTTCTGTTGCGATCTCTCCTCTTTTGTTGCCACAGCCTCTGCTTGTTTGCATTGAATTATCTCAGGCGGAAGAAGTTGATATCCGTTGTCAAGGGAATTTAAGCCTCTATGGTGCAGCAGCTTTGGAGAAGAGGATGGGTGTGCGCCGATCAGAAAAGTATGTGTCAGCTCGGTTTTGGGATCCTGGACCACCCAAAAGAGACACTCCTATAGTGCCGCAGTGCTGCATGCGATGCCATAAATTGTTTCAACTGTCTTTCGTCTTTTTTGGGGTCGATTTTAGCCTCATAGAGTCCCAAAATGGCCTGGAAATGGGCTATTTGGTACCAAACATAACTGAACCCTGGGTCAAAAACGTGTTTTTCCAAAAGTGCTCCAAAGCCGCTTGGGGCTCTCCAACAGCTGTTGAGCTGCGCCCGATGAACGTCCCCTCTGTCTCATTTAGAATTGAGTCAAGGCTTGTTTGAGAGGTTTGGTGTCTCCGGTTTGTGCAATGTGAGGGGACCTGACCTCACAGTGTGTGCTGTGTGCTGCAGAACGCCCTCTCAAACGTAGCAGTGCTAAAAGGGAGCTTCATTGAGGCTCAAAACCATGATTTTTGAATGCAATGGGACATCTGGCTCTGAAACACAGCTCATGCACTCAGTGACTTTGGTGCTTCGTAAAATCTCTACAATTCCATTCAACATTCCTGTGAACTCGGGTTGCGATGCTGCTCTTTCACGCATGAAGCCTACCAGCGTGACAAAAAGCAACGTGCATGCAGTAGTTGCCTGATTGACTGATGTACATGAGTGGACGTGTCTTGGCGGTGCAAGTCGTGCTGATCAAAGGTCTGCACAGTAATTCAAAAGATGGACACGAAGGTTTGGAGACGAAGGATGCCTTTGTTGTTGTGGATTACGGGGTACCTCCAGTCCCAATACTGTGTCATCAGGTTTCAATTCCAAATGAGGAGACTTTGGGACAACGTCCCTGTAGTGGACGACGTGCTGGACGAAGAAGGTATCCGATGTACCACATCCCCGCTAAAGCATGCAGGAGGGCGAATGGGAATGTGTGGTTTCTATTTCATTGTCCCTTTGACCAAAGACATTTTATGTGTTCTACGGGCTGAGGTCGTTGCGGTTACATTGGGGATCTGAACTCTGCAAAATTGAAATGAGGCCACTTCTCGTCACCAAGGCAATTTGCATTTTTTTCTCTGCCAGCGGTGATGAATCATTCAGGCAACATGCCCAAAACAACGAAGTATTTTCCGACCTGCGTCGTTCAGGGATGAGACTTTGATAGACCTGAACAGCTCTGCGTCTCAGCATTGTGCTGATTTACCATTTGTGAAACCGAATCTCTGCTGCCCCAATTGTTTGTCACAGGATATATGTGGCTGTACGAACGCTTGTATTGGTGTGTGGTTGGCACCGAAAAAGGAAGTGTCAAAGAATGCAACGAATTGGCAGCCACAGGTCTTGGATTGGCCCCAGTGTGCACAAACCTGTCCTGTTTTCTTCCGTTCTGCACTGCAAGGTCAGGAATGGGATGTCGCCTCAGAGATTTTGCCCCTTGTTTTAATTTCCACATTGGTACCCTGAGATCTTTTGAATGGTTCCACCCATTTTCCAAGTCACCTTGCAGAGAGGTTGTTAGATCAAGTGCAGGTGTGAGCGCTGTATACGGCCCTGTTTAGGGTCATTCGCGTAGCATACTCCAATGGGTGATATTGGGTGTCCAACCCCTTGTAAAGTCATCATTTCGGCATACAAAATGATCCCCCAATGAATTCTATGCCTTCGGCAAGTCCACCTCACAGAGAGTCTCCCCTGAGCAATGGACCTCCAATTGGCTGATTTTGCAATCATCCACAAGATCCATCAGAATGATGGCTCCCCATGGCGTTATATGTACTCCCATCACCCAACAACAGCCCAAGCGCGCAAGGAGGTTGTCGATGGTCGCCCAGAAATTGCCATTTTTCAGCCAACGCATGCCGGCTTGAAAATGGCTATGTCCTCACCCGTGGGGTCCTATAGGGGGACCGATCTAAAACTCTTGGAGATAGCACCTGCGACCGTCGTCATTGGTTAGGGGGTCCATAAAGAAGAAAAAAGTGGAATGGGACCAGGGTCTAAATTGACGCACAGGGGCAGTTATAGGCCAGCCAACTTATAGTGCAAACAAGCCCAAAACGCCACTTTTGAGGGCCAAGAAGCCCCACTAAGAGGGCCTAGTTGGTGCTACATTGCTCCCCATGGCTTTACACCGATTGTTACCAAGTAACCACCCAACAACAGCCCAAGCGTGCAAGGGGGTTGTCAAAGGTCGCCTAGGAATCGCCATGTTTCAGTCAACCCATGCTGGCTTCAAAATGGCTGCGACCTGTGGGGCCCTGTAGGCGGAACAATCTAAAAATCTTGTAGATACCACCCAGGACCTCCTCCATTGGTTAGGGGGTCCATATAGAAGAAAATTTCCACAGCCTGCTTCTCATGCGCAGCATGATGTTCAAGTCTCCGTGCTGGTTTTTGCTTGCAGTGTGCTTTCAACATCATGTTTACAAGCGGATTGCAGAATTCAGCATGTATGACCAATTCTGAGCGACCAGAGGTGGATATAGATTAACGGATACAAAAATTGTATGGTCTGGTGTGCAGTAGGAACGTGTGGGTGTAAGACCACCATTTTTCACCATATATGGCAGTGGGCATCTGTTTGCCATGTTTTTTGTGGCGGCTTTTGTGACAGTTTCCTGGGAACAGTGCTTTCTTGTTGGAATTCCAGGCAGATATGAAGAATTTTACACAATATTTCATTCATTGGGTTTGTTGGGATTGAAAAATTGAAAACCGCAGCAAGGAAAATTCACGCAAGAATACAAAATATTTGATGTGCGCCAGAGCCCAAATATAGCAAAAATCACCTTGAAGAGAGGTTGTTAGATCAAGCGTAGGCGCGGACGCCATACATCCCCCCCCCTTTTGGGGGTCATTTGCGTAGCATACCCTAAGGCATGATATTGGATGTCTAACCCCTTGTGAAATCATTATTTTGCGAGACAAAATGATCCCTTAATGAATTTTTCGATTTTGAGCCCCCCCCCCCCCCTGTACTTGGGCACCATTTTTTTGGGGGGTGGGGGGCTGTGGGTGGGTGGGGTTCAAAAGTTTGTGCTTAGTGGGATTCAAACTCTGGTGTGTCAAACAGCTGAGAGACAAACTGCCGCGTGGCTGCGGCGTTGGTCTGGGATTTGAAGCGAAGCCCGCCTGCATTGCTTGTTTTTCCACTCGACCACCGGCAGGATGTGCAAAACTGTTGCTTCTTCTCCAGTCGAAGATAGAGGGCAACACCATAAAAACCAAACTGGGTGTTTCTGCCTGCATGCGTGCCTGCCTCATTGACTGCCTGCCTGCCTGCCTGCCTGACTGATTGGCTGACAGTTAGCCTACTTGACTGACTCTAGTGTTCTAGCACTCTCTTTGAGGTGCCTTGCCAGAGGCGATAGAATTTTGCAAAAACAATGAGGTAGTTATAAATAGGTTGCTGGGGCAATGTACAGTAATGCACAATAATGTAATGCCCAAAGCACGTGTATTGTCAAATACTGTTACCCATCCAAAAGCAATTTTCTGCCTCCCATTCATAAGTGTAATGCAGCAAAAACTACATGCAGTACCCATGAGAAACAAATGCAGTGCCTCAAAAATGCAGGAGTGAAGACCATGGGGTAAATAGCACAAGAATGGGTATATTTTCTCAGTGTTCGATCACATGCTTCGATCAAAGGCATATGGAGTGCGTGCTGCGGCTCGTTGGATCACGGGACTAGTGCCATTGGATGTGGGTTTTTCAAATAAGGGGATCCCCAGGTCTCCTACTGAAGCCTCACCATTGTGTCTGATTTTGGGGAGGCAAAGTCGGAGCGGGAGGGGGAGGGCACCACTCAGAGGGCACCACTGTGCAATTCTTGGATTGAATTGGATTGCATTGGACTGGACTGGATGAGCATGAAGCCCACTCTGCCTGGAGGATGTGGAATTTTGAGTCTGGTTGTGTTCACAACTGTCTGTGCCGGTGTGTCCATCACCGTTTTCCTCGCCATGGCAGCCATGCTCGGCCACCTGGGAGGCCCCTGATTTCACTAGTTTGACCCTTTGTAAGCTGCTTGCTGTGCTCAACAGGTGTGACATACTCAACCCCGCTCTCGCATCTATGAATCTCACAGAATGGGCCGTGGAGACCGAAGGTATACAAGGTGGAATGACGTGGGCAATGTTCTATGACGCCATGTTTAATTTTGCGGATATCTGGACAGAAGGTCGTTCATGGCACCCCCTGTCACCGCCGTCACCGTTATCCTCCTAAGATCCTGACTTCAACACTTCTTCTCGACTGCCATTTGTGGTGGCTTCTTGAAACACCATCTGCAGTCTGGCTCCCAGAGTCAGATTGTGCTGGTAGAAACACCGACAGATACCTGGCAAGCAAACCTCAACGTCTGTAATTCTCAGCTTTCGCCTGCATTGTTCCATATTTAAACAGGCTGCAGTGAGGACGAGTACTGCATGTTCATGGACCCAATTGTGGCACACGTAATGGTTGAGTACCTTGTGGAAAAGAACACGAAGAAGAAACGGAAGAAATCGTTGAAGTATGCGACCAAATGGTGCTTTTTCTATTGAGTTGTGGCCAATGTTTTGGGTTTTGTGGTTGTGTGTCGGGGTTTTCGTTTTTGCATTAGGCGTTTGGTATTTGGTAGGCAACGGAAATGGTCATTTGCCAGTTGCATATCATGTGTACATGCATGCCCGCATGCCATGCCTGTCATATCCACAGCACTTATATCATGTGCACATGCCTATCATGCATCCCATGTGCACATGCATAGCAGGCATATCATGCCATTGTCAGGCAACAGGAAGTTGACAGAAAAGAAAACCGTGAACGACGAAAGAGTAACGGAAGAGTTGTGGAAGAGCCTCCGAAGTACCAAGGTGTTATTCGAGAGCTGGCCGAAAGTGAGGTATGCCTCAACCAGAACTTCATCCTCAATCATCTGGGACCCTGCCAGCCTGCAGACATGTGTTGTTTACCCCCCTACGCCTGGGGGGTGGGCTTTTGTTGCCCTGCTAATTGTGCCCAGAAAGCTTCTCCCTATGCAGACTTGAGCTTTGATCCTTTTTTGCCCCGCGGAACTGCCTCCCAAACCCCTCCTGAGAGCAGGGGGTTTTGTGGGTGGGCCGAGTTGGAGATTTGCTATCCTCATTCTTGATTTTGTAGCTTCAGGGTCCCCGAAGAAAACAGGGAGGTAAGGGAGATGCAGGGGCGGGGAGATACAGGGATGTTGCGACTTTCAGGGAGATGTACAGCTCCACCTGTCCACCTTCTACCTGTTCCGTGTGGCCGCAACTGGATTTGGATTGTTCTCATTGCTTTGTTTGTCCTCAGTGCGTTCTGTGCCGATTTGCAGGAACGAATCAAGGCGTATCTAGCGGAGAATCTAAGTTGCAGAGCCATATATAGAAGGGGCTGTGAACGTATGAAGATCCACCCCAACGCATCGGTATTGCAGAGGCTTTCAGATGATCCTGGAAAGGTCTGCTTCACCTTTGCGCTTATCTATTCCGTGTCAAGGAAGCTCCGTAGATTTGCATGTGTTTACCAGGAACTGGCACAGGAGCAGGTGAGGTTTTCGTCATGGGGTGTGCACGTATGCTTCGCCAGACGCAGCCTGAACCACCTGCCTCCACTGCAAGCAACTGTACTAAGCATTAGGGCAACGAAGGAGACAGAGAAAACGAAGCTGTGACTGGCAGAAGTAACAAGGATCGCTAGTAACCAACAAGTGGACAGAGCACTGAGAATGATGTGCAGCAGAATTTTTCTATTCTGAAGGCGGCGAAGGAGATCTCCAAGGGGTAAAATGGTGTTATGGATGCTGTCCCGTGATGGAGGGATTGTAGGCGCCAGTAATGCAGTGGCAGTACAGTGATCGAGTGGGGCTAGGTGTTGCGAAAAGGTTCGGATGCCAGGGGAACCACGGTGTAATGGAGAGAAATCCAGTGCCTGCAGTGGCTGAAGACTCACTTCACTTCTCCCCTCAGGACGATGCCCCCGCCCTTCCCCAGACCCCCGAACCACTCAGTCATCTTCAGTTTGTTTTACCAAAAAAAAAGATGTTGCAGAAATTATATCAGGCGGAAGGGATTTCTGCTGAGATCCACCCACCCTAAACCCAACTGCTAGCTCTCAGATGTGCGTAAGCAACCCCTTCGTGGAACCTGCTAAATCCCCCTCCACAGTCTGTGGCTGCCCATTCAGGGATCGAAACCTTAGTCGATGCTCACAGCAGGTGATCACAGCAGATGCTTGCTGATTCTTCTCATGACCCTGCATCATGAGTGGCTTTTGCAAAGCATCATTCGTACCCCAGATCAGACCTCGAAAAGTATCTTGCAACTGCTTGCTCTGCCCCTCTCCTTTTGTTCAGTACACTATGACTGCATTGTCTCTGAACAACGAGAACCTGGAGTCCATTTGCCCTTTCGTTGATCTTATTCGGATGAACCAAGGTATGCATGCCAGAGCAACTGATCTTCGGACATTCTCTGAGAGCCCAAATCGCATTAGCCCTGGGGCATAAGTTGCATGTTTCTTCTTGTTTCAAGGAAGGTAGGGAACAACAAGGAACAACAAGACACAACTGGGTTCCGCAAAGGCTTGTCTAGTGGAGTCATTTGAAGGCGGTCGATTTGGAGGCTTTCTTGACAGTGTGTCTTCCAAGTAGCCTGCAGTGGGTTGGCGGTAATGCAAGATTCCCCAAGGATGTACACCTCCTTGTTGGTAATCTGCAAAGGAAACAGCAGTTGTTGCCTATGGAATGGAGGACTGACCCGATTGCATGCCCCCGGATAGGCACATTGTAATATGACCTCGGCTACACAGCAGCACAGGACGCATGCTCTTCAAAATCATCTTTTTTCTGCAAGCAAACTTGAGGTAATAACACTCTAGCGTAGACGATGCGGCCCTCCAGGACACAATATATGCCACAGGTCAAAGCCCCCACCCTCACCCCCACCCTTGCGCTTTCGGAAGGATGGCCATGATCAGGATGGTATCCAGGTACTCATGGAGTTTCGCTATACGCTGATTGTCCGGGGTATTTCATGGTCTTTCTTCTCACTGTTAATGAGTGTAGAAATGATCCATGAGGAGCGCCAGCCCTGGTTGAGGCTTGATGTGACCACCACTGTGGTACCGAGTAGTACTGGAATATCCTGCTCTGGGCTTCCAACTCACCTAGGGATGAACATACCAGGATGCTTGTGGGCCAAAAAATGCACAAAAATCGTGCAAGTAAGAAGCAAAGGGCATATACAAAAGTCAAATTTCAGCAGGGAAAAGTTGAGAGTGAATGTCCACTGACCAAACGCAACAGAAGTTGACCCATTTGACAATGTGGACTAATTTCCCCTGAGTGGGTCAGAAAACGTGAAGATTTCTTTGTTTTGCGCAAGGTTTCATTTGCATTTGCAGCATGCACTATTTGCCATCATTAGAGCTGAAGTACATTCTAATCAAAAGCAATCGGTTGGACAGCAATGACATTGAGCTGCTGGCGAGTTTGTTGAATACTACGCCCAGCGTTGAAAGTATTGATATCAGTGACAACCAGGTCTCATCTCTCCCTACTGCACAAGTCTCATCTTTGTCCCTACTGCACAAGTCTCATCTTTGTCATGCCTAGTCCCCATGGAACTGCTTTTTTTGCAATCATGATTTATCTGAAACAAAAACAATTGTAGGTTGGTTGAAGGCTGATGGACGGATTGTGTATCGAAGGGTGTGTCTTGTTCTGAGCGTCCTTGTGACTGTAGCGGCGAAGGGTGTCACTTGGCTTTTGACCCCAACTTGCTGCAGTGGACCCAATCCTCACTGCATGCTTCATGCTCCTGCAAAGCGTTGATCCAGCCACAGATGATATTTCTTCCACTTGAGTATACTGGTGGTCAGCCAAACCTCACATCCAGATGTACACATGCTCATTCACTTTGATCAGCTTCATGCAGCACCTGTCTCAGCAAACTAGCTTGTCTTTGCGAGGGTGGACCACAGAAAGCATAGGCCCTTGCCCCGGCTACACTTGTCCACCCGGTCCGCCCTTCTGCAGGCAATAGGGGCCCGCGCCATCAACGCTCTGCATAGCACGTTGCAGAGGAACCCAAACATTACCACAGCCCGGGTTCACAACACAGTTCCGCACATTTTGGCTGGCAAGATCACTGCGCAATTGCAGGTATCTGGAGGGACACCAAGGTGCGTGGTCAGTGCTTGGGTGCTTAGGAACAGACTCCCAGCGCAATGGTCCTGACACTGCCCCTGCCATCCTTTGCGATGACACTGCATCACATCACAACACACCACACCACACACCACACACGACACGACACCGCACCACACCATGCCCCACCACACCACACCACACCCTGAGTACCCCCTAGCCCTACCCATGGGGTGGGTGCTGGGTGTGAACCCCACTCGACAGGGCCCGGGCACCGCCCTCGGGCGGTGTACTAACAGTGTCAGGTGTGGGCGCGCTCCAGCGCTAAGCACCAGCCCCAGGATCCTGCGGCCCCCTAGTACCGGCCGCTTAGGCCTTGGGAACTGGTCAACGACCCCTAGAGAAGCCGACTGCAGCGGCCTCTCCTTGTCCTCCCCACAGCCGGCCCCGTCGCCTGCGGCGCCCCTACACGTCACCCTCCCCCAGCCACTCCTCCCTCACCCACCCTGCCCCCCCTTGTGCCCCCTGCCACTGTCTTTCCCCTGTTCAGCGCTGCAAAGGGAGGGTATGCCTGTCCATTTTCGCTGAGGCCTGAGGTGTGTATCCAGAGGACCGCTGTCATGGTCCTGCTAGTTGTCATATGCTTCCCCCAATGACTAAGCCATGCATGAGTCAGAACATAAGGGGTCGATGGTAGTGATGTGGCCCAGCCTTTACTCCCCCCTCCAAAACCTGGGCACAAGCCTGGGGCCCAGCCATGGGGTGGCACGTGTTCAATGTGTGGTTTTGTAGAGAGAGGGGAAGCGGTCCACAAATGAGTGGACGGGAGCCGCTCCCCTGTGCAGCCCTGCTCTTCACGGACCCGGCTGGACTTGTGAAAAGGGGAGCGGTCCAGGAATGAGTGGATGGGTGCCACTCCCCGACAGCCTCCACATTTGCCTCTCGCTTGCTGCTGGCGAGTGCCCGTCCATGTGGACACCCCCGCCCCGGTATTAGTATACAACAAGTTTGAGGTAGGTAGGTATAAGGCCATTAACCCCAGCCATCAGCCCAACCTCTACAACCGGGAAGAGGATCTGTTGAGCTTTCGAGCTGTTGAGTGAGGCCATGCACCAAGGCACCCCCCTCCCTCTGGTCGCCTCTTTCTGATCCCAATGGTGGCAAAAAACCCCCGCCCCCTCTTTTTTCGCACCACCCTCCTCCAAGCCCATTATCTGGGCAGTGCAATGGCAGCTCTTGCTGCCAAGAAGTCAAAACAACACACCTCCAACACAACACACAGCACGCCAATCCCACATTAACAATTAAAACAACAACAGCACGCCTACCCAATACTTGGCTTCAGAAAGCGCCCAGTTGCCTGATTGTCAGATATTCATTGCTTGTTCTTCTTCTGTTTTGACCATCTGGTCTGCCTAACAAGATCCACCATGTGGCCAGTGCCTGCCTGTGTGTGCTGGGGTCATTTCGGTGTGTGTGTGTGTGTGTGTGTGTGTGTCTGTGTGTGTGCAGCAGTACACAGGAATATAGGGGAGCAGCAGGGGGGGCTAGTCTGACATGTCGACACGTTGCAATGCATGCTTCTGATTTCCTCCCGAATTCGTGTCCTGGCTTTGTCTGTCCTCATGTCTGTCCGCAGGGGTGGCCGGACGAGGTCTGGACCGCCCCATTGGACTCCCAAGCCCATGCGCCTGCGTATTGCAGAACGGCGCCATGCCTACATGACGATTTACATGTTTCCCATGTCCAACTGATTGT
Source organism: Eutreptiella sp. 'Long Island Sound 2002' (assembly GCA_964036045.1). Classification (NCBI taxonomy): domain Eukaryota; phylum Euglenozoa; class Euglenophyceae; order Eutreptiales; family Eutreptiaceae; genus Eutreptiella; species Eutreptiella sp. 'Long Island Sound 2002'. The sequence continues at coordinate 39,828,340 of OZ038390.1, forward strand.
GTTTGGCCTGAAGAGAAGCTGGACGCCCCAGTGCCCGCTTGCGCTCTGTGACCTCAGGGTGGGTGCAGCTCGGGTCGTTCCTGCCCCGCGTGCCGCACGTGTGGAGCCAAGAGTTGACGTCACTCCAAGGGAGCTAAGGAGGAAGTGAGGGCGTGGTTGTGCTCAGACAGGTGCAGGCCTTCTGGTACAATGTTCTTTTCCCCTCTTTTCTGCTTTTTTCTGTTGGTAGTTTGAGATTGCCCTGCACTGCATTGGAAATCTTTGCCTCGTTTGCTCAGACAAATTGCCACCGCGGAGTGATCAGCACTGCGGATTACCTCTCAGTTAAGTTGATCTTTGATAAGCTCGATTTGTATGTGCTTGCATGGCGGGCTGCAAATGATTGCACAGAGACCTGGGTTCCATGTGGTTTTCGGGAGAACTGACTGGTTGGTTCTTGTACAGGAGGGCTTTGCAGCTCTGATGCACGGACAGTTATCCCATGTCCAAAATCAGTGTGAGACAGTTGTTGCTGCTGCTGTTGTTGTTATTGTTGTTGTTGTTGCATGGCAGCCTTCAGTACTCTTCATTTGTTTTTGAGAAGTTGACTGGCGGACTCTAGCTTGCAGGGGCTATGGGCACATTCCCCCGTTGCGCCACCACTTGCTGCGAAACAGATGGATAAGCACTATTCGGCACCAGACGCCCAATGCTCAGCCCAACACAAAGCACAACACAAGCTCCAGTCAGCACTGCATCACATACCACTGAGCAATTTCCAACCCAACCACGACCCAGCATCGTACACCAAACCTCTACTATGTATGATCACTGCTTCGCTTTTAGGGACGCAATCCCTGCACAGATCGCTGCTCAGCACACACAATGCAGCATTACTCAGCACACGCAAGCGCTGCCCAATGAAACGCAATCGTCAGCACTGCACAACACTGCCGGATACCGGAATCCAGCCGAGGACGGCGGGACCGTCTGGTGAGACCTGGGCTCGCCCAAGCCGCCCCGAAACGGTCGCGCAACATGTATGGCTGTCAAGGACGGTTGCATAACAAGCGTTCCACAACGCAGCCACTACTCAGCAACCATCCCTTTTGCTGCGACCACGGCATAATCCTCACGTTGCAGGGACGGCGACGGCAAGGTTTCAAAATCAGAACTGCTGGCCTTTACAAAATCAGCTTCCGAGGAAGAGCTTGAGGAAATGCTGAAGGCAAGAGATGTGGATTTGGTGTGCAAGATTCCATTTGCTGCTTTGCTTAGTTTTTGCCCTCGGTGATCAAGGAAAGCCAACAGATGGATGACGAGGTGCAGCAGGCAGTATCAGCAGCTTAGACCTTCCCCAGGGGCAACACGTCGTCTGTTTTAGAGAGTTGATGGAATTTTTGCATTTTTGCATCCTTGCCAGATAGTAAAATTTACTGCTCATCAGCAAAGGTCATTTGATCTGAACCCCTCGCTTCATTTTGCATTATGTAATGTGACAGCCGCATGGGGACTGCAGATGGCGATTCTGGGGGTAGGGGTCACGTTTTTGGGCAAGTGTGAGGGCCAGGCTTTTTACTGGTGGACAACAACTTTCCCTGTTTAGACCTTGGTCAAGGACCGTGCGATGAGAAAGTCCTGAATGGAAGTTCTGTGTGTTTTGGGGGGGGGGGTCATTGTTACGTTGGTCGTCGTCATGAGCTATGGGGTGGGCTGGTTATTGAGGGGCCCAGAAGAGGCGTCGTGTGAGAGGAAGAGGCCCAGCACGCCCTAACCACGGGATTAGCACAGTTTGCAAATTGGTGTCATGCCAATTTTGGCGGATGGGACAGACCAGGATGGGAGAAGGGGAGGGCCCCACCACCTTGCAGAACTAATGGGCACCACTGCAGAGCTGGATTGGAGAGGAGCAGTCTGGCCCGAGGGGGGGAGGGGGGCTCGGCATTCAGGCCACAGAAAAGGACAGCCTGATCCCCTGTCTGACACCACCTGCAGCAACGCCAAGTTGCAAAGGCTTGCCAGGATGTAGTGGCCATGAAGCGGAGACGTGAGGGATGAGGAATGTGGAGGCACGACCAGGAAAGCATGGGAAGGAGGGGGGCGAGAGGAGGAGGTGGGGGGTGAGTTGCAGGAGGTGTGGTGGCAATGGGTACCTGCAGCCAAATGCATCAGAGTTCGTTCGATAGTATGACGGCATGCCATACGGGAGAATGTGCAGTTGGTAACATGCAACAAAGGCACCATATCATATGGGGGCTGGAGCGACTCCTCGGTGGATTAAGATAGGCTCCACCACTCGCTATAATGTGCACCCCTCCTCCGTGCCTAAGAAATGCCCTAAACCTATGAACGTTGTGTGTTCAACCTGTTGTTGTTGAGTCCCCTGGATCATTGCGAAGCAGTTGTGATAAATTGAAATGATGATATCTATTTTGCATTGTGTAGTATGCCCCTCACTCATGGGTCCTCCCGCACAACATGACTCTTTTGGTGGCTTTCGAGCACGGGGTGCCCGGGAAGTTGGAAGTTGTGAGCCCCCAAAGGAGGTCGGGGGAGGAGGAGGAGCCATGGGTCTCGCACCCAACCGGGTGTGGGGCGTAGGCTAGTAGCCTGGAACCCCGCCATTCCTCTCATCTCCACCACGATGAGAATGACCGGAGTCTAAGGTACACCAGACGTCCGATGCCCCGAGTCTTGGCGGTCCTTGCAGTGTTTGTAGCTAGGTAACCCATGCACTATCCCCGACCAAAGGTGTGCCACATGTTGACAACATGCTCGTGCGCACATTGTGTGTTTCTCCGGCACATGCCAACACACAGTGTAGCACCACAGGCATGAATACAAGCCATGCTATCAATTAGGATCATCGCATCAACAAACACGCATTTGTAGTGCCTTGCCTGTGGCCCCTTAAATAACATGACTCCTACGGTGGCCATAGAACGCCTTGTGTGTACACCGCCTTGTGTGTGCACCACCTTGCCTGTGGCCCCTTAAATAACATGACTCCTGTGGTGGCCATAGATGGCCTTGTGTGTGCACCGCCTTGTGTATGTCCAACGCCCGGTGGTGTCGGCCGGCCGAACCACCGGGCCCTAACCGGCCGAACCACCGCCGAGGGTACCACCGGTTCATTCCGTCCAGCCAGTGCTCTGTCCCCCGCGGGTACAGTTCATGGATGGCCCCAAAGGCTCTCTTCGTCACACACTAAAGGCACTGTCCGGTCGGTTCTTGAACATGTGGACGGTGTGAGCAGGCCGCCGGGTGCCTCGGTCACCACTTCCACCATCGCTCTTGGGAAGCAGTGGTTCGAACATATCATGGCTTTTGTAGGTGTGTCATTCACTACATACACAAGGCGGTGCACACAAAAGGCGGTGCACACACAAGGCGGTCTATGGCCACCGCAAGAGTCATGTTATTTAAGGGGCCACAGGCAAGGCGCCGCATACACAAGGCGGTGCACACAAAAGGCGGTGCACACACAAGGCGGTCTATGGCCACCGTAGGAGTCATGTTATTTAAGGGGCCACAGGCAAGGCGGTGCATACACAAGGCGGTGCACACACAACGCGGCGAACACACAAGGCGGTGCACACACAAGGCGGTCTATGGCCACCGCAGGAGTCATGTTATTTAAGGGGCCACAAGCAAGGCGGTGCACACACAAGGCGGTGCACACACAAGGCGGTGAACACACAAGGCGGTGCACACACAAGGCTCTATGGCCATTGCAGGAGTCATATTATTTATGGGGCCACAGGCAAGGCGAGCCGCAGACGACGGAGGGGGGGGGGGGTATGGAAGGGGGGAGGTGTGGTGGGGGCAACTTGGTGCAAATAGTCCCCCTATGGGAGTCTTCCTTTTGCAAGGGGCACATGGGATGGGGGGTGTATCGGAACGAGCCGGCGGTTCGGCCAGCCGGACCACCGCCCCGTGGTGTTGGCCAAATTTTCGGCCAAAATCCTCGGCGGTGGTGTCAGCCGGCCAACACCACCATTGGCTACTTCATTTTCGGCCGAGCCGAGACCACCGCCGAGCCTCACCACCGTTCTATTCCGATGAGCTCAGAGCACCGCTTTGGGATCGTTGTTTTTGGGACGGGCCATGGTTTGTGCAATCGCCAAAAATTACCATTGGGAAAGCAGGGTGCGAAACCCATCACCTAGCACCAACAAATGTTGCGTCCTATGCAAATGGTACAACATGGGGCCAAAGGGCGAAGCCTGTCAAGAGTGGGGCACCCGTTCCTAGGACCGAGGAGACTGCGGAAACAAACCTTGAGATAAAGCATCTTTAGTCCGAAACGAAGAGAAAGCAGTGCACATGGGAACTTGATCCACCCAAAGCAGTTTTTGAAATGCGACCAAAAATTTCCGGCCTAGGTTGTGCAGCTAGTCTTTGGAAACACCATGGTTGATGCACCTATTCACTGGATCCCACAGTGCACCATTTGATGTCATCACAAACCAAACCACCAGGACCAATGGGCAGGAGGAAGATGTGCTGCAACACCCAGCCACTAGCCACCCCATTGCATGACAACTCCCCGCTCAGTGGTTGCACATTCTGACCACTGCAAAACGATAGACAACAAGGCAAGAGCCCACCGAGTGTATAGGCAAATGAGCAGTAGCCTTGTGAAGGGACAAGAATGCAAAAGATGGGACACACACAAGTCATGTGGACATAGCATGCAAGTTCGGGCGGGATAGGAGACGGGGGCATGACGTAGGGCGATAGACCGGAGGTGTTGCTTCCACGTGAGGTGCTCTGATCAAGGAGTTGTACACAACCAACTAGGAGTCAATCGTGGTGGGCTCCATTTGAAATGCATGACAATAAAGTTGTGCTATAGAGCGCTCAACATGAGTAGTAATGTTGTGTTGTTGCACTCCATCGACAACGAAACACGGGGTGGGATGTTGAGCACCATGCAAAAACCCACCAGCATTGGGAACAATTACATTTCGGTTGTCTTTTTGGCCGCCGAATGAACACCATCCAACACCTTGTCTAAAATTGTCCCTTGCTGATGTGAATATGTGTGAGTGGGCTGCTGAAAAGAATTCACCATCTGTGGACATTGGCGAAGCTGGTATCCCACTAGCCCATGGTTTTGAGACGCCGGCCGTCTTGCAATCGGCACCTCTATGTAGGATTTGGAATCGCCTCTTCGAGACTCCTAAGGCCTCTTCAGGTCTCTTCATGCCTCCTCAAACCCCCTCAGGCCTCCTCAGACCTCCTCAAGGTTCCTCAAGCCGTTTTATGCCTTTTTGTGCCTTTTCAAGCCGCTTTGGGCCTCTTCATCCCCATGTACGCCCCACAAGCGCGCATTTGCAACCTACAAACGAGTACGAACTATGAGCAACAACCACGTGGTGTACGTTTCAACCGCAAACAAGTGGTCCGACGCCATGGGGATGTGGATAAGTTGTATAAGACCCAGTGTCTAAACATACAACGGAAATGCCCCATCGCAGCGATGCGAGGGAAACCCTGAACCATCGGTGACATGTGCGACACGTTCAAGCACCCGTTGTATACTCGGAATGACAGTAGTCGATGCAACAACATGTCCCCATGGTGGTGTTATGGGTGCTTGCCATACCCACGAACGCAGCGGCCACTGTGCGTGAGCGGCTTGTTGCAGGGTATGATGCATTGATCAATCCATTGGTGTACCGGCTAAGCTTGCCACAGAAACGGGGTGTGAGCCATGGGGTGGCTGGTGACATGATCGGGTGACACAGAAGGGCAGCATATTTCCACCCCCGGGAAATGCCGATTAGCCAAAAACCTGTCATGGTCTGTGTTGTGAACACGAAATAAAACTTGATGCCCTGGGAGTAACAAGGCATTGATGATGCGACACCGAGCGGAATGAAGACCATGTCACGTAGCCGCCCTCACCAATGGGTTGCCATGTTGCAGTTGCCGCAAGTATGTGAATAAAAGTGACGATAATGGAGACGGCCGCCACAGTGGCCCGTGAAGAGGTTGCATGAATTGTGCAGAGGCCAACTACTCCCAACTAGTAAGGCCCCGTATTACGCCAACAACTGCATGATCACAAATGTGGAGGGCCAAAAAAGTAGGGCGACGTACTTTGGCCTACCACCGATGCTACCCCCTTGCAGCCCCAACATAAATATGCACAGAAAAGCTAGGGGGCATACCATCCACCACTGTTGCCGCCCAACATGATGAGACAAATAATTTCGTTTTGTCCGCCACATGATAGACATGAGGCAAAAGATGACAACCCAAGACCGGATATAAGAAGGACTTGTGTGCATTTTGACGGGAGTGTTACCCAACCGAGCCACTAGCTTGTGGAACTGGACATCATGTAAGACCCTACTCGCAATGACCACCAATTGTTTAGGCCCACACGAAAATAGGTTAGATTGTTTGTTGGCATGCAACAAATTGTCTAAGAATTTCCGTAGGCAGGGTAGGGACTCAAGACACTAGATGGTGTTGTCCATATACCCTAGGCGGCTGAGATGTCCCCCAGGAGTTTGTGGAAGGGGAAGGCAAGCCAAGGCTAATGCAACCCGCACTCATTGATGACACCCATTGATGACACAAAATGCCATACCACATGCAGGGCACCCTCGTGCCACCCCTGCGAGTAGCTGGGCCACTGCTTACATGACCCCTTCCGCCCTTCCCATATGGAAAACCGAAAGGGACACACCCGATACGAGTAATGTGCCCATGTCAACGGAAAACCTTGCCCCTTATAATATTCCCTGAAGGGTTTGATGTACTACCAAGCTGTGTGCATGGCGGATGTCATCGACCACAACAATGGCCAGCTAACCGGATTGCCACTGGAACCATATGCCGCGCGATGGGTATATTGTAGATGATTTATAAGACAGCGTCTCCGGGATGACTCCCCGTTGTCACAATAACGGAAGGTAATGTCAACAATGGTTGAAAATGCCGCTAATTTTCAGACCATCGTCATTTTGAAAAGCCGGCAGGTGTTGGAGACTGGACCGCGTGGAAAAGCCGGCGGTGTTGGAGACTGGACCGCGTGGGATTTTGTTGGGTAACGCATAAAGGTCACCCTAAAATAGCACCGGCCATCCTAGAAAGACGGAATTGATGTAAGCAACAACCCAGCTCAGCCATGCATCTAACATTTACAAGAAAAGTTGATACTCAATGAGGTCCAGATAGGGTATCGAGGCCCTGTTGCCGGCATGTAGTCCCCGGGCACGCCTGACTGATAAGACAAGAGAAGGAAAAGGCTGCCTGTACCAGGGCTAGGATAGTATGCATGGCAGTTCAACTACGCAAATCGAACTATCGGTGACAGGTGATGTTGGCGAAACCGATCCAAGGCAACAGCTGCTAGGATGGAAGTGGGGAAGTGAGGAAGTGGGGAACCTACTGCAAAGGTGGGGGCTATGGGAGGTGAGAACGGTTGCCGTAACAGCCACCGGTAGTCTTTCTTCGGTGGAAAGACAACACCCACCGACGGGTCAACGCGCGGGGGCGAGGTCGACAGACCGCTCTAAATGTACCAAATCCCGAGCCCTGTGGACTTGACCGCGGGCACCTGCCTAGCACCTAAGCATCATCCCACTAGACACAATGGTGCGAGCTGAGTTGCGAGATGAGTCGGGAGGCCGCCGCGACCACACCAGGCATGCCGTTAGGTTTTGTTGGGGGGGCCAACACAACCGTAGTAGTGGTGGTGACAACATGCAAAAGGTGTTGGTGGGGCTCCTCCGTGATTTTTTGAGACATCGCTGAAAGCAAATTGACCTTGACTTGATACGCCTCTTATTGTGTTGGCATGATTTTGCTTGGTAAAGAAAACCGCCGGCAAGATTGCAGGTGGGGGGGGGGTGGAAAGGGTCAGAACTGTGAGTAGGTGATTCGAAGGAAAAGTGGATTGAGTATGAATGTGACCAACAGAGCTATCGCAAGCTGCCGCAGGCATTAGAAAATGGCTAATTGCCCCGTGTGTCTTTGGTGACTCACCCATGTCGGACGAGGATTGCACACATGCAGGGGATGCAGTTGCGTGTCCTGACAAAGTCAAGCGACACCTTGACCCAGTTGACGGGTCTAACTGAGAATACTCGGGGACCCACCCTCGATTGCAGCACCCCCGAAAGTAAGGGTTCAAAGGCCAACCATCCAGCATAGCTGGAACCAGTCCAGCGCCTCCCTGCACTTTGGCACGTGTCCGGACGTAGGGAGATATGCATTGACCGCCCTAAATGGGGCGTCATGGTAGCTTAAATCAACAACCAATCCTCGGTGGCGAGGATGTCCGAAGACATCACTTGCCCTTGTTGCCGGGTTCCTACATAGCAAAATCCCCACACCCAGCACAGACACCTCTACCCCCTGCGAGAATATCGTCCAATAAAGCCCGTCAAAAGAATATGAATCCCACAAGGGGCCGGTTTCGTGTAGCAGCACCAAAATAGGTATAGAGATGGAAGCTCCGATAGCAAATACCGAAGTGGCCGTTCATTCGCCTCAAGGACGTGCATGACGCTTAGCAGAAGGATGGGTATTCTGCTAGGGGACCACTGTGGAGAAACCGGGAGGGGGACTCTGGGGGAGTATTGGTACAACCCCTACCCGATCTATTCGTACCCAACCTACATGACCCCCTAGTCCCCCCACAGCCTTCTACCTGAACGGAATACACATCCTGTTCCTCACCCCTTCTATCACTCAGCTACAGATGCAGCCCACCTAGGGCCCGACAGTGCATTGAGCATGGGGTCTTGAAGGAACCCAACATATTTGTAGACATCACCTCCCTAGGAGAATCTTCATTCGAGGACCAAGCCACAAAAACACCCACGCTAAAACCATTGGTATCCGAGGGTGGCCCTTTGGGGTGTGCAACTGCGCTTGTGGCTTGATTGCGCCGAACTACTTTCCAAACATCCCGTTCGTGAGAAACTACTGCACTTATATGCTGTTCAACAAAGGCGGATACTCGATTGAATCGAGCATCAGACAACTCATGGCATTTAAGAGTCGCCCACTGGTCCCGCAAGTCAGACATGGGGAAATTGTAGACAGGGCATCCTGCTAGCATGGCCAAGTGGGACTGCTTGGCATGAATGGGGGCCATGTCCTTTGGTTCATCACTAATCCAGGCCACGGCTCCGGATTCTTCTGCGCTGACAACACCAGGGGTGCCGCAAAGAGTGGGTCCTTCTCAATGGGAAGCGGTTTGGCACGGGACTCAAAATCAAAATATTTCTTATTTTGGGAGGGAAGCCTCAAAGCAAACACCTCGTGGAGCAAAGGGGCACGATTACTTATGGGGGGTACAAGATTCAGTGGAAGCTCGGGCAGTATCAACCATGAAACCCGTCACGCTAACACTTTTCAGCCGGCTCGTTGGGTAATCCTCCATCCCTCCCCCTCCCCCCTAGACAACTTGGCCCCGTGCCGTTGCCGCCCACATCAGTGTCTACTCCCCAATCTACCACCTTGCTGAGAAAAAGCGGCACAGCTCACGATCCGGGCCCAAACATAGTCTAGACCACATACACAAAAAACATCGTGCGCAGTCTCCTAGGTCCTGCCTCCGCGACCTGATCTCTAGCAAACTCTTGCATGGTGGTGCTGCGGCCTTATCTCTAGCAGACTCTTGCATGGTGGTGGATCAGCGTATGCGGGAAGGCTAATGAAGTTGTGTGCTTTGGTGGGCCGCCACACTAGGGACTTTCCGTTAGCATTTGTGCGACTTTTCTTAAAGGTGGCCCCTTGTCTGTACCAAGTTCCCTCTGCCAGTCATGAAGTGTTCCGTTTTCCCTTCCCAATATTGACTATCGCGCGCTTGTCTTGCAGAATGCCTTTTAGTCATGCTCGTGAACTCATTGAGTTGTTGAGTACCCCCGCCCCCCACCCTTCTCAAACAGAGGTCACTGAACCGGTCGTCGGGTAGTCCCCTACTATCACAGAGCTCAACTGATGACCTTGTCGGTCGTGGTATCACTCACCGGGTGCTGTAGTATAAAGTCGTGCGGACCTTCCATGGGTACGTCACTAGATTCTGCCTCCGGCAATAGGCATGTGAATTGCTAGTGCATAGCATCATTTAGGTCCACGGATATTTGGCCCTTGTCCCCATGCCACATTTCCCAGTAAACCTGCGAATTTTCCACTGTTGGCATGAGTCTGGGCCTGTGCTCACGCAGTGGTCCCAATGCCGCATAGTCTATCATTTTCGTGGGCCAAGCAAGATCAATGTTACCCTTCTGAAGTTGCTGCTACGAACACATGTGGCGTTGAATGCAGGGTAGTGTGCAGTGGTAAGTAAGTCTCTTTTCCAGCGGTTCAAAGTTATCCTCGCCCCCTCGTCAAATACCCCAGTTATGGCCATGGTGATTGTTCTCAACCCTCAGGTGGTGCTTCGTTATCTAGAGTTCATGGGGCGCATTAACCAATAGTAGTGACACACTTTGATGCCACCACTGTTTTTTCAGAGCACCGATCTCTGCTAGATGCCTCGGGGTGTGTTGCTCAGATTGAACCAATGAGGACTTGAGGGATGCCTCGGCCTCACGCTTGGCTGTTTCCAACGACTCAAGTTGGGCCTGCAATGCCGCTTCTTCCTGATGGAGCACAGTGGGTTCCGTGGGCTCATTGTAGGTATTACTAGCCAGGTCTTTGTCCTCCAACTGGGACAGCAGTTGGATAGCATCTTCACCCAGGCCAATAGAATTGCGTGAGTCGGGGTGGTCCATAGCATCTACGTCTATTGGAGCGGGCCGGTGCAATGTGTGAAGAACTTCAGAAGCCGGCCTGCCACCCTTGATAGACCTAAGCCACAATTGTGGAGTGTACACAGAGATTGAGGAATCCCGCAAATACCTAGCAACCGTAGCCACAAACGCCCACGGAGGTGATAGTTGACCCAAGGTGCGCTCCATACTGCCGATGCTATGATTGGGAATGGTAGTCTCGTTCGGGACCCCAGGCAAGTTCTCGAAAGGAGTGACGGTCATCAATGTAGTCCTTGAGAACTGAGTTGGAACCGGCCTCTAATGTGGTTGGGCAGTAAGCACGGAGGAGCATGTATGCATGGAAGACAACAACTTGATCCCGTCTCACCGTAGGTTCATGACACCGGAGGGGCTTAGGAAGGTGCCGGAAACATGCAACTACATTGCCTAGCTGCTTGTCGACCTAGAGATTCCACGCGAGATTACATTTATCTGGTAGCCTCCGCTGCACTATTGCGGCGATGTCTTGCTTAGAACTTGGACAACATGGTGGTGAGGACACGTGCTAGTCCTTGTTGCACGGAAAGCTGTGGCACGGCTCGAAACGGTGCACACCACGCAAAAATGAGGCACCGTGTATCTGGATCGATGTACTGCATATACTGCAGTAGGGGTATCCCTTGAACCGGCATGAGAGGAACAAATTGCAGCACTTGAATTCCGGTCGGTGTGTCAATGTCCGCGGTCGCTGTCAGAAGTACTCGGTTGGGGATCAACACAAGCTTATTGTACAAGGCATTGGGCCCATCACCATGCGTCACATACATGGGAGGGCGACGAACCGTGGATGCTAGGTTGGGCTTTTTGTGCCTGTTGCACGACCTCTAGGTTGATGGCGGTGCAGTAGTTGCTAGCTTTCACGCTGCTGGCACCACGGGTCACACACTTGTCGTAGCAGCCTTAGGAAGCCTCCATTTATGTCAACAACACTCAATATGTGAGACATGCACAGAAGCGCCAAGAGGTGCGGAATGCAAAAGCCACTGGGCACAGTGAAGAGAGAGTGTGGGAACCGGCGATGAGTGAAAGGAGGAATGCCACCCTGCTGATGTGAAACTACGCCAGAATGTGGGGTCCTCGCATCAGTTCGCATAGGTGGAAACCGATGTGAACATGACGGTCACGGGACTGGTCGGGATGAAAAATGTGCTGCCTCCTCGGATTACCTGGCACGGATCAGCACCGATTAGGGTCCCATGGTCGACAGAGATTTTGATCAGCCAGATAGCTGTCACCTGATGTAAATATGAACGGGGGCACATGCCTCAGACATACCATGGCGATTCAAGGGTCTGGGAAGGTTAGAACCACATAGCCTGGGCTGTTGTCTGGCGAACATACATTTGACACCGAAACATCCAAAACAGAGTGCTCCACCTGTGACCTGCCTACGGCTTGGGAGGAGAATGTGCTTGACGGGACACATATCTGTGTGGACCACAACACCGGCAACAACACACTGCAGGACTCGAACCCGGTCCCTCTAGGTCATGCATTTAGGCGTGTGACCACTCTACTGTGACGATGCTTACGAAGCATGTGATTTTCGTCAGTTGAGGACCACCTTTGATAAACCACCTCAAGACACCATTGAAAAAGGGACGGTCATGAGTGCACGAGCTGTCCGCTTGGCATCGGAGGAATCCAAGACTGGCAGCGATGAGCTGCCGGGAATCGAACCTGTGACTTTGTGGTTCGTTGTGTGACCACTCTGGGTGGTTTGCTTCTTTGCTTCTTTTCTGACCGTGTGTGTGTGTGTGCGTGCGGTGTGTGCCATCAGAGGTCTGGGACGCCCTCTGAGGGTTGCAGAGGGTGGTGGTGGCGCGCCCGGATGGTCACAGCCCTGAATGGCGGTGCCCTGCGCCCCTCTGTCGCCCTTGTGTGTTTTGCCTGTCCATTTGTGTGGTGTGAGTTCCCAGTGGGGACCTTAGACCACCACTTACACATCCTGTGAGGCGCACCTGGCCTTTGCCTGGGGGTTGGTACGGGGGGGGGGGGGGGGCTCTCCAGCCCTGCACTCAGTCGCCAGATCTTAGCGCACCGTCGGATGGCCCAATATCTGTTGCGCGCATTTCTTAAGCGTTGTGTCATGCTGTCATCCTGTTTTGGCCCCTCTGTAGAGTAACGTTCCAGCCTTGGATGAAGGAAGTGTGAGCAGTCTTGGCAGCACTCTCAACGGCAGCACGGCCAAAGGCAGTCCAGAGAACAGCCTCAGTGTTCGCAGCTCCGCATCTGATGCCAGATCCAGCAACGGCAGTCCAAGAGCCAAGCCTCCAGCATCACGACTGATGGAGCTGCTTTCACTATTTGAGCGTCGAGGTTCACTGTTGACTAGCAGTTGTACCAGTGGTGCTTGTCACATCCCATGGGCCTGCCCCGCGGTAGTTCATGAGATGGCGGAGCCTTACGCAGGGCCACGGTGGATAAGACACAGCCCCTTTGCCTATGCACAGCCCCATTGCTTATGCACAGTCCCATTGCCTATGCACAGCCCCTACGTACAGCCCCCTTGCATATGCACAGTCCCGTTGCCTATGCCCAACCCCATTGCCTGTGCGCAGCCCCCTTGCCTATGTACGGCGCCCTTGCCTATACACAGTCCCATTGCCCATGCACAGTCCCATTGCCTATGCACGGCCCCATTGCCTGTGTCCAACCCATCTGTGATAACATGTCAATATTGATGAATTGCAAAAATGATTAATTCCCAGCGCAAAGTGCGAAAAAAGGCCCCCCAAAAAGCAAAAGCTTAGTTTCAGTTCCATGCTGCTGCATGCCCTTCGCTAAACGAAAAACAACACCCACAAATGAAACACAATCCACCCCCTCAACACACATGCACACACACACACACACACACACACACACACACACTGAAACACTATTGTGCGTGCATCCCTTTTCTTGGTTGCCCTTCCTTGCTTTTATTGTGCCCCATTGTGCTCCTTGCTTCACTTTCAGAGACTGCCCCATGAATGGTACCAGTGGTATGATATCCCTTAGTGGGCTGGCCAAAGCCCCTGCTCGGTCGTGGACTGCAATGCTAGAGTCCAACTGATCCATGTTTATGTGCCTGTGTAGGTATGGATTGCAATCCTAGAGCCCAAGCTACCACAGGTCCTTGTCAGGGGCACCAAACTGAATGAATCAAAACCCCAAAAAGGAGGCCAAACGCCAAAACAAAAGCGCAAAATTTTTTGTCGCCTCAGTCAACCAAAGACGGGTGCACAAAAATGAATTTCACAGAAAGCCGTTGCAATGAAATCATTTTTTCCCATTTTTGGGTATTTTCGCAAAAATTTTGCGACATTGAATTCAAAGACACCCAATGCACAAATGAGTATTCTGCTATTCGAGAATATTGGCACGGCACAAACTGTCTGCGAAGGGGTTGTGGCATGAATGAGAGAACAGGGGTTCTTCCTTTCGCACAGTGCGCAGGTACTATACAACACGCGACGATGCAGAGTGGACCAAAATGGCCCCAAACCCAACCCACATCGATTCACTCCTGTGCACCTCTCATGCACGTGGGCACCACTGCCCTGTTTTCCGCATTTCCACGCTGTGCCTCTTCCACAGCACAAAACAACTGCCGTGGCGATGACGGACTGACACTGGTGCAGTTGCTGCATTACATCTACCCCAAGCTGTCCACGACCGTTTGTGAGGGCATAGTGGCGCAGCTGGAGGATAAAATCAAACGCACCAAGAAGTTGTCTGTTGAGGGCATCACACGGCTCTTCAAGCTGGTTCTTCTGCCTGTGCATCCTCCTGTTTCCCGCTCTGGACTTGCACTGTGGATGTTCGAAATTCCGGAAGGCGCTGAGAGCTCCTCCCCTACGGCACTTGCAGTGCGCCCTAAGGCAATTCATTGTCATTGTATTGACTATTTTTTGCACACTCCACCCGTCTACACTGTGCCATAGGTCCCTTAAGGACTCTTTTTTGGACCCCCTCTCCTTTACCCATGGGGGGGGGGGGCTCCCTAAGCGATATGGATTGGCCCCTTTCTGGTAGGGGATATGGACTGGCTCCTTTCCGGATGGGGACTAGCCCCTTTCGAGTTGGAAATATGGACTGGCCACCAATTCCTTCGTGAGCGTGGTGAGCATCCATTTGCCCAATTGTACACATGGGCACTTTGTCGGGATGTGTCCACGAAGCTTGGGCTAAATTGGGAGGAGTGCATTCAACGTTTGCATCTCATGGTGCATGATGTCGTACACGTCCAGCAGCCCATGAACAAGAGGAGCATCAAGCCGCAACCACATGGTCCTTGAGGCCATTTCCCGCAGAACATCTTCCGGATGTGAGCATGTGAGGTGGATTCTGACTCATCCACATGCTCATCCACCTCCTGCTCAAGTTTATCATCGCTCACCCCGAAGAATACCTCGTGCAGATGCTGTTGAGTCAGAAATCAATTACTCCCCGGATGATGAATAAAGTAGGAGTGGCCATGGAAGGCACTGAACCTACACTTGCGTGGGATAGGGTACCCCATGTGGTGTGACGGGAAACACGAAACATTACAAAACACGCAACGAAACGAAACGCTTGCCGTGCGGGAATGGGCACCCCGTTCGGCAAGGGGGAGTCGTTGCAAACCAAGCATTTTCTCCTAGGGGTATGGGGCAGAAGCAACAATGGGGCTCTATTGCTTCTAGCCGAGGGAGTAACGCCACTCCTGGAGAACCACAGTAGAAGGGTGAGATTCCCTATCACGCTTTGCACATTGAGCGAAGGGGCCGTAGTCTCTCTGTTGTAGAGAGCGATAGTGTCAACAGATCAATGTGCACCCCCCCAACCCCAGCCCCCACCCACTCAGCAGGTTTTGTATAGGCAAGTACTCCAAATGGTTATGGAGGTGGTTTTTCTGTCTTGTTGCAAGTTTCACTGTTTCTGCAGTTTAAGACAATTATTCCTGCCCTGCGGCGTGTAGGTGTAGCGCTCGCTACCAATTGCAAGGAGAGGGCTAATTGAAGCCCTTGCCTCTTGGTGGGGGTTTGGGGCTGGGTCATAAAGGTGGGGTCGGGCACGAGCGATGGATGCACCGACAATTCTTGTCAGGAGTCAAAAGGGAGGGCTTTTCACGCATGGCTGGCACCACATTCCGTTTCTCAAAACGGATCCCTCTGCTGTGGTGATGATTTTGAGGAATCCACTTTGGGATCATCCTCATTCCATCTTGGTGACCTGTGTTGACATGGGTACCCGTCCGTGTTCGTCCGTTGTGTGTCCTGGGTGCATGCATGGCCTGTTTCAATTTGGCGGGGGACTGAAAAAGTTGTGCCAGTTTGTGCTCATGTAAGTGCCAGCAACGAACTTATGGCCTGACCTGATTGCCCCACCATTGCTGTTAGAGCTGGCAGGAACCAAGAGTGCTTGCACGAGAGCCTCAGCGGGGGGGATATGTGGGCCTGCCTCCCGGGGCCCCCTGCCGATCTTGTACGTGCACCCAAAGGAGTGCATGGGCCCAAGACATGCTGCTGGGGCAGTGTGTTCAAACAGCAGTGCGCATTGCTCCCCACAGCGTAAAAACTCCCCCTGACAGGGCCCTTGTGTGCTTTGCGGTGACGCTTTCCTCTTCTGTCCCCCCCCTTTTAGACGGCCTAAAACGACGCACACACCCCATGTTAGATGGCCTAAATAAAGCACTCCCATTACTCCAGACGCCTAAAAGAATGCACTCTTTTGTTTCGTCTGGGCGTCTGTGTGGCCCGATTGCAACTTATTGCCAGTCCTCGCACTGCCTGTCGTACATCTCTTCGCCCAACTTCCACGGGGCGCTCAAACGCCGCACCAAACCCTTTTTGATGCACCGCAGGAACTCTTTTTCATATTGTGGATTGTGATTTTGACCTTCGCTTTCACCTTAGCCTTCACCTCACATCCATTTGTATGGCAGTGTGACGTGGATAAGAGTGGGGGCATCAGCATCAATGAGCTCAAGCACGGATTGATTTTGGAGGGCATGCAACATGTCTGGGAGAAATATCAAGAAGTGTTCCCTGAGGTGCTTCCATACACACTCCTTTGCTCAACAAGGCCTGGCATGTCAGTTGTGCACCTGCTCGGAGAGGCCGCAAGGAAACCGCAAAGGAATCATTGCGTACCAACAAATGCCTCCGAGTGAACCATGCCGAGAAGCAATTGGAAGGCGCTGGTCATGCGGGGAATCCTGCCAGAGGCGCTGTCCAATGTGACTGTCCATCTGTCTATTCTGCAGTGCAATCACAATGGAGAGCTGTCGCTGGAGGAGCTCATGATTGCTATGTCCATTTTGGATCCCAGTGACTTGAAGGAGGACCTGCTGGTATGTACCGCTCACGCTTGCAAACAGCATCCATCAGGGGCCAGGAGGTGTGTACGGAGAGTGTGCTCCAAGATCCTCCCAGAAGTGGTGCTGCCTCCTCGGGGTTTCCCCCAAGGAGACAAAATTCGCAAAATGGAGACTTGTGTCCCTGACACCCAGGAATCAAATGCAGTACCTAACCATGGCTTGGCTCGTACGAGGACCTGATAGGACAGGGGCCCAGGCCGGGGGGGGTCCCAAAGGGACAAAAACCCCCAGTTTGGGAAATGGCCTCCCAAAGGTGGTGAAGGCACATAGTGATATAACCCGTGCCGTACCGGACAACAGTTGGCAGCTTCCGAATGGACTTGTACACATGCATGCAATCATGGGATACATCACTAACCCAATCTGATCGTGGTATCACCATTCATGCAAAAGTTACTCAGGTCAAGACTTGCAAGCGGACAGTAATTTGGAATGCATTCTGTGCCTTAGCTTTCCCTTTCGTATTTTATCGTCGGGTGTTCTCACAAAGAGTCTCGCCTTTTGAACTACGCCACCGCTGAATCATGCTTTCATATGCCATCAGCATCTGAGGTTTCTGGTGTTTTTCTTGGGATGTCAGGCCAGCAACCTTTCGACATCGAGTGATTCTGAATACCGTGGCATTTCTGGGACGGTGTTAAGGCCATGCGGGGACCTCTTGGAGTCATGACCATATTTGGTCTTTACTCTCAAGTGCTCACAGGCATCCGCGGAGTCGGATGTGCCTCAAGTCATCCTGCCAATTGATACGATCCCTTGCGGCCGTCCTGCCCTTGGTGCGGCGATGCATCTCAGTTCACCGCTTTTAGCTCATCTTTTTTACCTCCTACCTGGAAACGTGGCATTTCGAATTAAACAATATCACGGAGCATTGAGGTAGCCTTCCCCAAACGGACGAAATGGTCTGTGCCCTGCAGCGTCTGATCATGCTAATTCGCAGAGGGAAGACGAGGACAAGTCAAGCTTCGGGCAAGGGTTCATTCAGGGCTTGTACAACATCGCGAATTCGCACGACGAGAATGATCCACATGCGGCATCTTCTCCCGGGAAAACTGCTGAAGGTATCCATTTGCCGGCTCCTAAGTACTGTTATGTGCCCCTTCCCGCGAAGCATGCATAAGTACGCGCTCCCTGTTCCCAGACCCCCGAGCGTGCACGGGGGGCTTGGGGAGAGGAGGCGGGGCAGGGATGGGAGGTTGCCGGCCGCAGCCACCCCTCGTGAGAGTGGCCAACGGTTGCCACTGAGCAGGCAGGAGATTTGGGGGCGTGGGGGGGGGGGGGGGGCTTGCAGCATCTATACTCATCCCTCCTTCATGTGGGTTTGACTACCCAGGTGCTGTAACCAGTGATATCATGTTCCCATTTAGGGTCCAGGGTGGACCTACCCAGCAGCAGCAGCGGCATCGGCGGCAAGCACGTGCACAATGGGCAAAATTCAAGTGGTCCTCAGTGATTCAGTTTCTGCTCCAATTTTTGTGGAGCATATCTTGCATATGAAGTTGGATGCCACAAAACTTCAGTACAAAACGGCATGCTGGCGCTAGGGTATAGCCACAGGGAATCAAAAAATGGGTCAAAGCTACTTTTTCTTATCAGTGACTGGTGGCCACTTGGGGATGATACGGGTATTTCATACACACCAGCAATGTGCCTACTCATCACCACTCACAACCCTGAGGGTCCTCGGGGCAATGCATGACATTCAATGTTGATTTTGGCATTTTTAGGCAGTGCTGGGCAGTGGGCAATGTGCAATCAGTATGCGGGGCATGAGGTCCAGTAGTTACAGATCCTTTCCCCACTAGCTCGTTCCAAACTGGGGATTGATTGAGGGGAGAGCTATGCCACCTTCCCCATCCTGCTGGGCATGTGTGCAGAGCACTCATGCCATACTGCAGACAGTCAACCCATGTATTCTATCATGGCATCCAAGCAGCATGTAGTGCACATGCATGATGGATTCTTCCGGCGCCGACACTCATATTGAGCACCAGGCTCACCGCCGTCCGCAACTAAGCTGGCTCTAACTTTTCCCTGTGGAGACGGGGGCGGTGGGGAGGGCATGGCTGGTACCCCATGTGCGAATGCAGGGCTGTCAGTGGAGCACACAATGGACGTTCTCTCCATCATATCGGATTCTGTGGACCGGGTGGACAAGTACACGGTATGACTGCTCTGTTGTGTGGGTTCAAGGGTGATAAAGTGTTTTGTCGTTCCAACCAGGCAGACCGATCCCAGTACTTTCTTGCATACAGGCACCCCCAGCTTCGGGCTGAGTGCCATGGGTGTATAGGTTGGAGGCAGGGAGGGGGCTGGGGGTTAAGTGTGGACGTGGATATTGGGGATTGTTCGCCGTACCATCTCCGTTTTGTTGCTGAGTCTGCGAACCATTTGAAAAACACCACGAGGTTCGAACCTGCAGACTGGGCCACAAGCCCTCTGCCCCACGTGGACAGCCTCCAGGGTCAAGAGCACATTGCACTGATTTGCACTGATTTGCAACAACTCGCCGGGTGCTGATGGCCATCTCCACGCTGAAATTGGTAGTTGATGAATGCACCAAAGGTATATTGCCGGGACATCATGCGGCTGATCAAGTTCCGGCGCACTGCCGACAATGTCAATATTTTCATCAACTATTGAACCAGATACCAACCATACTGCGGTGCATTGACTGGGCACCAGCCTGCTGATTGACGCTGGTACAAACTACACTGGTTTCATGCTGTATCAGAAAGGTTCCATGGACATCAACATGCTAGTCAGAATTTTCTTGTGTTGGAGGTTCAAGCCCACTACAGGCATGGATACTGTATTGACTTTTTTTTGGGGGGGGGGGGATGTTCAGAGCCATGATGACAAATTATGAATTACAAAATTCCCACAACATTCCCTAGAAATGGGCAGTCTGTGCACTAGTGATGGCTCATACTTCGGGTCCTAAAGTGTCCTGGATGCAATTTTTGGAAAATTATTTTCCCCATGATGCAGCCCTCAAAATGACCGTGTCATTGAACCACGTGTCGTGGAAATCAGTGTAGTGTATGTAGGTGTAATTGGAGACCCCCCCCCCCCCGGAAAAATCCCGACTGGGGTGGTTTAGTGTTTATAGCGCTACACAAGTGGTCGTGGGATCGAACCCTGCTGCAGTCAGAGTAACCGGCCGGGAGGCTCATACCCAATGACCGTTGCTATCAGAGCGGCTCCAACCCGTGCGATACTGCAGTAGGGAACAGTACCAGGATGGATCAACTTTTAAGGCACGGTCGGGGATAGTGCAGTCCTTTCTCAACTATGAGCACCGCTTCGGCTCACTGGGACGGGCAGAGTGTCGGATGTTGTGGGCAGGGTGTACCCTGACCCCGGACAAACTCGTCAGGGTGGAGACGAGAGGCGTGACGGAGGACCAGGTCTTGGATTTGTGCCCTTTGTCCGAGTGGGTGAGAAGCCCATGGCTCCTGCTCCTCCTCCTCCCCGCAAGGGGCCATTTTTGGTCCGCTGAATTTCGTAGCTGTGTGGTGCGAACACACCTCTCCGGGGTATTTTGCATCGTAACTGATGAGTCGCCTCCCCGCCCACCCCCGCTTGGTGCCAGAGCTCGGGGCGGCTCAGCCTGGGAGGCAACCCAAAGAGCTCTGGATCTGCAGCCATGCATCTGCTCTCTTCCTGGTGCCAATTTGCTTGGGGTGTGGGCCTGGAAAGCCCAGTTCTGGTGGTCCCTTTGCACACTCAAGTACCACTTTGCGTGATCCAAATTTCTCATAGCCATCAGTATTTTCGTTCCTTTTGGACCTCCTTGACCGTGGTTGTAATGATTGGGCCCAGTCTACCACCGTACCAGACATGTCCGGTGATGTTTTGCCTGCTCCATGGCATCCTGAATAGATTTCGCCCTTTCTTCAAGCTCCTTGACCTGAGCTGGGGCCTCCGACTCCGGTGTCTTGTTCTTAGGCAAGTGAGCTCAGCTTGCAGCAGATTTACCAACTGGAGAATGAACGCCTTGGCACCCAAGTCGACGAAGCGGTAACCTCTATCCCACGTCACGTGCCTGCATCAAGGCCCAACCTCACCTTGTGGTGAAGAATAAAGGACTGCCACTAGAACATAGCAGTTTCCTTGCTTCTTTGCCATTGCCATTGCCAACAACGATTTGCCAATGCCCAATTCAAACCTCAAAATTATCCTGCACCGAGGTGGTTGATGGTTTGTCCACCAAAAAATGGAAGGTTCGCTGGCAATGGAGTCAGTGCGGGTGCCAGCGGCTGTATCCCACCTCAATCCCACTGCACAATGTCTATATTATTTGTGCCAGATCTCGAATGATCTCTGCCGCTATCCCACATCACCTTTTCACTCCCATGTACCTAGAACCAGGCCATCTCGGTACCATTTCTTCCCCGGTCTTTTGCATTGCACTTCTGTTTTTTTCGACGCTTGCTTTGCCGTCGCTGTGAGTGTAGTTTGGTGGGTTGCAGATGAATGTTTTGTGTTGAGGGGAGTTTTGTGTGGAAGAGCATTTTGTCTGGCATCACTCGACCAGTCATTTTATAATGGCGCCTCACGAGAGGTTTTTGGCTGAGTCAATGTGCAGTGTCACGGGGCCTGGGGACCACTTCTGTTGATTTTGGCTTGATGGATGGAGGCATATGTGATATGGGAGATATGAAGGGCTGGATGTGGATTCCAGATGATGTGTCCCGCATTCTGGACTGCTGTTGGGTGCTCCCACAGCGTTTCGTTGCCCGTCCATACATGAATATTTCAGAATAGTTCCGAATAGTTCCGACTGGTTCCACTGACCAGAATGGGTGTTTGGTGTGATTCTCGTGTGATCTGTGCTCTATACTGCCGTGCTCTGCAGTAATTGTGAAAGTTAGTGCCCAACGATCGTGCGGCATTGTGCTGTTTGGTGGTGCACTGCAATCGCGCACTGTTGTGGTGCATTATGATGTCCAAGGTAACAATTTGGAGCTCCAATCAAATCAACATTATCGCTTGTTCATTTCTGCCACAGTATTGATTTTCTAGGATTCAGAATATTCAGAGTGTTCCCGAATATTTCTAAATCAAAAACGTTTTGGTTCTTCCGAATCAGTGGGGTGGAGTCTTCTTTTATTGGATTGAAATTTGCAGACCAAGACAACATGGCTCTCAGGCGGGGAATTGAAACCGGGTTGTCGAACATGACAGGTGGAATTACTCACCATGTAATACTACATAATACTACGTAGAAACGTAAGCAGAATTGTGCAACATCATTGACCGTCATTCACGGCACAAAGCACGATGTATCCTCCACCTGCCCCAAGGTTGGGGAAGGACTTTCGTTGCCCCATCAGCAAAAGGTGCCCCACTTTCACAAACATTTTCACTGGGGAACCAACAAACTTGAAAGCTTACAGAAGCTGAAGCTACGAACCAGGGATTGTTACGTCCGAGAGGATGTTGAGAAGGAATGCCCCGCCCCATTGATAATAAAATAAGCGTCTTTCTCAATATTTGCCGCTTGATCATGTGGGACTTCAGATCTTTGGCCAGCTGTCCTCCTTCGCCGGAGATTACTCTATGAGAGACCTCAATTTCAGTGGCCTGGGGATCACTTCGCTGCTTCCGCTGGTGGGGGTGATCTTAGCAAACAAACGAATGAAACGGCTTTTCTTGAGGGTATGTCTGAGTGCATGCGTTGTGCATTTCAGTGAACGGTAAGTCAGACGTGCAATGTGCCTAGACGCATGGCACAGTGCGTTTGCAATTGCCAACGAGGTCGTAGACTGTCTACCTCCCACTGCTTGCGCCAGCATGGCCCTGTCGAAGCAGGGCGACCTCGTCTGACCGTTGTTTTTCTGACCCCAGTTTATCTGATCCCGAAAGTGCGATGACATGCTGGTGAGCCGGTTTTTGTGGGAACGAGGGGCTGGGCCTGGCCTGGGAGGGTCGAGTCTGCTCAACACCAGATTTGCAACCCACTGCTGTGTGCCTTGTTGGGCCTTCCCCTGCTGGTGCTGCGATGGTCAACCGCCAAGAACCGCATGCCTTGTTGGTCACATGTACGGTGGCCTATGCCCAGACGCCTTTGTCTAAGCATGGGATATCCGTGTGAGTCGTTTCCCCTGACTTCGGCTGCGCTTGTGTGGGAGCCTGCGGGTTTTGTCAATACGTACGGAGCCTTGCGGAAGGGGGAGCGGGGAGGAGGGAAGTCTGCGCAAGGGGCCCCAATACCCACCACAAGATCCGTTTTACAGATCCACATGAGCGCCACCCAAAACCTGCACAAGTCACAGCGCATATGTCAAGCCGTGCCAGATTCGTCTCCCCGCCGCCCCCCCCCCCCCCCACGATCTCGTGCTACCTCTTCCCCACTGCCTATGAATATTTGCAGAAGAACAAGCTGTCAACCAACGACGTTGAGCTCTTGGCTAACGCCCTCCTCTTGCACGAGCAGTTAGAAGCCTTAGATCTGAGCGAAAATCCCCCGGTGATGGAGCCCGCAGTGCACGCCTTAAACCGGCTGCTCGTCAAGTGTGTGGCTGATTGACCCGGCGTCGCAGCACCAGAACCTCAAGCCATCTGGAGCCATTGGCGGCTCGTGCTGACCTTCTGCCCTGCCTGTCCCTTGTACTTGACAGGATGAACTGCTGGCCCCTGAACCCATGTCTATTGTGGAGTCCGGGTCTCAGAATGTGCGTTTCAGAACTGTATTGGCACTGGCACTTGGCACTGCCACTGCCGCCTCCCCTCTTCTCCGCCCCCCGTGCCCCCACACCAGGTTGTAAAACAGCGGCGGTCATTATTGGTTTTGCGGCGGGCGGGCGGCGGTCAGCAAAATTCTGCCTCGGCGGTCATGCTCCGTGGGTTAGAGAAGTGGTTGTGTAGCAATGCGTCACAGTGTTGCACGCTGTTACTCCCGACTTGCATTTCGTCCCCCAACAGTGACTTTCTGGAGTTGCGCAGGGAACGATTTTGGCAGGTGCGCATTCGTGCCGTAAAATCGCATGCTTTGGAATCATGAAGCTATGTTTCCAGAAGCAGTTCCACATGGTCAAGGGCCATTTCCAGGGCTGCTCGGCGGCAGTGCTCTGCTTTCAGTGCAAGCCATAGATGAGCGAGGAGAGCAACCCATTTGTCATATCTCTTCGAGCCCCCCCCTCCGGGACAGAAGCCCAAAAGGTGTTTGTGTGCTTAAAACAACTGATCCCGCAATTCTGACCCGTTAAGCACTTCTCGTTTTCCCTTGCCAAATGTTTTTCTGGCCAATGATGGCTATGTGGGAAAGGGAACCCCCCCCCCTCAAAGGAGACCATTGGATTATGGCCTGTTTCAGAGCTTTGAGGGCTCATTGGTCCCATGTTTGTCTCGTGCTGTATGTAATGTCTTCGTTTCACGTGAGCGGTATCCCCGGATTTGTGTATATTTGAGTAAATGCTGGACGAGCATCTGGTAAAACTGCCGGGCACAAAAACCTCAGGGGATGGGCCCCTGCCACTTACATCCGCATTCAGCAGGTGCCAGGGTTGCCCCCAGACCCACTCCCTGCAAAAAAGTGCTCAGTGCAACAACCTGAAACGTGGCATGACCTGACGGGTTGGCTGTTGTTGGATGAGAATTTTGCTAAGCAAAACCGGTGGATTCCCCTGGGCGCTGTTCTGTGTGCAGGCGGAACAATATCAAATCTGCGCGTTTTTACAATGTCGTGCCGACCCCTGTCAATGCCAGGCTGATGATTCAAGTGCAGGTGCGCATTTTGCAGTGCACAAAGGGATGGGGCCCCCGATGGACCTGATTGATATGCTCCAAGCCACTGTCAATTTGCGTCGCTGTACCTTAGAGTGTATGTTGTAATTCGTGTAATTTTTTTTTTTTCGCTGTAAATGCGCGTAACAAAAAAACCGTATAGTCGTGTAATTTTTTTTTTCGCTGTAAGTCGTGTAAGCCGGCTTACACGACTTACAGCAAAAAAAAAAAAATTACACCACCTGACGGTTTTTTTGTTACACGCATTTACAGCGAAAAAAAAAAAAATTACACGACTTACAGCAAAAAAAAAAAAATTACACGACCTGACGGTTTTTTTGTTACAAGCATTTACAGCGAAAAAAAAAAAATTACACGACTTACAGCAAAAAAAAAAAATTACACGACTTACAGCAAAAAAAAAAAATTACACCACCTGACGGTTTTTTGTTACACGCATTTACAGCAGAAAAAAAAAGCAAAAAAAAGCGTCAGGGGTTATGTAGCCACCTTGCCCACTTGTGGGCCACTTCTGATTCTGCCCCCCGCTCTGCAGCGGTTGGGCTCCCCGGGAGATTGTTGCCCAACGCCCTTTTAAGTTGGGCCGCATTGAGCGCAAGGTGACTGCACGTGCGGAGCCATCAACAAAGGTTCGCACCCGGCAGTCCGAAAAACTTGCATCCCAAAAGAAAAAGGCACTTGCAAACCGCCGCGGGAAGGTGGTCGCCGGTAGCGATACCGATAGCGACGCTAATGTCTCCACGCTTGCTCTGAACGCACCCAGTGCTGATGAGTCTACGTCTACTACCGTTGCTGCACCCATGGAGGTGCATCGGAGAACTTGGCATTGCCTTAATCTCTTCCGGCCACCTTATGTGTGTGGCCAATGTCACAAGACCGTGTACTTGTGGTGCATGCATTGTGAGGGGTGTGGCTTTTGCCTACACACTTTGGAGTGTCCAGTTCGTGGAAGGGCCCACCCCAGCACGGACAAGTGGCTTTTTCAAAAGTGGTGTCAGGAGGTAGACGTTGAGGAGGTTTTGACCGCCACCCTCCCCAACGAGCCCGTGTCCGGTGACGAGGAGTTGGACGTCCTTTCTAATCCTCTATTGGCTTCTCCCCCAGGTAAGGAGGTGAAGAAAAAAGAGGTCCAGTCATCTGATTCAGAGGTGGACCTCTTTGCGCCTCCCCCTGCGGCCCCTGTGCCAAAGAAGAAGGCGAAGGGAAAGAAGGTCTTGCCCAAGGCACCCCCTATCGACCCTCCCAATCCCCAAAGGCGTACTCGGAGCACCATTCCGAGCGAAACAACCCCTTTGGGGGTGGGAGATTGGTTGACCGACAAGGATATCCTGTGTTGGTTGAACCAAGAGGTCTGCCACAATGAAATCGATGAACCACGTGCGTGGACTCTCGCGGTTATATATATCAAGAGACTCTCCAAGTACATGCAGAGAGTTGAATCCGGCGAAAGAATGACCAACATGAGGTGGTGCCGCCGCCACATTTTTGTGGTTAATTCCAATGACAAGGAAGGGTTGCACTGGTTTGTGTGTGCCTTCGATTGTCGTGTCCGGTTGGAGCTTTTCACTATTTGGGTTTGGGAACCCCTAAGCTCCACTCATTTGATCCGTCCTTTCTTGTCGGCCTTGAAGAAGCTTTCGCGAACCACCAAGCACCGCGCCTTGGGATTCCAAACGGACGGTTGGTCTTGTGGTTTTCAAAGCTTGAACATTGCAAAGCAGGTGGTGGAGCACCGGGGTACTTTTTCCAATGTGCCCCTTGTCCCAATGGGTGCCGGTTTTGTGGACTACGTGCTCAACATTGTTAACGCTGATCGTGCTGTGCGGGTCGCTCAAGCGCCCGGTGATGATGTGGAGGGCGTGATCGAGCTTGCTGGCCCTCCTGAGTCCCCCCCCAGCACCCAAGTTGAAGGTGCACTTTCGGCTAAGGAGGACAGTGTTCAGGCCACCCCCACCCCACTCGAAGGCAAGGAGGCCTCCGCCGAGCAGAGCGTGGAAAGCCCGGAGGCCAGGCCGCAACCTTCCGTGGACACTCCCACCGAGGAGGAGGACACCCGTCCCAAGGTCCTCATCCGTGGAGAGTGGCGCAAGGTGCCGGATGGCTACCCAGCAGATGCATTGTGGGCTGTATTTTCCTCCGCCGTTTGGTGTACCAATGGTGGAGCGTATAAGATTGCTATAATATTGGCCCCATGCCAGTGCCTTGGTGGCCTATAATGGTGGCAGTAGCGTTGGCCATGGCCCTGTCGGGACTCTTTTTCTTGAGCCTGATTTTGTTCCCAGTGCAGGCACACTGGATGTTGGCCATGGCCCTGTCAGGACTCTTCTCTTGGGCCTGATTTTGAGTCTAGTGCCAATGACAACATGTGAAACTATGTTATATTGGCCGAGTCCCAACTAATTGGTGGCCACGCGGAGTACTATGTGCTTTGTGGACTCGGCGTCCCATCGTTAAGGTCGCTATGGGGTGCCGTACGGAACCGGCAGCTGTACACATTGCGCATGTATTGCAAAGGTTGGATTTCTTTCAATTTTTCAATTTTTTTTATAATTTACACGACTTACAGCAAAAAAAAAAAATTACACGACTTACAGCAAAAAAAAAAAAATTCAATTTTTTTTTATAATTCACACGACTTACAGCAAAAAAAAAAAATTACACGCATTTACAGCAAAAAAAAAAAATTACACGACTATACGGTTTTTTTGTACACGACTTATACATCAGCTGACGTCCGCATCTTCTGCAGCGGCAGTAGCAGGGTGGTGCGAAGAAGAAGACGAAGGGCCAGGACGGGAGCGTTTAGATTCAGCATGAGCAGTGCCTCCTGACTTCCCTTGCTCAAGCTGCTTACCAAAGGCTTTGCGTCCTGGAAAACTTTGAGGTCATTGACCACTATTGGTATAGCCAATGATGCAAAGTGGTAACTGAAAGGCACTGAAAGGCATTGGGGTGATGGGGTTGGTAATCACACGGCATTTTGACACCCATCTTGCAGGCGAATTACTACAAGAACTCCATTGCTTTTGAGGACTATACCATCATCAAGAAGACATTTATTGCGATTGATACGGTATCATGCCGTGCTCAGCTTGTGCTAGAGGGAATGCAGGTTGGTTGCACAGTGAAGTGCAGTATTTGCATTATGCTGTCTATGTCTGCAACTGCAAGCATCATCATTCAGGAAGTAGTCAGTGCATGGGGGGTAGGAATCAAACCTGTGACCCCGACATCCCCCCCCCTTTCCATCCCCTGAGCGAGGTGTTGTGACAGGCACCAGAACAATGGTTTGGCGCTGGGTAAGAGCCAAAAAATTTTCTCATCCCCGTTTTGCACACTGAAAAGAAAATTGTGTGAAACATGATGGGGATTAAAGCTCTTGCAGCAGCAGTAGGGGGTGGGGAATGGGATCAGCCATTGGTCTCCTCCCTGGGATCCTTATATTTCAGGGGTTACGTAGCAATTGGGGGTGCTCAGCATGTGGTGCCTACAGATGGCCTAAAAAAGCAGGCATTCCGATTAAGGGGGAGCACCAGATGCAGTGCAGACATTATTTTGTTTTTTTGCATAGTGGTCAATGTTCCTACCTGCTGTATGCGCTTGGTTGAACATTTTGTGCAACCACTTTCATTGCCATGGAATCTACGGTGTGAACAACTGATCCTCCATTGTAGGTCATAAATGTTGTATGACAACCTGGAGTTTGTTGCCTCTATGGCTTGGAAAGCCAAAAGGGGAACGTGCCAAGCCTGCAAGGATGCAGTGTGTTCCCTCCTGTGAGCAGGTCCACGGGGTTTTAGGGTGGGTTACTACCAATGCATGCAGGTGAAATGGATCTTTGGCGTGGAAGAAGGTCTCTGAATATTTTATCGAAAGCTGGGTCTGTGGGGATGAAGTGGAAGAAGATTCAGTGCACTGGAGTGCATGGGAGGCATCAAAAGATCCATGTGCACATCTTACATAGTATTTGGGGACTCTTTCTTCATAGACAAGTACTGCAAATAGTTGGTAAATGGTGGTTCTGATTTGTTGTTGTAGGTTTTAGTCTTCTTGTGTTGTAGGAGAATCATGCGCACAATCAGCACCCCCATTAGTCTCCTCCCTGCTTTGGGGCCAGATAGGGAGTGCTTATCCTATGGCGCCTTGTGCAATTTGGGTAATTATTCCAAAATAGGGGAAATGCATTGCTGCATACATGAATACATGTAGGCACCTTTTATGTAATTTATCCCCATATGTGCAATGTTTTCAATATCTATATAGTGCATTCTCCATTTTGGGCCACTTCTCTTCAAAAATGGTGCACTTATTGCCCATCCCCAGTACAATTTATCCACAGCACCCCACAGTCCTCTTTATGCCCCTCTATGGGTCTTCCACATTGAGGTGTTGTACCATATTCGGAGCCGAAGAATAAGGACCACCTCGGTGGCAAGTTAAGTACAATGATAGGCACTCTTTCGTTGAGAGCCATGGAGAGCATCCTACTTGGAGGGAGTACCAGGCACGGTGCACGCACGGTGCAAGTTTTTGAGTTGTTCTCAGAACCACTTCCTCTAATTTAGAGGGTACTGCATGCCGTTGTTAGGGCAAAAGGCCACAAATTGTCTGCCCACATCCCTTTCTTTGTTTTCCCACATAGCAATGTCTCTTTCCAGGCTTCCGAGTGGTGTCACTGTCACATACACCCGTTCTACCGGCGCCCCAGTTGCAGCCACTAGCAACCATCTAGGGCCCACCAAGAAATAACAGTAGCTATCCAGAGCCCATCAGGAAATACCAGCGACCACCCAAGGCCCACCAGGAAATAACAGCAACCATTCAGAGCCAACCAGGGGGAATGGTAACACTTCAGAGCCTACCAGGTACCATCTACAACCCCTCTCCCGGTAGACCATCTCCTAGGGAAGTTGTTCAAATACCTAGCACGGTGCACGCACGGTGCGAGTACTCCCTCTTGGGGTGTGTGATCAAAGTTCCGAATGAATGGGGACAAGCTTATCATATGACTCCATCGGATGGTCCATGTTGTGGTTCACATTGAATACTTCACCGATAATTGCAAACATCAAGTACTAGCTACCTGGACCACGGGCCCATTTCTCCAAGTGGATCGTTGGGATGAAACCACTTCAACACTGCTCAACTGTTCCGCAGTCACAAAGTGTTTTGCCTTGCCACTCCTGCAGCGCAAACCAGATCAGGTGTGGGGTGGGGAGGGGGGGGGGGGGGGGGGCTGGGTGGATTGGTTCATTAACATCCCCGAAGGCCATC
Source organism: Eutreptiella sp. 'Long Island Sound 2002' (assembly GCA_964036045.1). Classification (NCBI taxonomy): domain Eukaryota; phylum Euglenozoa; class Euglenophyceae; order Eutreptiales; family Eutreptiaceae; genus Eutreptiella; species Eutreptiella sp. 'Long Island Sound 2002'. The sequence goes on from OZ038390.1 coordinate 39,858,475, forward strand.
CTAAACAGGTCCCACCGACTGGGGCACGTATTTCCATGGTTGGCACACAACCGATGCAACCTTGTGCATCGGTTGTGCATCGGTTATGTGGGGATGTGATTATGTAGCCATTGTTTTCCTCTCCGACCTCGGGAACTGATACACCAGAGGTTATGCTGTGAGCCCCCCCCCCCCCCCCCCAGAGCCACTCTGTCACGCGAGCCCAGAGCAAAAGAAGGTCAGTTTGACCACTCCTTCACCCCACACATTTCAGATATGGGGCCAAATGACCCTGCCGAATCAGTGCTGCATTGGGTCGGGAGGAGAAAATGGCCACAAAACCCCTGCTATATTTGGATCCCCAAGGCGGGGAGGAAACAAATGACAACATGACCTCTGCCATATCGGGTTCCTCAAAATAGGGAGGAGGCAAATGGCTAATGGCTACACCAGTGCTTCTCCTGCTCTAAGCTTGTGTGAAAAGCTACCACCTGAGGTTAGGTGCAGCCTAGACAAGGGTGGAAAAACAGGAGCACACTCGCTTCTGTGTCCAGCAGAAGTTAGTGGTGGCCCCTGCCCCCCCGTCTCCATGGACATGCCCCCTCCCAAAAGCTTTGGGCAATGAGATCACAAAGCTGCTCCATTGCACATTGCCGTTTACGAGTTGCATCACGCAGCATGCCATTGCTGATTGGGCGTGTTTGGGGGTGACTTTACGCAATTATGACTGAGAGATGCTGAGTGATTGGCCAGTGAAAGATATCCGATGTGCTTTGCTTCCGATTTCCAGGACCTCAATGGTATGCTCAGTCTCACAGAGCTACTCACATGGTACGACACCGTTTCTCCTTCAGAGGTATGAATTTCCTGTTTCTGCATATGATTCTTTCCTTTGCTCTGCCCTGGTGGGGTGCGGCACTTTGCAAGTGAAAAATGCATTTGCGGGGGCGAGGGCGTTCAAGCCCCAAAAATGGGGTGCTCTGGAAAAGGGGCTCCAGTGACCGAAGACATGTTTTGATGAAGAAAATTAGCTTGAAAGCATCAACAGAAATTTTATCGGAACAAATTCTCCCATGATACATACCTCCATATGATCAGCGCGTCATAGGGATCATGTTGACTGACCCATCTCTTGGGGACAGCCGTTTCATCCCAACTCGGAGCAAAATGCCTGTTTGTGGGAAATTTCTATAATTTCATGCCTTTATGTGGAAATTTTGTCAGCCAGCGCGAGGGGGGTGGGGGTATGTGATCCTTTTTGAAATTGAAAAGGGCTTTTCCAAGAGCCATGGGGTAGCTGTGGAAGGGGGGTGGGGTCATGTTGCAATTGTCAGGCCAACATGGTCAAGTGGGACACAAACCTTTCTTCAGAGACATCCTCATTGTCTGCCTGTGCAGGACTCCAGCTGGGGCGCACATCACCATGTTTGTTTGCAGGGACATATTTCTGAAGCTTCTGCCAATCCTGAAGCCTGTGGCTCTCAACAGCAACCCACCCTGTGTTCCAAAACATCTCTCACAGCCCAACGGTGGTGAGTTCAACGTTCCGTTGCTTGCTTGAGCCACACATTTGCCAAGGAATGGACTCACTGCAGCCAGATTTCATCCCAACATCCCCGGATGCGGGACTGGGCCAGGGGCTTCGGTCTGGGCTTTGCTCCGCATCGGGTTGTGGCATTTCTGCGGATGTAAGCATCATCCGAGGGACACCCCATGCGATTTGTGATTTGATTTTTCTTGTTGTCGTGCCTAGCGCTTCTGTTGTGTTTGCTTTGCGTTGTCTGTTTGCACGTGCGCTCTTCACAGGCGGCGAGTGTATTGTCACCGAGGCATTCCTCAACAAGTGCCATGGCAAGCCATGCTGCAGCGTTGCGCATTTTGACGCTGGTCAATGATTTAAAGAACAGGGTTGAGTCGGTATGTTGCGGTGTGTACGGGCATGGCCACCTGTGTGTGGACGGGGACCCCTTTCGCCCTCCCCCATCCCCTGGACCTCCCTCACTTCAGTGACCCCTAACACCCCAATTTCAAATTTCCGAGTTTCTGGTTTTGTTGAGGCGGCTATTCGAGAAATGGAGCAACCCACTGCCGAATGCTGTCGTAGTGCTCTCTCTCTGTCGACGTGCGCTGCACATTCTGGTGGTAGCCTGGGCCTAGAGTCCCATATGCTCGTCTCAGACTCGCTGCCAGCGTCTGGCACAGAAAGGGCCTCGTTCAGACTCCGCCCCATGCGATGATCCATGCCCTCTGCCTTTATACCCTCATGCGAATATGAAGCAGCTTCTTCCGATGGTGTCTAACATCCAGACCACAGTGGCAGCCTGTCTTTCTTCATTTTACCGGGGCCAAAGCTCCATTTAGCGACTGAGTACCAGCAGAGAGCAGAAATTTGCAAAGAGGCAACCGAAGGTCAGCTGGCGGCGTTGATGACGAAGGGCCGCAGGAGCACCACACCTATGGTCCAGTCCGGCACCTGTCGTGTAGCAGGAGGCAGTCTAGTGTTGGGGGCGGCAGCAAAAGGGAGACGAGTGCAAAGGGGGGGGGTCCGTGCCTGACCTCGAATGCCACACCTCGGAACACCTCGCCCTCGAGCACCTCCACTTCCAAAACCAAGAAGAGCATCCACGCACCAGAGTCCCACCCACCCTGAATGCAGGCGGCAGCAAGAGGACAGGGAGGGCATGGAGAGGCGGATCAGGTGCGACAGACCCGGCGGCAGGAGGAGCAGAGCAGACCAGAGGGTGAGAAACAGCGACGGGAACAAGGTGACATCGAACGAGTGCCGGTCAGGCAGAGACCTGGTGTCGTGTTAATGGGGGGACGTCTTACGAGACCCCCCCCCCCCCGTACCCAGGACGCCACCCCCTCCTCCGAATATCGAGATATGCAAATGGGTGTGCACAGGGGATCTTCACAGGAGCTGTCCCCACTCAATAGTGGAGGTACCTACAGGGGATTTCGGGGGCTCTACCTTTTGGTTGGCTCCGAAGGGTTTGAAAAAGCAACATTCCAGCCTCAGCCTGAAGACACCAGTGCCGACACTGCGGGATCAGCCGAAGAAGTTCGCACAAGATGCACTGAAGTGTGGCCATGTTTGCCCAAGGGGAGGGTCGTTGGTAGGTGCTGAACATCAAATGTATGATGAGACGGAACCAAATGGGAGCCAGGAAGCCAGCACATATTCAGGTCAGGTCAGGTCAGGCTGCATGAGGCAGGCAGAAAGGTAGTGTGGACAGTGCCTCTGGCATACTGACCCTTTCACACAGCAGTGAGGGGAGAGGGAGATCATAAATCACGACTGACCAGAGTCTTAATGGGGGTTTTAGACTAAGCACGCGCGTGTGTGCGTGTGTATGTGTGTGTTTTGGTTATGTTGGAAGGGCTACATTGAGCGTAGATAACAGAGTATATACGTGTCGTGAGGAGTGCGGCAAGAAAACAAGATGTTTAGCATCGCACATCCCCAGGGGAGTCAAGGTGTGGGAGGTGTTAGAAGCTGCGAGCTGCAGTAGTACTTCTGCACGACACAACACTCCAGTGACCCCCTGCCCACCAAAACGGGGCAAGCGGCACAGAATAAACAACCGCTCCATTTATTGAGCAACCCCCGAACAAACCCAAGGCCGTTCATCCTCAACACATCCGTCAGACCACCCCATCCACTTGCATCCAGTGCCTCCATCCATCTGTAGTCTGCCCTTACGGCCGTGGAGACCGAAGGTGGCCTGACGCTCAATGGACTTATGGGGCATTTGTACCCAAAGGTCCCCCCGGACCTCATTCCCAAGCTGGCTGAAAAGTACGACGCAGAACTGGTATTGCTCCTGCTGCTCCGTCCCTGCGTCCCTGAATGGCATGGCCTTCCAGCCTCTCGAACATTGATCAAGGATTTGGGAGGGGCACCGAGGCGTATTCCGGTCACGCTCCTTTCCCAGCTGTGCCTTGGCAAACCCACGAATCGGTCAATGTGCGTGGCGCTTCCTGATTCGAGGTTGCTCTTTCTTTCTGCTGCAGAATGGCACAGCGTCACGGAGAATGTCCCTCCGTGCTATCCATCAGTTGTTGAGTGAGGTATGCAGCCCTGCAGCGGATTAGGACAATTGTGGGGGGAAGCAGAGAAAATCGGGTGACTGGATGGTGAACGACGTGACCTGCTTTGCGGAAAGACATGGTATTTTACGTCGGTGCTGAAGTAGGCTGTTGATGCTTCGCGTGACTTATACGCATCTTTGCTGTATGCTGCTCCCCCGCAGACCTTGAAGCACGTCTCTTTTTTGCTTTATGCAGTTCGACACGGATTCGGACGGGGTAATCTCTTTGGATGAACTCCGAGAGGGCCTGAATAAAGCGGGCAAGAAAGAGGCATGTGTGGGATATGGGCGTGAGCAGGGACCAGGTTGACTCAGGGCGATCGGACGAGGGCAACGGCCAGGACCACATGTAGCTCACTCTCCTTAATGGGAGCCCCCCCCCATCCCCACCCTGCGTCCCAAAGAGGTCTGCCCCTGAGTACATCCTGCGCCCAGCAACCCCTCGCCCCGTATTGCTCGAGGTCGGGCCAGGAAGAGAAATGCTCACGTGTGCGGAGGACAGGGCCCCTCCCTGGCTTGCAACCCCTCCGCGTTCGGCACATCCTGACCAATGCCTCGCTGGAGAATGTCACAATGCAATGGTTGCGTCCTGGCAAGGCATTTCTTGCGGTTTGGGCAGACCCCCTTGTGGTGTGTGGTATGGAACGGTGCCTGTCTGTGTTAAGGCATGCTTTGACCTGGGCCTTTTTAAAGGGGGGGTAAGCATTGTGTGCGGGAAAGGGGTGTGGGCTGCTGAGTTTTTGAGAGGCTGTTTTTCTGGTGCGGAAAGCCTGAAGATAAAGGCACCAGCAGCTGACAAATATCGTATAGCATTTGCAGAAATGGGGGTTCCAAGCGTTTTCAGAAATCTGTAACGGAAAGACTGCGATGTTAGTCTTTGCAGGCAACAGCATCTCACCAAAGGGATGTGCTGCAGTGCAATGTGTGCTGTCAAAGCGAGGGTGTTTTGGAAATGGTCCGATGGGCGATGATAATATAGAAACTCGCACTTGCACAACATGGAGGACATAGCTGCAGTGCACTGCCACGTCAGAAGAGCGAATGAAGTGGTGCACCGGTGCACAGAATGCTGCGCACCGGAGAATAAAGCAAGCAGTCACACTCGAAAATTGGCGGCTTAGATGCCGAAGGAAAGTGTGGTCCAATCACTTAGAGGGCGGGGGTGCGTCGAGGGGTGGGGTGGGTTAGGGGGGGTCGGACCCCCCCCCCCGCCCCTTCCGAACCCCCCCCCCCCCCTGGGTTGCCCAGTTGTTGAAAGGAACTGTGTCGCTCCACAGCAGGACTTTGGGGGGGGCAAGGCATAAGTGGTGCCATGCCCTTTGTATCACCTGCTTTTTTTCATCGAGGTCAGTTCCACGGGACCGTGCACCAGGCCCGGGAGCTGCCCGCAACAACGCGCAGGCCCATCGGTCGCTCCCTGTGTCTCCACCTCTAAACCGGGGCATTTGCAAAGACACAGGGGGCCCTGCAGCCGTGCGGAACCGCCGAGACGCGAGTCCCATCTACACCGGGAGGGACCTTGGGGAGGGGGGAAGGAGGGACTCTGCAGGGCAGCAGGGTCTCTGGGACTAAAGGGGGCTGCTGCTGGCTGTGCAGCCGTGGGTGAGACACTGTTGTTGTCTGATGTGCTGTTGCTGGAACTGCCGCTACAGCGGCGTCAAAGACCAACGTACTCTTTTAGAGGGTTTTAGCTTTTTGCGCCGATTTTCGGACCGCAGGGAGTATAACCCGCGAAAATAGTTTTGCCACCCGGTTTCAACACCCATTGTTATGGTCATGACCCATACACAGACCTCCCCCTGCTCCCTGGTCACCGCCCCTGCCCGTGCCCTGGCTGAGCAAAAGGGTGCCATGGATCCGGCTCGGAATGCAGGTTTGGGGGCAGTATCAAGGCCGCCTCAAAGAGTTTGATGCCAACGGCGACGGCCTATTCGATTTGGATGAGCTTATGCTTGTGATGAATTTCATTGATCCGATGGATCCCATCGATTTATCATGACCAACGGATCGCGCTGAGCCATCACCAATTGAGCCCATGGAAGTACCAGGACCAATGGAATCCATTGCATTCATGACCGGTGGGGCAAGCCCAATCCTAATGACCCGGAACCAGCCATCCCGCCCGGTTTTCAGCCCTGGTCTGCTACTACATAGACACAGACACGTCGTGGCACTGTTTGGGAGGAGAGTACTTCAGTGCAGCTCTGTGCTTGAAGTTGCACCCTCATGGCTTTCAGGGAAAGCCAACAGCAGCAGAAAGCAGTCCAGCCACGTCTTCAGCCCTCAGTCAGGTCCGACTCATTTTTTCCCCTTAAACGTCCTCCATTGCTGATGTGTGGTTTCAACCGAGCAATTGCTGGAAGGGAGAGTCGCAAAGAGAAAAAGTCGCAAAGAGGACAGCAAAAGTTGCTGCTCTGATGACGGATTTACTGATTTGTGAGCACACAATATGAGAGCACACGACCTCTCTCTGTAGTGGGACCTTTTGAGACGTGCACATGCATGCATGGCGTTTCTGTTTATACCTTGTACGTGTATGATGCATGGATACAGATGTATTCAGGTTGGCTTATTTATTTCAGGGCTGTGTGTGTGTTTTTAAATGTTCGCCATGGCTTAATGTTTTGGTTGTTGTCGTAGTGCTGGTTGTTGCATTTGGTGTTGTTTTTGTTGCTGCTGCTGGTTGCTGCTCTAGTTGTATTTGACGCTGTGGCTCCGCTGCAGCCATTGCTGTGTCTATTGTTGCTGGCAGGACATTGCGGGCGGGGGGGGGGCGGGGGAATGTACTTCGAATATGTAAGAGGTTGTTGATGGCTCCCTCCTATTTGTTTTGGGGGATGAGTCTGCTAGGATGCATGATGACAATGTTAGTGGCCCAGATATTTGGAAGAAATTCTGCGCTCTTCCTTTTTGCTTTTTTCGCATTTGATCGATTGATGATAGATTTTGGAAGACGAGAATTCGGAAATCACTTCAAATTCGGTTTGCAATGACAGCAAAACGGAAGTCCGATAGGGATTCTCCTTATCGCAACGTGGACGGAATGGTCGAATTTTTTCTTCGTGCATTCCACCCGCACAAACCCTCAGCCCCTCCGGTGCTAGTAAGCCAGCAAAGTGGAGCACATTTTGTGGTGGGAGCAGCACATGCCCTCCGGCCTGCTCTGCAAGTAGGGTCGGTATGAAATTTGGCTTCCGTGACCAGACTTCAGCTGTTTCCCATACAGGCAGGGAGCTATGGCAGTGGAGCTGGCTGCAGCAGAAATTAATCAGGCAATGGGGCGTGTGGGCCTACGCTGCTATGTGCATCCCAATCAAGAACAGATTCTTGTGGAGGTGGGTCAGCTTCAACCTACTCTTGGCCGGGGAAGGAGTTCATATGTACACGCTGTTGCTGTCTATGCGTATCGTATGTGTGTGCGTATCATCTCACCATGGCTCATGTCGTGTCATGTTAGCTCACGTCAGTTCACAACCTTTCGGCAGCAATCAAAGGGGGCCGTGGCGAAAGAGGCAGTGCTCCATGATCCGCACGGCCGCTCCATCTCTGCCCTCGTTGCTGTCTACTTAGCTCCTGCTGCTCTGGATGAGGGAAGCACTAGTCTGGTGCATTGGGTCGGGTATCCCTGAACAATGGCGAGGAGTCGCCAGTACAAAGCAACAGCATTGAGTGATAGTGTGAAGAAACGAATAATTGTAATTAGAAAGAATAAGGAGTAACTGTGGGATAGCATGTCACGGTGTGGATGTTATAATCCGCCAGGCAGTCAGATGATGTCGTGGGCGTGGGACTGCCACGGAATTTCGCCGACACCGACGGACCGACACCCTGACCAAGCTTGTGGCAGATATTGTACAAGATCGTGCCAACGACAGTCAAACGTAATGTGGCAGATGGGGCGTAGCCTGGAGCGGTCATACAGTTGCAGCAATGACCCTTGCCCGCTGTTGTTTTCGTCCATTTCTCACGGCCAATAGAGCAGCCCCTGTTTTCTTTTTCGGGATGCTTTTGACAGTTCAAACAACACCCTGTGCAAAAGGTTGTGGTTTGTTGGTAGGTATAACGCCAAAGCATTCCCCTGTCCCGACCTATTGGTTTTGGCGCAATCGTGCTGCTCATCACGATTCATCAGCAACTGTCACCCTCCCGAAGATGCTTCAGTCAGCACACATGCTTTTTCTTGCGAATTTTGTGGCTGACAGTAGAACAACTGGTCACTACCACTGCCCGACAATGTACAAAACATAATTTTTGCTGCGTTGTGTCCTACCCCAGATGTAACAAGATCTTGCCTTGTCCATTTGTCACACCTGTGTGTGCAATGTGCAATCTGCTGCAGGGAAAGAGATTCAAGGGGGAAAAATTCTATTGAACAAATTCTGTGTGAAATTTTGTAGCATTCTTTGTCCAGCTTTTTAAGGAGTTGTGCGGCATATTTTCACAATTTCTGCGGTTCACCATACCTGTATTGATTTATTCGTTGGCGGCTCCGAATGGTTTGTGCTGCCAATGCCTCAGGCTGGTGTGGAGCTGAAAAGGGCATCAAAAAACCAGACACCGCCACAGGCCAAAATACACTGCAACATGTGATTTGACGTGTGCACAAAAATGCAGTCGGAAGCTTCCTCACACCAGCAATAGCATGGGCCTGGCAACCATGCAAGCACTCCTTTCTTGTCATGGGCAATCTTTGGCTGCCATACATGATTCAGAAGCACAGAATTTGTCGCATAAGATCAAGCTGCAGCAGAAATCCCCCCACGATATACCCCCCCACCCCAACACCAGCACCACCTCCCCCTCTGCTCCACCAAATTCCTCCTGCAATACATTCCAGAATCATACAGCTTTTGGCTCACGTGCGGGACCAGCGAGGGCAGGAGGTCTGGACCATGAAAGCGGCAGATGGACACAGTGTTTACTGCCTGGGACATGGCAAGCGACGAGCCCCTCCCCTCACGGGCACTGTGGGGCGAGTCCTGCAGGCCGCCAGCCAGCAGGCAGGTGGTTCTGGCGTGTGCCGGGGCAGGATACGCCCCTTGACTTCGTCTGGGAGGAGTGGGGCAACTTGCTCCGCCGCCTCCGAGACAGTGAGCCCCGCACAGCCCTCGTCATAGCGTGGGTTTGTGGTGTTTGAATTGGCCTGGGGCGGTGGGGACCTCATGCACACACGGATCCTGCGGACTGAGGTATGAGGGCCAGAAGATGCTGACCGAAGGGGTTAAGCACCATAATATTGCATTCTTTCCCCTTCCGTCAAACGCACTGTGCAATGCTACAAGGACTACAAATGGAGATTCAACGTTCATGATGCTCATATTGTCTCGCATTTCTTACTGCCTGTGATGATGCCCCAGCAAACCCCTCCATCCGTCCACAGCTGCGTGCTATCTCGAAAGGCACAGATTGTGTCCTAGGTCGTAGTGTAGGGCACTGTACTGCTTCAGCATTCGGGTCGCGTGACATTCCATTCCTGTCCCTTTCCAGTTTTGACGTGAACACTTGCACACCAGTCACTGCTCTTTCTCAGCTCCTGCATCCCTCTCTCTGCCCCTTCCCTCTTCGTTCCCGTTGTGCTGCCCAGCTCATCTGCACAATTGTTGCCCGCGAACTCACTGGCCTTTCGGTCCATTCATTCCCGACTGCACAATTCATAGAGTGTGTCCTCCACTGTACCGTGCTCTCCAATACCCCAGCCTTTGAGGCCATGCCGCGCTCCAGAACACGGATTCAAAAGGCAGGGATGTAGCGGTGTGAGGGCTCGTCACGAAACAGCGGCAACAGCAGCCGAACGTGCATCGCGCGAGACCCTGGATGCCCCGGCGCGCTGCAAAATGTGGGAGGCATCTGTCCTGCTTTCTTGATGAACGTTTCCTCGGAGGCGCCCGCAGTGCGTTCCTCCTGTGCGCGCGAAGTTGGGATCTCCTAACCCCTGACCAAGACAGTCATTCCTGTGGCCTCAAACAGACCCTGGGGGGGATGCTCAATGGGTTGGGCGGAACGCCCGTAGGGCACACCAAAAATGTTCCCTCGTGCACACAGCCTGAGGTATCTGCGGCGCGCCAGAGGGGTTGACGGTATGGGTTGGCATGACTAACACCCGCATTCTGACCTCTCAGTGTTTGCGCAGGCGGTGACATGCCCCATCCGCAAACTCGTGACCATCCCATCGGTCCCCTGCCTTGTGGCTTTTAGAGGGAAGCATGTAACCTGCATGGCGTGTACTACATGTCTCGTGCTTGCGTGCCTGCTGGCTGTGTCTGGGCGTTGAGGGCCCTGTGAAATTCCCGTTTCCTCACATTTTTTTCGAGACTTCACCTTGTCATCCTGCAAAGTTGAAGTTGAAGTTGAAGTTGAAGCCCTCAACAGTTGAAGTTTTCTTGAAAGTCAGTTTCAGCATTTGGAAGGTCAAGTGCAAACGTTTTTTGGAACTCTTCTTGCCATTCATTTCCCTTGTTTTTTTTTCTTTCGCAGTTTCCCCCTGTTTTGCCTTATTTTGGCCTTGCAAAGTCGAAAGCCTTTCTTTCGACTTCCAAAGGTTTCAACTTTGGAGGGTTACGTCTTGGCGACTTTCCTGACTATAAACCCAGGTACGGCGAACTGTGTCGAGTGGTTTGTGTGGAGTGTGCTGTCACGTCAAGTGTCTCACTCAACGTCCCAAGTGCATATCACAAAACGTTTATTATTTCTGGGCGGCATGGCGTGTGGCTCGCATTGTATGCTTTTGGTGGATGCTTGGCCGTGACAAAATGGTCTGCGGTGTGTGTTTCTGCGGCCCCAACGCCATCGAGCAAAATGCCTGAGGTTGCACAACATCAGGGCACTGTGGTATATTGGTGCAACGGGTGAGCAAAGAGCGCAGCTGACACATGCTTACCCTCGTGCTGTCCGGATAGTCACTGGCTGTTTGCTGTGTGGTGTTTGGTGTGCGCCGTTGATGTGACGGAGCGCGCAGGGCGCGGCTATTTCGTTGTTTGGATTCATCCTCTCGTGCTTGACATTTCTGTGGATGCATTTATTTGGGACCGAGAAGGGCCAGAATGGGCTGAGGGCCATTAAAGATGAAGTGGGTGCCAAGTGTATTGTGCTCTTGATTGTGCAATGTTTGTGGGAAGGAGGGGTGTTCATACAATTTTTGTGGCCACAGGGATGTTGGGAGGGGGTACAATTCAGGACGTTCCGGGTGTATTCGCATAAAAGTAGCGCGCAGCGCGCGTGCGGTACTCCCCCTTGGATTTTAGCACAGTACAGACGGTTGGCTGTGATGTGATTGGTGCCTGGTGTGGTTGTGTGTGTTGTGATTGCTTTTCTCAGAAGGCTTGGCATATTTGTGGCTTTTGCGGCTCAGGTTGACAATTTTGAATTGGAAGTTCACAAGTCAGGGCTGCCATCTTGGAATAGTCTCTAGGCATTTAGCTGCTTTGACAGCAATGTTTAGGATCCTGGGCTCTTCTGTGGGTGGAGTTGTCATGTTCTTGCTTGCTGATTGTATGGTATTGCATATATGGCCAGGTGAGTGAGCTGTTAGCTTGTCTAGTCACAGGCACATTGTGCAATTTCCCCTGTGCCTCTGCTTTTCAGTGTTTGCGTTCCTATTTGTTGTCATCAGCGCCATCACAAATTCTGCAGTGGCGAACCCTGATTCCGTTGTTCTTCGCATGCTCTTTACATGCTCGCATGCTCGGTATATGTGGCTATGTGCAAAGCATTTGAATGCTCCAGTACAACAAGTGTTTGCAGAACGAAGCTCCTGAGGCTTTTCCCACTGGCACTTTGCAGACCCGGCACTGCGCGTGAGTGCATGCTGAGCTTGCAGTGGTGACAGCTTTTCGAATCGGTACCTAGGGTTTTGCCTGAGCTGGTTGGCTGGTTGCAACAGACAGGTGCCCACTCGGTTGTTGTAGCGTTGCTCATTTGCATCTTTTTGCAGTTTCTTGGCTCCGGGTTTGCTGCAGGGTGACAAAGCGCATCTTTGATGCAGTTTCTAGCATCCTTCATCCCGTGCTGAGCAGACCTGCCCCGCGGAAGCAAATGGCATGACCACGTCATTGAGAAACCATTGCCATCGTTTTGCGCGCATCCAATGCTGCAAGATGGTATTGTAAACAGCGCACTGTCCGCATCCTGTTTGCTCTCATTTTGGTATATAGTTGGGCAGCTGTACTCTTACCCCCAACCTGAGCCTAGCAGCCGGACCCCTCTTAACCTGGCAGCCGCTCCTGCCCCCCCTCCCGAGCTTTTAGCAGTTTTGTGGTAATTATGATGATAAAGCCACCAAAAGGTTCCAAAAGGTTGGCATTGGTCGATTAGATGGGGTGGGCAGAATAAAGTTCGGCGGCCTCCAGCTACTGGTGGAGCGAAGGGGGATAATTTTGCTGAGGGCGAACTTCCGTGTTGCTGTGTATCTGGGCTGCCTGAGTTTTGTGTTTTATTACGAAATCTTGGATGAATAGTTTCTTTTTGGAATACAATGGAATACAATTGGGGAGTGAGGCACTTTGACACCTTTGCATGTGCGCTTCAGGCTGCTTTCTTGCAATAGTGTTGATGCATATTGTGATGTCAATGCGGTTGTCTGCAGGGTATCATGTACCAACTCTGGCACAACATGCCGGAATAAATGGAATTCTGGGTTTCAGAATTGTCCACAATTTTGTCCAACGTTTCAACAACCCCCCTACCTGGGGTATAAGATGATTGCTACGCAGAGGCTTCATGATGTTGTGCCTTGCTTCTGGGCGGGCTTGAAATATTTCTGGTTCTTGCACAAGGTGGGGGAAAAGTACCGCACAACGGTTGCAGTCACCACCATGTACCTGTCTTGGGCTCAACAGGTTTGAGCCGGCTTCTCTGTGCACGCAGTGTCCACACAGTGCACAAACAATCTCTCTCTGTGGGAGCCCATGGCGCTCATTTGCAGTTTGATGAATGTCGCGGCTGTGCCAGGTTCGCTGGTGTACTGAGAGAACGCCTGAATTGATTCATTAAGGCGACGACCATTGTTGACCTGGACTGGGTACGTAGTGTAAACGTACAAGGCACAAGGGTGAGGTGTTCAGGTACTGGGGTTGGTGGTCAACACGGCCGCGGCCAGTCATCTTGGAGAGCAATTTGGGTCCTCCACAGTGTTCTGTCCTCAATTCTACAGATGTGTGGTGTGAAAGCCTTGCCGAAGCTACACCAGTAGGGACCACACGAGACATGCATGCCTCTTTCATTTGAAGATGAATTTGTATCTGCCGTAGGGTGTGGTGGATGGTGGTGTGGGTGCCCCATTATGCATTCAACCTGCGCCGACATCATTCTGAGAATTTGGGGACCGCATCATTGTGAGCACCTCAGCACATAAAGTCGCCTGTGACAAGCAGGCGGCTTCAGTGTTTCACAGCACAGTGCTGATTTCACCAATGCTCTCATCCTTTTCATTTGCTTGTGGCATTTTTTTCCCATGCATCTGTCATCTTTGCCAACCCTATTGTGACCAGAATAGCACCTCAACAGAATATGTAATCCATCAATATAGTGTATGCCCTGCCTGGCAAATGCAGCTGTCTGTTGTCCAAATTGCGCTTGTTGCGCCTTGAAAGCAACCTGTGTTTCAGCAGTCCCATACAGATCCGGTTACAACCATACACAGCTTCCAGTTGTAGCTCTACAGGGCAGTACACAAAAAAGTCTCATGAGTTGTGCACAATTGTATGTCTCCACCGTTTCCTGGTGCCTTTAAACAAAAACATGTGCAAGCATGTTGTGGGCAGCAGTGCAGCTCAGCCTTACACAAAGTGGATGGCAGTTGATCACAGCTGTATTCAGCTGTGCATGTACAGCTATCACCACAGGTCTGGTTCCATGCGCAAGAGCAGATCAAAAGAGGCTAGGAATACCTGAATACTGACCTTGCATGCTGTATGGCCGAGATTTGTGGCATTTTTTTTGTCTCGAATCGACGGGTTCTTAATTGACACCCAAAAGGTTCACAGGTGTCGTACCACACTTGTCAACGTGCAGCCTAGCGGGTGTGTGATAGCAAATGGGGAAGTTTGTTGTATTGCTGCGGTTTTTGAGGTTTTAGAAGTTTCCTCCTTTCATGTGGCCAATTCACCATGCTTCAACATGCACAAGGAGGTTGTCAGGTGCGGGCGTTGCTCATGTGTGGAGTTGCATGTCACAAGAAAGTAGATGACCAAACAACCCATGTCTGTGCATGCTTTCCCCTTGTTCGCTCCCGTCAGGATCCAGTGCACAAGTCAACCCTATCGCGAACTGCAGGAACCCAAAATGCTTCCATGTCGGACAGTTTTCGACAGCGTCTCTGCTCAGAGCAGCACAGGTTACAGGCGTTTACAAAAGATGATATCGAAGCATTTGGAGTCGAAACCAGAACAGTTGTGAAATGTCCAGATGCAATTGTTTGGTGATCTCGCATGTTTTCCCATAACCGTCTTCTGCAATGAAGGATGGGCCCAGCTTGGGCGTGCCACAATCTCCATGTATTTTGTGTCTGTGTTAAAAAATTTATGGCTGTGGTTCTTTGTATGTTGATTTGAAATTTCTGAGATTAACGCACGCCTGACCCCCCTAACCTATTTACACAACAAGTCAGGACAGCAAACAGATAAGTTGCTGAATTCCACAAAGGGCACAAGTTCATTTGCTAACCACTGCAGTGGTTTCTACATGGATTGGCAAAACACTCAAAATATGGAAGATTGACAAGTGCCTGAGTGTGGCAGTGCAATTGTATATGTTCACTCATGGCATTTTGCTGTGTGTGCGTGCGCATGCATGTTTCTGTGTGTGTGTGTGTGTGTGCGCGCGCGCGCGTGCGTGCGTGCGTGCCATGTTTGAACATGCTTTTGTTTTGACACTGCACCTAACGAGATCTAGTACACTCAGGTCGCTTTGATCAATGCCCTATTTGTTGCGTCTACCGTGTGTGTGTGTGTGTGTGTGTCTGTGTGTGTGTGTGTGTGTGTGTGTGTGTGTGTGTGTGTGTGTTGGTGTGCATGCATGCCCCCACGCACCCACACAGAAGAATCGGTGCTGCACAGATGATAGTATTATTGTAAAGTTGAAGCATGCCTGCAGTCAGCTCAAGACATTGTTTGACCGAGACCGCGCGCTTCGCTTAACGAGGCGCGCGCGGGGGGGGGGGGGGGGTTGGCGCTAACGAGGTGCACGGGGGGAGTTTGGCACTAACGAGGCGCACGGGGGGGGGGTGGCACGAACGAGGCGCGCGGGGGGGGGGGGGGGGGTTGTGAACGAGGCGCGCGGGGGGGGGGGGTGAACGAGGCGCGCGGGGGGGGTTTGGCGCTAACAAGGTGCGCGGGGGGGGTTTGGCGCGCTAACGAGGCGCATGCGGGGGGGAATTGGCACGCTAACGAGGCACGTGGGGGGGGGGGGGGTTGGCGCGCTAACGAGGCGCACACGGGGGGGGGGGTGGTGGCATTGACGAGGCGCGTAGTCCACATACAAGTCCGTGCATACACAAGATACACAAGGCGGTACACACACAAGGCGGTCTGTAGCCACCGTAGGAGGCTTGTTATTTAAGGGACCGCAGGCAAGGCGGTGCACATAGAAGGCGGTGCACACAAAAGGCGGTCTGTAGCCACCGCAGGAGGCTTGTTATTTAAGGGCCACAGGCAAGGCAGTGCACACAAAAGGCGGTCTGTAGCCACCGCAGGAGTTTTTTTATTTAAGGGGCCACCAGCAAGGTGGTGCACACAAAAGGCGGCCTGTAGCCACCGCAGGAGTTTTGTTATTTAAGGGGCCACAGGCAAGGCGGTACACACACAAGGCGGTGCACGTAAAAGGCGGTCTGTAGCCACCGCAGGAGTTTTGTTATTTCAGGAGCCATAGGCAAGGCAGGGCACACAAAAGGCGGTCTGTAGCCACCGCAGGAGTTTTGTTATTTAAGGGGCCACGGGCAAGGCGGTGCACACAAAAGGAGGTTTGTAGCTACCGTAGGAGGTTTGTTATTTAAGGGGGGTGCGGGGGTGTCCCCCGCATCGAGCGAAGCGGGCCGAAGTTGAGGGAGGTCCATATACAAGGCGGTGCATGGGGGGGGGGGTTGGCGCGCTAACAAGGCGCACGGGGGGGGGGGGGGATGCTAATGAGGCGCACGGGGGGGGGTGGCGCGCTAGGAAGGCGCACGGGGGGGAGGGGGTTTGGGGCTAACGAGGTGCGCGCCGAGCCCAATTTGTCATTTGTATAACGAGGCGCGCAGTTTCAGCCAATCACTTGCTCAAGACCACATATTCAGCCAGATCTCTGGCCATCATTGGAAGCCTGTTTTTTTTTGTAAATCTGGTGCAGTAGATCTTCTCCAGCCAGATATCAGTTATTGGCAGATTTTTGGTTACAGGTTTGCAGAGAATGGGAATACGATGCACGTAGTGCAAAGTTTGTGTTGAATACCAAAAAACACTCCACTTTGTACCAAAAAACCCCCCGTTCTGGCGCAAAATGTTCCACCCCCCCCCCCCCCCGGCTATAATGTACCGAAACCCCCCAAAGTGTACCAGAAAACTCCCCTGGGGTTTTTTTGGTATATTTTGGGGGTTGTACGGGGAGTTTTTTGGTATTTGGCGAGGGCTTTTTGGGGCAAGGGTACCTAAAGCTTTTGGCCGATTCTTTTGACAATTCACATAGCAAGTTCATGGTTGTGCTTTCCTCTTTGTCATCACGTAACGGCTAGGGAGACATATTTCTAAGATGACCGAATTTATCCAACATATTGGATGGTGTTTGTATTGAGAGCAGTGGTTTGTGAGTTGTAGAAAGTGGTAGAAAGGGTGAAACCACCAGGTAACCCATTGTGGGGTGTTTTAGAATGAAAGGGGGCAACCAAGTTGGTTTTTTGGTACACAACGGTCCACAAGTGTAGCATACATGGGGAAGACAACTGTATTTTTTTGGTAGAAAGGGTGTTTTTGTTATTGTATATTGGATTTGTGGTGGTCCATTCTGGCCATGTCAATAGAAGGGCTTTTTTTGTACCAATGGGGGTATTTGTCGTACATTTTGGAAGGTTTTTTGGTACATTTTGGAGATTTTTTTCATATCTACTGGGAGGTTTTTTGGTTTGTGCCGGGGAGTTTTTTGGTGGGCACCACAAAGTTTTGTATTTTGGTAATTATCCAAACCCTAGTTTCGGCCTTTTGCAGAGGTTCTTTGGGTGCACCTTTGGCCCAGTGTAGGCGCACTGTTGTTGCTTTTGGCATAGGTTGTCATACTTTTTTTACATTGGAGATATTGCATTTTACTTTTTCACCCATTTATGCCCTATTTCACACTTTGTTTGCTCATCTTCACCATAGACCCCCACACTTTGGTGTGGGCTTTTGAGTTGGGGTGATGGATTTCTTCGCTTTGGCGTGGCCCCTCGAGTTGACGTGATTGACTGCGCCGTCTCGGCCTAACCACGGTCGAATGCCCTATACGAGGCCGCGTTTCGACTAATGAGGATGTGTGGTTATACCACAAGTCAAAAGTAGAGGTTGCCGTGGAGAAAAGTGTATTTCTCCGTGCAAGCTACACAACCCTCCGGTCCGGTGCAGGATGAGGTGGACACATGCGCGGCTTTGGGACTAGCTGGTAATGTGAGTGCGTTTTCAATTGAAAAAAAAGAGAAGATATATGTGTGGTTTTCCGCATTTTGCAAGATGTTTCATACAAGCGAAAGGGAGCTTGCATTTGTCTTGAGCCAGGGTTGTTTGGGTGACCAAAATTTAGGGCTGTTTGGATAATTAGGGTGTCCTAATTTTGAAGGTGTTTGGAAGGGTTTCTTCACAAGAAAACCTAGTCCAAAAGTAGCGCGCAGTGTGCGCGAGGACACACTCTTTGTTCCATAATTGGAGTTTTTAAGCATGCCATTTATTTGGGCACCGCCCTCGTTTTTTCTGAGCATTGGCACTGCCACCCTTTATTCTTTGAGGAACCATTAGCTTTAACTTTGTAGCACTTTTCCTAGCTATTGAGCACCTCTCCGTGCGTAAATTGTAGAAGGTAATTAACTCAAGGCCTAGATTCATAATTTGGGAAGCATAAATACGTCGATTTGTTTTGCCTGTCATATGCATGCGTTGCACATTCTAACTCGTTATCGACGACTTATTCCTCATCAGTTATATCTCTACAAGACGCATGCTATCATGTGGCTGATGCGCGGGGCCCACGCAGGACATGTTTGTGCATCATTTTTCATACATTTTTTTAAACTAAAAGAAAGCATTATAGTAAGAAACCCTTTCTTGTATGTGACATCTGCGCAGAACAAACCTACACTTGATGCATAAAGCCCCATTCATACATTTGTGTATCATGGACATCCCTCCTTCGAAAACCATATTGCTTCGATGCTTGTTGATGCTTACAGGTCGGCCAAAAACTCTGGCAGCCGAGAAGAAGGATACAATCAGGTCAAAATATGCGCAAACGGACAACAATTCAAATACATCGTATTGTGCATGCGGAGGCTTTCACATATGCACATGATTGTTTTCAATGTGATTTCAGGAAGAAAAAATTGCTTGCACAATGATTTGTAACCCTTTTTCGTTGGCATTTTGCCCTTTGTCTACAACAACCTATTCCAGCTGTAACAAATGATAAGCGAGATACAATAAAGGCACTAGCACAACACCATAGTCCGTTCCATGTATTCTTTAGTGTTCGGTCATTGCTTCAAAGTGCGAATATAGACCTCAAACATGTTATTGCAATTGGTTCATAAATAAGTACATTCATTGTAAAATGTCAAAAATTCGTACCAGTTACAGTTAATTCAAGATAAATTGATGGCGCCCGGGCGTCAAATCACGGTTACGGGATCGCCGGACCGGTGGTTGTATGCCACAAAATATGGTGTTGCCATTGGTTAAATAAATCGGCAAGGTTGACATTTTCGGTCATCAACTAATCATTGGAAAATTTGTCATGTTATATCACTGTCAATATGCTAAAACATGGCTACTTGAGCCCTACTTCAAGGCCTCCTACAAAAATTAAGAAGATCGAGGGAGGAATCGACTGCCACCAAGAAACTGATGAATGCGACATGAAAATCTGTCATGAAATGGCACACTCGCCAAACATGCATAGAGCTTGTTGATAGGGTCAACGAATTAGAACTAACCTTTCTAGAGCTCTTTGAACTTTTGTCATGTTGCATCTTGTCGATCATCATGATGTTGGATGATGATGATCATCATCATCATCATCACCATCGTCATCATCATCTACACCTTTGTGGACATTTGGCTCATTTTAGCTGATTTCGGCTAAAGGAACGCCAAATGACCTCTGTACGTTGTAACAATGCGACACTTTTGGCAGGTTTACGCGAGGGAGAGAATGAATTGCACCTTGCATCACTGCCTATTTGCGGCGTGTGCATAGTCCGCGGCTGCGGTTTGATATCCTCTGACGGTCCTTTCGTCTTCGCTCAACGTCGTCCCAATGGCAATGTCGTTGGCCCGGATTGGATTCGTCAAAGTCTCCATCTTGTGCAAAATTTTTGGACCTGTCTTCACAATTCAAAAGCTGGGAGACCTGGGAAACACAAGCAGGCACATATACTTCAGTTTAGCAATAAGTCGAGGTGAGATTTGTTGAGGCACGATGCGGCAGACCTCGCCCTTACATTGCAGGCCAAACTAGCTACAACACAAGCGACGTTTACCATAGGGACCCCTTCTTACACGGATTTGGCATAGGACGGAGCATGATGACAGTGTAGCGAGAGTCGGCGAGTGTCTATCACATTAAAAGACCTTGAATTCTGAGCTTTGTGTAATCGGGTTCATTATCATCTTGCTGTCTTTCAACAGCCCTTGGACATTTATTGCACCATTTTGAGTACATGCAGAAAGATGTCCTTGATTAGTGCCCTAATGATTTGGATGAAAATCCTGCAGGTTTTGATGTTGAAAACCCAAACCAAAGCAGCAAGTAGAGCAAGAACACGATATGGATCGAATCAATGAATAGTTTTGAAATCCAGTGTAACACAGAAGGGCTGCAGATAGACAAAGCAGGCTTAAATACAAAGATTCAATTACAAATGGATAAAAGAAATGATTTTAAGTAAAAACTGGCCTAACTCTAGCCTCCAAGTTAGCATTAAGCACTTCATGTGCACTCTTTTGGATGAAATGGTGTTGGTTAGGAATATGGGGCAAAGGAGTTAGGCCAGACACAGAATATGACTTGGCCAAGCAACTGAGGTCAGAAACAGTTAAAAAATAGAACCACAATAAGTGGTAGAAACAATTGAGTATAGGGGTCTTCGGGTGGGGGACCACTAGGCTTAACCTCCAAGGCCTTAGGCATGAAATGCCTATTTTGTTTCGGTATAACCTCCATGAAGGAAGATACCTCCGCTCAATTGAGTGGTAGGGGTGAACTTCATGGAGGGCTAGGGTTATAACCCTAATTACTTTGGGAAAGTGTACTTTAAGTTACCAAAGAGAGATAAAAATACTTAAGTAAGTCTTGGCATCAACAAAAGGATTTTAGGGGGGGCTTGGCCTGGATCAAGCCCTCCAAGAAAGACATGGCAGTGACTTTTTCTTACTCTCCCCTGGAGTACTAGTTGATCAAGCTAGTAGGACCAAGGAAAAAGGCTCAAATATTCCCAAAATTACCTCAGAAAATGCATTAAACCTACCAAAAACATTCCCATCAGTTCATAGAAGCCTATCACACTGTAGGTACCCTTGAAGAACAGTGTAATGTACTGTGAATGATGTCCTTTCGATGAGGCATTCCTCAAAAGTCGCCAGCGTGCGATGAAAACTTTTGGTAAAATTTTCGGGGTAGTGGGGTTTGAACCCAGGACTCCCTCCCTAGAGCACACATGCTTGCCCACTAGGGTACAGTCGAACGCTCTAATGCGGAGGACATCGCTGCATAAACAGCATTTCAGTAAAGGTCCTGACCAAGGGCCAGGGCGGAGTAGTACTCCCAATGGAGGACACAAATCTGTAGGAGCTGAAAAAAATAGAAAATGGAACCAACAGGGAGTGAATCCTGTGGTTTAGCGAAGGGGGTAGCGATTTAAGAAGTCGAACCGCTAAAAATTGACGAAACGACGTGAGTAATCGTCATTTTTAGACCAAAGCCTAAAGTCGCAGACAAGCACTACAGAAGCGGACTCCAGAAAAAGGGTTGCGCAAGCGTAAAGGGCTCTAGGGAAAGAAGGTATGAGCCGTAGTTTTTAAAGTTCTAGAAGAAATTTTTGCACAGTTGCATCAAAATTTTTATAAACTTTAAGAAAAAATGATTGAAAATGAACCCACACCACAGAGCAGGTGGACAACCCACCTCTCAGCTATGTCAGTGTCATTTCACACGCATGCATTGCGTTCCTGTTGGTTGCTTTGTTAAAACGTTAGGGTTGTCACCGCTGTGTTCGTTGGGGGTTCGGGTGCTCACCTCCTTTGCTCTGCACAGGACAAAACAGAAATGAAAGGTATGCGAAGCGAATGGAGCACGCAGCGCGCATGTAGGGTTAGAGTATGCGTTGTGCTCGCAATGCATGTGCCTGATTCAGGCATTCACACGCTGTGTCGCTTTCCCTGTGCCCCAATCCACCCTTGTCCTCTCTTCACAGGTAAGAAAAGAAAGTGCTTGCTCGTGTTCGTGTTGCCGTAGCGCTAAAATAGGGTTGCTTAAAACGCTTAGGCTTGTTTTGCGCTGTGCAGTGCGCCATTCTCTCTCCTCTTCCTGCAGGGAACAAAGTAAGAAGAGCGTGCATGACGCACAATGCATTAATCGCTTAGGGTTGTTTATAATTCGCGGTAGGATTGTTTAAGCGCTTAGGGTTGTTTTGCGCTCGTGTTACCTTCGGCATTCGCATGATGCGAGGTGAGTAAGGTAGGTAAGCCCAGGAGGAGCTCACCTCCTGGTTGAGTCAAGCTGTGGTTTGTTATTATGGTTAAGATTAGGAGTAAAGGAAACCCTGTGCATACCTGTGCATGCATATGGCGCATTAAAGGGTAGGCCACGCGTGTTGCGCACGGTAAAACTCTTGTTTCGGTTACCCAGGGACTCCACCCTACGTTTTTTAAGAGAACGGGTGGAGTTCCTTAAGCTTGCTTGCTTGCAACCTGGTAAGTGGACAGTGTATTATAGGGCAGCCTGACAAGTGTATAATACCTGGAGGCTGTCTTGGTTCCTCCGCCACTTGCCAGGTACATCAGCCTTTGTTCTACAGGTGGGCAGGTGAGGGTGATTGGTGCAGCTGCAGATGCCTTCGGCGACTTTGAATTTTTCTGCCCAAGCTAAAACGGGCGCTGATCACACAATCAACAAACTGCAACTCAGCCGTGAGTGGCGAGTGCCGTCCGACATCCTTGACATACACGCTGTGCACGCAAACTCGGCACTCCTTCCCTCCAAGCCCTGACAGGGAAACGCGTAGTGGCGTCCCTGTTAGGCCACAGTTGCTTAGTAGCGCTGTTTTCTCTTGCTCTTTCACAAAGGGGTCAATAGGGCCCGAGACCTCTTTGACATCAACCCCAAGTAGCGTGTGTAGGGGTTAGGGTCAGCAAGCCTGGTAGGTGATGACTGCAAGTGATTAGTGCTCACCCTGCCTGCGAAGGCTGGTGCTGGCGTTAGTGAGTGTAGTGTAGTGGTGTCTCCTGTCCCGCGTGCTTTTCCACGTGGGCAGGGGAGTGCGTTAGCTTTTGGCCCTTAGAAAAATGGGCGTTTTGTATGCCCTTAGCACACATGGCCACCCCTCCCCTCTAGTAGGTAAGGCTTGTGCCGTCTTCCCCCAAGGATAGGCGCCAGCACAGAAATTGGGCGCCATAGGAGTGGTAATAGTACCTGATTAGGACCTTCGGTCCGGCGTCAGCGAAGCCCGGTCTCCGGGAGCCACGACGGGGAGAGAAGTGAGACACACACAGACATACGTAGCACACTTAGGGGTATGGTAAACCCTGTAAGGAAGAGTAGAACCCCTTCGGTCTGGACCAGTCAGGGGTCCTAACTGTGGGCACACTTGTCCCCAAGGAGGGAAGACACACCTTGCTTCAAAACACCTTGCTTGTCATTCCCCCCTGGAGTAGTAAGCCACCGTTCCTCGTTGGCTCCCCAAGGTCATTACATCTGGCGGGTTCCCATGCAACACATGGTCAACAAGGCACACACTCGCTGGGTGGCTGCAAACCTGATAAGCGGCCACCTGGCTCACGCTAGTAACCATAGGCATGGGACTGCAGGGGACAGCCAGGGTAAGTGCACTGCTCTGAAAGCAGCGGTCTGAGCAAAACCAATGGCCCTCGGCCAGGGTGTGGTTGTCACGGGGGGGCTAACGGTCCTGTCCTGCGATGCAATGCGGGGCAACTGTGACAACTGCTCTCACACACATACGCAGGCATATCTGCACAAGAGTGCTCACCGCATGTTTCTCACAGGCATTGTCCATATCTGCATCTAGTAGGTGACATTCTGTGCCATCCTGTTTCATTCGACTGAAATCATACATGTGTGCAGGGTGTGTTCGCTGTTTGCTACTTGTACTCGTGTATGATTTGTATCTGGTAGTATCTGCTCCCTCCTGTTTGCGGTGATGATGTTCGGCAAGCACTGGCGGCACAGTTCTGGGTACGCTGTCATTCCGAGCCGACAGTTTGCTGCCTGTTCTCTTCTTGTATGGTTCGTATTTCACAGCGGTGGATGTCTGTTTTCGTGCCACAGATGTTGGGGTCCCACGTGACATTTGGAAATGTTTCTCACAGGCATCGGCCATATCTGCATCTGCAGTACGTAGTAGGTGACATTCTGTACCATCCTGTTTCATTCGACTGAAATCATACATGTGTACATTCTCATCCCAATTGGTCTGCGACATTTTTTCTACATTAAATTACCTTTTTTCTTTCTCAAGTCAAAGAGCTCCGAGATGCACGGTACTACGGAGGACGGAAGCATGTGAATACGATTGCAAATGACCTGGTACATCACGGTACACTGTCTGGCTGTCGACCGCCGTGCGCCATCTTGTCGGCGGCGCGCCCGTCGATACAACCGAGGCAAAGCAGGCAGTGGCCCTGCAGGAGGGCATGGGCCGCTTCACGGTGTCCCGCATGTTGCCCTTGGTGAGGCTGTCGTTGGGCACCGGGTGCGCCCTGGTCTGTCCTTTCACCTTCACCTATATGGATGAATTCATGACACCTGCCCAAATGGATGCTGTCAGAGCGCATGTACGCATGTACCAAGTACACGGACACCACACATTGGGGCAGTGAGGCCGTATGGCATCCTGGGCACAGGATTGCTCTCATTGCCCCGTTCCTTTTTGCTACTTGCATGTCCATTATTTGCACAAAACAAACTAATCCTCGTCCCCCCACAGTAATAGAAGGACAACCACCAAAGCTATGGCGGCAGCTGGTAGCACAAAATCAGGAGGACTGCGACGTGCAGTAGCACTAGGATCAGTCTGCAATTTGTTTGTGTTGATGTGCTGGTTAGTGCCGGTGGCAGCATCAAGTATGCACTTTGCCTGCTGCTGTGTGACACCACCAAGGCTCAATATTGTACCCCCATTGTTGACATCGATGTTCTGGACACAGTACTGCTGTATTGTATTTGGACATTGTATGGGGTTACCGGAGTGAGCAACTCGAGATGCTGCACAGGCGGGATCTATGCAGTGTGGCTGTGGTGATGTTGGGGGTGGCGTGAAATTCGTACCCGCAGCAGATTGTCTACTGTTCAAGTGGTGCACCAGGCCACATGGTGATGATGATGTCACCCCCACCCCCCCCCTGTACTGATTACTTTTGCTGGACTGTGTATATATGTCAAGCTTATTGATGTCTTGCGCACAGTTCAGAGAGGACATCATGGACACGGACGACCAGAAAAACAAAAGAACTAACCAATTTCGGGCGTGGCAACGTCACGAAGATAAGCATCTACGAATATTTTGTTCGCACTATCGAGCTCCTTGTACTGGACCAATTTGAGAGAGGACAAGACCGGTATCGGTTCCAGATCAATCAGCTCAAATCCGGTGATACCGTCTTTATCTGTTGGTTCGTGTGTAAGCAATATCTGTGTATATTGAGATGAGGCAAGTTTGTAAAGGGTTGTATCAATTGCCAATTGATTCCAATCTGCATTACAAATTTTATTGTAATTATCCTTGCTAACGTCTCGTATGACAGAAATGTAGTTTTCCATGAGTAGGTGGTTGCTGTCTTCACAAGGTGACTGACCCATAAAGCACGTACTATTTTGCAGATGCCCAAAGTCATTTGTCCATCCAGCCAAACGGCAGCGGTCCACAAATTCGTGAGAGAATGCAGACACGGTCTTTGCAATATCCAAATTGTCGGACACATCGAACTGTGACGGGGATGGAAGTTCGAAGCGCCCCATTGGTCCTGAGCAAATTGCCTTTTTCAGATCGAACCCAAGTTTGATCAAAGCATGTAGCTTGTTGTTAGCGATCAATGGGTTCACACATCGCAAAAACGCCCCACTGCCAACACATGGGTAATAATATTGACCTTTGGGTACCCAAAAGTTGTCACTGTACCGGGCCATGCGAGCGTTGCTGCTATCCAAGGCTGTCTGGATAAATCTTCCTGATTTGTCCTTCTCGAAGCGAATGACTTCAATCAATTGTGATGAATTGTACAGTGATTTAATGGTTTCAAAGGATGGATACAGTATCCTGCTCGCGTTGGTCAAGGTGATTCCGAATCTTGATACGCCCCTTTCCCCAGTGATTCCATATGGCATCATATCATCATCGAAAACCCGAATGTTTGGATACATATTGCCTCCGTTTACAGATTTATCGCAAAAATACACCGTGAGAACCCTAAAGAGTCGTGCAAGTGTCATATCGTCAATTAATGTTCCCTCATACAATCTTTTCAGGTATTTTACGCCGTCAAGGCAAAGGCTGGAGCCTCTTTCATCTAGGAATGTGTACGTGGTTGGAAAAGGTCTACCAGCCCTCATCTGCACTTCCGGAGTCTCCTGCAATGACGTTATCCATCTGTGCCGCTGTTGCGATAACTCAATCGTCCTGCCCTTATATTCACCTGAGGCCTGTACCATAGCAGCGGACAATTCATTGATGTTCTGAACGGCCTCCTCAATATTAATCATCTTCTTTATTTTCATATGTATATTCTGGATTTCGATGAACAGACGCACACAACACACATTTCCTGTATACCGCCAATCACCATCAGTGGACGTCAAACATGTCACATGTCATTTCACACATGCATTCGACATTGCGGCATACACTGTGTCGTTGTGTGTTCTAAATTGTACTGCTGCTGTTGCTTGTTTGCTTGCGTGTATGATGACGCGAATTTCATCATTTTCAGCGTTTTTTTTTGACAGTTGACCAACAGCTGGAACTTGTTGTCCAGAAAGTGCCTGATAAGACTTCCCCGTTCTACGGTGCATCAGTTACATGATTCCCATAGTGGTCTGTGTCCCATGTCACCACCATCGATGGGTATTGTTGTTCTTACTTTTATTGGTGGGTAGTCAGTAATTAGTATGCTTACGGATACTGGGGTTGACACATCATAGACGTAGAGGTTTCCCATCAGTGGTCTGCAGATTTTATCACGCACCGCCTTGTGTAGCTCGGGTAGGTCGGACTGGTCAGCCTGAATGGTGAGTTGGAGCTTGAATGGCTCTTCGTGTTCGATGTAGGTGTCTGCAGCAGCTGTTATCTCCCTGAAATATCTCGCTATTACCCGCTGGTAGTATCCCACAATTCATTGCAAATACCCGGGGGGGGTTTCGGGACGTCGTCCCTGTGCACAAATAAGCCCAGACCAGGTGTCCACCACAACAGCAGCTCCAAATGCATCATTTCAAACTGAACGACCATGCTCTTATGAGTATCTGCAAAAGAATGCAAAGTCCATAAAAAGTCAGTTAGTAGTTGGCTTGCCTTTACCCAAAATGTGTCACACTTGTTCAAACACAATGGGATTCTAACGCACTCCCACGGTGTACATGGTGTTTGTGGTGTGTTTTCAGCAATCCTCTGTCCTGTTCGGCGCATGGTGTGGCGATCACCCGTATTTAGGTACGGAACAATGTTGTGGCGCCAGATTTCGACCGGCGGCAACTGTATACGTCTTTGTCCGTCATTTGCACGTGCATATGGGTTCATTGTCCATTTTTTTTTTTTAGGCTTTCTGGGGTCTTCTTTCTTGTTTCTTTGGTGGACGAGCATCGGCAGCAGTTCAGCCACCGGGCAATCTCCAATTTGTTGTCTCTCGCATCAGGTGATGCTAGTAGTAGTGATGCTAGATGGTCCCATGTAGCCAGGCAATTTGCGAAGGTCCAGCTCCGAGATGGTCCAGACAGGCGCACCAGCAAATGCTTTCAGAAATGTACAGAGTGTATCTTTCCCCCCTTGATTCCAGCCACATGCGCATTGTCTTGTATGAGTCTTGTTTGTCCTTTTCACCAGGGCCATTCTTCCAATTGGTCCACTCAATACCACCCGGATATTATATTAGGATTTGTCGAGGTTGATCGAGGTTGTCCTCGTTGAATTCATGACACCTGCCCAAGTGGATGCTGTCAGAGCGCATGTACGCATGTACGCATGTATTACACGGACACCACACATTGGGGCAGTGGGGTTTCCTTTGCACCAAACCCCTAGCCCTTCAATTGCACAAAACAAACTAATTCTCGTCCCCCCACAGTAATAGAAGGACAACCAACAAAGCTATGGCGGCAGCTGGTAGCATAAAATCAGGAGGACTGCGACGTGCAGTAGCACCAGGATCAGTCTGCAATTTGTTTGTGTTGATGTGCTGGTTAGTGCCGGCGGCAGCATCAAGTATGCACTTTGCCTGCTGTGTGACACCACCAAGGCTCAATATTGTACCCCCATTGTTGACATCGATGTTCTGGACACAGTACTGCTGTATTGTATTTGGACATTGTATGGGGTTACCGGAGTGAGCAACTCGAGATGCTGCACAGGCGGGATATACGCAGTGTGGCTGTGGTGATATTGGGGCTGGCGTGAAATTCGTACCCGCAGCAGCTTTGCGTAATTCCTCCTGTATGCGCATAGCTCGCTCTTGATAAAAGTCAGTGGACTGGAAGCATGCACACAACACGTCGTGGTTGTTTGATGGAATCCGGCAGAGATACATCAGGCGGGATCGACACGCATCTGGTTGACTCACACACCACCTGCGACAACGCTGGTCATCAAACACGCGATTTCCAGTTGCACAGTATTTTTCCCGATACCTGTTTTCCAGATAGTCAGGATTGCCTGCTGTGTTTGACAGCCATTGGACGCAGGCATCTGACCATGGGTCTGCATCACATTGTGCCATATTTCATACCACCCTCAATCAATTCTTTACTACTTTCATTAAGCGAAGGTTTGGCGAAATTTTGTTGCGGTGGGTAGTAGGTAACCTACCTGCTCTCCAGACGGACACAGGGTGTGTGTTTGATGAGGTTCTGTGGCTGCTGCTGCATTCTGTCAGGATGTGATCCTCAGGTTCAGGTCCTTGACATGGTCAGTTACAGGATGGCGAGGAGAGCCACGAGCACGGCACTGATAGGCAGCAGCATCGACGTAGGATGTGGGGTTGATGAACCGTGATTTGGGGAGTTGTTGTTGTTGCGACGTTCACAGTTTATATAGCATTCAGCTGATGCATCGTTCTGAACATTCTGAATACATTCTGGATGCACGTAGTCATCACACGCACCAGCACTGCGCTGTATCAGTGTGGTTGCACATTTTGGGTACACGCAATGGGGACGATCCGCCGAGACATGCTGAACCGACCGTCCTGTGCTGTCAGCAACTTGTTGTGCATGCTTGTAATAAATCTCGGCAGCATAAAAACACGGGCACAGCTTTCTGGAGAAGGAGGTTGGCCTGTAATATGCGATCGGACATTCACGCTCAAGCAGTGGTTCGCACGCAATGGGGTGAGACACACACCAACTATAGCATGCCCTGTCAGATAAAGCGGTACTGCCCTGCTCACACATATATGACACGTCTACTTTCCTCTTTTCTGTTGAGATATGACAGACACGGAAAAAAAATGAACCGATTGGAGCGTTTTCCGGAAACATTCTATCTATACACCACCAGGCCGGATACCCACTGCATTGTTCAGTGTCGACTCATGTAAAATCTCAAACCTCATGAAAAATCACAAAAAGAAAATACAAAAATATTACAAAAAGGATGAGCAAGGTGGGCATCATTGTGCTACTCCTGGCCATTGGTGCCCTCAGCTACTATTACGTGCGACATGGTTCATTACCCTCCATGCCAGAATTTCTGAAGCAACGACGTTTGGACAACGACGTGGTTGAACATGCATCCCCACCAACAGCTGCGCCCACCGCCTATGAGCAACCGTCCCCTGAATCGGTAGCTTATTCCGTCCCCGATGCCGTTGCATCGGATGATGTTGGAGCTTGGCGCCACTATCCGAATACCGACCATTTTGGCAACGACATTGAACACCTACCACAGTTTGCCGGCAATGTGCTTGAGCTACAAGGGCGTTGCCGCCCAAATCCTGATTGCACGGCATTCAACACCGCAGGATACCTCAAATACCTCACTGTGCAGAGGCTGACAAAGGCTGATGGCATTGATTTTTTTTCAAAGATAGGGCATTGGGTACCCGGAGAATCACATACGCCAGCAGTGCATGTCCAACCCTCAAGTACGGATACAACACCAGGCGACGGTATCAATGATGTCATGGTTTTTGGTGCAGAAGGTGGCCATATTTGGGTCGACGGCTCAGGAATACAAAACTTGATGCATTAGAATTAGGATTTAATGGCATCTATATGATCTTCATCAGGTCTTGATTCTCCTACATGTAGCGACAGTGTGATATAGTGATCCATGCCATGAACATACCACACAGGGAAGAATTCCACAACCTTTGGTCGCGTCGACCACTGATACGCGATGTAAAGATAAAAAACATAAAAAATGACTGCAATTGTGCAGCACACGTGGGTCAATATTGTCTATAATGTAATGATTCAGCAACAGCAGGACAGCAGAGCACGCGACATTGGCGCCAGTGTAAGAATTGATTTTTGGCGTAGTCGACATGGGCCAGACTGGAGTTCCATGTATCTAACCGTGAAATTCACAACATCAACATCAGGGGTACTACTGTCAGCCATCAGGCATCCCACATCAGCAGTGAGTCCCTTTAATATCCGCTCTAACCCGAAGAAGTGGGGTTCCCCAATAGCCGAAATCAACACAGTGGATATTGGTGAACTATCAGCCTTTGTGGAAAGCCATGGTGCACACCCAAAGATACCATCTGCCACACTACACGTCATGGCGGTTAGTGATGGGGGACTGCATAATACACGCACACTCGAGTTGACGAGAACAATCCTTGCCAGACTGACACCAGAGAGGTTTGGATGGGATGTTGAATTGCAAACTTTTCGTTATGACATTTGGGATGATGACTACATAAGTACTCATAATGTAGATGGCATTGCAGAACACCAATCTCGTACGTTTAATCGTTTGAGCCAAATTACATGATGTCTCATCTGCCGAGTTTGAAAGTGTTGTTGGTGCGACCAACCAGTAGTTGGGAGGAGGATGTATGGGAGATGGGCAACGACAATGTCGTGGACCTGGTACGAAGGGTTGGCACTATGGCACACGACATTGCACGGTTCATACGCCCCCAACAGAGTATCTACAACTTATCTCATATTCCCAGTAGTATACGGGACAGATATGGGCTTTAAATTTGAACGCCTCATCATTTAGCACCTTTGGCAGCCAGTCAGCGAAATGCAGACCCTTGCCACCCTTGCCGCCCTTGCCACTGGCGTTCTCGGTTCACTTTACTGTCTGGTACTTTACAGTACAGTACTTTAGTTGGGAAGCTGTTGCACTGCGGACATATTAACCGGGCTCGTTCTCATCGCGGGCGGTGTGGTGGTCTGGTTGCTGGTCCGGATGACAAGTATGGATGACGATCTTGGCTGGTACATGCATGTGATCCAGCTGCCTTTCTGGTCGCTGTTGGTGCCCTTTGTGCCTTGGGCTGAGGCCATGTAGGGGATTGTACGTGACTGCCACTCGTTAGTTGCCCGTCATCTGCCTGTCTGTAATTGATGGTTGCTGGTATAAATGATGCATCCCGGCCTGAACGTGCATGTGTTTCACCTGCCTGTCTCTAATTGATGGTTGCTGGTATGGATGATGCGTCCCGGCCTGAACGTGCATGTGTTTCACCTGCCTGTCTGTAATTGATGGTTGCTGGTATGGATGATGCGACCCGGCCTGAACGTGCATGTGTTTCACCTGCCTGTGTGTAATTGATGGTTGCTGGTATGAACGATGCGGCCGGGCCTGAACGTGCATCTGTGTGTTTGTGTATGGATGATCCGTCAAGGGTTGGAGGTCCTGCGTACGGTTTTGGTGCTGGTGCTGACCGTCGCCGGGTCTGACTTTTGCCGTATGCACCGGTGGCCCAGGTCCGGTACAGTTCGTTGCAACGTTCCGTCTCTGTCCAACAGTCCTCCGCCGGTCTCGCTTGTGCTTCACAAACCTTGTACACGCCGCTCCAACAGGAACCTCCATCGGTGAGAAATTTATTGCAATCCTTGCTCATGTTGTTGTCCAGTACACTTTATTGACTACACGGACCATGACATTGAAAAAGAAATGTGCAGTGTGGTGCATGATTTGTTTCAGGAGTTGGTGTAAGATACGTACGGTGCACGATACGTACGACACTGCAGGTTCGGACTTTATCTTTTATAGACGGAACATTCGTACCACTCGCAGGCTTATTGTCAAAAAGGCATAAAACTATGTCGATATCAAGAGGAAAAACGTTGTGCAGCGTGGTGCATGAAACCACTCAGCATGATTTGTTTCAGGAGTTGGGCCCAAAGGTATGACACCAGTGCCAAGCCTCCCTTATGGCCTCTGCTTTGCGGCAATATATCGGTGATATGTGGCATTTTTGGTACTGGTCTGGGTAACGGGAAGAAGGGTGGTACACTACCACCACCAGTGTCGTCGTCATCGTCTTCCTTGAATACGACGACGTACATCTCGGAGAGTGTACTTTTGTGGGATGCTGTTGTCAATGACGCACAACATGCGTAGGGTGGTCCCCAGGTTGCGTTCATCGTCCACTCGTTCCACCAGTATGATCTGCGTGATGCCACCTCGGTCTGAATGTGGGTGATGGCGTTTGCTGCACCATTGTGTGATGGGAGAGATCAAATCCTGGGAGGACGAAGACGGAAGCAGTCCAACCCATGCCACACATACATACCACCGTCACCCGACCTGCGAGCAAGGGAAACACACCCCTCCACGAGACACGGTGGCGCAAAACACGTAAAAGGGCATTATAATATCACAGAGAGTGAGGCGGTGGGTGTCATCGCCGAAAAAGCCAGTGATTGGTGGGGAAGTGGTGGTCGGGTCACAACCGCGGGTCAGATGATGACAGGTGCACGAAGCATTGGGTGTGCCAGTCGCCCAGCCATACAAAACTGGATGCATTAGAACCAAAAACACCCTGGTGAAGTAAACCAACAACTGGAACTTGTTGTCCATAAGACTTCCCCGTTATACGGTGCATGATTCCCATTGTGGTCTGTATCGCATGTCACCACCATCGATGGGTATTGTTGTTCTTGCTTTTATTGGTGGGTAGTCAGTAATTGGTATGCTTACGGAAACTGGGGTTGACACGTCATAGACGTAGAGGTTTCCCATCAGTGATTGTGGTCTGCAGATTTTATCACGCACCGCCTTGTGTAGCTCGGGTAGGTCGGATTCGTCAGCCTGAATGGTGAGTTGGAGCTTGAATGGCTCTTCGTGTTCGATGTAGCTGTCTGCAGCAGCTGTTATCTCCCTGAAATATCTCGCTACTACCCGCTGGTAGTATCCCACAATTAATTGCAAATAACGGGGGGGGGGGTTTCGGGACGTCGTCCCTGTACACAAATAAGCCCAGACCAGGTGTCCACCACAACAGCAGCTCCAAATCCATCATTTCAAACTGAACGACCATGCTCTTATGAGTATCTGCCAAAGAATGCAAAGTCCATAAAAAGTCAGTTAGTAGTTGGCTTGCCTTCACCCAAAATGTGTCACACTTGTTCAAACACAATGGGATTCTAACGCACTCCCACGGTGTACATGGTGTTTGTGGTGTGTTTCCAGCAATCCTCTGTCCTGTTCGGCGCATGGTGTGGCTATCACCCGTATTTAGGTACGGAACAATGTTGTGGCGCCAGATTTCGACCGGCGGCAACTGTATACGTCTTTGTCCGTCATTTGCACGTGCATGTGGGTTCATTGTCACACAGACTGTTTATCACTATTGTTCACGAATCATTCACACATCCATTTTTTTCTTTGAGGCTTTCTGGAGTCTTGGAGCGGTGTATTGCTGTGGGTGTTTGTCCTATCAGGCCTGGAGGCATCACTGGCTGCGCACACCCCACCGGGGACCAAACTGATACGTAAACAGAGCCCAAGGGACGAAACACTGCAACGATGCAAACGATGCCCTGCGTCGCATGCTTTTGAGTAGCAGCATCTACACTGATGCCCACGTCACCCGGATGTTCGCCAGGCTTGGCATACCCTCGTGGGTACCACAGGCGCTGGCCATGAGCACCACCACCACCCTAACCTAACCTACCCTGAACTGTACGGATCTAGAGATGTTAATATGGGGCAAATCGGGAACCTTTTGGGCTTTTCCAGTCATTTCTCATATTCCAAAGGAAATTCATAAATCGGAAGGCTATATTACAGCAATCCTTGGTTGGACACTGCTGCCCTTCACCACAGTTATTTGGGTGTGTCAATAGTTGGCCGTTTCTGAGCGCAGCTATGTTCGGAAATCTTTTTGTATAGATGTCTAATACCCTCTGCGGCCACGTTTCCTCCTCCTCCAAATCAAACACATGACCATTGTTCTGAAATTCTGTCTCTATAGCCAATAGCTTCTCCCAAAGATTTCGGAATTTTTCCTGACGGTTCGGATCATTTAGACGCTCATTTAGACAATACCGACCCTCGTTCGGACATTGTTGACGCCAGTCACTGCTGGGCTCAGCCCTGGTGCCGCTACGGGAAGCGCCACTGGGCTCAGTTCTGGTGCCGCTACTGAAGGCGCCACTGGGCTCAGCTCTGGTGCCGCTACTGGAGGCGCCACTGGGCTCAGCTCTGGTGCCGCTACTGGAGGCGCCACTGGGCTCAGCTCTGGTGCCGCTACTGGAGGCGCCACTGGGCTCAGCTCTGGCGCTGCCACTGGGCTCAGCTGGTTCTTCTGCATCCAAGGACCATTCTTGGTCACCCTTGGACCACAATCTTGAGATTGCTAACATTTGGCTTTGCCGTGCGATCGTGTTGAGTATGGATTGGAGGTAGTCTGCCCAATGTTGCCCACCTGGACGGAAATGGCTATCAATACCCAAATTACCTAGCAATAATACATTAATCCTGCGTACCGCACTCAAGATGAATACAGATATGCATTGTTCATGTCTGGCCACATGGAAAATGATGTTTTTCGACCCCAATGTCACAAATTCGGTATTCATTGTTAAGATATCGTGAGATGGTAGCTTATCAGCTCTCCGAACGATATCCGCTAGGACCTCATGAATATCGTGCAGCAATGCTAGATCCTTCTCACTATGATGTGCATGTGGGTCGAAGTACGTACCATCATCGCCCAAAATTAGCGTGCCTGCCTGCCTGCTTTCGTACCAAGATGTCAGAAACCGGACCGAAACCTGCATTGCGCCGACCTTTATTTATGTAAGGGTATGTATGTATTTCAGACATTGGCACGAAGAACGTTCGATCGGGCTGTCGCCAAATTGTCAAACCACTCACCCAAACCCAAACCCAAACCCAGGCAGTCCTGTCACACAATCGGGCATTTTTTTATGTATGTTTGCGTGGTTACAACCGGGTGACGCTCCCACTCATCCTTTTTGATTTTACCGCACCAGGTTGTATTCCTAACCGTTCCTTCTATGGAGAATACAACACCCTGCAAAGTGATAGTGGTAGTTCCTTCCTCACAACATATGCGTCGTGCACGGTGTGGTTGATAATATAATACCCGGGCAGGCGTCGCACAACTCTGTACCCCTGGTTTGCGTAGAATGCAAGTGCCGTGTCATTATCTGCCCTGCAGTGCAGATACACGTACTTACAATCCCTCGTTTCGAAATTTTGTTGAAGGTTTGCCAATAATACGGAGCCCAATCGATGCCTGCGGTAGTCAGCATCCACACCCAGTGTGATGATGTAACCGTGGTATTTGTTCTGGCGAAATTTGCAAGATCTGACCCTCCCGGTTGCAACACCGACCATTTTGTCATTGTGAAAAGCCAAAATGAAGATCACATCAATTGATAAAAGACTCTCATAAAACTCCGTGTTATAATTGACAGGGAACAACCGCCGTTGTAATGCACGGAGCTCTGGAAGATCGTGGCGCGTCAGATTGCGGTATCGAAATGACATACCAGAATCAAAATGACCCAAACAACCACAAATGTTACACAGAATAGCCGTCTTGGGGTTACAAAGACTCTAGATATGCAAAGAAACAAGACGACTACTATCCCTGTCAGTCAAAGACTCGTTTTTTTCTTAATCAGAACCACGTCATCAAACACGCAGTTCTCGGCCCGTCTTTGCCTGCTGTAGTCAGCATCCATTCTGTCATCCATTCTGTCATTGGAGGATACATTTGACCAGCGTTCCCATCTCCAATAGCGTATCCAACGCTTCAGGTGACACGCTTCAGGTGTGGACGGACAGTTTACCGGGCACCATTTTTTTTTCTCACACTCACTGAGGTAGATAAAGATGATTGATAATGATGTTCTCAAAAATTTTGTGATACCCTACACCAATGCAGCAGATCGTGCACGGTTTGGGGCTGTGAATCAGACAACACGTGCTATCATGCCATCCACTCCTGGAGACCAATGTTCAAACTGGCAATGTGTGTTCGAACCATGGCAGTGTACGAATGGCAACAACTCTAGGAGAGACCCTGGCGGAGGAAAAAAATGCAGAAAAATGTGGGCAAAAATTGCAACTTTCATGACGGACTGGCTGATGTGCATGCATAAGATTGCAAACGAAAAGCATCTGGGGGAAATCAATGCGGACCATTTTTGGTGTGTCACCTGTCACGTTGCATTGCACAGAATTGCATGCAGACAACACGATGCCGTTGTTGACACACAGGGGCCTTTTTGAGCCTCACCCGCATAAATGGGGACGACAAGATGGTCCAGGAAAGTTGCACAGCGCACACTTCAAGCGCGACAACGAAAACACACGATCTTATTATACGCGACTGATCGGCCTCTACCTGGACAGGGTACGGGGTGTGATCCACCATAGGCAGGGTACAGGCAGGTACACATTGTGGAATGAGGATCGACACGCGATAAACATCCGTGTTGAGGTGCGCCCAGAGAAATGGGATGTGAATTCGATACAAGGCTAAACTGGGTTGACAAGGCATTACGGTCTACGGTTTTCGGATGACATAATAGAGCAGGTTCGGAAGTATTCTCAACTTATTTGCAAGCGGTTAATCAAGGCTGGTCTGAATGTGTATGATATTTCAGAGACAGAGACAGAGACCCCGATCCCGGGATTACTTGTAACAGACGTCCCCGCGCGCCGCTACAAGGATTTTAATGATGCTAACCGCTTACCGCTAACTGCTAATCCGATCGACTGCCGGCTGACTGAATGACGGGCAGGCGTCCGTCAACTGTACATCCTCACAAAGATATCCTGGTGCATCTATTGTTTTTGAACCATTGCAAGACTCCCCTACGGAGTCTGTCCCTTCTTCATATATCACCAACAACTGAGCCCACACGGCAACGACAAGGCCACGACAACAGGCACGCCGTGAACTAAAAGTTAACCACAATAATACGCTTGGGAGGATAGTTGAGAATCCAAAATGCCTTATACCCTGGCCCAACCCTAACCCTAACCCTAACCCCGATGTCAATAAGATAAATTATGTCGGGACATTATATCTAAGATGGGAAAGCCCCGGTGTGTGTTTCCTCCTTGTGCTCTTTCTAGTGTCAAGCCTAGCCAGCTTGCACCATGATCTCATACAACAGACGTGCATAGAGGATTCGAACCGAGGGCAGTATGCACTGGGTGGTGTGAATCAGGTCGCGCGGTGTGACGGCGATGAGCTGCATACTATCGACGGAGCACAGATTGCCCACAAAGCCGGTTTGTGGTTATATGTTTTGCATTACTGCTTCTATATCCGCGTCCCATAGCTCAATCACTGCCAATGGCAAATGCGTCTTCATGGCAAAGATTTCAGACACACGATCTATGTTGACCGGATGCACCGCTATGTGTGACCGTTGCACTTGATCGTTTTCAACAACGGCAAACAGGGAATATACAGCCTTCGAGTCATTTGGAATCCTGTTGTCAGAAAATTCCTGGATGCGTTCCATTGCCCTACGACCTTCTTTATGTTTCGTTGTTTGTAGTTAACGCATGCAATCCGGATGCGTGAAGTGGCGTGCGGTAACTCTTGAAAAATCGTTGCACTGCCGTGCACCAAGTAAGAGCATCTCTGGGGGTGCACACCAGAGCAATGGGCCAGCCTCGGAAGCGATGAAAATTAAATACTGTGCAAGTGTGTGTGTGAGGTAGTCCACACAGACGGTCGCCACACCGCTTTTGCACTTGCCCACACACGCTCGCCCCATGCCTTGAAGTACTGTACAGAGCTGGTATGTGTCTGGATCCACACGCGTACGCCACGCTCTTCATCACGTCAGGGGCCCGTCCACTGCGCCTTGCCACAGCCGCCATCATGGCCTCCTTGCTTAGCAACACATGTGCGCCAAACTTGTGCCTAAAATGAGAGCATAAAAACGCAATGAACCCCCAAAGGGTCGAACTCGCCCCTCACAGTCCTCTGAGTGCCCGTCTCTGATGGACCCGATTCCTCTTGCAGTCGTTGCGGCGCTCCCTGGGGTACACAGAATGCCCTCACCTGAACCCGGACTCCCCAGTGGCATAGCACAACACTTCAAAAGTCACCAGTCAGCAGCGCAGAGGTTTTCACCCTACCTGCCACATGCATTGCAAGCAAATGAGAGTCAAAAAATGCAACGAACCCCGAAGGGTCGAACTTGCCCCTCACAGTCCTGTGAGTGCCCGTCTCCGATGGACCCAATTCCTCTTGCAGTCGCCTGCAGTCAACCTCGCGGGTCGCCACCACCACCAGCGCGTGGCTGGCACGCGTGGTATATACATAGGAGTATAGGAGTCTTAACAATGGCTTTCCCGTGTGTCGTGTCGTGCTTATTGGTCTTCATCCAACCCCATCTTCTGCCGCCGCGACCCGTATCTTAGCATTCACTGGGGATGATGGTGGTATGGTTGTCGTCGCGACAGAAACGCCGGTAGGACTCCATCACACCGAGTGTGTCCAGGATTTCTGTCATTTTGGTGTACCAATTCATGTGCACCGGATTGCGATTTGCCTTGTCGAGGTAGGGTATGAGGACGTGGTTCTTGGGGTTGTAGTGGATGCGACGGAGGGTGTGACCACTCGGGCACACCCGAAGGCACTGGATCCAGTGCCGAAACGTCCGCCAATCCCCGTCACTGTGTGCTCGCGCCAATACCGCCACGGGTTCACACTGTCTCCGCGGTGGTGGCGTGGACGTGCTGCGGACGTCCGTGGTGTACTCGTAGGGGAAGAAGAACTGGTCACCGTCATCCCCGCGACAGTGGACAGTCAGGTCGATGCCGGTGTTTTCGCGGCACACCGCGCGGTAAACGGTGTCACGTTTGATCTCCGTCGACTTTACCAGGGAGGGCGGGAGATGTACCACCGGGACGAGTCCATTGTACAAGCCCCATGGGGTAGAGGAACCGTCGATCTCGTTGTACATGTAGCACAGAAAACCCGTGGCGTCGTAGTGGAAGGTGTACGGAAAGATTGTGGTGCTATAGGGTAGAACGGCGTCCGCTGACCAGATGTACAACAACCCATCGCATTCGGATTCCTGTAGATTGAACCGATTATGGTGCAGACCATCGTCACAACCGATCACCGCCGTCGTCATCGCACCGCCGTTGCTCATCATCCAAAAAAGATCCAATCAACTGCACACAACATGAGATTGGTGGATGGAAGGCGGTCGGCACACAAGGCGCATCCCCGTTCGTTCCCTGGTACCGTTTCTCGTTCTCACTCACGTGTCTCTCACGAACACTGTGTTGTTTGTTCTGGGTGGGGCGCGGGTTTTACACAAAAGCGAGAGACGGTGCACTTCACGGTGTATGTAACCATTCTCTCTCCATCCATTCCCCTTTGATTCCAGATTATGGAAGTCCTAGATGCTCCTTCCTCCACCCGAGCCTCTAACCCTAACCCGTGGTTTTTGTTTTGGTCGTATCATGTTTTGCCTTTTCCTCTTCTTCCGTGTCTCTTCGTGGGCGTCCCGAGGACCCTCCTGCAGCAGTTGGCGGGATGCTACGCGGAATCTTCAACAACACATTCCAGTGGTCCCCGCGGGCCCACCGAACTGAGGGTGGTGGGCAAGGGCAAGACCGCACGTACGTTCATGAGACTGTTGAGGTCAGCAAACTGCCTCTCCGTGTACGTACACGCCCCCTCCCGTACCTACAATCCTGGTGCGCAATATCCGACTCCAGGCAAGCCACAGAGATAGTGTCATGTAGCTTCGATCCTGCCCACAATACCAACCCCTGCCAACACCGCATCGGTAGTGCCGTAGTGCTAACATTAAGGCTGCACGCCGATGGTACAATGCACGTTCCATTGACGACGATGCACACGATGACTGTGAACCCATGTTCTGTCTATTGTTTTCATTCTAGATTCTAGAACTCTGAAATCATTGGATAAGCAGCTCAGACTAGTGTTGACGTATCCTTCGTAGGGTGCGGTAGGTGAGCCATTCATACGTAGGGCAATTTTGGGGGACGTTATGTATGTGTGCCCGGATTTTGTCTGGATGACCCTGGGGCGATATCCGGTTGGATGGTTGGATTTCGTGTCCCCTCATAGCTTGACCACCAATATTTTTGTCGCCGATCTTTGCAGTCTCTTTTCAACGACTCATCGGCAGGACATTCGCCGGTCCACATACTCCAGTCCCGACCCAAGGGAGACGTACAGAGGTATTTCCTCTTCCTGTTCTTGGGTCCTTGAATCTTCTTCCGGGCTGACCTATTCTTGTAATTTTTACACGATTCGGTTGCATGCTCGCAGAACCTGCCACGGTCAAGGTATGGTGGTCCGAACTTTGAATTGTTGTCTATGCAATCCTGCACTGCATCCCGACAGCTTTTTCCGTGAGGTAGGTACTTTTCCCATAAGGCACGTGCAGGTGGCTCCGCATCAACTGGTTTTGCAAACACCGACAATTTCGTTACTGCGCCATAATGGCCTGTTGCGTCGTCGCTGTACTTATTATCCCACGCTTGCACTGTTTCTTGTGTCAGAATACCCGACCAGTTCACCTGACCAGTCGTTATCAATGCATGGTATGACGACCCTTCGTCATTCAAAAACAACTCGTATAAGACAACCGTCAAGGCAAACCAATCCCGATTCGGGTGTACAGGTGCCTCAAAAACACTTTTTGTGCTATAGTATAGGCAAACACCACACCAAACCTGTATGTTGTGTTTCCGGTTGTGGCATACGGTTCCCACATTTTCACTGAGACCAAAATCTGTCAGGACTGCTCGTGGAGGATTGGAATATATCAGAATGTTGTCCGGCTTGATGTCATTGTGCACCAACTTGTGCGTCTTATGCAAAAATTCAATTGCGCTGGGAACATCCTCACGTATCCATGTGCTGATTTTCTTTGCTTGCTTGTTTTCCAATATTTCTAAAAGAGTTGCATGAGCCATTGGCATGACCATCCATGCCTGGCCCGATAGGTCACGTGGACATTCACCATCAAGGAGGGGAACCACGTCCCTGGAAGGGTAGAAGACAGTCAGTAGACTGACACAGTGAAATTAGTTTTTCTTTTTACGCTGGGACAGAGTCTCAGCACGGGTTAGTAGCTGTCCCTTGACGTTCTCAACAAGGTAGGAGCGGAAGATGGGGTTGATACTCCCATCTGGTTGTATAAAGGCGGACATGGGTTCCCAGGTCGCCTCAGATAGCCCATAGCCATCCCACAGGGTAAGGAATTTCCAGCCCTGTTTATACTCCTGGCGAGCAATACCTGCAACCACGTAGTAGCCATCGACTGCCATCTCATCGGCGGTCATCTCTTCGAGTTCGTCTGCCTCCTCTGGGCTGGCAGCGTTCTCTAGGTCGATACGCTCGACCTCACTGTCGCTGAGGCGCCACTCATCCCAGGACGAATTGTCAGGGGAGTGATAGTGCCTCAACTGTTTAGGCGCACAAAGCAGTTCACCACCTAGACGTTGACTGCACCTGACATGGATCCTAGATCCATCTATCCTGATGATACGATAGGGCCCAAAATAAGAGTCCTGTAGGCAGTTACGAGGCCAGGAGGGTAGGCGTGAATGGTGAACCAAAACAAGGTCACCAACCTTGAAGCTGGCAGGTTGCCGTAGGCGATTCCCTCGGCTCAGTTCACGGTCACGGATATGTCTCAGGTTAGTGCCAGCCTGGTTAGCCATAGACTGCTCTTGAAGTCCTCAGGAAAGGGGGTTTTGAAGAACAAAGCAGGTCGTCCTCCATGGAACAGCTCGCGGGGGGTGAAACCCGTAGAAGAGCTCCTCTGAGAGTTCATGGTCAGCACTGCCCAGGGCACTAGGCGTACCCAGTCTTTGGTACGTTCTTGTTTCATCAGGATTCTCAGGCTCTGTTCCACCACACGGTTTTGTCTCTCACAAGGAGGGTTACACGTGTGGGTATAGGGCACAC
This sequence comes from Eutreptiella sp. 'Long Island Sound 2002', assembly GCA_964036045.1. Lineage (NCBI taxonomy): Eukaryota > Euglenozoa > Euglenophyceae > Eutreptiales > Eutreptiaceae > Eutreptiella > Eutreptiella sp. 'Long Island Sound 2002'. Next base: position 39,900,557 of record OZ038390.1, read on the forward strand.
CAGTGGTTACCTCAACGTTGAGGGCATTCGGAACTCGTTTGTACCACCTAGTATCACTGCGGATGCGTACATCCTCATCAGAGTGCACGTGCTTAGGTGCTCCATAGGGTTCGAACTACTGTTCGACCAACATTTTCGCAGTCTGCTCACTTGTGATTTTCTTATTGCAAGGGAACAAACGGCTGAAGCGAGACAGGCCACAGGTGACCACTAGGCAACTATCATAGCCGCCGAAGCGAGGTAGGCCGTGGATGAAATCCACATAGAGAAGAGAGTTAGTACAATAGGGTATGGATAGCTGGAACTCAGTCCCCTATCCCTACTGTTGCTCTGCTTGCTGGCATGACAGCCACAAGCATCCACAATGGTCTGCATACGAGACCTCAATTCAGTCACGGTTAGACCAGAGTAAAAACACTCGCGGAAGAAGTCCACTGAGCGATTAGCGCCAGTGTGACCTGAGCTGAGATGGGACCATGGTAGGCATCCATCCAGCCGGGCCTCACGTACGACAATACGGTCCTCGTAGAAGAGGTACTGGTTGTTCTTATACCACTGGTGCCCGTCGATGACACGGGGTTCGAGACCAGCGCTGAGGGTCTGGAGAATTTTTTTATACTCTGACTGATAGTCAGTTAGGCTCCAACCCTCGAGGATTCCAGCAGTGCGCATGGACAGGTCAAGCTTGACATCCATACGCCGGAAAGCCTCTTTGGCGAGTGCTTCAGAGCTCTCACCTATAAGCGCATCGAAGTTATTGCGCGATATATAGTCAGACAGTTCACTTTTTGTACCAGGTATATGATGAACTGTCAGCCTGAACTGGCTTAGGTAAGTCCACCACCGCTTTAGTTTCGCTTTCTCCGGTGGTCGGCCCTTCTGAAAAGACTTCACCGGTTCCTGGTCACGGAGCCAGGCAATAGGGTTAGATCCCAAGAGTCGGGACTGTGATGAGAGCACCAACATACCGACCAGGAGTTCCTGGTTGTAGGTGCTGTAATTGAAACGCGCTTGGTTCCATTTCCAGTTCCAGTGTCCCAGTGGCACAAGTCGCCACTCACTGGTAGGATGGTCATGCTTCAAGGAGCCATCACGGTTCAGTCCGCTAGTACGATAATGGCAGTGGGTTAGTTCAGCCGGGTTAAGCTCCTGCCATTGGTAGATCGTTCCACCCCCCCCTACATCACTGGCATCAGTGATCAGGACTATCTCGCCCTTAGGGCGGGGTACTCCCAGGCAGTTGGAGGAGGCAATTTTCTTCTTCAACTCCTGGAAACATTCCTCCTCTCTGGCTGTCCACCTCCATGGAGTAGTTTTCTTGATTAGGTCAGTGAGACGGGCAGAGGAGTAGGTAAAATTCTATGGCTTCGCACAGCAGCAGCGCAGCGAGCGCGCAAGTCGCAAGTCGCAGTCGCAATCGCACTGCAGTCTGTGAATACTAAAGAAGCATCGAATGCCTGTGTGAATGAGCGTTGTAAGATACTTCGATCTCTGAACATGGTTTATGTCTTCGAGATTGTGTTATTATTGGTGCCCCGTCTAAAGGTCCTGCGAGGTTTGTCGATTTGGGATTTTGGATTTTGAGAAACGAAGAGGCACAGGAGTACAAGTCGAATTCCGAGGAAACAAACCCACAACAAGTGGTAGCCAGCTAGGTGGCGGGGAGATCAATATTCGAGATCAATCTTCGACGCCGTCAACTTGATTTGGATTTCGATCTACAATGGAGCGGTCCTTCGACGATGCAGCTATGCTGCACTTCATCAGAGACAGTCTGTTTCGAAGTGATTCACCCTTGCATCTCCAATTTTTGGTTTCGTTAGAAAGGTTCATCGCAGAGCGCATCGCAAGTCGAGAAAGCGAGTGGTTTCCATGTCTCTCTCGTGATCTTCACAGCTGTTCGCAGAAGCTTGCAGATACTCAAGCCAAGGTCATCGAATTGGAACAACGCATCGATGCATTGCAGGCAACAGCAGCAAGTGCTACTGCAGCAACTGGTCAACGAGTCAACACTTTGCAGTCCTCGACAGAAAATGCAACTCAAGCTGCTGCAAACGAACTTCGACGCGTAGAGCATGAATTGTCGCAATGTTATGCCCTGCTCAACGAATGTGTACGAGCTTCGAGTCCACCACCTCCGAACAACTTCCAGTTTGTACAACCACAACCACAGCTACATCCACAACCACCGTCTCCTTCGAATCCACCGCAGTATGCACCGCCGAGCAGTTCTCGTCACCCTCCACAACAACCACTTCCACAACCACCTGTCTTCGAACCACATCCAGCACATCAGTTTGCAGTCCAGCGTGCTCCTACGCAAGAGATTTTGGGACGCCGTGTCGAGCGCTTGCATAAACTGGTCAAGAGGTTCTCTGGGAAACCTGGATGTGGAGGGTTTCGAACATGGAAGGAGGATTTGTTACGAGCCTTCACCCTGTCGGATATCACCTCACCCGTCGATCAGGTGACAACCATATCCTTCCTCCTCGATGGTGATGCTGCCGAGTATTATCATAGCTTGACAAAGGCTGTACAGGATGACTGATTAGAGCTCATGCGTGTGTTAGGCCAACGTTTCGATTTCATATCCCATGAGCCAGTGTATTTGTCGAGGATGTTGAGCCTGAAAGAGAGCGAGTTCTCTCGACATGCGGACTACATGCGGGAATTTTGTACTTGCGTTATCAAGTCGAAGGTTAACACCAGTGACCTCCACATGGGTTACCTCGTCAACTCTCGATTTGTTGAAGGTTTGTCGAATGACGCTGTTCGTCGGCAGTACATCGTTGAAGTCCGTTCGGGATGGCGTTCTAATAGGCCATTTGGATTCGATACCTTGGTAGAGACCATCACGGAAGCCTACATTGCGACTGGGTATCAGCTCGAAGAGGTACAGAACGCATCGAGAACGACATCAGATCACACTCTGGGTCCTGCAGTGTCAAGACCCCTGCCTATGATGGTTCCACCTACTTCGACTTCCACGTTCCCATCCAACCCTATGCCAACGCCACACGGCAATCCCATGCTGACTCCAGCTGCAGCGCCCACGGCTTCGACCGTGCCGGAGCCGATGAACCTCGATGCAATGGCCAAACTCCGAAAAGAGCTACATGCCTACATTGGTGCACGTCGTAATGAACGGTTCGGACGCCAAGATGGTCGAGAAAGTAGGCGTTGCTACAATTGTGGTGAACAAGGCCACTTGGCCCGTGACTGTCCAAAAGGTCGACCGCCATCCCGAGGACGAGAACGTCGGGAGTCAAGGTCGAACACACCGAGACGATATCAAAGTCGAGACAGCAAGGGACGCTGACGATCCCGCTCCAAGAGCAGAGAAAGGCCCACGACGGCCTAGAAAACAATTCCGAAGACCTGGTGGAGGATGTGGCCCTGGACTGGAACATCCGGGGTGAGGCCAAGAAGCAAGATGGCGGCCCCCTGGACTGGAACATCCAGGGGGCCGCGGAGACAAGAAACGCCGCCCCCTGAACTGGAGCAGCCAGGGGGGATGCGGACAGATGCCCTGGACTTGAACATCCGGGGAAGAAGCCGATAGTCCGGAACCGAACAAGAAGGACGAACGAAAAAAGGTGAACGCCCCTGCCACTGCCCCTGCTCCTGCCACTGCCCCTGCCCCTGCCCCTGCCCCTGCCCCTGCCACTGCCCCCGCTCCTGCCACTGCCCCTGCCCCTGCCCCTGCCCCTGCCCCTGCCCCTGCCCCTGCCCCTGCCCCTGCCACTGCCCCTGCCCCTGCCCCTGCCCCGGCCCGGGCCCCTCCCCATTGCCACTGCCCTTGCCCCTCCCACTGCCCCTGCTCCTGCCAATGCCCCTGCCCCGGCCCCAGCCCCAGCCACTAACTCTGCCCCTGCCCCTGCCTCTGTCCATGCCCCTGCCCCCCCTGCTGCAGCCCCTGCCACTGCCACTGCCCCTGCTCCTGCCCCTGCTACTGCCACTCCCCCTGCCCCTGCCCCTGCCCCTGCCACTGCCCCTGCCACTGCCCCTGCCCCTGCCCCCGCCACTGCCCCTGCCCCTGCCCCTGTACCTGCCCCTGCCCCTGCCACTGCCCCTGCCCCTGCCCCTGTTCCTGCCCCTGCCCCTCCCACTGCCCCTGCTCCTGCCACTGCCCCTGCCCCGGCCCCAGCCCCAGCCACTGCCTCTGCCTCTGCCCCTGCCCCTGCCCCTGCCACTGCCTCTGTCCATGCCCCTGCCCCCCCTGCTGCAGCCCCTGCCACTGCCACTGCCCCTGCTCCTGCCCCTGCTACTGCCACTCCCCCTGCCCCTGCCCCTGCCCCTGCCACTGCCCCTGCCACTGCCCCTGCCCCTGCCCCCGCCACTGCCCCTGCCCCTGCCCCTGTACCTGCCCCTGCCCCTGCCACTGCCCCTGCCCCTGCCCCTGCCCCTGCCCCTGCCCCTCCCACTGCCCCTGCTCCTGCCACTGCCCCTGCCCCGGCCCCAGCCCCAGCCACTGCCTCTGCCCCTGCCCCTGCCCCTGCCCCTGACACTGCCCCTGCCCCTGCCCCTGCCCTTCCTGCCCCTGCCTCTGCCCCTGCCCCTGCCCCTGCCACTGCCACTGCCCCTGCCACTGCCCCTGCCCCTGCCCCTACCACGGCCCATGCCACTGCCCCTGCACCTCCGAATGCCCCTGCCCCTGCCCGAGCCCCTGCCGCTGCCCCTGCCACTGCCCCTGCCCCTCCCATTGCCCCTGCTCCTGACACTGCCCCTGCCCCTTCCCCTGCCCCTGCCCCTGCCCCTGTTCCTGCCACTGCCCCTGCCCCTGCCTCTGCCCCTGCTCCTACCCCTGCCCCTGCTCCTGCCCCTGCCCCTGCCCCTGCCCCTGCCCCTGCCCCCCCTGCCCCTGCCTCTGCCCCTGCCCGTGCCCCTGCCACTGCCACTGCCCCTGCCTCTGCCCCTGCCCCACTGCCTGCCCCTGCCCTTGCCCCTGCAACTGCCTCTGCCCCTGCCCCTGCCACTGCCCCTGCACCTCCCAATGCCCCTGCCCCTGCCCCTGTTCCTGCCCCTGCCCCTGCCTTTGCCCCTGCCCCTGCCCATGCCCCTGCCTCTGCCCCTGCCCCTGCCTCTGCCTCTGCCCCCCCTGCCCCTGCCCCCGCCTTAACGCGCTACCCCAGTCATTGCATCACTAGTGTAGCGAGTAGGTAGGTATGTGTCGTGCCCTCTCGCAGCCTGCTGCCAGTCCTCTCCTCTGGAGAGGGACTACTCGTCCTCACAGGTGAGCGAGACGAAGGCGGTGGGCAGAGCGGGTGAAGAGGGCGACGACGGTGCGTTGGATGCGTGGGGCAGCTGTACACGGGGGCTGGATACGGGGCTGCACTACAGTGGGACTACAAGTGTGGCTGCGGTATCAAAGGGCTGCACGCGAGGCAGCAGTACATGATGGCTGAAGGAGGGGCAGCTGTACGTGGGGACTGGATACGGGGCTGCAGTACAGTGGGGCTGCATGCAGGGCTGCGGTATCGGAGGGCTGCATGTGGGGCAGCTGTACATGATGGATGGATGCGGGGCAGCTGTACATAGGGACTGGATATGGGGCTGCAGTACAGTGGGGCTACATGCAGGGCGGGGGTATCCGGGGGCTGCATGTGGGGCAGCGGTACAGGATGGCGGGATGAGGGGCAGCTGTACATGGGGACTGGATATGGGGCTGCAGTACGGTGGGGCTGCATACGGGGCTGCAGTATACGGAGGCTGCATGCAGAGCGGCGGTACACATTCTGGCGGCTGTGCACGGGGCCAGACGTGGGGCTGCGGTACCGTGGAGCTGCATGCAGGGCTGCGGTGCAAGGAGGCTGCATGCGGGGCGGCAGCGCGTGATGTCAGGATGCGTGGCAGCTGTACGTGGGAACCGGATGCGGGGCTGCAGTATGGTGGAGCTGCGTGCGGGGCTGCGGTACATGAGGGCAGGATGCGGCGCAGCAGTACTTGGGGGCAGAATGCGTATCAGGGCGCATAATGATGCTACGCCGGGGCTACGGCATATACTGGGTGAGCACGTGAGTCCTCTCTCTGTCGGTGACAGAGGCGTGCAGGCAGTGTGCAGTTTTCTTGCTCTGGTGTGAGTCCTCTCTGCATCTGGGATGCAGGCGTGCAGGCTTCAGGGCGGCAGGACATATTTAGCACACACGTAAGTCCTCTCTCTGTCGGTGACAGAGGCGAGCAGGCAGTGTGCAGTTGTCTTGCTCTGGTGTGAGTCCTCTCTGCATCTGGGATGCAGGCGTGCAGGCTTCCGGGCGGCAGGACATATTTAGCACACACGTAAGTCCTCTCTCTGTCGGTGACAGAGGCGTGCAGGCAGTGTGCAGTTGTCTTGCTCTGGTGTAAGTCCTCTCTGCATCTGGGATGCAGGCGTGCAGGCTTCTGGTCGGCAGGACATATTTAGTACGCGCGTAAGTCCTCTCTCTGTCGATGACAGAGGCGTGAAGGAGGCACGAAGGAGGCCTGGCAGTGCCACATCCTGCGCGCTGTCTGTGGGTCAGGTTTGTGGCGGAAATGTACAGCGCCATGTGCTCTGTGCACCCTCTGACGAAACGCGTCACACAATGGGAGGTGCAGTGTGGCTTTCAGAGGTGCGGTGCAGGGGGCACACTGGCCGACGATCTGGGTACCGACTTCGACAAGCTGGCTCGGTGGGGCACGGCTAATGGCTGGAGCGTGCTTTATAGACGTGGGCCAGATGCGGGAGACCGATGGGAATGCGGAGCCGACCTGAGCGGTGCGCCACACGGCCTGCTGATCTTAGTGGGTGATGCCAGTGCGGACGCGGCGCAACGTGTGTGGGGCGTAGGGGTGACGGTAGCTGATGTGCACGGTGTAGTCCTGTGGCAGTCTCGGGCGTGGATGTGGGCGGCCAGCGCGTCCACCACGCTCTTTGAGATGACAGCTGTCCATGAGGGGACAGCGGCAGTGCTGAGGCAGCTACAGCGTCAAAGGCTCCGCATGCAAATCAGTCGCTGGGTTGACAACCAGTCAGCCGCCATCAAGCTGCAGCACCGCAGAATGGAGTCATCGCACACCGACCTCTTGCAGCGCTTCCGCCGCTCCAGGACCCCAGGCACGGACCCCTCCCCCCCCCGGGCCCCCGCCTACCTCGCCTGGTGGTCTCCCTCCGCTCTGCAGGAGCTCCGCCGCTGGGTGAAATGGGCCGGGGGAGCGGGAAGGCACAGAGGGGTGCACACGGTGCATACCTTCGAGGAGGTGCGCACCCGCACCCCCGCAAACCCCAATGAGGCCGCCCCGGAGGCCATCATGCCGCAAGCGGCATGGGAGGCCCTCCTCCGCGATGCGGTCCAGGGCCTCCGCCCCCCCTACACCCCCCAAGCCCTCCGCCGGTGGCTCCAGGCCACCCACCCCCAAGCCTGGGCCACCGGCGCCCCCTCCCCACCCCGCCCCTCCCACCACCACCACACCAGGAAGGGGCAGGACAAGGGCAAGGGAAGGGCAAAGGACACCAAGGACCACACAGGCAACAGGGCACGGAAGGGCCCCAAGTGAGGGCAGGCACACGCAGGGACAGGGCGCCGGAAGCGACACCACATGGGGTCAGGACACCACCCAAGAACCAGGAAGGAACGGGAACGGGGACCAAGACACGGAGGAAAAGGGCACCACGACAGCTGCCACGACCCACACCGACGGGGAGACCAGCGCCGCCCCACCCCCACCAAACACCCCAACACACACCACCGAAGCAAACATCGGACGCCGTGCGGATCACACCAGCGCACGCCCACCGGCCACCGGAAACCACACGGAGAACGGAGGGCACACCTACACGGGGAGAACGGACCACACCCACAGAGGAGGCCGCAGGGAACACCGCCGCACGGCACACCACCATGCCCTCACCGCCAGCCTACGACCCCGACCACCACGAAGGCCAACTCACAGGCACCGGAAGAGGACGAAAGCACGGCCGCGGCACCCACGACTACGGACCGACACCCCCAGAGGACACGGGACCAAGGCACAGGCCCCCAGGGAGGGCAACCCCACGGACCGTCACGCGACCACACCATGGGCTATAAGGGCCGGGCTGCGCTACCGTCGCGGTTTGACGCAGAGTATTGCTACGGGGGCTTGATCTCGGCTGGTCTCACGTCCGTGAGGGCGTCCGTCACCAACCTGTTGCGTCCAGTGGAGGAATGGCACTGCTGCGGCGCACCGATCCCGTCCATGATGAATATCGAGCATCGCAAGGGGAAGCGAAACACTGTGATCGATCGCGAAGGCTTTGGTGCTGCTGGACGGTGCCCCCCTTCAACGCCATCTCCGAGCGCCGTGAAGACTGGAAGTACCAAGAATACTACCGATGCCCCGGACCCCAGCAGTCCGGCACCGGAGATATGGACATCCCCCTGACCCTACAGTGTGAGCTCATCCCTGCCGGCGGCACCGACCCGGACCCTGCCAGCGCAGCCGAGCTGCAGTGAAAGCCATTCGCCACTCAAACAGCGTTCGGAAGCCACCTCCACCGTCCAACTCCTGATGTCTGTTTGTCTGCCTTGGAGAAGGAACGCTTTTCCTACACCCCGAGTACACCTGCCTGTCTGCGAGGCCCGGTGAAGATTGAGTCCATGGGTGAGAGTCAGTGTGCACGCCCCAAGGACACCGTGATCATTCAGCAGAATTTCCCGAAGACCTAACCGACCCACACAGGCCAGGCTGACCTCCACTGACCCACCGCGGCACCACGCGAGACCACGGCACACCGCACCACAGCGCGCCACAGAGCAACGCACCACAGCACGACGCGACGCGACGCGGCACAGAGCGGCATAACACGACACAACTGACCCTAACCTGAGGGACTAACCGAAGCCAGCCACCGCACACCCGGGAAGGCGCCGCGCCACCACGCCACACACCGGCACCACAGGCCACACACGGGACCACAGCGCGCCAGGCGACAACGGTGACGGACCACCCAGAAGATTACAGCCGGCACCGCGGAGGGGTAAGGACACGAGCAACCCCAGCCCCCTAACCCAAAACCACAAGCAGCCGCCTGGCGCAGCCGCCCAGCCGGCAGAGCCAGGACCTAACCCAGCAAGAAGGGGCGCCGAGCCCACAGTGTACAGAGCCCACCCGACCCATGGGGCCGGAACATGGCCACACAGAAAGCAACTGAAAACAGCAGCCCGGAAGACAACACTGAATACAGGCCAGTGCGTGCGCCAGCCCAGGGAAGGCAGAGGGAGGAACAGGCAAGCCCCCCCCCCAAAAAAAAAAAAAAGGAGGGGGGAAGGGGAAAAGGCACGAAAACAGCCCACAGCCGCCCAACCACCCGCCAACACCACCACAGGCGGCCAGGCCCCCCCCCCAGGAAGAGAAAAAAAAAAAAAAAAAAGGGGGACCCCCGCAGAGGCACAGGCGAACCACCCACCCAAAACCGGCAACACCAAGCCAGTAACAGCGGACCACGGGGAAAAGGGACAGAAAAAAAAAAAAAAAAAAAAAAAAGAGAGCCACCAGCCCAGCCCGAAAGAAAGGGGATGGAGGGACAGGGACCACAAAGCCCAGAAAAAAAAAAAAAAAAACAGAAAAGAAAAAACCAAAGCAAAAAAAAAAAAAAAAACACCCCCCAACAACCCAGCCAAGACGGACTGGGCACAGGCGAGACCCGGGCCCGGCACACACGCCCACACCGCGCGCTGGAACCGGAAACGGCGGGGGGCAAGCGGGGCGCCCACGAAACCACACACGTCCCAAAAGCAGACCGAAACCGAAGCCCAACCACGAACACCACAAATAGCCGACACTAGGGGGACAACACCACAAATCGAGCCCAAAAACACCCACCCTAAACCCCAGCCAGGACAGACGGGGTTAACAAAACCCGCACCCAACCGCCAACCGGACCCAAACACAAACACCACACAACAGTAGGAAACCCAGTGCCCACAGCCCGGGCACTGAGGCAGCCCGTGCCATGCAGGTGACCCGGCCAAACGAGATCCGGAGCCCGGGGGTAAGGCTGCATCCTAAGGCCTGCGCTGCTTTGGGACTCGAGGCGGAGCGTGCGACACCCAAGCGCCTCGGAACCCTAGTACCAGGAACGTGCATGCACGCCTTGGGAACGGGATACGCCAGGAAGTCCGGTGAACCCCTAGGGTTCCGCCCAAAGGAGGGGACGTGCGCAAGCACGGGGGCACACCCTCCCGGCGAGACAAGCATGTCACGCTGGCGGCGATCAGCCCTCCCGGCGTAGCCCGGGGCCGCTTTGTTGGGGGCCAACAGTCAGGTCTAGCGGGAAGTAAGCCGCCTCCCCTCTTCACGCGCGAAGCCTCTTCCTGTTCGTCACAGGGGCGACGCCAGGGGGAACCATGGGGCGCCTCTCCACGACCGAGTGCACCTACCTACCTACCTCCTCTCTCTGTCGGTGACAGAGGCGTGCAGGCAGTGTGCAGTTGTCTTGCTCTGGTGTAAGTCCTCTCTGCATCTGGGATGCAGGCGTGCAGGCTTCTGGTCGGCAGGACATATTTAGTACGCGCGTAAGTCCTCTCTCTGTCGATGACAGAGGCGTGAAGGAGGCACGAAGGAGGCCTGGCAGTGCCACATCCTGCGCGCTGTCTGTGGGTCAGGTTTGTGGCGGAAATGTACAGCGCCATGTGCTCTGTGCACCCTCTGACGAAACGCGTCACACAATGGGAGGTGCAGTGTGGCTTTCAGAGGTGCGGTGCAGGGGGCACACTGGCCGACGATCTGGGTACCGACTTCGACAAGCTGGCTCGGTGGGGCACGGCTAATGGCTGGAGCGTGCTTTATAGACGTGGGCCAGATGCGGGAGACCGATGGGAATGCGGAGCCGACCTGAGCGGTGCGCCACACGGCCTGCTGATCTTAGTGGGTGATGCCAGTGCGGACGCGGCGCAACGTGTGTGGGGCGTAGGGGTGACGGTAGCTGATGTGCACGGTGTAGTCCTGTGGCAGTCTCGGGCGTGGATGTGGGCGGCCAGCGCGTCCACCACGCTCTTTGAGATGACAGCTGTCCATGAGGGGACAGCGGCAGTGCTGAGGCAGCTACAGCGTCAAAGGCTCCGCATGCAAATCAGTCGCTGGGTTGACAACCAGTCAGCCGCCATCAAGCTGCAGCACCGCAGAATGGAGTCATCGCACACCGACCTCTTGCAGCGTATTGAGGCGCACGATGAGCTTCAGTGGACTGATGGTATCCTGACGGGATGGGCGCCGGCGCAGCATGACACGGGGTGCAACGACGTGGTCTCGATGGTGAACAAGGTCAGCGATGCGGAGGCCGAAGAGGTACGTCTCATGCAGTTGTCTGAAGAGCAGTGGCTATGCCCAGCATCCTGGTGTGATGGCGAGACCATGTTGTTCACGTGGAATGGGCACGTGGTTTGTGATGTCCGCAGACAGAGCAAACAGCAGTACGAGTGGGGCGCCAAGGCGCGCGCTGACAGTGTCGAGGTGCTGGAGCCAGTGGCTAGGCCTGATGATGCCGCTGATGGTCAGCTGCTCAAGGCATGGGACCGACTCTCGCCATATTGTCCTGAAGACGCGGCTGCCATCCTCATGTCGGCGTTCTACGAAGATCTGGACGCCTTTGTGGCCAGTGAGGAGGTTGCAGGGGAGTGCCGCAAATGTGGCATGCAGGCGCATTATCTCAGAGCGCATTTGGTGCACCGGTGTCCAGTGGTCACAGGGAACTGGGAGTATGAGATGGCTGAAATAGAAGCGGTGCTGCGACGCAGTGTGCCACCCACAGTGCACACCCGCAGGGTATGGCAAGGCATTCAGCTGAGAGCAGGGGAAGAGACAGTGGAGTCCTGTGGGTGAAGCCCTGGAGACGGGCACTGGCAGCGGGTGACCGAGTGTGGCACATGTATCTGGGCAGTGTACCGTCGGCCGCGTATGTGCAGCATCTCCAACGCCTGGTAAACAGGGACAGCAGGCTGCTGGTCCTGCAGTGCATGAGGACCCTGTACAGGATCCAACGTGAAGGCCGTGACCCGAAAGCGACGCGGGTCCACTGAGTCCCCATGGGCATGCAGCGGGAGCATGCCATACCGCTATGGGACCCGCGCGACTACGCGCCGCAGCACAGCGCCATGATCAGGGTGCCCGCGGATGTCCTGCACTGGGCCATGATGCACACCAGGTATTGTCGCTTGGATGAGCGGTGGCGCATCCCGCATGGTGGGTGGAGTCCAGATGGAGCAGGTGGCATCCCCGTCCAGCAGGCCCAGGTGGCAGCTGATCTGGTCACATGGTGTGGCACGGTGGGCAGTGCAACACAAATCGAGGTACTGATCCGCGCGTGGGGTGAACGTGTGCGGCGGGGCGAGCCAGGAGTGTTGCTCCTACTCTGCCGCGACGGAGCGACGAACGTGGAGAAAAGCCTGGCAAGGATGGTGATGCAGGGTGTCAAACGAGTGCGTCGCAAGGACTGGAGCCTCCTGTGCGATGCGGCAGGTCCAGCGGAGTATCGGATGCCGCGCTGGGAGGCATGGGCGGCGATGCTGTGATCTTGGTGCGGGCCAGTGCAGTGTGTGAGGTAAGGAGGGACCAGCAGGAGACGACGTGCGCATTGCTGCTTGTGTGTACAGGAGCACCAGGAGGCGGCAATCGGGCCCGGTATCGACCACGCCACGAAGGGGTCGCAGGCAAAGGACGCGGAGGTTACGACCGGCAAGATCCACGTCCACACGATCAGGGCTACGGAAGCGGTCGTCGATGGGACCGTCGGTAAACGAGGCGACGAAGATACGCGACGGCCGATCGGGCCAGTCGCACAAGCGGCGTACAACGATGAGGGCACCAGCGAAGAGCGACGAGGGCACCAGCGAAGAGCAGAGGCAAGAGCCGTCGCGGGTGGGAGCCCGCCACACGGGGCGTCATAAAGTAAGGAGGCCAGCAGCACAACCGCACCGTAGGGGCATACGCCGCGAGGTGCCCGCATGGCAGTGCCATGCCGGCCAGCACACGACGCCTCGGGCATTGGAGCTGACATCACGGGCTTTGCTTTGGATGGCTTTGCTTGTGAGTGAAGGGAGCGGGTGTCTTGTCCTTGCATTTTCAGCATTTTCAGCGTTTTGGCGCTTTTCGGTGCAGAGGAAACAAACCAGTGACAAGGAGAGTCAACAAGGAGAAGCAGGAACAGGCAGAAGCACCAACGGAAACAGCCAACAAACAAACAGGAAGCAAGCACACGATAAGGAAGAAAAAACAAACAAACAAACAAACAAACAAAGAAAAGGCGAAAGAGCCGGAAAACACAAGGACCAAACAAGCGTAGGTAAAGGAATAGCACGGTGATGCAGGGGTAACAAAGCGTGTTAAGGGGCGGGACGGTTCACCCGCACCGACCCAGCGGAGAAGCAAAGCCAAAGCCAAAGCCAAAGCCCCTGCCCCTGCAACTGCCACTGCCCCTGCCTCTGGCCCTGCCCCTGCCCTTGCCCCTGCCGCTGCCCCTGCCACTGCCCCTGCCCCTGCCCCTACCCCAGCCCCTGCCCCTGCCCCTGACACTGCCCCTGCTCCTGCCACTGCCCCTGCCCCTGCCCCTGCCCCTGCCACGGCACCGGCCCCTGCCCCTGCCACTGCCCCTGCCCCTCCCACTGCCCCTGCTTCTGCCACTGCCCTGGCCCCTGCCCCAGTCCCTGCCCCTGCCCCTGCTCCTGCCCCTGCCCATGCTCCCCATGCCCCTGCCTCTGCCCCTGCCCCTGCCCCTGCCACTGCCACTGCCCCTGTCCCTGCCCCGTGCCCCAGCTACCGCCACTGCCCCTGCCCCTGCCACTGCCCCTGCCCCTGCTACAGCCACTGCCCCTGCCCCTGCTTCTGACACTGCCACTGCCCCTGCCACTGCCCCGGCCCCTGCCCCTGCCACTGCCCCTGCTACTGCCCCTGCCCCTACCCCTGCCCCTGCCTCTGCCCCTGCTACTGCCCGTGCCCCAGCCCCTGCCCCTGCCCCTGCCCCTGCCCCTGCCCATGCCGCTGCCCTTGCCCCTGCCACTGCCCCTGCCCCACCCCCTGCCACTGCCCCTGCCCCTGCTACAGCCACCGCCCCTGCCCCGGCTTCTGACACTGCCACTGCCCCTGCCACTGCCCCGGCCCCTGCCCCTGCCACTGCCCCTGCTACTGCCCCTGCCCCTACCCCTGCCCCTGCCTCTGCCCCTGCTACTGCCCGTGCCCCAGCCCCTGCCCCTGCCCCTGCCCCTGCCCCTGCCCATGCCGCTGCCCCTGCCCCTGCCACTGCCCCTGCCCCACCCCCTGCCCCTGCCCCTGCCCCTGTTCCTGCCCCTGCCCCTGCGCCTGCCCCTGCCCCTGCCACTTCTCCTGCCTCTGCCCCTGCCCCTGCCCCCGCCACTGCCACTGCCCCTGCCCCTGCCCCTGCTACTGCCACTGCCCCTGCCCCTGCCCCTGCCTCTGCTACTGCCACTGCCCCGGCCCCTGCCCCTGCCAGTGCCACTGCCCCTGCCACTGCCCCTGCCCCTGCCCCTGCCACTGCCCCTGCCACTGTCCCTGCCCCTGCCCCTGCCCCTGCTCCTGCCTCTGCCCCTGCCCCTGCCCCTGCCACTGCCACTGCCCCTGCCTCTGCCCCTGCCCCAGCCCCTGCCCCTGCCCCTGCCCCTGTACCTGCCCCTACCCCTGCCCGTGCCACTGCCCTTGCACCTGCCCCTTCCCCTACCCCTGCCCCTGCCTCTGCCACTGCCCCTGCTCCTGCCACTGCCCCTGCCCCTGCCCCTGCCCCTGCCCCTGCCACTGCCCCTGCCCCTGCCCCTGCCCCAGCCCCGGCTCCTGCCCCTGCCACTGCCCTTGCCCCTCTCACTGCCCCTGCTCCTGCCACTGCCCCGGCCCTTGCCCCTGCCCCTGCCCCTGCTCCTGCCACTGCCCCTGCCCCTGCCCCTGCCCCCCCTGCCCCTGCCTCTGCCCCTGCCCCTGCCCCTGCCGCCCCTGCCCCTGCCTCTGCCCCTGCCCCTGCCACTGCCACTGCCACTGCCCCTGCTACCGCCCCTGCCCCTGCCCCTGCCACTGCCACTACCCCTGCCACTGCCCCTGCCCCTACCCCTACAACTGCCCCTGCCCTTGCCTCTGCCCCTGCTATTGCCCCTGCCCCTGCCCCTGCCACGGTCCCTACCCCTGCCCCTGCCCCCGCCCGTACCCCTGACTCTGCCCCTGCCCCAGCCCCTGCCCCTGCCCCTGCCCCTGCATCTGCCCCTGCCCGTGCCACTGCGCCTGCACCTTCCACAGCCCCTGCCCCTGCACCACCCACAGCCCCTGCCACTGCCCCTGCCCCTGCCCCGCCCCCTGCCCCTCCCACTGCCCCTGCCCCTGCCCCTTCCCCTACCCCTGCCCCTGCCTCTGCCACTGCCCCTGCTCCTGCCACTGCCCCTGCCCCTGCCCCTGCCCCTGCCCCTGCCACTGCCCCTGCCCCTGCCCCTGCCCCAGCCCCGGCTCCTGCCCCTGCCACTGCCCTTGCCCCTCTCACTGCCCCTGCTCCTGCCACTGCCCCGGCCCTTGCCCCTGCCCCTGCCCCTGCTCCTGCCACTGCCCCTGCCCCTGCCCCTGCCCCCCCTGCCCCTGCCTCTGCCCCTGCCCCTGCCCCTGCCGCCCCTGCCCCTGCCTCTGCCCCTGCCCCTGCCACTGCCACTGCCACTGCCCCTGCTACCACCCCTGCCCCTGCCCCTGCCACTGCCACTGCCCCTGCCACTGCCCCTGCCCCTACCCCTACCACTGCCCCTGCCCTTGCCTCTGCCCCTGCTATTGCCCCTGCCCCTGCCCCTGCCACGGTCCCTACCCCTGCCCCTGCCCCCGCCCGTGCCCCTGCCTCTGCCCCTGCCCCAGCCCCTGCCCCTGCCCCTGCCCCTGCATCTGCCCCTGCCCGTGCCACTGCGCCTGCACCTTCCACAGCCCCTGCCCCTGCACCACCCACAGCCCCTGCCCCTGCCCCTTTCCCTGCCCCTACCCCTGCCACTGCCCCTACCCCACCCACTACCCCCTGCCACTGCCCCTGCCACTGCCCCTGGCCCGGCCCCTGCCCCTGCCCCTGCCACTGCCCCTGCGCATGCCCCTGGCCCCCCTGCCCATGCCTCTGCCCCTGCCCTTTCCTCTGCCACTGCCACTGCCCCTGCCCCTGCCCCTGCTACTGCCACTGCTCCTGCCCTTGCCCCTGCCACTGCCACTGCCCCTGCCACTGCCCCTGCCCCTGCCACTGCCCCTGCCACTGCCCCTGCCCCTGCCCCTGCCCCTGCCCCTACCCCTGCCTCTGCCCCTGCTACTGCCTCTGCCCTTGCCCCTGCCCCTGCCGCTACCCCTGCCCCTGCCCCTGCCCCTGCCCTTGCCACTGCCCCTGCTCCTGCCACTGCCCCTGTCCCTGCCCCTGCCCCTGCACCTGCCCCCAGACACTGCCCCTGCCCCTGCCCCTGCCCCTGCCCCGGCCCCTGCCCCTGCCACGGCCGTTGCCCCTCCCACTGCCCCGGCTCCAGCCACTGCCCCTGCCCCTGCCCCTGCCCCTGCCACTGGAACATCCGGAGCGGAACAAGCAGCAGTAGCCGCCGTCCCGCGGACTGGATCATCCAGGGAGAAGTGGCGGCCTGGCGCCCCGGACTGGATAATCCGGGGCTGGCAGCCTGTCAGCACAAGAGCTGGGCTGCACAGGCCGCGCTGAGGCGGGCCCTTGACCGGGTATAGCAGGCCAGACGTGAGTGCTGGTGGTTACGCCTCTCCGCACCCCCACCATGAATGAGACCCTAGTACCGCAGGTGGGACAAGTAGGGAGAAGAGGTGCACCCGAAGCCGCCCACCCGGCTAAACCAAGGGCGGAGACACACACACAACCAAGAGGGCATCAACATGGACACCAAGACGCAGGCGGGGCACGACAGCGGAGCACTCCATCCATCCAAGCCCTAGCAGGGGTACGTGTGGTGGCGTCCCTGCTAGCCCACAGCCACAAACAAAAAATAAAGAACACGCGCTGTGTTCTTGTGCCCAAACACAGGTGGAACACGTGGGCTGCCCACCCTGCATGACCCAGGGCGCAGATCACACACACAGCAGCACGCCCCAGCCAGGTATGGGGGGAACAGCAGAAAGAAGGACCCTCGGCCATGAGTGGCGAGGGACAAACACCGGAAGGGCAATGTGCCATAGGAGGTATACAAGACGACGTCAAGGACGGCAAGACAGCAGGCGGTGCAAGCATACAGAACACAGAACACAACTCCCCTCCAAGCCCTAGTTGGGGTACGTGTCGTGGCGTCCCTGCTAGGCCACACCCGCCTGGTCACGCTGTGTTCTCGTGCCAAAGCATAGGTTGGCCAAAGGTGCCATGACATAGGAACAGTGGCCAGACGACCCGGACAGGAACGTGCGGCGAAGAGCGCGCCGAGTGCGCGGAAGCAGGGGAGTGGATCGGAGCGACCCGTGCAAGGAGCACGAAACGGTCTCCGGATGGATGAGGATCCTGTGGGCCCGCGCCACGGGGTTGCTGGCGGCCCGGTGGGGTATTAACACGGGAAGAGGGGTGGGATGGGGGCACGGGGCTAGGACAGGGGTGTGGCACGGGCCACACAACGGCTCCAAGGCATCGGAAAACCATGGGAAGCGGGGATTGGGCCGATGACAGTATGTGGCGAAGGGGAACGGGACATGGGATGGGAAGGGAGGCCGAAAGCGCCAAGCAACAGCCCCGTGGGATTGGGAAACCAGTCGCCATGGGGTGCTCTACCATGGGCCAACCATGGGGAGCCTGACGGTGGGAAGTCGGGAAAATGCCCTGAGCTCCGGGACGGCCGTGAGGTGTCCGCAGGGGTGAGGGTTGACCCTGAGGTCCCCGGGTCAATGGCCTAAGTATACGTAGGTTCACGCGTGAGCGGGACCTGGGGGAACGTGGAAAGGGTCGCCCCCTGGCCTTCAGCCGCGGATGGACGACACCCAAGTGCATCCGGGAGCCGAGTGGGTACTCCAACCCGTGAGGGATGGGGAGTGGTGGAATGTGGTTGACAGAGAGAAAAGCTCCGCTGTCGGCCAGGGCTATCCACAGGAAACCCGCCTGCAGGCGCCCGAAAGGCTGTGCTAGGGGGGGAAGGCCGGAGGGTCCTTCGATGGGTGACCGGAAGGAGCTGAGACCGTGAGGGCAGCGACTGAAGGACACCTACCGCCGGTCATGCCCCAAGGGAATCTGGTTGAAGTTCTCGGCCGTGAGGTTGGAAAGGGGTCGCCAGGGGAACTGATGGTGGAGAGCTCTCCTTCCCGCCAGAGGCGGCCAGCATGTAAAACAAGCAAGGAGATGTCAGATGAGGCTGCGGACGCGGCCGCCCTTACTTACTTACTTACTTACTTACTCAGTCCGCTAGTACGATAATGGCAGTGGGTTAGTTCAGCTGGGTTAAGCTCCTGCCATTGGTAGATCGTTCCCCCCCCCCCTACATCACTGGCATCAGTGATCAGGACTATCTCGCCCTTAGGGCGGGGTACTCCCAGGCAGTTGGAGGAGGCAATTTTCTTCTTCAACTCCTGGAAACATTCCTCCTCTCTGGCGGTCCACCTCCAGGGAGTAGTTTTCTTGATTAGGTCAGTGAGAGGGGCAGAGGAGTAGGTAAAATTGTTATGGCTTCGAACAGCAGCAGCGCAGCGAGCGCGCAAGTCGTAGGTCGCAGTCGCAATCGCACTGCAGTCTGTGAATACTAAAGAAGCATCGAATGCCTGTGTGAATGAGCGTTGTAAGATACTTCGATCTCTGAACAGGGTTTATGTCTTCGAGATTGTGTTATTATTGGTGCCCCGTCTAAAGGTCCTGCGAGGTTTGTCGATTTGGGATTTTGGATTTTGAGAAACGAAGAGGCACAGGAGTACAAGTCGAATTCCGAGGAAACAAACCCACAACAAGTGGTAGCCAGCTAGGTGGCGGGGAGATCAATATTCGAGATCAATCTTCGACGCCGTCAACTTGATTTGGATTTCGATCTACAATGGAGCGGTCCTTCGACGATGCAGCTATGCTGCACTTCATCAGAGACAGTCTGTTTCGAAGTGGTTCACCCTTGCATCACCAATTTTTGGTTTTGTTAGAAAGGTTCATCGCAGAGCGCATCGCAAGTCGAGAAAGCGAGTGGTTTCCACGTCTTTCTCGTGATCTTCACAGCTGTTCGCAGAAGCTTGCAGATACTCAAGCCAAGGTCATCGAATTGGAACAACGCATCGATGCATTGCAGGCAACAGCAGCAAGTGCTACTGCAGCAACTGGTCAACGAGTCAACACTTTGCAGTCCTCGACGGAAAATGCAACTCAAGCTGCTGCAAACGAACTTCGACGCGTAGAGCATGAATTGTCGCAATGTTATGCCCTGCTCAACGAATGTGTACGAGCTTCGAGTCCACCACCTCCGAACAACTTCCAGTTTGTACAACCACAACCACAGCTACATCCACAACCACCGTCTCCTTCGAATCCACCGCAGTATGCACCGCCGAGCAGTTCTCGTCACCCTCCACAACAACCACTTCCACAACCACCTGTCTTCGAACCACATCCAGCACATCAGTTCGCAGTCCAGCGTGCTCCTACGCGAGAGATTTTGGGACGCCGTGTCGACCGCTTGCATAAGCTGGTCAAGAGGTTCTCTGGGAAACCTGGATGTGGAGAGTTTCGAACATGGAAGGAGGATTTGTTACGAGCCTTCACCCTGTCGGATATCACCTCACCCGTCCATCAGGTGACAACCATATCCTTCCTCCTTGATGGTGATGCTGCCGAGTATTATCATAGCTTGACAAAGGCTGTACAGGATGACTGGTTAGAGCTCATGCGTGTGTTAGGCCAACGTTTCGATTTCATATTCCATGAGCCACTGTATCTGTCGAGCATGTTGAGCCTGAAAGAGAGCGAGTTCCCTCGACATGCGGACTACATGCGGGAATTTCGTACTTGCATTATCAAGTCGAAGGTTAACACCAGTGACCTCCACATGGGTTACCTCGTCAACTCTCGATTTGTTGAAGGTTTGTCGAATGACGCTGTTCGTCGGCAGTACATCGTTGAAGTTCGTTCGGGATGGCGTTCTAATAGGCCATTTGGATTCGATACCTTGGTAGAGACCATCGCGGAAGCCTACATTGCGGCCGGGTATCAGCTCGAAGAGGTACAGAACGCATCGAGAGGGACATCAGATCACACTCTGGGTCCTGCAGTGTCAAGACCCCTGCCTATGATGGTTCCACCTACTTCGACTTCCACCTTCCCATCCAACCCTATGCCAACGCCACACGGCAATCCCATGCTGACTCCAGCTGCAGCGCCCACGGCTTCGACCGTGCCAGAGCCGATGAACCTCGATGCAATGGCCAAACTCCGAGATAAGCTACATGCCTACATTGGTGAACGTCGTAATGAACGGTTCGGACGCCAAGATGGTCGAGAAAGTAGGCGTTGCTACAATTGTGGTGAACAAGGCCACTTGGCCCGTGACTGTCCAAAAGGTCGACCGCCATCCCGAGGACGAGAACGTTGGGAGTCAAGGTCGAACACACCGAGACGACATCAAAGTCGAGACAGCAAGGGACGGTGACGATCCCGCTCCAAGAGCAGAGAAAGGCCCACGACGGCCTAGAAAACAATTCCGAAGACCTGGTGCAGGACGTCCTCGAGAAAAGCTGAACACCACCACCATCACCAATAAACCCGAACAGAATTCGACACTTGGAGGTGTCAACGTCGAAGGAACCGAACCTGAGCATGCGTCTCTGTTCACGGTTCGAGGGCGCATCTACGCATGTCGTGAAGACTCCTTTGACTCCAGCGTGGAATTATTGGTCGGCTGTGGAGCGACCGGCCACTTTATGTCGATGCAAACTGCAAAGAGGGCGCGACTTCCCCTCTATAAACTGAGAAACCCTGGACACGTCTTGACAGCCGGAGGTGTCCAAGTCGAAGTACGGTACTACACGAGAGCTTTTGTTCGAGTTGAAAGGCTTGTATTTCGTCATCACTTCAAGGTCCTAGAGATTCTGCCGGATGTGGTACTTGGACTACCATGGCTTCGAAGCTACAATCCAACTGTCAACTGGAAAGAACGGTACGCCGACATCCAACATTATTCGAATTCGTACCGGTTATCTTTTGGTGAATCAAGACATTCCACCCAGCTACAGTTTCAAGCTGCTTCGAAGCTGGACCTTCTTTGGATACTTTCATCCAGTTCCTCGAAAGCGAGTCCGGTTGGGAATCCTACCCCACATGCCAAGGAAAACCTTGACCTACACTCGTCGACACACGTTCAGCACGGTACTGACATGTACGATGAGTCCGAAACGGAAGACGGTATCACCGATGAGGAGTGCAGCGATAAGCAGATTGAGTACATTTCGTTGCCGAAGCTCAAAAGAGAGACCCGCTGAGCTGATCTCACGGGAGATCAAGTATTTCTGTGCTGCATGCCTCGGCCAGCAGTGCCGGTCGATCAAATGTATAAGATGCAAGCCAGTGATGGCAATGATGACGGGCTTGACCCCGTTCGACGCAAACTGCCGAATCGATTACACAAGTGGGCTGACCTCTACGACCGGGAGAAAGCAGAGTATGGAGACCTACCTCCGTATCGACCTGGTAGAGATCATCGAATACGCCTCGATTCGGAAGACAATCCACCGTGGGTACACCCTTACAAGATGGATCCGAGCCAACTAGATGAACTTCGACGACAATTGGACAAGTTGCATCGATCTGGTCGGATCAGACCATCCTCGAGTCCATACGGAGCGGGTTGCCTACTGATGAAGAAAGCGAATGGTAAATGGCGCATGTGCGTCCACTACCGAGCGTTGAATACGCGAACTGTACGAGATCGATATCCTTTGCCATCGATCCCATCCATCTTGAGTACACTGGGGGGTTCCACTGTATTTTCGAAGATAGACCTTGTTAGTGGGTTCCACCAGATCCGAATCCAAGACGAAGATATCGAGAAAACCGCCTTCAACACGCAATTTGGCGCCTTTGAGTGGGTTGTTATGCCCTTTGGCCTCTGTAATGCGCCATTGACGTTCCAACGCGTCGTGAATGATGTCCTCCGAGACCACTTGGGGATCTTTGTATGGATGTACATCGACGACATCCTCGTCTTCTGGAAGGATGCGGATGAACACCAACGACATCTCGATTTGGTACATGAACTACTCCATAAACACTAGCTCCTTCCCTGCATCGATGAATCCACATTCTTCCAGAGTCGAGTACCCTTCTGTGGATACATCATCGACAAAGATGGAGTACACATGGACCCCGAAAAGATCAAGGTCATTCGAGGTTGGCCACCGCCTACTACGGTTCATGAAGTTCGACAATTCATTGGATTGTGTGGATTTTACCAGCAGTTTGTCAAAGGTTTCCTAGCTGTCGCAGCCCCTCTGACCGCGATGTTCAAGGCAAACTTCGAGTGGGAATGGACAGCTGTCCATCAGGCTTCCTTCAACAAGCTGAAGCAGGCAACGATCAATGCGACACATCTCAGTGCTATCGACCCTCGACAGCCGTATCACCTGTACACAGACGCCTTGAAAGACTGTGTGGGTGCTACGCTGGCGCAACGATGTGCGCATGGAAAGTACAAGGGACATCTTCGACCTATTGCCTTCATGTCGCGGAAACTGCAGCCTGCCGAAACTCGACACCTGATTCGAGAACAGGATTTTTTGGCCATCGTATTAGCCTTGAAACAGTGGTTCCACCTACTTCGAGGACCGCAGCAGGTGCACGTGCACACTGATCACGAAAGTCTTCGATATCCCAAGACATGTCCTCGACCGCTGACACCACGTCAAGCACGATGGTCCCAATTCCTCGCAGAATACAACTTGACGTTGTGGTACGTACCTGGCCTCGAGAATCCCGCGGCAGACGCCTGCTTCCGTCTGACTTCGCAACAGTTGATGGATATCGAAAATGCCACACGTACACGGGCTTTCGTAATTCCCCTGGTCGAAAATCGGGCTTCACCGGAAGGGGAACCTGTCGATGAGTTCCTACATGTACTCGAAGACTCATTCTCTCACGACAAGGTGTGGCCCCAGCCGTACGACCACCTGTACGTTTCGCTTCGAAGCGGACGCTCCGTGGGGAAGGAACCTGATGCTGATGAACTCGCAGAACCAGCCCCCCAATTCGACACTGAACCGGCCGTCGAATCGGACGAACTGGAGCCGCCATCATCAGACGCGACGACTGTCGAGCCGGAGGACCTGGGACTGGAGCCAGTACCATCAGACGAGATCATGGCTGAGAATTCACACCAACCAGACATGCATCTCGATGATGCTGGCAACGAGCCGGACATGCCCGCCGACACCGACGACCTTCCCTATGTAAGCATGGATCGCCCTCTTCGAGTCACTTTTGGCAGTGAACTTCGATATGCTCCGACCATGGCGGAACTGATTCGCTGTCGACGCCACCGTGAAGGCACGTTACAATCAGTTCCCTTGCCGAAGGTTGGGTCGAACACGCCGTACCCATCGAGTCTTAAAGGTACGCACCGCCGAGTACATCGACATTATCAGTGCAAAGAATTGACTTCAACAGCTGTGTGGGCAGCAGCCTATCGAGAAGACCCACGGACAAAGCACATCTATGAAGTCGCGGTTCGAAGCCCTGCGGCACAACACCAGCTTCGCGATGCCAAGTTGTCCTTCGATGATGGCAAATTCCTCCATTTGTCGACGATGGGCACACGTGTGCTTGTCCCTCGAACACTAGTGACGTCGATTGTGGCCATGTATCACGAGTCGGAGTTCTATGGCCATTCAGGTGTCCTTCGAACCATGGCCCTGATTAAGCGCGACTACGTATGTTCGCACCTCCGACACTACGTCAAGCGATACATACTAAGTTGCGACGTCTGTCAAGCGGCGAAATCAAGGCGAGTCGACACCGCCAGAGTGCCAAGACCATTACCGGTGCCTGACACCAAATGGCACAGTGTGTCCATCGACTGGGTTTCCGGATTGCCGCCGATCACAAGGGACCATGACGCCATCATGACTGTAGTTGACCGATTCTCCAAGCGTGGAATGTTCATCCCTTGTCGCAAGGATATGACAGCCGACGACCTTCTCTATGTGTTCCTGCGTGAAGTAGTTCGACTGAAAGGATGCCCTCGACAGACTGTTTCTGACCGAGACAAGCTGTTCATTTCTCAGCCGTGGAAGGAGTTGGCTCAGCGTTTCAAGATTGAGATGCATCAAACAGTGGCCAACCGCCCTCGAGGCAATGGCCTGGCGGAGCGCAGCAACCAGTCGATCCTCCAGCGCCTGCGTACACGCGGCATCTTCGGCAACAACGAGTGGGATGTCGATCTCCTGTTTGCCGAGATTCAGTTTAACAACCTGACATCCAATAGCCTTCGGCTATCCCCGTTCGAGATAGATGAAGGACAAACACCCCATTTCCATTGGATTTTCCCCGAACGACTTCTCATGCACATGAACCATCGACCGTGAATGATTACATGCAACGAGCGGAACGTACCTTCGATGCTGTGCGTGCAATGCTTGCTGAGGAACCTGGACGCCAGATGCATGTGGTCCTGCAAATGGACCGACACGTTCGAGTGCCTGAAGTTGGTGAACGATGGTGGGTGTTGGTACCAGAATATTGACATAAAGGGAAACTCGATGCTGTCTGGTGCGGCCCTTACAAAATTCTCGAGGTACTGAACAAGGGCGAGAATGTTAAACTCGACATCCCTGCACCCTTCGATGGGTTCGGAGTTTTCAATCGAGACAGCATAAAGCCCTATGTCCATCGAGAGGGACAGCCGGTGTGGGACTTCCCGATGCCCCCTGTCAAAACTGGAGAATCTCCTCGACTTGTCAAGATTCTTGCTAGACGTCGAGTGAGATCCAAAAAGCGCCGCACGTTCCTGTACCGTTGTGAATGGGATGACGACACATGGTGTTGGGAGTCGAGCAAGGCTCTAGAGGAGGATCCTGTGTACCTTGCGTTTCTTCGACTCCACCCTGAGTAACCTTACTCTTCTCTGCAGCGTGGTTTTTCGAAAAACTCATGCGAGGTTCTGGGTCGACCGCCAGAGCCTCCGCCTACGGTGCTACATACCGGAAGCCCCGAACTTCCTCTCGACCTCCACCTCCTCGAGCATCACCGTCGGACGTCATCGATGTTGACGCAATCAATGATAACGATGGTGCCAAACCCCCAGCGAGGTCGACTTCAGCTCGCCGGGCGGGACTCCATGGAGTACGCGGCAAGGGACACGGGGCGATGGGGCGACAAGGCAAAGGGCAGGGGAAGGAGAGTGGTCATGGGTACGTGGACTCGCCGGTGTTCCCACGGAAGGGATTGGGATGGTGGGGAGGTGTAGTCCCGCCAGCCGTCCCACCAATCGTCCCACCATTCCCGCCGCCGCCATACCCGGCGATCGGGATGGTATACCCGCCCCTGCCGGCGTACCAGGGCATGCAGCCACAGGCGCACATGCAGCAGCGCCAGCAGGACGGTGGGACAGCGTGGGGGGCGCAGGAAGGGAAGGGAGAAGAGCACAGGAGGGCGTGGGAGAGGTTAGGGGAGGCAGAGAGGAGCCTGCGGGAGAGGGGGGCCAGGGTCAAGAGTGAGGTGGGCGGGGCGGAGGAGGGGAGGATGGAAGGGACCGACAGGCCGCAGGGAGGGGAAGCACAGGCAGTGGAGGAGCGACAGATGGCGTGGGCGGACCTTCGGAGAAGGCAGGAGGGGGTTGAGAGGGCGGAACGGGAGGGAGGACGACAAGAAGAGGGAAGGGGGCGGAAGGGTACCCCACTGGTGCCGTTTCGACAGCCGGCTATCCCGCCGGAGCAGGAGGGAGAGATGCAGGAGAGGGCATGGAGGCGGATCAGGGGGGAGGCGGCGAGGCTGGCGGAAAGGGACAGGGAGGTGGCGGCGCAGGAGTGCAGGGTGCGGGAGAAGGAGGAGGCGGTGGCCCGGGGGGCCCATCGGGTCCTCCCGGATCCGGAAGGGGACACCCCTTCCACGGATGAGGACGGGCGGTCGCCGTCAGGGAAAAGGGCCAGGGAGGAGGACGAGGAGGCGGGGCAGGAAAGGGCGAAGCGGCGCAGGCAGGAGGAGCGAGGGGCAGGGGAGGCGGAGGGGGCGCCGCGGCCGGCCAGCCCCAACCCAGAGCCGACGCCGACGGACTGGGACTCGGAGTGCCCGCCGCCGCGGCAGTATGCGCCGCCGCCGGTGCGGAGGGGACTCGGGACGGTCGCGGGGTGGACGGCGGGGGAAGTGGCGGAGCTGGCCCGCTACGTGAAGTGGGCGGGGAAGATGAGGGGAAGGCGGGAGAAGAGGGGGACCCGCCCCTTCAGTGACCTGGTCGGCAGGGCAGGGAGGCCCAGGGAAAGGGGGCCGGAGATGGATGAGGGGCGCTGGAGGAGGATGCTGGGAGCGGCGCTCCCGGGGGTGCGCCTGGACTGTCCCCAGGAGAAGGGGAAGAAGTTCAGGGTTCAGATGCTGCGAGAGCTATTGCAGCGGGAGGGGCGGTACGGTGGCGATGCGTAGGGCCGGGCAGGAGCAGGAACGGGAAGCGCCAGGGGCCGGGGGCCAGGGGCGTGCGGAGAGACGAGCAGATGGGATGCGGGGAGGCGGACGCGGGGGGTCGGCGGAGGCGGAGGAGGGTGAGGAGGGGATGTGACGGACACGAGGAGAGGAGGAAGGGAGCGGAGAGGTACGTTGTGCAGGGGAGGGCAGGGACACGGCTGAAAGTGGAGGGGGATGTGGTGATGGCGGACGCGGACGAGAACCCCAGGCGGAGAGCACAGGGCCAGCGGCGGGGGAGAGGGGAGATAGGGCGGCGGAGTACGGGGGCGCAGGCGAGTGCGGAGGGAGCAACCGGGCAGTGGGACGCGAGACGTATTGTGGGTACGGCGAGCAGTGTGGGGCAGAACGAGAAGTAGACGGGATGCAGTATTGGACTGTGGTACAGTGACGGAGCAGAGCGCAAGGTCGTGACTGACGAGAGCGGCCGGAGATGGCGTGGAGCAGCGCTGTGCCCTTCGGGTGCAGCACGGTGCCAGGGCTCTGACTTGCAGGAGAGGTGAACGGGCAGACGAATCCAATATGACGACACGTTGGTGCCAGGGTCTTGGCTGATGGTGCGATCGGAGAGATTGCTGGGATGGGCAGGTGGCAGTGCAGGTGTACTCGAGTCCGGTGCAGTGGAGCCACGTCTCGGTGGCGCCCCTGTGGACTGGCAGCAGGAGTGTGCGGGCTATCCGCCGACTTGTTACATGGCGGCAGAGCTCTCTGCATGACAAGATGGTGCTGCATTGAAACCATTGGACTTACACCCACCCTGCTCTGAGGGGTTGACCACGCCAGGCCTTGGTGGCCGCCGGCGCCATGGGACACCTGCGAGGTGCAATGAAGTGTGAACCCTTGGTGACCGCGCCGGGTCCGAATGGGGGCTCTGGTCCGCAGCTGGTCTATGCGGCGAACCACCGGCCAGAGTATTACCGTCCAGGGCGAGCATCCGGAGATAAGTGCACCGCAGGGACCAGCGCGCACCTCCTCCGGGGAGTTGAGCGCCTGGGACGCGCAAGGTTACGACATGTATAACCTATGCGAATGGTACGGGGGGCACACTCCCCGCAGACAGTTAACAGCGTCCATGAGAGGGAGGGGGGCTGCAACACTGCCCGGTACTCCTGTCTTCCACAACCCTACCCGGGGCATGCGGGGGGCCACAAGCTCACCACACGGGGCCGCGCCGACCCCCCTGCCAACAGGCACGGGTGTGTTACGCCGAGCCCAACCCGCCACGTCGGACGGAGCGTCCCGACACCACAGCACAAGCCGAACCACCCTAACCATCCTAGACACCACACCCAGCACCGTGACACAGACACGCCACCCGAATGACCCGCAACGCACGACACGAGAAGGCGCACGGCAGACAGACAGGCACGAGCACGAGCACAGCACCACCGAGCTGGAACAACACCCTGGGGCTCCTATGGGGAGCACAGGGACACACCGAGGGGGACCGGCGGGGCCTTGCCATCGACGGGGGGTGTACTTATGGGTGGCACAAGCGAAACTGGAAGTACGGCTACGGAGCACCACGAAATACCGGATAATGGATTGTGCATGCAACACTGCCAGGGCGGGGCAGGGAACAGGGCACCGACAGGGGAAAAATTTTTTTACAGCGGTCCGACCACTTGTCATGGCTTTTCTCCCCCGCGGCGGGCGGGCGGCGCAGAATACAAACGTACCGTGCCGGCCCCACACACCTGGCACCGACCAACATCGCAACAAGCGGAACACCTGCACACAACAAGTCCGACTGCGCGAGCGCTCGCTGCGACAACAAGGAACGAACGCCGAACAAACCAACCAAGAGGCGACTAACACGACCACACACCGCCAGAACCACTACAGCGGACGCAACGTGACCGTGAACAGACCGCGCGCACACGGACCAGCGCCAAGCTTGCCGGGCGTGCATGGGCCGGTGCGAGAGCGACGTCCAACGAGCTAGCGACACCGTGGCGAGCCGCGCCCCCCGACCACCATGGCCACAAACACAGAGGAACACTGTGACTCTACCGCTGCGGACGCGGCCCACGAACGTTCCCAAACTACACTACACGACACTTGTACAAACCAAGACGCAACAAACCGACGCAGACACAAACGTGCTGGCTAAGCGGGCAGGATTCGACGATAAGACCACCAGCAGCAGCGCAACGGAACCCACACGAACCCAGCCGACCATGAGGCGGCCCCGACAACCGCGCACCAACCACACCACAGCTGCAGCCACCACTTGACCGTAAACAGACCACACGAAAGCCGGCCAACGCCGAACCAGCCAGGCTTGCACGGGTCGAAACGGAAACGGCGCCCGACGGGTTGGCAACACCGTGGTGCGCCACGCCCACCGACGACCGTACCCACAAACACAGCAGAACACCGCAACGCTGCCAATACAAACGCGAGCAACCAACGGTAACAAACTACACAACACTACACTTGGACAAACCACGACGCCACTGACCAGTACCGACAGGGACATGCCGGCTGCATACACAACATTCGGCGGAACGACCACCGGCAGCAGCGCAATGGAACCCACGCAAACCAAGCCGACCATGAGGCGGCCAGGACGACCGCGAACCAACAACACCGCAGCTGCAGCCGTCACTTGACCGTAAACAGACCACACGCAAGCCGGCCAACACCAAACCAGCCAGGCGTGCACGGGTCGAAACGGGAACGGCGTCCAAAGGGTTGGTGACACCGTGGTGCGCCGCGCCCGCCGACAACCATGCCCACGAACAAAACTTGGCTCTACCATCACGCAACCGACCAACCTACATTAACAAACTACACCGCAACCGTACCATACGACCGACCAACCGGCCACAACGACCTACTTCGAACCCCCGGCCCCCCGGGAGAGCGCAAGCTCGACCGAGTCAGGAGGTGTGAGTGTGCGCCACGGCATGCGAGTCCCGTAGCACCTGCTTCTTCAAGTCGCCTCACACCTACTGAAAACCAACCCAGGTGGGGGTGCCTGCAGGACAGGGCCTTTGGCCTGGCTCCCGGCCCCTGGGCCCCAGAATCCGGAGGTTGATGAAGATGTGCGGTGGGACCCTCCCCCACGTATCATCCGCCCGAAGGAGAGGAATGTGAGACTTCGGTCGAACATGGGTTACCTCTCTGGGCAGAACCCGCTGTAGGGTACTGCTCGCGGCGACCGCGCCCTTCCCCCATGTGGGGGAGCCGCTTTGTGGGGGCACGTGCAGTAGGGCCGTGGGTGGGTGAGCAAAAGCCCCTTGGTATGTCCCCCCTGCGGGGCAACCCCAGTCCCGAGCCGACCTACCTACCTACCTACCTGGTCTATGCGGCTGGGCTCCACAGTGCAAATGCAGCGAAGGGAATTCGACAAGCGTCTCCCTGACGTTCTCTCTGTGTTCCTTCGGCACATGCCGTGGCTCATGGTGTATAGGAAACCAACGGCCATGCCAGTCCTCGGGCAGGGCCACAGTCCAGTCCGCAGATACACCCCCTCCCACACACACAGGGCACAACCAGGATGGGGTGAGAGACGGGGACCGAGGGAGCACTAGGGTGGGGGAGACCCCAGGGGAAAGGGTAGGGGCGGCGGGGAGGGGCAGGGGTAGAGCACGCGGGTGGCACACACGAGTGACAGCGCGGCTCAGACAGGGAGGGCAGACGTACAGGCAGGGTCGACAGCGAGAAGGAGAATGGGAGGGGCGAGTGGCGAGTGAGGGGGCGCAGGGCAGCGGGACAGGGGTAGCACGGAGAAGAGCAGGGGGCACACGCAGGGCGCGCGGGAGCAGCGGAGAGCGCGAACACGGAAAAAAAAAACAACAGCAGAACAGGCGGACACACAGGAAGGACGCGTAGAGGAGGCAGGGCGCGGGAGGTGGGGGGAACAGGGGGCCAACCAGGGCACAAGGGAACCCAATGTTTCTCACAGAGAAGCACCATGCCGAAGACCCGCATTGAGCTGTACCGGCCGCCCCGCCCGACCATCAGGGAACTGATGGAGGGGCGGCCGGCGGGAGAGGACGACGGGGGAGTCCCCCCGAAGGGGTGTCTGGGGAGGCTGCCCAAGTCGGCCTACAGGTTGGAAGACAGGGCAGAAGCCCGGAGGCGCGTGAGGGCGCGCGAGATACAACCATGGCGCGGGGAGGACCAGCGGCGAGCACACGGAGCAGGAGAACAACACTAAGAGGGCGGGCAGGAGACAGAGGAGAGGGGAGGGTGGAGAGGAGAGAAAGAAGGTAAACGTACAACAACGCGGGCTAAAAGGCTCGGTCGCGAGGGAGGGGCGCCCACCTGGCATGGCCGGGGACCGCCAAGGGCCGCGCCACAGGATGGCGGTGGGACTGGACGAGAGCACCGAGCGGAACCGAGACAGATGGCGATGCAGTGTTGTTGTGCGTGCATGCAGGAAGGAGGGAACCACGCGGAAAAAAGCACGGCGAAAAAAAAAACGCGAACAACACCCCGCAGCACGACAAGGAGACGGGACAGAAAAGGGCGTGTGGCTAGGGCCACGCGACGGCCCCAGGGGACTAGGACAGCATGGGAGGCGGCACAGGAGTGAGGAACGGGGGCGGGAGGGGAGCGACCCGTGCTAGGCGCACAAAACGGTCCCCGGATGGATGAGGATCCAGTGGGCCCGCGCCACAGGGTTGCTGGCGGCCCGGTGGGGTGTAATCACACGGGATGAGGGATGGGATGGGGCCGCACAACAGCCCAGGGGATTAGGCTGGGGCCGCGGTATAGGGGAAAAAGGCGGGAAGGGAGCGACCCGTGCTAGGCGCACCAAACGGTCCCCGGATGGATGAGGATCCAGTGGGCCCGCGCCACAGGGTTGCTGGCGGCCCGGTGGGGTATAAACACGGGATGAGGGATGGGATGGGGCCGCACAGCAGCCCAGGGGATTAGGCCGGGGCCGCGGCACAGGGAAACAGGGACGGGGGCGGGAAGGGAGCGACCCGTGCTAGGCGCACGAAGCGGTCCCCGGATGGAAGAGGATCCAGTGGTCCCGCGCTACAGGGTTGCTGGCGACCCGGTGGGGTATAAACACGGGATGATGGGACAAGGGGACGGGGTGGGGAAGGGCGTGTGGCTAGGGCCGCACAACGGACTGACGGGGTAGGGAGTCAATGGGACGCTGGGAACGGGCCGGTGCCGGGATGAGGCAAAGGGGAATGGGACATGGGATGGGCAGGGAGACCGAAAGCGCCAAGCAACAGCCCCGTGGGATTGGGAAACCAGTCGCCATGGAGTGGTGAACCATGGGCCAACCACGGGGAACCTGACGGCGGGAAGTCGGGAAAATGCCCTGAACTCCGGGACGGCCGTGAGGTGTCTGCAGGGGTGAGGGTTGACCATGAGGTCCCCGGGTCAATGGCCTGAGTACACGTAGGTTCACGCGTGAGCGGGACCTGGGGGAAAGTGGAAAGGGTCGCCCCCTGGCCTCCAGCCGTGGATGGACGACACCCAAGTGCATCCGGGAGCCGAGTGGGTACTCCAACCCGTGAGGGATGGGGAGTGGTGGAATGAGGTTGACAGAGAGAAGTGCTCCACTGTCGGCGAGGGCTATCCACAGGAAACCCGCCTGCAGGCGCCCAATAGGCTGTGCTAGGGGGGTAAGGCCGAGGGATCCTTCAAAGGGTGACCGGCAGGAGCCGAAACCATGAGGGCAGCGACTGAAGGGAGCCTACCGCCGGTCATGCCCCAAGGGAACCTGGTTGAAGTTCTCGGCCGTGAGGTGAGACAGGGGTCGCCAGGGGAACTGATGGTGGAGAGCTCTCCTTCCCGCCAGAGGCGGCCACCATGTAAAACAAACAAGGAGAAGTCAGATTAGGCTGCGGACGCGGCCGCCCTTACCTACCTACCTCCGACCATGGCGGAACTGATTCGCTGTCGACGCCACCGTGACGCCACGTTACAATCAGTTCCCTTGCCGAAGGTTGGGTCGAACACGCCGTACCCATCGAGTCTTAAAGGTACGCACCGCCGAGTACATCGACATTATCAGTGCAAAGAATTGACTTCGACAGCTGTGTGGGCAGCAGCCTTTCGAGAAGACCCACGGACGAAGCACATCTATGAAGTCGCGGTTCCAAGCTCTGCGGCACAACACCAGCTTCGCGATGCCGAGTTGTCCTTCGATGATGGCAAATTCCTCCATTTGTCGACGATGGGCAAACGTGTGCTTGTCCCTCGAACACTGGTGACGTCGATTGTGGCCATGTATCACGAGTCGGAGTTCTATGGCCATGTGTCCGGCACCAAACAGCAGAACCCCGGCCCCAAATAGCAGAACCCCGGCAAAAAAGGTCTCTACACGGTAACTAACCCCACAAAACCTCCGGCATAAAAGCGCCACACAGCAGCACCGGACGGCAGACCTACCTGCGGCACACCTGCAGCATCCGAAGCGGCACATTCCCAACTACAAGCAAATCAGCAAGCAAGCAAGACGTGACCTGAGTCATGGCCCCCATTTCCGCCTGCACCTCTTAGCTACCTCGTGGGCCTGCTCGGCGGAGCCGGAAGCCTGTCCTTCCATTTATGGCTCTGGTCCACCTTCGATGCCTTTACTTCATTTTGATTTGCCTGTGAAGTACAATCGGAATTTCAGCCCAGGGCTGTGAATTCCCGCATAGGGCTGTGAATTCCCGGATGTCACGGATGTTAACCTTTGACCGACCAGTATACGCCCGGACCAAGTCCTCTTTATTGCTTTGTATGCACCGTGCAACTTTTGCTACCAGAAGCTTACAAGCTGAAAACACTGACAAGTGATCTCGTCGCAAACCCAATCCCCGCAAACGCAAACACTTTAAGTATCAATATGGCTATACAGGCGACTCAGTCCGGATTCTTAAAGGTGATAAAACGTGGAATTCAGTGTAATGCAATTGAAAAGCTACAGATCCTGCGACCAATCGAAACTAAACGCGGTACCATTCCCGGCTCGGGACTCCGTCAACGGTAAATTACTAGGTGTCAGGTGTCCTTCGAACCATGGCCCTGATTAAGCACGACTACGTATGTTCGCACCTCCGACACTACGTCGAGCGATACATAATAAGTTGCGACGTCTGTCAAGCGGCGAAATCAAGGCGAGTCGACACCGCCACAGTGCCAAGACCATTACCGGTGCCTGACACCAAATGGCACAGTGTGTCCATCGACTGGGTTTCCGGATTGCTGCCGACCACAAGGGACCATGACGCCATCATGACTGTAGTCGACCGATTCTCCAAGCGTGGAATGTTCATCCCTTGTCGCAAGGATATGACAGCCGACGACCTTATCTCTGTGTTTGTGCGTGAAGTAGTTCGACTGAAAGGATGCCCTCGGCAGACTGTTTCTGACCGAGACAAGCTGTTCGAGTCTCAGGCGTGGAAGGAGTTGGCTCAGCGTTTCAAGATTGAGATGCATCAAACAGTGGCCAACCGCCCTCGAGGCAACCGCCTGGCGGAGCGCAGCAACCAGTCGATCCTCCAGCGCCTGCGTACACACGGCATCTTCGGCAACAACGAGTGGGATGTCGATCTCCTGTTTGCCGAGATTCAGTTTAACAACCTGACATCCAATAGCCTTCGGCTATCCCCGTTCGAGATAGATGAAGAACGAACACCCCATTTTCCATTGGATTTTCCCCGAATGACTTCTCATGCACATGAACCATCGACCGTGAATGATTACATGCAACGAGCGGAACGTACCTTCGATGCTGTGCGTGCAATGCTTGCTGAGGAACGTTGACGCCAGATGCATGTGGTCCTGCAAATGGACTGACACGTTCGAGTGCCTGAAGTCGGTGAACGATGGTGGGTGTGGGTACCGGAATATCGACATAAAGGGAAACTCGATGTTGTCTGGTGCGGCCCTTACAAAATTCTCGAGGTACTGAACAAGGGCGAGAATGTTAAACTCGACATCCCTGCACCCTTCGATGGGTTGCGAGTTTTCAATCGAGACAGCAGGAAGCCCTATGTCCATCGAGAGGGACAGCTGGTGTGGGAGTTCCCGATGCCCCCTGTCAAAACTGGAGAATCTCCTCGACTTGTCAAGATTCTGGCTAGACGTCGAGTGGGATCTAACAAGCGCCGCACGTTCCTGTACCGTTGTGAATGGGATGACGACACATGGTCTTGGGAGTCGAGCAAGGCTCTAGAGGAGGATCCTGTGTACCTTGAGTTTCTTCGACTCCATCCTGAGTAACCTTACTCTTCTCTGCAGCGTGGTTTTTCTCAAAAACTCATGCGCGGTTCTGGGTCGACCGCCGGAGCCTCCGCCTACGGTGCTACATCCCGGACGCCCCGAACTTCCTCTCGACCTCCATCTCCTTGAGCATCACCGTCGGACGTCATCGATGTTGACGCAATCAATGATAACGATGGTGCCAAACCGCCAGCGAGGTCGACTTCAGCTCGCCGCTGTTGGTTGGTAGCATCAGCGCCAACTCGACCGAGTCGACCTCTCGATCCATTCGAACCGCCGAACTACAACCAGTCGGCATATGCTGGGAGCGCGAAAGGAAAAGGAGGCCCCTCGTCGAAAGGAGGCAAGGGAGGTGTGTTCCCTCACGGCGAATGCGCAGGAATAGCAACGAGTGGACGACCCGTCGTTTCAGGAGGCACCACAGGCTTGGAAGTGCTCGAGATAGCCCTGGCCGACTGGCCTGTTCCGGAATCGACCAAGGGAGGGACCCCACCCCGCATGCAGCCGGAACTCTACAAGCTGTATGGGCCCCCGCCCCCGGTCGATGCAGAATACTTTCGAGGCCTGATTGGTTCGATTCTGATGAAGATCTTGCTTGCTATACGGGATACGATGACTGATCCCTTCCTCTGTTCAGCTCCCGGTGTAATGGGCAGCAAGGGCAACACAACGTATTGCCATACTAAATCTCCGGGGGGGGGCATGCAGCGGTGGGGGACCCAGTACAACAGGACCACCCCACATACATATTCCTTGACAGAAAATGGCTGCCTTCCCTGACGGGAGCATAACTGGGGGGCGAGGGATCCGTCAACGCTGCACGGCTGCCCAACAGTCGCAGCCCATGCCAAGCATGGTGGCCCCTCCTGTGCAAAGGGGGAGGCGCGGCACTCCTGCGGGCTGTCCTTAGCCCTTGCCTTACCCCCAAGGCTAAATATACAGGCGTCCTGCCTGAACTTGCAGAGGCATGCCACACCCCAACTACACCCGACGCTGACCAACACTGCCTGCCATGGACACATGCAACGTCAGTGGATAGCTGCTCTGAGCTGCCGAACAGCGACACACAACCCCAACAGACACCCACCCAGCTCGTACAATACCCGCCCCCGCCAGACCTTGTGCCACACACGATGAACCACCCACAATGTGACCCACCACGCACTTCACAAAAACAAATATAAAATAAATGGATCCGAAACATATTTTTTACTCGGCGACTGAGATCGCCTTGGTCGGCGTTCGTCACTGCCGAGTTCCAGATCGCCAATGGGCAGCAGCTCTTAGGACCCCAGAGTTCACTTCTCCTCCTCCCTTGCTGGACGAGGCTCCTTCGTTCCTTCGAACTTCACTTCTCCACTCAACCTTGGTCGTGGCTCAATCCTCGGCTGCCCGCGAAGAACTGCACACCTTCTTGGCGACCCACAGCTCTTCGCCAAATGCTCCTTCGCTGAGCGCTGCTGCTGCTGCTGCTTCGCTGAGCGCTCCTGCGTTGAGCGCTCCTTCATTCAGCGCGCCTGCACTGCACTTATTCAGAGGACGCTGCATCCCTGAGCGCTCCTGCATGGCGCTCCTTGGCTGAGCGCTCCTTCGTTGAACGCTCCTTTGCTCCTGCGCTGAGCGCTCCCTCGTCGCGCTCCTTCGCTCCTGCGCTGAGCGCTCCTTCGTTGCGCTCCTTCGCTCTTGCGCTGAGCGCTCCTTCGTCGCGCTCCTTCGCTTCTTCGCTTCTGCGCTGAGCGCTCCATCGTCGCGCTCCTTCGCTTCTTCGCTTCTGCGCTGAGCGATCCTTCGTCGTGCTCCTTCGCTGCTGCGCTGAGCGCTCCTTCGTCGCGCTCCTTCGCTGCTGCGCTGAGCGCTCCTTCGTCGCGCTCCTTCGCTCCTGCGCTGAGCGCTCCTTCGTTGCGCTCCTTCGCTGAACGCACCTGCACAGCCGCTGCGCTCCTTCACTGAGCGCTGCTGCTGCTGTTGGCCTCACCGCCAGTTCAGTAGGTCCACAGGATGTCTTAGATGACGATTTTGTAACACAACCGATCACGGACCCAAACACCGTTTTGATCCAAGTCATGTTTTCATTGAAATCTCGAACTATTCTTGATCCCAAAATTTTCTTCAAATCGTCAAAACCTTTGATCCCGTCGTAACCCTTTTCCAAAACTCCAAAATGTCGATAGCTCTGTCATACACGTAAAGCACGTACAAGAACGCAAACACCAAACCCCAAAACATACACCGTCTTCTGGGAGTCCATCACCGGAGTCCACGATGTTGATATTTCGCCCGCACCGCTGCGGGGCTCGTCAGGGGGACACAGTGGTGCTTGTCCCCTACATACTATATACACTGTGCACAACAGAGCGAAGACTTGATGCCACAAACCCACAGCAAACACCAGGACGTTCGACCATAACCGTAACCCAAACCAACAATCACGATAGATCAATAATAATCTAAAACTCACGAATCTACAATCATTTCACTCCAAAACATCGTAAATCCTGATCTTCATAATTATTCAGCCACGCTGGCAAATCGCCCTTGCGACGCGACAAAGGCGCGCACGCTGCAAGGCCTGTCCTAGTTGCCCTTGCTGCCCATTACACCCGGATGGGTCGACAGTTCTTGGACATCGAGGCTGAACACCTGGACATCAAGGCCATCCAGGAACGGACCGTCGTGGGGACCGAATACCGGAGAGCCGAATACCTCCAGCTATAACAACAACGATGAGACTGCCCCCAACGACTGGGTCGACCAATGCTGGCAGTCGAGTGCCCCGAAGACGCAAGCTTCTACTCGAACGAACCAATCCGACTCCGACTACTACAATGACAATGATGAACCCTGGCTACTCGAGTCCGACGACGAAGAGGAATATTCGTAGGAGCCCTCAGCATACGGCGCCACACAAAGTTGGTCGACACCACCGCCCAGCTACGATTCTGTGCCGGTGCCAGAACCGCAGTGGCAGCCCTATAACATGCCGCAGTACAACCCTGAAATCGAGACCGTTGAACAACTCCGACACTTGGGTACGTTCGGATTGAAGCCACCCTATCGATTTGGGACACACGAGGACAATCCAATGAAATCGGAATACACCAAGCTCGAAACCATCGGTACTCACTACCGCGTCGAGCGCCATGGCTGGTCAACGAGCAAGGCACGCATTCCTGAACGAACGCCATGCCGCAGTTGTGACGAAGACGAATGCCACTATTTCCGAGTTGGGCAAGACCATCAACATCGACAGTTGGGGACGAACCGCACCATTCCCTTACGAGCTGGCGCGAAGCGCACCTGACACATCTTTCGATGAGCGTGGGAATGTCGGTGGCAAGCCGGGCTACCAGTGGTATACAAACATCGAAGTGGCTTGCCAGAACTTTCGAGCGGCCCTCGTCGACTGGCGACACTGCGACGAAGAGCTCGATTGGGGATTCCGACAAAATCTCTATGAAACATGACTTGCCGAATCAAATTGCTGGACTCAACCGCATGCATCGAGAGATCTCAGGAATCGACGACCTGATAAACGTTGCCGATGGAATCGACCTGATCTTCAGGTATCGACGCCTCTGGACCCAGGACAGGATGAAACGAGAATGTAACTACGAAGCCAAGAGACATTCGCCAACTTGCTTCGGAATGCAGCCAAATCATGGCGGGTGTCTATTTTGTTGTTACACTGGCTACCTAGGGATTTTTTCCTCCTTTTTGGTGTAAATGGAAACTTTTTACCCTAAAAAACTCCGGGTTTCATGCCCCTCTCGTGCTGAAAACACTCCTACACGGTACAAAAGTCCCAAAGTTGGCTTCCCGGGCCTGGGCTCGCGCCAATTCACAAGTTGGCGCGCCAAGTCCGGACTTGGCGCGCGCCAACTGGGAAGTTGGCGCGCGCCAAGTCCGGACTTGGCGCGCCAACTTGCGACTTGGCGCGCGCCAAATGTCCCCCCATCGATCAAACCATCGACTTGCATACCATTGTTGTCACTGGAAATTCCGTCCCTCACCTGCCCTTGCACACTTGGCACGAAGAAAGCATTGTTCCATCTTTTTTTGATTAATGTGCAAAAGACTGCGAATGTGCAAGAAGCTGTCAAATCAATCATATAAATCATATATAGAGGTCACATGCCTTTTTCAGCCTGGACGAAGACCCCCTTATTCTCTATGTACCCCCTTTGCTTCGTCCACGACGACTCCCAAACCGAAAATTTTTTATTATATAACCCCCAGTCCAGATTATCTGAGCGGATCACTTCCCCCCACCCCTTCCGCGTGCGATCCCCCTTGCCCCCCTTCACCCGCACTCTGGCCCCCCGCAGTCTGGACACCCGGCCGCCTTTACTTCCACCTCGAAAGCTGCGCTTTGAGATTTCACATTTCAGGGCTTTGTGCCGCCCCTCTCCTTTGAAGGCGGCAAAAATGGCAATGTGCCCCCACCTGCGGGCCCATCCCAACAGGTGGTCAATCCACAGATGGGCCCACAGGGTGACGTTCATTTCACAGGCCTTATGGGCCTCCCCCATTTTTTTCAATTCCCTTCGCAGAATTTTCATGTCGGGCAACTGCAATGGTCCGGATTTCCAGACGACATCGCTTGTTGCCAACAGGGATTTTCCCCATTGCCGGAAGGCGTCCGTCCAGGACACCTGGACCCCCCCCATGTCAACAACATGCTGCAGGAGGCCCTCCCCCTCCAGATGGTCACACATGGTGTCCCATCCCTCACTCTTCACCCACTCGGCAGCCGCCGTCTGCTCGATTTTCAGGGGCACCTTCTTCTTATCCTTCCTCTCCTCTTCCAACGCCACCCCGGTGGCGGTCCGTGCCTGGATCCGAATGGGATCCAGGAACCATTGCACCCACGTCACGGCCTTTCCCCTTTTCCACCGATGCACCGTGTGGAGGCTGTTCACAAGGGCTGAAAGCCCATTGTGCACTTGCCGGTGCACACCATGCAGCCCATAGTCGGGGGGCCGCTGGGCGGGGCGCACGATCGGGCAGATCATCCCCGCCCACAGCCACTCCTCGACAATCACCCCCATCCCGCAACCAAATTCGTGCAGAATGGTTGCCCGATTTGTCCCACACAGCCAACAAACGGTGGCTGCGGGCTTTTTGGCCGTGAAGGAGGAGCAACCCCCCAAAATGACCTGCGCCTTGGTGTCTGCTATAAAAAAACAAATCACCTTACGCAGGTAACCCCCTTTATCGGGGATTTGCTGCTGCGCCACCTCGGTGAGGTCCGCGTTCAGGTCATAGACCTCGGCCAATTGGGAAATGATGGCCTTCTTCTCGGATCCGCGCAGCAAGATCCAAGAGCCCAAGGGCATATGACTCCCCAGGTCTCCAACGGCAAAATGCACGAAGGAGGCCTGCCAGAGCTTTGTCCCGTCGAAGGAGATGCCCACCCACACGTTGTCCGTCAGGAACGTGGGGCCGTCACGGTGCCACATCACCTATGCCAGAAAACAGGCCGTGTGTAACGGGTCACCGTGAACGGTCGCCGGGAAACGCTTTGGTGCAGGGTGAAAATACCTGCAGTTTCTGCCACAGATTGCATGCGGCCCCAAAAATGTCATTGTCCTCGTCCGTCTGAAAATGGACCTCCGTGACACGGGGGGCGGACAATGCCTTTCGCACCTGCATCAGGGTTCCCCATGGGCGTGTCCATTGGCTGTGTGCCCGGCTGTACTGCAGTTTGCGGAAGCTGTCGCCATTTTTGCGGCTCTCCCACAGAATGGCCGCGGCCAACAGCTCCAAATTGGGGGTGGGGGGTTTGCTCTCCCCGCAAACGAGGTGGATGCGGCGGCGGCCGGGTTTGACGTGTACTTCCCAATGTGGCCCCAAAATCTCCCCCACCGACTTCGCGAAGGCGTGCCAGCCGCGCGCGCCTGTCGCGGTAGTTTGAGGGCGCCAGCTGCTCAAAGGGCCGCTGCATGGTGCACAAACAAAGACCTGCGGCACGTGAGGACGTGGCAGGCGGGTTAGATCATGCAACGGAACGTTGTTGCATGCTCGCACACAGATGGCACACAGTTGGCAGGCAGTTGGCGCGCGCCAATTCAGGATTTGGCGCGCGCCAACTCGTCAGTTGGGGCGCGTCAAGTCCTGAGTTGGCGCGCGCCAAGTGGCAAGTTGGCGCGCCAACTTCCCATTTGGCGCGCGCCAACTCCCCTGTTGGCGCACGCCAAATCAGGATTTGGCGCGCCATCTTACCACTTGGCGCGCGCCAAAACCATGCCCAGCCAGTGCCTGCTCATTTCTTCGACCGCTTGCTGCCCTGACTCTGACTCCCCTCGCTCTCTTCCGCCCGCCTGCGCTTGGGGTCAAGCAGGTGCGAAACCGGGTGCTTGTCCAGCAGGCCCTTCAGCTCCGTGAGGGTGGCCTCTTTGACCCCCATGTTGATGGCCACATGGCGTTGGGCGCTGAGTGCAGAGTGCAACTCCACCGCCGCCGCCTGCAGGTACAGCACATGCTGCCCTTGGTCGGGGTCGGCACTACCCTCTGCCCCCCCCCAAAACTGCACGCACCTGCGCCGTGGCGGTCACCTGCTGCTGCAACTCCCCCCTCTGCTTTTCCCACCCCTTCTCCCGCCGCTCCCACAAGGCGCGCTCACCGGTGAGCGCGTCCTGTGCCGTCTTGCGGGCGGCCTCCGCCGCCTTCAGCTGCTCGCGCAGCAGCTTGTTCTCCGCCTCCAGGCGGAGAATCTCCGCCTTCTTCCGTGCCCCCCCCCCCGTCTCCCGCTGCCTGCGCTGCCTGTGCTGCCTCCCGGGGGGTGGTCGTGGGGCGAGGGCGCCTGGAGCCCCTAGCTTGCTGCTCCGTGCGGCCCTTGCTCTGCAGGGAGGGGTCCCCAGACACATCAGATGCGGCCCTGCCCCCCTTCTCCCCCTTCGGCCTTTTCCCCACGAGCTGCTTCTGGAAGCGGAGCAGAAACGCCTGCGTTGCCTCCTTCAAGTGGGGGGCGGGGGCAATGGCCCGCACGTCGCTCCACTCACACTGCTTCCACCTCTGCAGCTGTCCCAGAGCGTCAATGCTGCAGAGGAGGAGCCGGTTGTGCGTGGAGGGGGGGCGCACCTGCACAAAGGGCACAACGGAGACAACCCAAGGTTGCACCCCCCCCTTCCCCTGCACCACTGCCCAGAACGGGCACTCCACCACCCGGTTCTGTCCCGAACCCCGCCGAATCACCTGCGCCTGGAACAGGCGGCTGATGATCGTCCCCCCCCCCATCGACGACGTCCACCGCCGTCGCCTCGGCGGACGTCACCTTCAGGAACTTGTCGGGGCTGTGCAGGGCGTCCCCGAAGTCCGCCGGTTCCGGGACCGCCGGAACGTCCCAATCCACCACCACCTCAAGTCCCTGCAGCGGTGGGAGGGAGAACCCCAGCAGGGCCAGAACAGCCTGCCAGAGGTCGTCCGGGAGCCAGTGGGGGACGCTGGAGACCGTCGTCTGATAGCGCCCCCCACCTTCCCCGGGGGCCTGGAGGTCCACCTCCTCGAGCATCGACGGGTTGAGTTCCACCGTGGCGAGCTCCGCCAGTCTGGCCCACAGATCCTCGGGGATGATGCGGTCATACTGGCGGTAGCCCGCCGCGGCAAAACCCTCCTCCGTGACGATGGCGGGGTTGGGGATGTCGTGGTTGGCGACGGGGTAGGAGTTGTGGAAGGAGGGGTGGGGGCAACCCATGCCAAGCATGGTGAAGGGGGCGTCGGTGCTGTAGAGGGTGGGGTGGGTGATGTCAGGGATGTGGGTGCGCAGGCGACGGTTGGTGGAGAACTCCGTGGGAGCTACTGCATCCCACGCCTGCACCTTCACCGACTGGTACCGCACGACGGCGTCAGTGGCCCTGCGGTGCGTCCAGCCACTTTTTTTGACTGGATCCACCCACAGCCACTGCTCCTCGGGGTCAAGACCCTGAGGCGGCATCTCCTGCAGGTCGAGAACGTTAACGAACTCTTTTGACGCTGCAGCATTGCACAGCTTCAGGGTCTTGTTGAAGGCCTCAAGGGTGACTTGAGAAAGCTTCAACTCGACCGCGAGCGTCGTGGGGTACCGGCCCATCACGGCACAGCAGAACCTGCTAAGAACCCCCCTGGTCAGGGCGAAGTTAACACGGGTGGCGTCAATTCGCCAGACCAAGTGGGGATTGCCCGGCTGGTCCCACTTGCCGAAGAGGGCGGCCTCCAGGGGTTCGCGGAGGGGGGGGAGCTGGGGGAAGGATTCGGCGTCCGGGGAGGTGAGGGTGTAGGGGATGGGAAAATAGCCCCCGGGGAAGTGCTCGGAGGCGACGTTGGCGATGTGGGCGTCGAGCACCGCCTGCACCTCGGGGTTAGGTGGTGCAGCGGGGGCTGGGGCTGGGGCAGACGTGCGGTCGGTGACTGTCACCTTCTTCCCCTTGCCCTTCTTG
This sequence comes from Eutreptiella sp. 'Long Island Sound 2002', assembly GCA_964036045.1. NCBI lineage: Eukaryota > Euglenozoa > Euglenophyceae > Eutreptiales > Eutreptiaceae > Eutreptiella > Eutreptiella sp. 'Long Island Sound 2002'. The sequence continues at coordinate 39,943,715 of OZ038390.1, forward strand.
GGTTGCTTTGGAGGCATGATAATATGAAATGCCTAGAAGGGAAAGGGAATGCAGAAAGGGTGCAAAAGAAGAGGAAGAATGGGGCACTTGGCGCGCGCCAAAACCGGAGTTGGCGCGCGCCAACTCAAGAGTTGGCGCGCCAAGTTGGCGCGCCAACTTGGCAGTTGGCGCGCCAACTCTTGAGTTGGCGCGCGCCAACTGCCAAAATGGCGCGCCAACTTTGACTTGGCTTCCAAAAAGTTGGCTTCAACCCAAAAAACCCACATATTGCATCATAACAACAAAGCAACGCAACCAAAAGCTGTAAAATATCAATAGTTCCTCACGTTTCATGCACAAGGCGTAGCAACAACACACTGCATAAGTACAAGCAAGTTGAATGCTCTCGACATGGAGTTGACCAGGAGTTGGCGAATGTACAGTATCTGGGGTTGGCTTCGTAGTTACAAAGCTCCCATTGCCGTTTCGATCCTTGGAGTTGTTCGCGATCTCCAGAAGGTTTGCCAGGCGAACGACGGGCTCTTCGAAGATCGAGCCCCCTTTCTCGCGCACAAAGTCAATTTGCTTCTTCGCCGACACCAATTGCGAGGTCTAGGAGGCACCTCTCGATTTGGGTATAAGCGGTATGGGTGCGCTCCACATCGGACACAGGAGCTTGCAGTCCAGCTCCAGGAGTACTCTCCACTCGGAGAACAGACCGAACCCTATGCGTACAACGCCGTCGCACCAGGTGCCCCCATCGACCTTGTCCAGTTGGCAACAACTTACCACACTGGACCCGGACGGCTCGGATACCACGACTTCGATAAGGCAATCCGACGATTTGCTGCCCTTCACTCGACCAGTGAGGAGTATGTCAACCTCTGTCCTTTCATGGACGCCGCCGATTTGGTTCGACGCATGGGTACCTCGAAATACCTCATGTCCTCCTTCGAGGCCGGGTACAAAGGTGGACAACGTTGGCGTCGAGCGGTCGAGTTCCGAAGGGATGTCTATGCTGATGAACGGGAGGAGATCAAGAAAACCAGCTCGCCTGCGAGCCACCCGTTCCACCAGGACCCCGTGGACCACCGGTTTTGTTGGCAGAGTCGAACGCCTATTAGCACCACTTCGACATCCCGTTCTTCAAGTACCTCACGCCGATCCATGATGATTTTAAGACTGCCCATCGACGCAAGGTCAGCTGCCGAGACCAAGTCCTCGCAGCGGTCATTGTTGACACGGCTTCGAGCCTTGTGACTGCAGAAGCGATTCGATTGACTCTGCAGAGTTCCCCCGCTGATGGTCAATATGTACATCAACACCTGGGTGGATTCCAAGAAGAACGTTCTCGAACCGACATGCTTGAGGTCAGTGACCGATATGCCCTTTGGCCCCGGAGTCGATGACGTCAGTGCCATCATTGTTGTGCGACGAGTTTCGATTGCTGACACGCCATGGTGGCGAGTCGATACGCGAACTGGTCAGTTCTGCCACAGCATGGCCGCTGGTACTGGTTCGAAGGAAACCTATCGATGGTCTACTGGTCGACATGATGGGTTCTCCTTCGAAGTCACTAATCGGACCGATCTGTGGAGCGAGGACGCTTGGAAAGCGTCGAACCTTTGGGATTTCTATTCGACCAAGGCACAAACATTGGGACCTGGACAATTTCGTGCGCTTGCCTGTGAACATGTCTTCGTATTCCAGTACAAGTACCCCGTCGACGGCCGACCTGGTGATCCCAACCTTCGATTGCTGAACCATCGATCTGGTGTCCTGATTCAGAAGCGTGCGCTCGAAAGTGATATCCGTCGACACTACACGGGTCATGACACCTTCAAGTTCATGGCTGGCGTCGAGACACTGAAGGAAGTGCATGAAGTATGTCGACTCCAGGGGGATCGTTCATCCATGTTTACGTGGGGCACGGACTGCTGATTCGACATGTCTGCATGCCAAGTAATGGCTTATTCGACAGTCTGGATGCCATTAATGGTATCAACTGCCTTCATATGTCCTGTCCAGTTGACAGATGTATTGGTTGTTTGACTGCTGGGCAACCAGCTTCGATAGCTGTGCCCAATGTTATGGTATGTTATGGTTCGACGTGCCGACAGCCTTGCTGTGGGTACAGCGCCCGTGCAGTGTGCCTGGCGAAGTTGTCTTCTGCAGCTTCCGCCAAGACACAGCCGTGGCAGAGTCGGGCACGGCGTATGAATGAGGCGCTGACGACAGGTATACCATGACTGCACCTCAGTGTGTGAGTTTTGACCACTGTTATGCCTCTGTAGCCAGCACATGTCGAGGTCCACAAATTTTTTTTTCTGGGCCTGCTCTGCAAATTCGACATTGTGACGCCAACCCAGATGAGTGAGACCTCTTCGAGGTCTCAAGGGGGGGGTAGTGTTATGGCTTCGAACAGCAGCAGCGCAGTGAGCGCGCCAGTCGCAAGTCGCAGTCGCAATCGCACTGCAGTCTGTGAATACTAAAGAAGCATCGAATGCCTGTGTGAATGAGCGTTGTAAGATACTTCGATCTCTGAACAGGGTTTATGTCTTCGAGATTGTGTTATTATTGGTGCCCCGTGTAAAGATCCTGCGAGGCTTGTCGATTTGGGATTTTGGATTTTGAGAAACGAAGAGGCACAGGAGTACAAGTCGAATTTCCAGGAAACGAACCCACAACAAAATTGTGAATGTGGTGCCTATAGAAGTTACAGGCGCCCACAAAACTCCTCACGTCGTGTAGACCCTTCTTAGGGTCATCGCAAATCTGCATGTCCTGCAGGGGCTGCATCTTCACCTATGATTTTAGCAGCTCTGTTTTCCCCAAATTCCAAGTCATGCATTTTCAGAACGGCGATATCAAACTGTACACAGTAGTACTGTTGTTTTTGTGTTTTCTCAAATTTTTAACAAAATTATGCTGTCGCTGGAGCTGGAGCCGCTGATCAACTGTCAACAACTGCCGCGTACGCGAGTTTCAGATTCCCGACCGCCGTGTGCAAGAGAAAATCGCCAAAAAGTCCACTTTTTTTCGCAGTTGGAAGCAAAGTAAAGGCATGAGCGTGTCCCCGAGATCAATACCTTGCTGCTGACCTAAAAAAATCCAGATTGGCAGGCACAGATTTTGAGAAATTCACACTTTTCTAGCCAAAAACTACTCTTTTTCATGGTTTTAGGCTCTATGGAGGCCATGTAGAGGGCCTTACAGGGCTGGAAGAGATGGTATAGAGGTGATATATGAACAAATTGTCATCACCATTGGTAGAAGCCTACATGACACGCGATGTTCTGCCTTTATTCTAGGCTATTCATCCCTTTCTCATGCACCATGGGGCCCAATATCCATATGGTTCATAGGTAGGGTTTTGATCACCTATCACCGTCCACACACATGTTTTGGGCTTGGGTTGGTATTGTATGCATTTGAATGATAAGAACTACATAAACTATGATACTATGTGCATAAGAATGGGATGAACGATGAACATTTGAGGTGTTTTTGGCCCTATTTTGCACCGTTTGTGGTCCATTTCCATATGGTTCATAGGTAGGCTTTTGCGTGCCTATCACCGTACACACACATGTTTGGGGCTTAGGTTGTTATTGTAAGCATTTGTATGATAGGTGCTACATATAATATGATAGTATGTGCATAAGAATGGGATGAACGATGAACATTTGAGGTGTTTTTGGCCCTATTTTGCACCGTTTGTGGTCCAAAATCCATATGGTTCATAGGTAGGGTTCTGATCACCTATCACCGTCCACACACATGTTTGGGGCTTGGGTTGGTATTGTATGCATTTGAATGATAATAACTACAGAAAATATGATAGTATGTGCATAAGAATGGGATGAACGATGTAGATTTGAGGTGTTTTTGGCCCTATTTTGCACCGTTTGTGGTCCATTTCCATATGGTTCATAGGTGGGTTTTTGCGTGCCTATCACCGTACACACACATGTTTGGGGCATAGGATGGTATTGTAAGCATTTGTATGATAGGTGCTACATATAATATGATAGTATGTGCATAAGAATGGGATGAACGATGAACATTTGAGGTGTTTTTGGCCCTATTTTGCACCATTTGTGGTCCAATATCCATATGGTTCATAGGTAGGGTTTTGATCACCTATCACCGTGCACACACATGTTTGGGGCTTGGGTTGGTATTGTATGCATTTGAATGATAGGAACTACATAAACTCTGATACTACGGGCATAAGAATGGGATGAACGATGTAGATTTGAGGTGTTTTTGGCCCGTTTTTGCACCTTTTGCGCTCCATATCCATATGGTTCATAGGTAGGGTTTTGATCACCTATCACCGTCCACACACATGTTTGGGGCATAGGAATCTGCATGTCCTGTAGGGGCTGCATCTTAGACGCGGCTGGTTTCCACTAGCCATACCCCACGTCGAAACCCAAATACTCCATCTCCTCTTTCATGAACTCGCACTTTTCGAGTTTGATTCGAAGATGGTTTTCTTGACAAACAATGAAAAGTTGACGCAGGAGAAGGAGTCTAAGCTATTCCCTTTGAGAAAGCTCCGCGGAGCATGGCCGGAGGGCTCAGGGCTGGCATGGGGAAAGGGAACAGAGGGCAGGTATCCCTTCTGTGCGTCCTGGCGGTATGGAGGGGTCGGTGCTGGGGCCTTGCCCTTGGGGTCCATGAGGCACAAGCACGACGGTGACGACAATGAAGATGAAGATACGAACTTGCAAAAAGTTCCAGTCTACAAGAAAATGTAGGCGGATAATATGATACATATAATTCCGGAATGTTCTTCCTGTATAATCTATAAAAAAATCCGATTGTGAAAAAATATTTGGCTGATTTGATTTGCGCACGCGCGCCGGCGATCCCACTAAATCATCGGAACGCGACCATCTCAGCCGCAACAGACACCAGAATTGAATCCGGCGTGTCCATAATATACAGGAACTGTTGGAGTAAACATTTGGGTAGCCTTCCCATATGTAAATGTCCGGAAATGAGCTGAATCTGACTGAATGAGGGTGCATTGACCTGAATTGACCTCAGATCTGCGCGGATGGAGGGTAGCCGCACTTACACTCCCCCTCCACAAACACATTGGGGTGTGTTACCGGGTCAACGAAGGCGTGAGTGTGGCGAAAAGCCGAAAAACGCGCCTCGTAGCAGCAAAATCTGTCTAGATCTGCTCACAATCCAATGGATTGAGACTGAATCAGGGTAAATGACACCAGAATGTACAAGAATGAGACATGGAAAACAACCAAAGGAAACAAAATTAGGTCAAAAGACATGTAAACGTACCTCGAAAGGATACAAAACCGTGTCCTGGTCGAGAATGAGGAGCAATTCAGCAAAATCAGGCAAAATTACACATGAAATGCAGGGGGATTCAAGACAAATGACCTGTTCTGAGCGTTTGTTGCTCTCGCGGGCACGCTACGGTGTCCTCCACGTACTCTACATCGTGTTATTCCCGCTTTTCTCTTGTCGAACCGACAGCATGTGCTCCAGATGGCCAAAATGCATACAGAATTGGCAGGGATTAAGACAATTGACACTGAATTGGGCCTGGATTAAGGAGTCAAAATACACGCAGAGAGCAATTGTTAACAGAGATAGTATATATTCACTATAAAGTGTCCTGCCTAGGTCCGCGGCAGGGCAATTGGAGGAAGCCATCACTAGATCCTACAGAAATCCAACAAACTGACACCACAATGTCCTGGAATGCAGGAATGTACAAGATTAAGGCTAGAATCAGCTGAAATCAGCAATAATGAGTAAACGGAGAGTGGGCAAACGAGCACCACAGCAGTAAACAAGAGTCAGTTCACCTTGGGTAGGCGAGTTTTTATCTCACAAAGCAAGCATCTAACAGATTCTAAGAAAATGTTGGCATGATGAATCATTCATGATGATGGACATGCTGACCTTGAATCCTGCAGCTAAATCATGACAGACTCCGCCGGAGGTTCACGGAAGGCGATAGCCTGTGGGCCATAAGCTGCAACACACCGTATATAACCGTTTTTACAGTGGCGGTGGTGTTTTCGAAGGATAAGTAGGTCAATCTCTTGCTTTCAGACCACAATCTGAACAATTCTGCTGATCTAGAACCTGAATTCGCAAATGAGGCTCACTTTGCTGACGAAACAATTTTCACCTGTGCCACCAGACTCCAGTAGTGTCTGCCTGAAGTCCGTAGAAGCCATATATAAAGTTCCTGAAGAGAACTGACGTCGCGGTTTAGCGAAATGGTAGAAACAAGTCAGTAGGATGCTCTCAAATCAAGACAAAATCGGAGGAATCTCCACAGATGAAGCTGGAAATAAGTCTACCGGCAGCAGAATGAAGCTCAAAACTAAGTTTCTGGTTGTGTTTGGAACACTACCAGACTACAGGGGGTTCCTGTAGGGAGTAAGCGGTTGCAACCTGAGATTTATCTACATTACATCATCTGCTGGTGGTAGAAATTCAGGAATTCCAGTTGCACAGTTCAGATTACCCCTAGTCTGTCCTTGTGGAAGCCTGGCGCTGACATTCCCACACATTACAGCACTACACCGATCATACCAGTAGCGTTCTTACGCTCCAGTAATTAACCGAAGGGGCAACACGCAAAATCTGAAAGAATGAGGGGCGGATGATCAGAATTCCCTCACTCATGACACTCTAAAACAAGTGCTCTCCGCTCCTGGTCTAGCGGATTGAGCACGCAGCTGCAGCTTCGAAGGAGCCAGTTCGATCCCCTTTGGAAGAAGGGGAAGTTAAGAAAAAGACGGAGGAGCGACCGCGCCACGAAGTCACGGCGACTTTTTACGGGGCACTTGCTTTCCGTCCGCAGCCAATGCCTGTGACCGCAGGCGTAACTTCACAGGCGAGTGTTCAGGACTGGATAGGCCATGCCGGAGACATTGGTGGAGTAAGCATCTATAGGGATTCGAACCAACGAACCCTAGCTCAAGAGGCGGCATGCCTGTCCACTATACTGACGAAGGTCCTTAGCACAATCCGGTGTTCGGCGGTACAGAAACCGTTGTAGGTTGACCGCTCGGTACATGTACATGACGGAAAAATGTAAATAAAATCTGAATGAACTCTGTCGTCCGGGGACGCAAAAAAATATGTAAAACCACCTATACCGGCCTCCAAGGGACAGCCCCTTGGCGCTGATGCAGCCCCGGATGCAGGCGGTGGATGGGCGGGTCGGTGCCACACGCAATGGACATGCCTGAGACAAAGTGGGAAAGTGACCCTACTGGGGTTCGAACCAACGACCCCGGTCCGTTGACGAAGGCATTTACCAACTAGAGTAGCACCGGCCATGCCAGTATCGCACAGTCAAAGTTTAACAACCGGCTTCAGACTTACGAGTGCACTCTATCGACCAGCCGTTCCGGGTCTCGAACCTACGACCACGGGCCAGGAACCAAGTGCACTTCCCAACTTGACTGACGAGCTGTATACCGATAAATGGCAAACGAAGTTCAAGCCTCTCATCGGTTACCGGATTGGTACATGAAACCTCTAACTTCTAGTAATCAGCTCAGATCTTCGCCTGTCCGGCTCGAACTGGACTTTTAAAGGCCAGGACGGTTAGTGCACCTTCACCGGCAACACATGACGGCTTCAGTCGCACAAGTCCAATGTAGGCCGATTTTCTCTCTCATGTGGCCAAAGTCATCCGTTCACCAGTAACACCTCAGAATGGAACCTGAAAATACGCAAAAACTTGTCTCGAGACTACAACACACCTGGTGTACTGGGTAGCCCCACAGTCAACCCGAAGGGAATGTAATTGGGCGTGATGTACCAGGGATTTGAAATTTGATTTCAGAATTTGATGAAACGGATGTGAGTGAGTAATGTACAAAAATGAGCTCAGAATGTCTCGGAATGTGGACGAACAACCACTTGGCTCAACGCTGCAGGCTTGCCGCCACCGCGGAACCGGTCCGGTGGTCTTCGTTCACGCACCGGACGCCCCTCATTGCCCTCCTGTGCCTGTGCTGGAGGGGGGCGTGGTGCTTCTGGTCGCACGGCACCTTGAGGCGCCGGATTTCGTGCAGAATGTGCTGGAATCTGTGGCAGAGGAGCTGGATCTCCGTCCAGCACGACGGCCTTTGCTCCGTCCTTTTCAACTACACGGTCTGGCTTGCTCAGACAGTCAGTAAATAGGACCGGAATCTTGGGATGAGCTTGCAGGTAATTTCTGAAACCTGTGGTATAACCATGTACAAAGGAAGAGGGAGGTTCCCAAGTGTTCTCAGACTCAGGGAAACCCTTGTACTTGACAAGAAAACGCCAGTTACCCTCATCATCCTTATAATGGTCGACAAGGCGTTCTACCTCGTAATTACCACCTTCAATCCTGCGTTCGGAAAGCCATTTGGAGGTCCAGAAAAGGGGTTTGACCCTGTCCTTTGGACTTGGAATCTCAGGCTTAAGCCTGTCTCCGCTCACCTCCAACTCCCGATTCACATCCACACGCACCTTAAAACTGTTCTCCCTGATTCGAGAAACAATTTCAAAGGGACCTTCCCACAGGGGGAGAAGTTTGGAGTCTCCCTCCTGGGTAGTTTCGCTCTTGCGGAGCCAAACACGGTGTCCTTTTTCGAGATCTTGTGGTTCTTTTCTGCCCTGGTTGGCAATGCTCAACCAGTCTGCCTGAAATTTCTCAACAAGTCGCTGGACCTCCTTTTCCCCAGCCTGAATCTCGTCGAAAAATGCTGATGCATCCTTACATTCCCGTGGATGATCGTACGGGAGGTTCCACCAGCACTTGTTTCGACCGAAAACAAGCTGATTGGGTGAGTACCCGTGATACAACTCTGTGTTGTGGTACCGGCGGAGCAGGGCGAAAAGGATCTCAAGCCAATCGACATCCTTGTCACTGGCGAGTTCCTTTCGCAACATATTAATTATGGTTTTTCCTGCTCGTTCTGCCGGCAATGCCCTGTGCTGGTGGACCTCACATCGAAGAGGATGGATTCCCAACCGAGCACAAAGGGTTTTCCACCACTCAGAAATATATGCACTGCCTGAATCAGTTAAAATTTCCGAGGGAACATCCCAGCACCCCATTCATGTCTGCGCACACCATTTGGCGGCCGCCTTGCCAGTCATGGCATTCACGTTGCAAGGCAAGACATGAATGTACCCTGAGTGTCTACATTGAATTAATAACACACCATTGATTTTTTTGTTGGTCCAATGGCATTCCTCTCCCTCCAGGTCGCCGAGGTAGAAGAAATCAGAGGTGACTCGGTTGAAGAGTCGCTCGGGTACGGGATGCGGCCTCAGATAGCCCTTAGGCTTGGCCGTAGCAGGCACCGCCACTGCACATTGGGCACATGATGAGGCCACCTTCATGCAGTGGGTGTGCATTCGAGCTCCAAAGAGACGATGTTTAATGGATTTCCAGAGTTTGGCGCCATGGGAGTGAGGAGTCTCCCATTTGTGCCACCAGTTGACAACTCTGGACGCCAATCTGTCAGGCACACACAGTTTCCCATTCATCCACAGTTTTCCGTTGTCCAAAAAATATTCGGAATAAATTCCGTCCTGAAATGCTGACTTTGAAGTCAAATGTTCGTAGATTTCTTGAAACATATTATCGGATTTATATTCTTTGGACCAATCCTTGGTGAGCAGGGAGTCCTTGGGGATCGCCTGGGCAGGTGCCACAGGTTTTCGACCCAATTGATGGACACATCTGAACCGCACCACAGGATTTCGTCGTTTAACGAACTGGGGGGTGGATTCTCCAGGTTTAACTACCCTGAGGGTGTCAACACGCACTGCAGAGCATTGGACATGGGAATGTGGGGGATGATCCTCCATTGTGATATCAATGCAGGGCAATCGACCCTGCCGGACTGAACACTGTAGACAGTTGCGCTTAATCAACTGCCTTTCCTCCGCGTCCCACTCAATTACTAACCCACGGTCTTGTTCAGTCCCATGGATGTTCGTCGACAGGCATGCTTCGGAAGCAGGATATGCCCATCTGCTTAAAGCGTCAGCGACAGTGTTGCACTTGCCAGGAAGGTAAGCCACATGAAGATCGAAAAGACTCAAAAACTCGTGCCATCTAGCACGCCGTCCAGCAGGACCTGACACTGTGATGACATGTTCTGTCGACCAATACTCAAGAGAGCGATGATCCGTCAGAATTTCAACTCTGTTTGTGCCTATCCACGATTGATATTTTTGTAAGGCACAGATGATGGCGTAGGTCTCCTGCTCACGGGGGGACCACTGCATTTGCCTGGGAGAAAGCTTCCTCGACCAGAATGCAAGCGGATAATGAGCCCCAGTTTCTAAATCTTGCTGTTCTAACACTGCCCGAACCGCATACTTACTAGCATCAGTCCTAAAGTAGGAAGGGCGATCGAATTTCGGAACGTGCAAAGTGGCGACTTGGCAAAGGGCGGCTTTTAATTGCACAAACGCCTCATCGCACTCGTCGGTCCACTGCACTCGCACCTTCGAGCCGCACGACCAGCCTCCCTACCAACCTTGAGTAATTCAGTAAGGGGGGCGGCGTACCTGGCATAATCCTTGACGAAAGTATGGTAAAAATTGCAACAGTCAAGGAATCCACGAAGGGCCGAAATGGTCTCAGGGTGCTTCCACTTCTGAATTGCAAGGAGCTTCCCTGGACTCGGCTGGCGAGTCCCATTTTGTAGCAAACTGCCACAGAATTTGACACTTTCCAGGAATAATTTACCCTTCTTGGGACCGCAGATGAGCTGATTTTTGTCCAGAATGTCGAGGACCATGTTCAGCTGTTTCTCATGCAGGTCCACAAGCTCCTGTTCGGTTAAACCATCGCCCACAGTGGCGATTATTATGTCGTCGATATATACGCGAAGCTCAGGGTGCTCTGAAAACAAGAGTTCTTCTATCATCCGTTGGAAAAAGCTCGGAGCATTCTTCAAACCCATAGGCATGACGGTCCACTGAACAGGACCCACTGGACTGCACATGCACGTCAGGGGTCTGGATGACTTCGCCAGAGGCATCTGGTGGAAGCCATGCCTTAGATCCAGGACTGAGAATAGTTTCCCCTTGGCTCTCTTCACGATTTCCTCCTCAATGAGGGGTAAAGGGTGAGAATCAGTCTTATTTTCCGCATTTAAATTACGAAAATCAACCACCATGCGCCAACCATCAATGGTATTCTGGTCTGCTGGGGGCGGTTTAGGCACTGTGAAGGGCGCACAACACCACTCAGAGGTCATGCACGCCTCCAACCAGCCGAATTCTCAGAGATTTCTCTGAATGATGTCACGAAGAATTTCATGCTTCTCGCCATGATTTTCGTAAGGTCGCTGCTTTTTGGGTTTTGCTCCCTCCTTTAGCTGGATGAACGCCTCTCCGTGCTGGCCACGCACTGGAGGGTTCTTGACGAGCTTACCAGAGAGGCTGGTGTCCTTTCGCTCGGCGAAAATCTTTTCCCTTCGCTCATTGCAAAGTTGACTTTCAACCTGTTCACCAGCCACCACCGTAGAGCAAATTTTCGCCAGATCCCGCGATCCAGCAGGCAACAGACCTTAAGGTGTTTCAACGACTGAAACAGAGAGGGATCGACTCCCTCTTGCGGGTATGTCGTGGATGCCCCAACCTGCTGAGCATCTTCCACATCCTCACAGACAAAGGGGTCCAAAAAGGCCTCAAACTTGGGTTTTTCGTAAAATTGTCTGAATTTGACCTTCTTTCGGAATTTTTTTCCCCTGACCAGGTGGGAGATGCGTGATGGATCTGATCGTATTGGGGTCTGACTACAATCAGACGTTCCAGATTCCAGGTTCGGCACCGTATCATCTCCTTCCAAAAAATAGGAAAAATTCGAATCTGAATCCGTACCATGGTCAAGACCTGATTCTGACCCATGGTCTGATGTGCAAGATCCGTCAGAGATGAGACCTCCATCGACCAGAAAAGCAACGGAAGGCCACGGCCGCTGTCGCAGGGGACCAGTGTCGTCCCTGGCGTACAGCTTGACGTCGTGGGGGAGGCGGATGGAGTCGACTGTCATGGCCAAAACATCCTTCCACCATGGTTTCCAATCCCATAGTGGTACGACCAGGATGGCCTGTGTGCGATCCTCCTTTATTTTTTGAACGACATCTCCCAACAAATGAAAAGGGGGGTTTATCCACAGCCTTTTATCCCACTTTACTGCCCATGCATCGTCAGCTAAGCGCTTGAAACGCTTGTTTAACTCGTTGCAAAAGGCATCCTTGGCGGGCACAAAATCGTGGTTCTCCAAAAAATAGGAACATATGTAATCACGCCACTTATCTACAACGCGGTAGTTGGAAGACTTCCATTTGCGCAGTTTGGGACGCTGAGTGTCCCTTCGTCGCTCCTGTAGCAAGATGCTGTAAGCTGTAGTTGCATTTATCTCACTAATCCCTTCATCCTCACCAAAAACTGTGTTCACCCTTCGACTCAAAAATTCTTTTGCGTTTCGGCACCCAGAATGCAAGAACCGAAAGCTGGGAGCTTCCTGCTCTCTCGATTCCAAAATAGAACGTCTGTGTCCTACAGGGGCCACTTTGTTCTGCGTTAAAAATGGATGACCTAAATAAAGGTCGTATCGGATGGCCGCTCTATAAAAAAAATCCTCTAAAACAACATCCTCTACCTTACCTTCCTCCCATAAATCCTGGGCGACCATGTGCGCCTTCAGAAAGGAACCTGTATTCCCTCCTGGAAGAGCATGACCTGAAACGCCTTCCAGGTTAACGGGGTGCAGCGAAGTGTCAACACATTCGTCTGGTAAAAATTTTTCTGACTGAAGATTCACTTCACTACCATTGTCACAAAGACACGTAGCAAGGTGTTTGTTCCCCTTCTTGTCAGTAGCCCACAGATGACAAATGAATTGAGGAGCTCGGTATTTGTTGGGAACACCGATCTCCACAACATTCCTATCTCCATCCGCCTCAACTGGCGGTGGTCCTACAGACAATGCTCCAATGTCCACGATCGGACATTCAGGAAAACGCCTGATTGTGTGTGGGGTGGCCACACAATCTTGGCGCCTTTATTCCTGATAATCTCCCTCGTATTCCTGTTGCACGGTTTCCCAGGAACCGTCCTCGTCCTCCCACTGGTCTCCAAGACCTTCTTCGCCAAGATTCCCTTCTTCATTGGGGGCATCCTGGTCCTCCGTCGTCACATTATTAAAATAATCCTCGTCGGAACCAGCAACTTGGTGCACTGATGCACCACGACCTGAATTAGAGTTCCGCTGACCAGATGATCCTTTCCCTCGTCCACCTTTCATGCCCTGGGAGGTCCCCTTGCCCTTACCAGCGCTCATTCCCTTGTAATGTCCCGAGGACTGGTCACTGGATTGGCCTTTTCCCTTGGAAAAATTGCCTTTTCCACCATTACCCTTGGCAGAAATGGACTTACCATTTCAGTAAGAAAAAGTCACTGCCATGTCTTTCTTGGAGGGCTTGATCCAGGCTAAGCCCCCCTTAAAACCCTTTGTTGATGCTGAGACAAACTTAAGTGTTTTTATCTCTTTTGTTGCCCAAAGTACACTTTCTCAAAGTAACTAGGGTTGTGACCCTAGCCCCCCCATGAAGTTCACCCCTACCACTCAACTGAGCGGAGGTACCTTCCTTCATGGAGGACATACCAAAGTAAATCAGGCATTACATGCTTGTTGGCCTTGGAGGTTAAGCCTAAGTGGTCTCCCACCCCAAGACCCCTATACTCAATTGTTTCTACCACTTATTGTGGTCCTACTTTGTAACTGTTTCTGAATTCAGTTGCTTGGCCAAGTCATTTTCTGTGTGGTCCTGACATCTATGCCCCTCAGTCCTAACCAGCACCATTTCACCCAAAAGAGTGCACATGAAGTGCCTATTGCAACCTCTGAGGCTAGAGTCTGACCAATTTTCTTATAAAACCTTTTGTATTATCCATTTGTGATTGAATCCATGTTCATATACCTGCTTTGTCTATCTGCGGCCCTTCTGTGTTACACTGCATTCCAAAACCAATCATTGATTCGATCCACATTCAGTCCTTGCTCTACTTGCTGCTTTGGTTTGGGGTTTTCAACTACAAAACCTGCAGGAATACATCAAAAGACCTAGGGCATAATTCAAGGACATCTTTCCGGTAGCAGAGACAGTCCCTTGTGACTTTTTGAACCGACCCTGAGAAGAAGTGCAGAACAAAAGCTCAACAACAAGTCCATCATGTCCACGCCAAGCGTTAGGACCTGGCCTATCCGAACTGTCCAAGTACAAATGGGCAGCGTGGTCCACCCAATGAGTGAACCACCACACCGAGCTCCACATCATCTCAGTGGCGCATCTGGGTCCCAAGGAGATCCAGAACGCAGAAGGGCGGAAGAGAATAAAGGCCTTACCACCGAGGCCTTAGCAGCACACGGTGGAGACAGCTTCAGTCACCTCCACAGACGTGTGGCTGCTTCAGTATCAAGATCCAATTGTCCAGCTTCATCCTCAACTGCCATTGAAGGACCTGAGGAATATGAGAAGCTGAAGATGAAGATGGATGAGTACATCATGCATGAGGAGTACTATAAATCCATCCGTGGGGAAGATGGAGAGGAGCCCTTGGCTGTACATGGATCCAGACCACGTACAGATCTAGGGTCCTACGCACACTCTGGTCCTCCGTCCACAGCATCCCTGCCAAGACGACTACGACCTGAGTACCCAACCCCAAGGGCTCCCGAAGTGGGCCCAACACGAGTCGAAGAACATCATCCAAGGCCAACCTACGGTGCCCTGGATCAAACGGTCGAGCTGTTGGCCAAATTCCTGTCTGGATCAGAAGATCCAGATGTGACGGCCTTATCAGAGGCCATTAAGGCTAAACTGGGTATTGCAGAACCCTTACCCAAGCCTGAGTTCCTCTCTCTCTCTCCAGGGCTGAGTACCCTGGCCGAAGATCTCAAGAGATCGAGGGTCTCAAGGCTGTTGCCTAAGGTTACCTGCCCCAGCCCCTTTCACCCCCGTGCCAGGACTGTGCCTATGGCGGATCTACAGGACGTGCCTGTCACAGAGAGTGAGAGAAGAGGGCTGTCAGCCCTGGCCCCTCTTGCCGGCGTGTCGCCTACAGGCCTAACTCCGGGGGGTGGGAAGACGGGCAGACCAATTGCCCAGGCGAACATCCAGCTGGAACTGCCGGAGTTCGACCCCAAAAATCTGCCTGAATGGGCAGAAGAATTTGCGGAGTTCCTTTTGTTGACTGGCCAATCCCATGTGGATGTGGCCACCAAATGTTCACTGCTAAAACGCTCTTGCAAAAAGAAATTTTTGCAAAAACAGGTCAAACAGATTGTGAAAACCTGTTCTACCTGGGCAGAGGTACTCCTGAGGTTAGAGAAAACATTTCCAGTCTATGAGACCGACCTCAGCTTACGCACACAGATCGAGGAGCTACCTATGCTCCCGGAGTTTCCATCCGCTGCGCAAATTTCTGAGTATGTGTGCGACTTGGAGTACTTATTTTCGAGGATGAATGTGGGCTCCTACGGAGCCACTGAGCCCCACCTGTGGCTCATGAGTAAGATCCCCCAGCGTACGTGGGATGATTGCCGCTCCACCTCTGAGAGGAAGAGCAGGACCCACTCGTATGATACACTGGTGGATCTCTTGATTGAGCTCGCTCTTGAGAGAGAGAACGACTCCCACATGGAGAAGTTCCTCAAGAAGCATTTGGGACGAGGTGGTACCCCTACCCCCGAACGTGGCGAAGGGAAGGGGCATAAAAATCCCACTAACACTAACCAGGGAGGTGGTAAAGGGAGGGGCAACCTACGTGCCATGAACGAGGTTCCAACTGATGCAGGCACACCCCCCCTGTTTTACTGCCGACCTGTCAATGACAAGGGGGGACCTTGTCACGCCTCTGACTGCGATCTCCGCAGTGGCTGTATGCTGCAGATGAAACGTCAGCAGCATACTAAAGATGGGAAAACTGTGACCCATCAGGACCACTTCAGGTGTACCATCACCTGTGGTTACTGTGGCAAACGTCGTCCCTATGAGGACGAATGCCACATCAAGAAACGCGAGAGTGACAAACTCAAGCGTCAGGAGGCGGAGCGCCAGAAGACGCCCGCCAGAAATCCCCCGAATGGGGATAAAGGTAAAGGAGGTGGCAAGGGGGGTGGAAAGACTGGACCCCCTAACCCCCAGAGGCGGTCATCAGCGCCCGTTGCTACACCTACTCCTGCTGCTACACCCGCTCCTCCCGCAGTTGTCTTTCAGAAGCGCCCCCAAGGGGATAACGCTACCCCTGAGGGGAATAATTCTAAGAAGAGGCGCTTGGCCTGGATGGCCAAGTCCCTCATGGCTGCTGGGGTGGATGTGAAATTCCCTGATGAGGAATAGGGGGGCGGCTCCGAAGAGGAGGACTTGGTTTTCTGGATCCTCGTGAAAATCGGGGATCAGGTTTTTCGAGCAGTGCTTGATACCGGCGCAACCCTTTCCATAGTGGCCCGGCGCCTGCTTAAAACTTTCAGGAAAACTAAGACCGTAGCCATAAGAGTAGGGGATGGGCGTACCATCCATTCCCTGGGGGGGGTCGATGTGACCATATGTCTGGGCGACGAAACCGTGACCCAACACTGCAGAGTGTTGGACACTGACGCCTTTGACATCGTCATTGGCACCGACTTTCTAAGACGAAACCCCCAGGTAAAAATGCTGTCCCTACAGCGTCCTTACTCTTTGCACTGCGACTTTGGCAGTGGGCTATTCTCCGTTCCTTTGGAGCTGTCAGGACGAAAAGAGTCTGGGCTGCGCTACGCAGCCAAGACGAACTATCGTACTGAAAATTACCAACTGGCCCGTCATGTTCTCGAAAATGGACTGGCGGCCCTTCAGGTAAACCTGGATGAGATCCAGGTGGAATTGTTTGCGAGCCAACAACAGCACATCATGCAGTTGTACTGCTCGAAACAAATGAACAATGCTTTCTGTTTCTTCTGGAAAGCAATGGGCCTAGCGTATGCTAACCCTCCCTTCTCCCTGCTCGCGAAGGTTCTAACCAAGATCGCTTATGAGGGAGGAAGGGTTGTTATGTGCACCCCTGACTGGGGTTGCTCTGGTGAACATGCTTACTGGCGCCGTATGCTTGACCGAATGACCGTGGGAAGAGTGCAACTCCCCGACGGCCCCATCTATGTGCCTGAGGACTCAGACACAGCTATGCAGGCCCCTGAGTGGGCCAGTTTCCTGTCCATCATCGATGGATCTCTCAATCCTGTACCCCTGTGTGACCTGGACCAGGTGCTACTAAAAGAGGTCATGGCCGAAAATCGTGGCCTGACCCTTTATGATCTCAAGAATCGATCTCCTGAGCACCTATCTGCCACACTTACAGGGTGTGAGTCTCCTGATGACTATCTGGAACCTGCAGCTGTAAAAGAGGATGCTGACGACCAACTGTCTGAGATCGCCAACACTATTCCCTCTGTTGATCCCAGCTGTGTTGACCTAAAACATAGTGCTTTCCTGGCCCAGCTGTTGCTAGAGGAGGTAGATCTAGAGTCAAACTCTGAACCCGCTTCCTCTGTTGGGAAACCAGTGCTACACATGCAGCCGGCGCACACAGATGAACCCGTGGCCCGGAGTACTGATGCTCTGGCACGGCCTGCTGCTAATAACATGCCCTTGTCTGAGCATGACACTCAAGAACTCCGACGGCTGTTGTACCTGAAGGCCGAAGGTATTGAGCGCCAAGAGCGGCTGCAATACCTCAGACAGACCTGGAAATACTCCATCTGGTCTGAGGAGGACGATGAGTCCTATACGCTGCCTGATCCTGAGATACCTCTAGTGTATTTTCTACACTATGGGCAGCAATGTCCCCCTGAGTGGGACGATGGTACTGTACCTGCCGAAACTGCTGATCGGCATAAAAAGAAAGAACATGGAAAAAGCAACCTCCATGCTGAGGAGGATTTCCTTCAGAAAGTGGAGAGTCTTAACCTTGACCCCCGCCTGAAGAAACTGCTTATAACCTATGAGGAGGTGTTCGGCGCCTTGCCGCCTCCCCTATCTTGTAAAAAACTGGTCCAGATGGACCTGAAATTGAAACCAGAATTTGAAAAGACGCGAGTGAGGCGTCGTCCCTATCCCGCTCCACAGGAACAGGTTGAAGAAATCGAGCGCCAGATCCAAGAATGCATTGATGCTGGCCTCGCTGAAGAGTATAAACATGGGGACTATCCCCATCACTGCAGCCCTTGTTTCCTTGTTGCTAAACCAGGGTCGACTGCTCTACGTCTTGTGGTAGACTATGGTGAGGTCAACAAGAAAACCCAGAACCACTCAGGGAGTATTCCTAACATGGAAAACACCCTGGAGCGTATTGCCAAATGCAGGTATAAGACCAAAATGGACAAACGCTCTGGTTTCTGGCAGGTTGACCTAACCGCCGCAGCTCAGGAGCTGCTTGCCTTTATAACCCCTAAGGGTCGTGTCTTCAAGTGGAAGGTTATGCCTTTCGGGGTGGCTAACGCCCCAGCGCTCTTCCAGGAGCTTATGAACAAAATTTTGTACATACTGAGGCGCAGGCCTCTAGTACAAGAGTTGATTTCTCGGGGTGCAGAAATGGAGGCTCACATCGACGACGTGAGTTTGGGTACTAATACCAAAGAGGACCATGTCCTTCTCCTCCGTGAATTCTTCACTGTCTGTCAAGAAAACCATCTCCGAATCAAACTCGAAAAATGTGAGTTCATGAAAGAGGAGATGGAGTATTTGGGTTTCGACGTGGGGTATGGCTGGTGGAAACCAGCCGCGTCTAAGATGCAGCCCCTACAGGACATGCAGATTCGCGATGACCCTAAGAAGGGTCTACACGATGTGAGGAGTTTTGTGGGCGCCTGTAATTTGTATCGGCGGCACATCCACAATTTTACTTACTCCTCTGCACCCCTCACTGACCTGATCAAGAAAACTACTCCCTGGAGATGGACCTCCAGAGAGGAAGAGTGTTTCCAGGAGTTGAAGAAGAAGATTGCCTCCTCCAACTGCCTGGGAGTGCCCCGCCCTGAGGGCGAGATAGTCCTGATCACTGATGCCAGTGATGTAGGGGGGGGAGGTACGATCTACCAATGGCAGGAGCTTAACCCCGCTGAACTAACCCACTGCCATTATCGTACTACTGGACTGAACCGTGATGGTTCGTTGAAACATGACTATCCTACCAGTGAGTGGCGACTGGTGCCACTGGGACACTGGAATTGGAAATGGAACCAAGCGCGTTCCAACTACAGCACCTATGACCAGGAACTCCTGGCCGGTATGTTGGTGCTATCGTCACAATCCCGACTCCTGGAATCTAACCCTATTGTCTGGCTGTGTGACCAGGAGCCTGTGAAGTCTTTTCAGAAGGGCCCCCCACCAGAAAAAGCGAAGCTAAAACGGTGGTGGACTTACCTGAGCCAGTTCAGGCTGACAGTGCATCATATCCCCGGGATTAAGAATGAACTGTCTGACTATATATCGCGCAACAACTTCGATGCGCTTATTGGTGAGAGCTCTGAGGCGCTCGCCAAAGAGGCTTTCCAGCGTATGGATGTCCAGCTTGACCTGTCCATGCGCACTGCTGGAATCCTGGAGGGTTGGAGTCTAACCGACTATCAGTCAGAGTATGAAGAAATTCTCCAAACCCTCAGCACTGGTCTCGAACCCCGTGTCATTGACGGGCACCAGTGGTATAAAAACAATCAGTACCTCTTTTACGAGGACCGAATTGTTGTGCCTGAGGCACGACTGGATGGGTGCCTACAGTGGTCCCATCTCAGTTCTGGTCACACTGGCGCTAATCGCTCAGTGGACTTCTTCCGTGAGTGTTTCTACTCCAATCTAACCCTGACTGAACTGAGGTCGCGTATGCAGACCATTGTGGATGCTTGTGGCTGTCATGCCAGCAAGCAGAGCGACAGTAGGGATAGGGGGCTGATCTCCAGCTTACCCATACCCTATTGTGCTAACTCTCTTCTCTACGTGGATTACATCCACGGCCTACCACGCTTTGGCGGCTATGATAGTTGCCTCGTGGTCACCTGTGGTCTATCTCGCTTCACCCGTGTGTTCCCTTGCAATAAGAAAATCACAGGTGAGCAGACTGTAAAAATGTTGGTCGAACAATGGTTCGAACCCTATGGAGCACCTAAACAGGTGCACTCTGATGAAGATGTACGCATCCGCAGTGACACTGGGTGGTACAAACGAGTGCTAAATGCCGTCAACGTGGGGGTAACCACAGGTGTGCCCTACACTCACACGTCTAACCCTCTCTGTGAGAGACAGAACCGTGTGGTGGAGCAAAACTTAAGAATCCTGATGAAACAGGAGCGCACCAAGGACTGGGTACGCCTAGTGCCCTGGGCAGTTCTGTCCATGAACTCACAGCGGAGCTCTTCTACGGGTTTCACCCCCCACGAACTGTTCCATGGAGGACGACCTGCTTGGTTCTTCAAAACTCCCTTTCCTGAGGACTTCAAGAGCCCTGTGGGAGATTGGCTGGAACACAAGCAGTCTCTGGCTAACCAGGCTGGTACTAACCTGAGGCACATTCGTGACCGTGAACAGAGCCGACGGAACCGCCTACGGCGACCTGCCAGCTTCAAGGTTGGTGACCTTGTTTTGGTACACCATTCACACCTACCCTCCTGGCCACGTAACTGCCTACAGGACCCTTACTTTGGACCCTATCGTATCATCAGGATAGATGGATCCAGGATCCATGTCAGGTGCAGCCCACGTCTAGGTGGTGAACTGCTATGTGCACCTAAGCAGTTGAGGCACTATCACTCCCCTGACGACTTGTCTTGGGATGAGTGGCGCCTCAGCGACAGTGAGGTCGAACGTATAGACCTAGAGAACGCTGCCAGTCCAGAGGAGGCAGACGAACTCGAAGAGATGACTGCCGATGAGATGGCAGTCGATGGTTACTACGTGGTTGCAGGTATTGCTCGCCACGAGTATAAACAGGGCTGGAAATTCCTAACCCTGTGGGATGGCTATGGGTTGTCCGAGGCGACCTGGGAACCTATGTCAGCCTTCATACAACCAGATGGGAGTATCAACCCCATCTTCCGCACTCACCTCGTTGAGAACAACGAGGGTCAGCTCCTAACCCGTGCTGAGACTATGTCCCAGCGTAAGAAGCGAAGCTAATTACCCTGTGTCAGTCTACTGACAGGTGCAGTGAGCACTCTTCTGCAGTCGTGCCTGAGTATGGGTGTAAGAGCACTGCACTGACTCTGTCTGTGCCCTGCAGACCCATGCCGATGGTTCCCAGCGTGAGCCAGGTGGCCGCTTATCAAGATTGCAGCCACCCAGCGAGTGTTTGCCTTGTTGACGATGTGTTGCATGGGTACTGCCCTAATGAAATGACCTTGGTGAGCCAACGAAGAACGGTGGCTTACTACACCAGGGGGGGATGACAAGCAAGGTGTTATGAGGCAAGGTGTGTCTTCCCTCCTTGGGGACAGGCGAGCCCACAGTTAGGACCCCTGACTGGTCCAGACCCATGGGGTTCTACCCTTCCCTACAGGGTTTACCATACCCCTAAGTGTGCTACGTATGTCTGTATGTGTCTCACTTCTCTCCCCAGCGTGGCTCCCGGAGACCGGGCTTCGCTGACGTCGGACCGAAGGTCCTAATCAGGTACTATTACCACTCCTATGGCGCCCAATTTCTGTGCTGGCGCCTATCCTCGGGGTGTACGGCAAAAGCCCTACCTACTAAGAGGGGAGGGGTGGCCAAGTGTGCTAAGGGCATACAAAACGCCCATTTTTGCTACAGGCCAAAAGCTAACGCACTCCCCTGCCCACGAGGAAAAGCACGCGGGACAGGAGACACCACTACACTACACTCACTAACGCCAGCACGGGCCTTCGAAGGCAGGGTGAGCACTCAGCACTTGCACTCACCTCCTGCCAGGCCTGCTGACCCTAACCCCTACACACGCTACTTGGGGCTGCTGTTGAGGAAGACTCAGGCCCTAGTGGCCCTCCTGTGAAAAGGACAAGAGAACACAGCGCTCCTAAGCAGCTGTGGCCTAACAGGGGACGCCACCACGCGTTTCCCCTGCTAGGGCTTGGAGGGAAGGGGTGCTCTCGTTGCGTGCACAGCGCAGATGTCGTTAAGGTCGAACTGCCCTCGCCAGTACTGGCTGAGGCACAGTGATTTGATTTGTGATCAGCGCCCCTGTTTTGCTGGGGCAGAAAAATGGTAGCCGCCGAAGGCAGCTGCTGCGTGCACCAATCACCCTTAACCTCTCCCACCTGTACAAAAGAGGCAAATGAAGGGGCGTTTGCGACTGAGGAACCAAGCCACACTCCAGGTATTATACCCTTCTCAGTGTGACCTATAATACACTGTTCGCAAACACGCTGACGGATCAGCTACCCCTGTCAAGCAAGCAAGCTTTAAGAAACTCCTCGGGTTCTCTTAAAGAACGTACCGAGGAGCCTCTGGGTAACCTAAACAAGGTTTACCGTGCGCAATTCGCGTGGCCTACCCTTTAATGCATCATGTGCACGCAGGGAAGGGAGGCTGAACCACTGACTCAACCAGGAGGTGAGCTCCTCCTGGGCTAACCTACCTTACTCACCATGCATCGTGTGAATGCCGAATTGGAACGAACACAAAACAAACCTAAGCGTTTTAAGCAACTCGACTTTAACGACACGGCCGCACACGAACAAACGCTTCTGTACTTACCTGTGAGGAAGAAAACAAGGGTGAATTTCGGATACAGGTAAAGCGTAACAGCGTGTGGATGCCTCGATTAGGCACATGCATCGCGAGCACAGCGCATATTCTAACCCTACGTGCGCACTGCGCGCTCCATTCGCATCACATACCTTTCATTCCTGCTTTCACCTGTGCAGAGCACGAGAGATGAACACCCGACCCCCCAACGAGCACAGCGTTGACAACCCTAACGTTTTGACGGAACAACCAACACAAACACAATGCGTGAGTGTGAGGTGACACAGACATACCTGAGAGACGGGTTGTTGAACTGCTCGGTGGTGAAAGCTGAATTTGAATGCTTTACTCTGAAGTTTATAAAAATTTTGATGCAACTGTGCAAAAATTTTCTTTAAAACTTTAAAAACTACGGCTCATACCTTCTTTTCCAAAAGCCGTTTTCGCTTGCGCAACCCTTTTCTTGGCGTCCGCTTCCTTTGCGCTTGTCTGCAACTTTAAGTTATGTGTAAAAATGACGATTTCCCGCGTGGTTTCGTCGATTTTCAACGATTTCACTTGCTAAATCGCAACCCCTTCCGCAAAACCGCAGGAATCACTCCCTGCTGGTTCCATTTTCTATTTTTTCCAGCTCCTGGGGGTTTGTGTCCTCCATTGGGAGTATTGCTCCGCCCTGGCCCTTGGTCAGGACGTATACTAAAACGCTGTTTATACGGCGATAGCCGTCCGCATTAGAGCGTTCAACTGTACCCTAGTAGGCAAGCACATTGGCTCTAGGGAGGGAGTCCTGGGTTCAATTCCCACTGCCCCCACACTTTTTCCAAAAGTTTTCGCCGCACGCCGGCGACTTTTGAGGAATGCCCCTTCGAAGGGACATCATTCACGGTACATTACACTGTTTTTCAAGGGTCCCTACAGTGTGATAGGCTTCTATGAAGTGATGAGAATGTTTTTGGTAAGTTTAATGCATTTTTTGAGGTAATTTTGGGAATATTTGAGCCTTTTTCCTTGGTCCTACTAGCTTAGCTAACTAGTACTCCAGGGGGGAGTAAGAAAAAGTCACTGCCATGTCTTTCTTGGAGGGCTTGATCCAGGCTAAGCCCCCCTTAAAACCCTTTGTTGATGCTGAGACAAACTTAAGTGTTTTTATCTCTTTTGTTGCCTAAAGTACACTTTCTCAAAGTAACTAGGGTTGTGACCCTAGCCCCCCCATGAAGTTCACCCCTACCACTCAACTGAGCGGAGGTACCTTCCTTCATGGAGGACATACCAAAATAAATCAGGCATTACATGCTTGTTGGCCTTGGAGGTTAAGCCTAAGTGGTCTCCCACCCCAAGACCCCTATACTCAATTGTTTCTACCACTTATTGTGGTCCTACTTTGTAACTGTTTCTGAATTCAGTTGCTTGGCCAAGTCATTTTCTGTGTGGTCCTGACATCTATGCCCCTCAGTCCTAACCAGCACCATTTCACCCAAAAGAGTGCACATGAAGTGCCTATTGCAACCTCTGAGGCTAGAGTCTGACCAATTTTCATATAAAACCTTTTGTATTATCCATTTGTGATTGAATCCATGTTCATATACCTGCTTTGTCTATCTGCAGCCCTTCTGTGCTACACTGGATTCCAAAACCAATTATTGATTCGATCCACATTCAGTCCTTGCTCTACTTGCTGCTTTGGTTTGGGGTTTTCAACTACAAAACCTGCAGGAATACATCAAAAGACCTAGGGCATAATTCAAGGACATCTTTCTATTTCCATTTTTAAAATTTTCTGGAGAGCGTCCTTGGCTGGATTGGCCCTGGTTTCCCTTGCCTCCAGAAGTCTGCTGGCCTTTACTGCCTTTACCTTTTCCGCTGGGCGTCGATTGGGGATTTTCATCCACCTTCTTGACAGGGGCTTTGGGCGGATCCTTGCTGGCTTCTTGTGCCACTCTTTCCGCATCGGTCTTATTCCACCAATGATTCTCAGTGGAATGCGACTTGGCACGGTTGGTGCGACCGAAGGACAAACAAATGGCACAATCTTTCGACTGCGTGTTATTTACATTCTTCTGATTCCCACCTTTAGAGGGGGGATTTCGGCTCAATCCTTCATGGAATTGCTGATGATTGGCATCCGCCAATTTTTCCAACTCCTCCCACAATTCAGTGGGCGTGAAGCTGAAAACCCACGGCTTTGCCACGAGCCGAGTTCCTCCAAAGGAGACGCCTTGGTTCACCACTTCATTGAAAATATCTCTGTCCTCCTTCTCCGCGAATTTCAATCTCCAAGCACCGTCCTTTTCCTTACACTTGGAAACGTTAGTGGGCGAGAACTTTTTAAGGGCATCTCTGACCTGAAAACGATCTGAGCCCTTAGGGAATCCCGTGACTTCAGTCCACCAGGATTTCACCTTCTCGTTGGACTACTCCTGCCTCAGCGATGCAGCCGTGTCAGCAGGCATTTTCGCGGAGATGATGGCCTTTAGTTCGCCATGTAACAGATCTTCCCCAGCACTCTCAGCCTCATTCACCAGATTTTCAAAGCGGAGTCGCTTGTTCTGAACCTCGCGGAGAATGAGTTTGGGAATGTTCGGGAAAGAGGTGAGGAGGGTTCGGTAATGGTCTTCAGGCAACCTACTTCCTCGTCCCTCAAGCAGAGCAAACAATTCACTGTATGTGAGTGGGTTAGAGGAATCAGCCCTATCAGTGTAGGATTTAATCGACGTATCACGAATGGGACCCTCTAAACACTCCAGAAGAGCATCAAGCTTCTCGTCGTCTCGAAGCTTGTTCTTGCCAACCCACAGAGAAAATTCTCTTTTAAAAACAGCCCACCGGCGAGGGTTGCCATTGTATTTTGGTTGTTTTGCAATGGCTCTCAGTTTAGCCCTCACAGGGTTAATAATGTCCTCATTGCCGCCACCACCCGCCAGGATGGGATTGACCTGGGCAGCACCTGAGACGCCGGCGGCGCCCAGAAGACTCTGGGCGAGCAAGACCTGAGCCGCAATCATGGGATCAGTGGATCTTTTCTCCGCCAAAACTTCTGTTTTCTTTTTGGTCCTCGCTTCTGAAACACGCTGAGGATTTCTACTCTCAAAAACTCTTCCTTCTTTTTTTTTCACGTTTTTTCTTTTGTTCTTCCGCTCTGGAATCTGTGGTGGGCACGAGTGAAAAAACTTCAGTCGCTTCATCGGCTACAGAACAGGTAGATCCGACTGGCGGATCTGGCAAATGAGAGGAGGAGTGAGCGAAAGATCTTCCCATCGAAAAAAGGTGGAAGAGTTTTTCCTGATTAATTTTAATCGCCTGATTCTCAGCAGCGAGGGTGGCGATTTCTTTCCTACACGAGCAGTGGTGGGCACAGGACACATGAGAGGCGGTTTCAGACCGCGATCCAATTGATTCTGGCCTCCTTACCACGTCTTCTTGCTCGTTCAGCCAACTCTCGATGGTGTTCGCGGCAGGCAGTTCTTGAGATTCCTCCTGCGCCACCTTGAGAAAGGCTTGCTCCAACGCCGACTCCAGGGACACCACATCGACCTCCATCGTCTTGGCGGTGGACTTGACTGGCACCGGCGGATGTTCTCGGTGAAACCTGCAGTAGCAATGGTGAATTTGCAGGCACCATTGGTCATACAAATCCAGTCGCTGTAGGCTTTCGATCTTCTGGAATTTGATCCTCCAGCGTTCCTGGGACTCCTGGATTTGAGTGTCCAACTTGGCGGAGACGGCCTGCTCGATGACGTTCTGGAGCAGCAGGTCGATTTCCGCAGGCGTAGGTGTCATTCTGGCGGGCATCTCTCCTGGTCCACTTGCG
Source organism: Eutreptiella sp. 'Long Island Sound 2002' (assembly GCA_964036045.1). Classification (NCBI taxonomy): domain Eukaryota; phylum Euglenozoa; class Euglenophyceae; order Eutreptiales; family Eutreptiaceae; genus Eutreptiella; species Eutreptiella sp. 'Long Island Sound 2002'. The sequence continues at coordinate 39,970,256 of OZ038390.1, forward strand.
ATCGGCGGATCTCGATGCACATGCATGCTTTCCTTGGATGGGAGACGAATGTCGTCCTCCTGACTCGATGAGTCTCCACCCAAGGAGCCGTACACTCCGCTGGGACCAGCGCCCGGTGAAGGACCGCTTGGGGGCCCTGATTCTCAACTGGGATCGGGACTGAGCTGGGGTGAGGAATGGGTATGTACCTGGGGCAGTCAGGATTCCGGCAAGGAATCCCTAACTCTTCGGAGAATGTCGCAACTATGCAACATTCTAGGCCGTCCTCTGGGCCATCTGGATCATCTAGATCGCAGATGCTCTCGTCATCACTGTCCGGTGGGTCGGACTCGTACTCCATACCTATAACCTCGAGGCTGAAGGCTGCTCTGCTACCATCTAAGCTATTCCCTTTGAGAAAGCTCCGCAGAGCATGGCCGGAGGGCTCAGGGCCGGCATGGGGAAAGGGAACAGAGGGCAGGTATCCCTTCTGTGCGTCCTGGCGGTATGGAGGGGTCGGTGCTGGGGCCTTGCCCTTGGGGTCCATGAGGCACAAGCACGACGGTGAAGACAATGAGGATGAAGATACGAACTTGCAAAAAATCCCAGTCTACAAGAAAATGTAGGCGGATAATATGATACATATAATTCCGGAATATTCTTCCTGTATAATTTATAAAAAATCTGATTGTGAAAAAATATTTGGCTGATTTGACTTGCGCACGCGCGCCGGCGATCCCACTAAATCATCGGAACGCGACCATCTCAGCCGCAACGGACACCAGAATTGAATCCGGCGTGTCCATAATATACAGGAACTGTTCGAGTAAACATTTGGGTAGCCTTCCCATATGTAAATGTCCGGAAATGAGCTGAATCTGACTGAATGAGGGTGCATTGACCTGAATTGACCTCAGATCTGCGCGGATGGAGGGTAGCCGCACTTACAAGGACATGGTACTCTTGGGTGATGGTACCCAAACTCACGTCATCGATGTGGGCCTCCATTTCTGCACCTCGAGACATCAACTCCTATACTACAGGTCTGCGCCTCAGTATGTACAAAATTTTGTTCATTAGTTCCTGGAAGAGGGCTGGGGCATTAGCCACCCCGAAAGGCATGACCTTCCACTTAAACACACGACCCTTAGGGGTTATAAGAGCCAGCAGTTCCTGAGCTGTGGCGGTTAGGTCTACCTGCCGGAAACCACTGAGTTTGTCAATTTTGGTCTTGTACCGGCATTTGGCAATACGCTCCAGGGTATTTTCCATGTTAGGAATACTCCCTGAGTGGTTTCGGGTGTTCTTGTTGACCTCACCATAGTCAACAACCAATCGTAGGGCAGTCGACCCTGGTTTAGCAACCAGGAAATAGGGACCGCAGTTATGGGGGTAGTCCCCCTTCTTATATTCCTCCACGAGGCCAGCATCAATACACTCCTGGATCTGGCGCTCGATTTCTTCCACCGGTTCCTGAGGAGCGGGGTAGGGACGACGCCTCACTCGCGTCTTCTCAAATTCAGGTTTCAGTTTCAGGTCCATTTGGACCAGTTTCTTACAGGAAAGGGGAGGCGGCAGGGCGCCCAACACCTCCTAATAGGTTATCAGCAGTTTTTTCAGTCGGGGGTCAAGGTTAAGACTCTCGATTTTCTGCAGGAAATCCTCCTCAGCATGGAGGTTGCTGTTTCCATGCTCTTTCTTTTTCTGCCGATCAGCAGTTCCGGCAGGTACTGAACCATCATCCCACTCAGGGGAACATTGCTGCCCATAGTCCAGAGAATACACTAGGGGTATCTCAGGGTCAGGCAGCGTGTAGGAATTATCGTCCTCCTCAGACGAGATGGAGGATTTCCAGGTCTGTCTGAGGTATTGTAGCCGCTCTTGGCGCTCAATACCTTCGACCTTCAGGTACAACAGACGTCGGAGTTCCTGAGTGTCATGCTCAGACAGTGGCATGTTATTAGAAACAGGCCGCGCTAGAGCATCAAGACTCTTGGCCACGGGTTCACCTGAGTGCATATGCTGCATGTGCAGCACCGGTTTCTCAACAGGGGAAGTTGATTCTGAGGTTGACTCTAGATCTACCTCCTCCAGCAACAGCTGGGCCAGGAAGGTACTGTGTTTTAGTTCAACACAGCTGGGATCAACAGGAGGGATAGTGCTGGCGATCTCAGACAGTTGGTCGTCAGCATCCTCCTTTACAGCTGCAGGTTCCAAATAGCCATCGGGAGATTCACACCCTGTAAGTGTGGCAGATAGGTGCTCAGGAGATCGTTCTTTGAGATCAGAAAGGGTCAGGCCACGATTTTCGGCCATGACCTCTTTCAGTAGCACGTGATCCAGATCACATAGGGGTACAGGATTGAGGGATCCATCGACAATGGATACGAAACTGGCCAACTCAGGGGCCTGCATAGCTGTGTCTGAGTCCTCAGGCACGTAAATGGGACTGTCGGGGAGTTGCACTCTTCCCACAGTCATTCGGTCTAGCATACGGCGCCAATAAGCGTGCTCAACTGAGCAACCCCAGTCAGGGGTGCATATGACAACCCTTCCTCCCTCATAAGCGATTGAGGTTAGAACGTTCGCGAGCAGGGAGAAGGGAGGGTTAGCATACGCTAGGCCCATTGCTTTCCACAAGAAACGGAAAGCGTTGTTCAAATGTTTCGAGGAATACAACTGCATGATGTGCTTTTGTTGGCTCGCGAACAATTCCACGTGGATCTCATCCAGGGTTACCTGAAGGGCCGCCAGTCCATTTTCAAGAACGTGACGGGCCAATTGATAGTTTTCAGTACAATAGTTAGTCTTGGCTGCGTAGCGCAGCCCAGACTCTTTTCGTCCTGACAGCTCCAAAGGTACGGAGAAGAGCCCACTGCCAAAGTCGCAGTGCAGAGAATGAGGGCGCTGGAGAGACAGCATTTTTACCTGGGGGTTTCTTCGCAGGAAGTCGGTACCAATGACGATGTCAAAGGCGTCAGTGTGCAACACTCTGCAGTGTTGGGTCACAGTTTCGTCGCCAAGACAAATAGTCACATCGACTCCCCCCAAGGAATGGACGGTACGCCCATCCGTTACTCTTATGGCCACTGTCTTAGTTTTCTTGAAAGTCTTTAGCAGGCGCCGGGCCACTATAGAAAGTGTTGCGTCGGTGTCAGGCACTGCTCGAAAAACTTGATCCCGTTTTTCATGGGGATGCAGAAAACCAAGTCCTCCTCTTCGGAGCCGCCCCCCTACTCCTCAGCAGGGAATTTGACATCCATCCTTGCAGCCATGAGGGACTTGGCCATCCAGGCCAGTCTCCTCTTCTTGGAGTTACTCCCCTCAGGGGAGCTGTTATCCCCCTGTGGGCGCTTCTTGGGGTCACCTTCGGCAGGAGAGGGAGAAGTAACGGGCGCTGATGAGCGCCTCTGGGGGTTAGGGGTTCCACCTTTGCCACCCCCCTTGCCACCTCCTTTACCATCTTTATCCCCATTCTGGGGAGTTCTGGTGGGTGTTTTGGTCTTCTGCCGTTCCGCCTGATGCCGCTTGTGTTTTTCACTCTCTCGTTTTTTTATGTGACATTCGTCCTCGTAGTGACGACGTTTGCCACAGTAATCACAGGTGATGGTACACCTAAAGTGGTCCTGATGGGTCACAGTTTTCCAATCTGTGGTGTGCTGCTGTCGTTTCATCTGCAGCATACAACCACTGCGGTGGTCGCAGTCAGAGGCATGACAAGGTCCCCCCTTGTCATTGACAGGTTTACAGTAGAACAGAGGGGGTGTATCTGCTTCAGGTTTAACCTCATTCATGGCACGCAGGTTACCCCTTCCTTTACCGCCACCCTTGTTGGCGTTAGTGGGATTTTTAGGCCCTTTCCCTTCGCCACGTTCGGGGGTAGGGGTAACACCTCGACCCAAGTATTTCTTGAGGAATTTCTCCATGTGGGAGTCATTCTCCCTCTCAAGGGCTAGCTCGATCAGCAGGTCCACCAGATCGTCATACGTGTGTGTCCGACTCTTCCTCTCAGAGGTACTTAGGCGGCTCAAGTTGCATGGTCAAAATCACACCAAATGCACCCAATTTGGACCATGCAAAAAAATAGTTTTTCACAGGCTCTGTTTTTTGAAAACAGAATATTAGTCCAAAGAAAGTATCTTTCTTACCATCTGTGCCATTTCGTGCTTTTTTTTGGACAGCCGAAAACAAAAAAAAATATAAAAAGAAAAAAAAAATCTTATGATTTCAGTGGAAAATGATGTGCTTTTAGCGGAAATTGGCCAAGAAATACATTTTGCGTTCCCCTTATTTTTTGGATGAACATGGTCTGCAGAAAAAATGATTGCAACATTTCTGTTCTGCATGTTCATTGCATACCTGGAAAAATGATTTATTGATCGACTTCTATGCGCGAGGCCTCGCGCAATCAAGACCAAGGATCATTAAAACAGAAGCATGGCGGATTAAATATCAATGCAAAACATATGCAACATGTGGTTCAAGGGCTGCCCCATGCGGGAGGCCTCGCGCATAACTTACTAAACCAAAAACCTCACCCGATTCATTTTCCTTTGGAAAGACGGCTTCAGGGTCGAGTGGTCTTAGTACCCACCCCACGGTTTGATTTTTGATTTGCACTGCCTGAAAAAAGAGGTATAGGTTATGACTTTCAAGTTCTCGGACTGCATTGCAGTCCTCATTGCGCGAGGCCGCGCGCAAAAAAAAGGCCCATAAAATATATTCCTTGTACCATTGTGATGGGTTCTCATCTGATAGCGCTTTTGCACAACCTTCACTGAAGCAAGGAGTACCTAAATTGTCGTTGAGTCATTGAAATTTACCAGAAGCTTGCCCCCCCCGGAGGCGGAAAAACACTTTTCGGGCTTGGTCAGCCCCTGCGCTTGGCAGACTGCTTCCCCCAGGGCACCTTCTTTCTCCAGGTATCGAACATCATCTTGATAATTGGTGTCGTTTGCACTACATTGCATTTTACTCTCCAAAAAATCAGTTTTTTTGGCCCAAACAAACGCTCAAAAAAGTGCCACGCATGGCAAATTCATATTTTCTTTGCACATTTTACTTTGATCTATAGTCAACAACGGAAGGATCAATTTTTCCTCAGCCAAAGCTACAGGGGGGGTCCCTGTCCAGCTCAGCGTCATCTGTTGAGTGGACATGCTTCATGTGTTACCAGTGATACTCTTTTTTTTGCTTGACACTCCCCATAAGTTGTGGCAGGTGTGCATCATGAGCAATGCTGAAGGATGCACCCTGTGCAACACCTCCAACGTATGTGCTCCTTTTGTTAGGAATGCAACAACATTTGAAATCATTTCTTGAGTCATCAATTAGATTTGCAAGGCTTGTTTAAAGCACTGAATGTCCGCCCGCGTAAACATATTGTACAATGTGATCAAGTCAAGGGTGCCTGTAATGTCACTCCAGTGTGGGTGCCTGCTTGGTTCCTCAATTCTACCATTATTACCTGACTTTGGAGGGCAATGGACTGTTCCTTGCGCGAGGCCTCGCGCAAGGAACAGTCCATTGCCCCAAAAAAAGCATTTTTTGGACCCATCAGGACCAAGAAAAGGCCAAAATTCCTTACATAAGAATTCTTTTGGTGTTCCAAAAACGGCTTGATTTTTTGCCAGCCAAAGAATGGTTCTTTTAATGTTTTTTCGGGCCGTGTATTTTGCGCACTTTCTGTCGTTTTTTACCATGCAACTTGAGCCGCCTAAGAGGTAGTGCGGCATTCATCCCATGTACGTGAAGGGATCTTACTCATGAGCCACAGGTGGGGCTCGGTGGCTCCATAGGAACCCACGTTCATCCGTGAAAACAGATACTCTAGGTCGCACACGTATTCAGAGACTCGCGCAGCGGAAGGAAACTCAGGGAGCATAGGTAGCTCCTCTATCCGTGTGCGCACACTGAGGTCAGTCTCATAGACCGGGAAAGTTTTCTCGAGTCTTTGGAGCACCTCGGCCCATGTCGAACAGGTTTTCACAATCTTTTTCACCTGTTTTTGCAAAAGTTTATTTTTGCATGAGCGTTTCAGCAGTGAACATTTAGTGGCCACATCCACATGGGATTGGCTAGTTAGCAAAAGAAACTCAGCAAATTCTTCTGCCCATTCGGGCAGATTTTTTGGGTCGAACTCCGGCAGTTCCAGCTGGATGTTCGCCTGAGCAATAGGTCTGCCACTCTTCCCAACCCCTGGGGTTAGGCCTGGAGGGGGGGGAGGTACGCCGGCGAGGGGTGCCAGGGCTGACAGCCCTCTCTTCTCAGTCTCTGTCACAGGCACGTCCTGTAGTTCAGCAATAGGGACTGTCCTAGCGCGAGGATGAAAAGGGCTGGGGCAAGTGACCTTGGGTAGCAACTTGATATTTTTAGATCATCAGCCAACGTGCCCCTAGATTGTCGTTTTAAGGTCAAAACCGTTCTACTCAACTCAATCAAGTCTACTCAATTGAATACCATAGATTTCAATTGAACAACTGTGGTTTCATATTTCCAAAACCATGACAACCATTTCACAAAATGTATGTCAAACACCTACCATTGATTTTTAAACCCTTGCAACCCTTGCATACCCGGGACTCCCCAGGTGGTTTAAAGTGTTATCTTTAATTTGTGGGTCACTCTTTTACTTTTGTGATAACCCAAACATCCATAACCACCTTTTCACCACAAACCCGTACACAATTGACTACCCACACAGAAAACATAAAACAGACGTTGATTCAAAAAAACAAGGCAGGCCCGTATATCAATATCAAAAACTTGACCAACTGATGTACTTTTTATCGCAAAAACTACTGACTGTACCAAAGTTATTTTCACATTCACATCAAATTTAGCCTACATTCCTGTGAATAGGGACACAGGAACTACACACACAATGGCGGGAACTTGGACAGTACTCTCAGTAGCAGAGCGTCAAATAAATTAAAAGCCATACAACAGCGTGGCCAACACTGCATTTAGCAGCACTGCCCAAAGGAACATACGGAGACCAAGTGAAAAATGGCGCTGGTCCACGGACCTAGCGCGTGTCAGCAACAAGGCTGGCTTGGCGGCGTTGGAAAGGAACTTTGGCGCGACAAACTTAGCTTGGCGGCGTTGGAAACAATCCTTGGCGCGACAAATTTAGCTTGGCGGCTTCCACGAGGAACTTTGGCGGGCCCAATTTAGCTTGCCGGCGTCCAGGAGGAACTTTGCTGCGACGAATTTAGCTTGGCGGCGTCCACGAGGAAACTTGGCGCGACGAATTTAGCTTGGCGGCGTCCACAAGGAACTTTGGCGCGACGAATTTAGCTTGGCGGCGTTCATGAGGAACTTTGGCGCCACGAATTTAGCCCCGCGGCGTCCACGAGGAAGGTCTAGACAGCACTCACGACGAATTTCCAAACTTCACGGTGTTCACGGCGATACGCAGCGAACTGGAAAGGAAAAGAACAAAACGGGCTCGGCCAACACCCTTGGGCTGCTGTGCTGCGCTCAAGCGAGAACCACGGCGGCGAAAGCAACGACGTGGTGGAATTTCTGAAATTGCCAAGATCCGTTCACTCCTCAAAACCACAGAACACATGACTGCGCGCACGAGCGCAAAATGTCGGCACGCTCTGTGTTCAATTTTGTCAATGTTCAGTTTTATTCAATTCTGTTCAATTGACAGATTGAATAGGGTTGAGTTGAATAGAACGGCTTTGACCTTAAGACGCTAGTCTAGGGCTCAGTCCAGGTGAGGGTGAGGCCAGTGCTGGCTGGGGTAAGGGTTCAGTGATACCCAATTTAGCTTTGACAGCCTTAGAAAGGGCTATCACATCAGGGTCTTCGGACCCAGACAGTAATTTGGCCAGTAATTCGGCCGTACGGTCCAGGGCCCCATGAGTTGGCTCTGGTAGATGGGGAGCTTTCACATATGCGGGGCACACTTCAGGGCTCTTGCTAGTGATGGGAAGCTCGGGACGCCATACTGGCCCTCTAGGTCGCCTTGGTAGAGACACTGTGTTGGCCAAGTCCGTAGGTGGGCTGGAGTAAGGGTAGGAACCCATGTCCGTGTGCGTTGGGGATCCCAAGGCGTCTAGTGGTTCCTCTCCATCTTCGCCTGTGACCGACTTTGTAATAGGACACGGTGTAAAGATCGCTAACGCGATGGGTCGCGCATGCGCAGCACAGTGTAAGATACCGGGGAATAAAATAGAATTCAGAAAGATGTTATTATTAAATGTATGTAGGATTTTGAAATTGTTTATTATTTGATATTTGTTGTTGTACACAGAAGTCGGGGATGACATTATGTTTTGGGAAATGTTTTGTCTGCTTTGCCCTCATGCATTGAAGGAGGTTTCAAGGAAGTTCCGCTGAAGGATTTTCATAAAAGCAACAAACAAAGTACCATTACAATCCCCGACTTCGAAAAAAAATCAACGGTTTGGAGGTATCTGCTATCTGCTGCTGTGCATGCTATGGGTGAAAACTCCGCTGGAGCTACAAGTGGCCGTTCTGGTTTAAGCGGCCGTCCGACGACTGCGAGTAGAAGTGCAGCCGCCAGCAGTGGGAGCTCACAGGCATCGGCAGAGGAGCGCATAGACGCAGAGCTCAAGATCGAGCGCTGGCAGCTGCGTAACTACAATGAGGCCTTACGCAGCGAGTTGCAAGAGTTACGGCAGCAACAGCACGCTGAAAGAAAGGTGGCTTACAAGGCCTGCAAAAAGTTAAACAACCAGGTACGGCTTTTGAAGGCGCAGCTTACACAGTGCAGGAGTGACTTGGAGGAAGCGCGGAGCGCTGGATCTACAGTGAAGGCCCTGGCGGAGGAGAACTGCGCGTTGCGGCAAGGCTTGGAGGGCCTACGCGAGGCTTTGGTTGCCACTGGTCAACAGAGTGGCGCCGGCGCTGCGCGAGTGACAAAGGAACGTCTGGACGGAAGATTGGAGTTCAACGGCTTCGCTCCAGACAGGGTTGTTCAGTTTAAGACTCGGTGGCCGAGTACACCAAGCCCTGATTGATGGAGATCCGGCCTGGCATAGGTTAAGTATTTGCGTATTTTCGTTCGTTTGTGGGTTGTATTTTTTTCGCGTACCTTCTGCGTTGCGCGTGGGTTCTCACTCCTGCTTTGCAGGGCAGTGAATGAAGGTGAGAGCCAAAGGCGACACACCGAGGAACAAGTATGGTGAGCAACAGGACGCACGTTCAGGTGTGTTGACTGTTGCATGCCTGCTTTGTCTTCGCCGTGTTTCGCTTCTTCGTCACGGGTTTTTTTTTTGCAACTGCTCTGTGATTCTGTGTGTGTGTGTGTTTGTGCAGAGGTGGAACAAGAGCAACACAAGGCAACACGAAAGGTGAGCACACGCGGACACGTCCTGTTTACAGGTGTGTTGTGTGTTGCATGCCTGCTGTGTGTTCGCTTCGTTTGTTTGTGTTTGTGTCGCGTTCGCTTTTGTGCTCCTGCCTTTGCAGGTTGAACAGCCAAGAATCCAGGATTCAAATGAGTTGAATGTACATTTTGGGTATGTGTTCTGTGTACAGTGAGTGAGTTTTTCAGTGTGCGGTGTTTTTGTTTGCGTATATGTATATGCAGGCTTGTCTTCTTTTTCCTCTTGTGTTTATTTTTGACAGTTTTTCTCATTTTATGGTTTTGGGGTCTTTTGTCTTCTTTTGTTTTACCTTTGCGCTTCTTCTTTTCTTCTTTGTATTTGCTGGAGTGGTTGGCCACCTCCGCCTCTTTGCGCATGGCCACGACCCTTTTTGTCTTTTTCGTATTTGAAGGGTGCTTCCACTTCAGTGTGAGTTTGTCATGTTGTTTCCGGGCTTCCGGGCTGCTTGAAATGAGCCAAAATTCAGTGTGCTCCCAATAGTATATCTCCACGCCGGCTTGGAGATCGGATCCGCCATTCCATACGCGATCCACTGGGAGTCCAACGGAGACTCCCATGCCCTTGGCTCTCAAAGATCTCCATGCTGCTTGGCGTGGTGACGATCCCAATTGGGTCCACAAATGCGAAAATGGCAAAATTGCCCATACTCAATTTGGCCTAGCGCCTTAACGAAGGCGGCTCCGCTTCACCCACGTGGTGTGCGGACCATGGGGACCATTACCCATAACACCCATGTCATATATGGTCCATTGGTCCATGCGTCCGGCGTGCACGAGGGTTAGAACATGGGGCACGGCGGGCAGCAAAAGTGGAAATATGCTCAAAATGGCCAAAAATGCGCACACTCATGGTTGAGGCAAATGAGGCACATGCCCGACTCGGACCGGAGTGTGCCATAGGATTGGTATCAAGTCATATATGTCCAACATATCTTTGGGGCGTCGCCCAACTCCTCCGGTATTGGGAATGGCAGGGTCGCCAAGTGAGCCCACGATTTGGGATAGTCCCAAATCGCCAACATGGCGGCCACGGTATGCCAAGCCTAAGAGGAGTTATTCGCCGGGTCCAAGATATGTTGGCTACCGAAGTATGTACCCTCATAACATACTTGGGTCATGATGTCAATTGAGCGCAACGTTGAGATACACGGTCGCCACTTGACATCATGACGAGCCAAAAATGGCAAAATTGGCACAATGACACACAAAAGTGCCTTGAAAGGCGCACAATTATATTATAATATCTTCGGCTTGGATCGTGCAATCAACTAATCCTTCTAAACACAATGACTTGACACCAATGACCTTCGATCCTACATATGTGCTCCACTTGGGGCGCCTTGAAAGGTTACGAGCGCTACTTCCCAAGTGGGCACGTCAAAATATGGAAAATTGTAAAACACACCCTTTGCTCCCAACGCATCGCTTCGGGTTCACCACACAAGCTTCCCTTCACGAAGGTTAGGCTTGCAATTGATCGTAGGGAGTATGGAGAAGGGGCTTGCACAATATGAGGTCCATTGGCGGGCTTGTCTTGGAGCAATGGACCCGCCAAATGGGCACGCAACACAACACATGGCACATACCAAATATTGCCCAAAAAGGTGGCTCCCACCACGATATGTCATGCCCCTCCAAGGGCATAACTTTGTGTCAATCGGTCATAGGAACTCAAGGAGAGTTCCTATGCAACACCAACACTTGCGCGCTACACTCGAAAGTTATCTTAACGCACGCAATGTCATGGCCAAAGAGTTATAACGCAAACTCTACCCTATTGACCATGATCCATTACACTAGCGCGCACGTGTGGAGACGCAAGGCATATAATGCTTCCTAAATTACGTCGGGAGTATTGTGAATACATCCCACGTTTCCTTATCGTCAATACTCGCAAGCGGCACGAGATATGACCTTCACAAGTGGCCTCACGAATCAACTTTGTTTTGCCCATATCTTTAAGACAAATGGAGGGCAGGATAAAAGGGAAGTGGATTCGTGCATACGGAAGCACGTAGGTCCACTCGAAAGAGGTCAAATCAAGTGCGGGGATGTCGAAGTCGAAAATCCGATTTCGACATCCTGAAAAATTCGGATTAAGGTTGCGAGTATTAATTATGAAAATTGCGGAAGCATCCATGCAGTTCCTGGCGACTTTGGAGCCTTCGTCGCGGATAGCGTTAAAATTTCCATTATAAACAGTTAAACTGGCGGTTACGGTAAAGTCGCGAACCAACCGCCAGCAGTCAAAACAGTGAGTATCAGAACGGAAGCGTAAAAATTGACGGAAACAATATGAAAATAAAATCCTGTTGATTCCTGATATTCTGGTACACAAATCTCCGCTGGCGGTGCATCGGTTGCCGATGCGGGGCTTCACGAAACGGAACACGCCGTGCATGGGGTTAGTGGACCGGAGACCGGTTGTATGCCGTAACCTGGCCATGGGGTTCTGGGTACCGCTTCACCCCCCTCCTTAGAGCAAACCCTGGGGGGGCTCGATAACACCCACGCATGGCAGCGGGTACCCAGGACCACTCCCTGAAAGGGGGGGGGGGTGTCACATCCTCACTTCAGTAAGTCACAGTAAGATAGGTATCCCACAGTGGGATAGGTATGCTGCTGTAACAGCTCGTAGCACATGTATAGTATCAAGTATCAAGTCCCGGGTCCTGGCGGCGATTGTTCGGCATCCAAAGGACCCGTTAACCCATACCAGGCGCACCGGGTGCCGGCTGCTACGGTCACCACCACAGTGGCAGTGGCATACACGGCCAACATAGGCGTCACACGACGGCCGAGGTGGCCCCACAAGTCGAGAGCGACCACAAAGATCCATCAGGCTACCCCAAGCTTCCCAAGGCCCGCCGACTGGGGAGAGTCCCCACGGGTCCTTCCTCGGGCGCACCATGTCCATATCCATACGACGCGAGTCCAGAGTGCCATAGTCGAACTCCTTACGAACCCCAAATCGTAAGGGAACTCCTCCTGAAGGGATCGGGCATCAAGGCCGTCTTTTCCCTCGCCCTACTACCACGAAGCGTGGCCATACATGAGGGAGTCCTCATGCAGTGTGGGCGGAGGCGTCGACTCCTCAAACCACCAGTTTCCCAGGCAGACTGACCGAGGTCAGGAGCACCGGAGGCCGCCATCCGAATGCAAGTGCGTCTGCAAATCGGTAGGCTCACACTGGGACTGACAGTGGCGGACCGCTGGGAGTGTAGTCAGGCAACTGGGCTTCCCGCCTGGCGCCATCAGGATCTCCACACACACAGCGAATAGGGCAACACGGTATCACGGGCACTCAAACAGTAGAATCTGTAATCAAGTACTGGTCCAGGCTGGACCAGGCTGTAAGGATATGTACACGGCGACTCAAGGCGCCTCTGTATCCCGATTCGTGGTGAAAAACAGTCCATCCCTCAGCGATGGGCTGATGACACTTAACATACAGATGCACATATCCTGGAGGGCAGAAAAACAAGCAACAATCTGGGTAAATAGGCGTGTAAACACACTCAGAACAGAGTGCCAAACCACGCCACGGTCAGGATAAGGCAAATGCAGGAGGATGGACAGGATAACGCCTGAGTTCAGGCATATATAGTCTCGAGACACACGTCGACTGGTCTGGATTCCGCAAATGCCATGGAACCAGACCACACACTCAAAAATCGCAATGCCGATGACAGCGGCATCCGTTGCGCAACGTCGTATGGGCTTCAAGGCCCCAAGAGCTCAAAATTATGAAGGTCAGTCGCCCTACCTGGTTTCCCATGGATTCAGCAGGGGGGGGGGTGACGAATAGAAATGAAAGAGAGGGGCCATCCTCCTCTGGATTCAGCAGGGGGGGGTATATGGCCACTCTGTCACCGAAAGATGGAAGAGAGCAAGCAAGTAAGGGACGATTCGTCGGCCTCACAAGCGCTCACAACACATCAGGGGAGAGCCCAGGGCGCTGATCAGGCACCCCTGGCTGCAATCGCCCGGGTGAGTGCTGCCAAGTCCGAAACGTGGATCTTGGTCTTGTGCTTGCGGATGTACTCCATGAAGGGAGTATTGACCCGCGGCACAAACGAGGAGACGGGTTCCCAGGTGTCGTGGGACGGCCCATAGCCTCGCCAACGAACCTTGAACTCCAGACCTCCGGGTGCCGAGGCCTTCGGACGCTGAGCCAGGATCTTCTCGACAGTATAGTCGTCCTGCTCAGCATAGTCGTCGTCCGAATCGGCCTCATGTTTGGCGTAGTCCAGGGACACATGTCGGCCACGGAGGTCGGGTTCCCGCACACGGAGTTGACTCTCGTGGCGCTCCCGGAACTGTCCGTGACCCACCTTGATGCGGTAGGTGTCCTCACCAATCCTGCGGACCACCTCGCCGGGTGTGAACCAGGTCTTGGTGCGGTGGGTGCCCATGGGGCGGGGTCTGATCACCCACACCGGGTCTCCCACCCTGAACTTTTGCGCTGTCGAGCACGGGGCGGACTTCTGACGCTCAGCATGCTCCTTCTCAAGCTGCTGGCGGATGTCCCGCGCCGTTTGCTCTTGCCGCGCGAAGAACTCCTTGGCGTCCATAGCCATGCCATCACCAGACAAGGGAAGTCCCCTACCCAGGGGGTCTCTGCCAAACAGAATCTGGTGAGGGGACAAACCGCCCGGAGTGGGGGTGTCATGATGGGCCTTCAGAGCAGGCCACATCTCCTCGAACCAGTTCCGCCGTGGATGGGTGATGTGGATCTTGCGCAGCTTCTCGAACAGCTGCCGTCCAGCCACTTCCGCACGGCCGTTAGACCGGCTGAGATAGGCAACGCTCTTGGCATGTCGTATTCCCATGAGGGAACACATAGCCTTGAACCAGCCACCAGTAAACTGGGGCCCTCGGTCACTGCAAATGGTGCGGGGGATGTCAAAGACGGTCAGCCAATGACGAATCATCATGACTGCCACTTCCTTGGCAAGCAACCCCTTTTTGCGTGCCGGAACGGCTACAACGTAGCCGCTGTGGCGGTCCACACAGAGAACCACACAGTCAAAGGTCTCCTTGCCTATGTGCACTTCGGGCATGGAGAAGACGTCCATGGCCACGCTGTCCATGGGCTGATCAGGAACCGGGGTCCAATGGGGTTCCCCCTTGACGTTCCGGTTGTCGGGATTGCAGGCCTGACAGACCGAGCAACCCTTCCTGACCTTCTTGATGGCGGCGTAGAGAACGATGTGGTCGATCTCGAACCGGCGCTGCATGTCAAGGGCTTGCTTCTTGACCCCTGGGTGCAGCATGTGGTGGTGCCAAGCTTCACAAAGCTCGAGCACCCGGGACTCCGGGACTAGCAGCTTACCATTCCGGTAGAGCTTGCCATCTTCCTCGGTCAGCCCCTTTGGCCACTTCTGCCCGTCGTCAGGGTCGGTCACAGCCCTATACTCGGCCGCAAAGGCCTCAGACTTGGCGTAATCGTCGGTCCAGTCGTCCTGGAGGCAAGACTCCGGGAAGAGGTGCTTGTCGGACTCAGTTCCCACAGGGGGTGCCGGACCGGGCCTTCCGCCCGCGGCACCCACAGGGGCGAGTACACTGACCGTTCTGCTCACCCTCGAAGCGAGGGGGGCATCTGCGGCCATGACGACGAAGCATTTGGCACCCTCCTCCTCCATCAGGCGCTCCATTTCAATGATCCTCTTGGCTTCAGCGGTCTCAGCCTCATCGCCATGGGCAGAGATATCTTGCATGCCCTTGCTGGCGGGATAGGCCCACCTACTGAGACAGTCCGCCACGGTGTTATCCTTTCCAGGAATATAAACAACCGTAAGGTCGAACTTGGCCAAGGTCTCGTGCCACCTTGCCCGTCGGGAGGCGGGACCCGAGGGGGTGTCCACGTGCTCCTTGTGCCACGACTGCAGACTCTGATGGTCGGTGCAGACGGTGACGGGATGTAGGGCTATGTACCCAGCCCATTTCCTGAGAGCCATGACGATGGCATACGCCTCCTTTTCACGGGGCGTCCACGTCCGTCTCTGGCCTTCCGCCAGGACTCGGCTCCAGAAGGCCACGGGCACGTGCCTCCCGTCGTCAAGCACTTGCTCCAACACAGCGCCAATGGCGTAGTCGGAAGCGTCGGTGCGCAGGACGAACCCTCGGTCGGGATCCACGAGGTGCAGACCCACTGCGGATAGCAGCGCCTGCTTCATCCCCTCAAAGGCACGGTCGGACTCTTCAGTCCAGACCAGAGCCTTCTTGGACCCCTTCTTGGTCTCCTCTCGGTTGCCCTTGAGCATGGTCGTCATGGGGGCTGCATACTCGGCATACATCTTGATATACCCCGAGTAGTAGTTGCAGAACCCCAGGTACGCCCGTAGCTCAGAGACCGTCTTGGGCTTTTCCCAGTGCTCAATCGCAGCCACCTTGCCAGGTATGGGCTTTCGCTGCCCGTTCCCGACTACGTGGCCAGCGAAGACCACCTCGCTTACCGCAATGGTGGCCTTGTCACTGCTGCCCGTGAGTTTGTGCCGAACGAGAAGGTCCAGCACTCGAGTGACGTCCCTCTCGTGTGCCTCCAGGAGCTCCTCGTAGCTCATGCTGGGGTCCCCGGACGCGATGATCACGTCGTCCACGAAGGGGTCCGCCACAGTCGCGCACCGGCTCAAGCAGGTTCTCCAGCATCCGCTGAAAAGCCGCATTGCCGTTGGTAACGCCCATGGGCATCACCTTCGACTGGAGAGGTCCAAGTGGGGTGCTCATGGCTGTGCAGGCACGGGACTCCTCGGCGAGAGGCATCTGATGATAACCATGTTTCAGGTCAATCACCGTGAAGATCCTCCGCCGGTGTTGCTTTTGCAGCATGTCCTCAATGAGGGGCAGCGTATAGCTGTCGTGCTGCGTTTGGGCGTTCAGGCCGCGGTAGTCGACCACGAGCCGCCACTCACCGGCAACCTTCTTGGGGACGACGAAGCAAGGAGAGGCCCATTCGGAGTGGCACGGCTCAAGCCAGCCTCTCTGGATGAAGTCACGGAGGATCTTCTCCATGGCCTCTTTCCTCTCGCCCCTCAGGGCAAACTCCCGGTGTCGATACACACGGGGGTCCTGCTTCAGTCGTATCTTGGCCTCGCCATACGGTCCACGCACCGGTGGCGGAAACACAGGCTTACCGCTGAAGAAGGTGTCACCATACTTCTGCTTCAGCCTGGCCCTCAATGCCTGGATCTTGGGGCAGTCATCGGACTCCGCCTTGGCTTTTCCGGGCACTTGAACGACGGAGCTTACTTGAGGGGTAGCGACCCCGCTCGCTTTCGGCTCAGGTGGTCTTCCCAGGTGGCCCAAAGGGCCATCTCTGGTCTTGCCTCGGAACAGATCGCCGTAGGTGGGTGGGTTACCGCCAGGCGGCTCGTCTTGGCTGGACATGTGATCCAGCACCCTCTGCACGAAGGTATTCCCGTCATAGGAACCGGAGACGATTGAGTCCACTTCCCACCAGGCTTTGTCCTGGCCTTTGCCCTCACGCTGGTTTCCCCAGTCGTGAAAGGGCTGATCCATATACCCCTGAACCAGATCCCACTCCTCTTCAGTGAGGGGGTCTTCGGAGTCCGATTCTTCGATGTCAACAGGGGGAACCGCAAAGCATTGCCGCCATGGCTCTGCTATGATGCGGTTGACACACACGAAGTCCATGGTGTCGGCCTGATCAAGGCCCCCATCCACATAGTGGAATTCTGTTGGCCATCTCTGGGGCGGCATGGGCTGTCCCTTAGCGTCCTGATAGACACTCTCTCCAGCCGGTAGGACGACCTTGTTCAAGGTCATGTTGGTCAATGAGGCTACCCAATGTCGGGTACTTTCCTCCTCGCTGCATCCCATAGGAACAACCAGCACTGCCTTGGAGCGGTCCTTGCGAATCTTTGCTATCGCTCTTGGAATGTCCCAACGGGGGCAATGGATCCACATCAATCCCTGATGCGGACCCCAGTGCTTCTTCCACGCGGAGTCCTGGGCGCTCCAGTACTTCTCACATACCCGCAGATGGGCGGAGGTTCCTGAAGAGAACGCATCCAGGGCCAGATCCGACGCTCCCAGGTCCGCGACCACTCGGTACGCCACTTCCGGCCTTACGCCGTACTCCTGGTTCGCTGGCCCAGTGGGCTCAGTGTCCAGCGCGGCCACTTCGAGCTGATTGCGTTCGGGGTGGATCCATTGGCATTCCACATGGTGCTCAGGTGACGAAAGCCACGAGAGCTGGTCGTCCTGGTACAGGGTCATGGAGGCCTGGGCCGGGAGGACGCCGGAGTCCGTCTCCATCATGAAGTCGTACCCGACGATCATGTCCCAGTCCATCTCGGCCTCGTAGAAGCTACCGTGCAGGAGGATTTCCTTGCCGAGGTCTGGGCGGCTCAGCTCACGATGGTTCACGAACTGCAGCCCAATGGCCGCTTCCTTCGTGCCTCCCACCATGTACTGGCCGTTCGCCACCTTCAGCCTGACAGGTTTCCGACTGTCGGTCAGACACTCTGGTGGAAGTAGGCCAGCCTTGACCAAGCTGACTTGAGCTCCCGTGTCGACCAACACGTCGAAAACCTTTTCCACTTCCCCGCATAGGGCACGGACCTTAAGATGCAACTGCCGCTCGCGACCGACACGGCGCACGGCGTGCAAACTCAGGATCTCCGGCCGTTCCAGAAGCTCAACAAGCGACTGGTGCAGGTCGTGGACAATGGGCTCAGGCTGCCCATCTGCAGCATCCAGCTGCGGTCCGGGTGATCCTCCGATACTCTCGGATAGATCCTGTAGTACATCAAACACGTTCTTGGTCGCGAAGGACGGACGGGTGCAAGGGTTCGTGCCTTCACTTGCCCTCACCCCGCCTCCACGACTGGGCGCCGGACCGGGCCTTCCGCCCGCGGCAGTCCCCTTGTGTTTATCAACTCCCGACTGGGATGGATCGGCGCTTCCCACGTCACCATCCTGCGACCGCCCTAGCTGGGGCCCTTGGCTGCAGGGGCTCCGCTAGGGGGCGTCGGTTGTGGAAGAGGGGGTGTTCTCCTCGGCCTCAACGTCGTTGACGCCCTTCTTTCTTCCCCCTTTACCTCCTCCTTTACCCTTCTTGTCCTTGTCCTTGTTCTGGTCATTCTGGTTGTTCTCCTTGTTCTTGTTGTCCGACCTGGGGACCCAGTTCCGCTTGATCTCCTGGATCTCCTTGGCCAACTCGGTTCCCACCGACGACATCAGCTTGGCCAGCTCGTCCTTGTCCACCTCCATCTTGGCTTCCCGGATACCCGCGGGCGCACGCTTCTTCGACCCGTGCGCCTTCTTGTAAGCCTCCGTGTCGGCCTTGTGGACGGGGCATGTTCGGTGGTCATGGTTGAAGCCTTTCTTCCTCCCATAACACACGAAACAGCCCTGAGGGTGAGCTCGTATGAACTCCCCAAAGGACAGCGGAGGGTCGCCAATGCGGCGAGGGTCCCTCTTCTCCTGCTTCCTCCAACCCTGCTGCAGGGGCTTCCAGTTTCCCGGCTTGCTCCCCGCGCTCAGGTTCCTGGCCACGAAGGCACAGACGGCCACCTCGGCGGGCTCATCGTCGTCGTCATCGTCGACGAGAGTCTCATCGCCGCCGGCTCCCGCTGGGTCCATGGCGTCTTCCCCGCCAGGTCCCTCGCCAACGTAGTTGACGTCGCGGTCGCCGGGCCTCAACCCGCGGGTGTGGTGGAGGTTTTGGTACTCCTTGAGTACTTCCTCGCCAACCCACTCCAGGATCTCGTCGCAGCTCATCCGCGCCGGGATGGGCTGCAGACGGATGGTCAGGCCGCTCAACTCACAATCGTCAAGGCGCCAGATCGCGGTCTTCTCGCGATCGCCCGAGACGGTGATGAGAAGAGCGTTCCGCAGGGAGTGCCGTTTGACATCCCGGGCCACGTTCTTCTTCGCCCAAGACACAACGTTCGTATGATACTCCTTGGGGAGAATCATCTTGACCGTGTGGTTGGACTTGGCCCGCTTGGATTCCTCCTTGGTGACCCTTTTGATCCATGCTTCCGGCAGCATGGAGAGCAGGCGAGCCTGCTCGTCACCCTCGTTCCAATCCTCCACGTTGCGGCGGAAGAGGGTGTATTTCCCTCGGAAGTCCCGCCACTCTCGTAGGCGGATCTCCCGTCCATCATGCTCAAGCTTGATGGACTTCCAGCGCTTGGCAGCCACCTGCGGAGCGTCCACCCGCTCCTGCTCGTTGAGCCACTTCTTGGCGTCCTTGAGGGTCTTGATTTTCCCCTCCTTGGTCGCCACGAAGTATAGCTCGCCGAGCACTTCCGGCAGGCGGTACCTGAACCGTTTGAAGACATATCTCTCCGCATCCGCGGGAGGTTGGTCTTCAGTGACGGTCAGCCCCCAATCGTCCAGCTTCTCCAAGAAGCGGTCGAGGTTGAGGGGGTTGCCATCGTACATGGGGGGCTTGATGTCCTTCAAGTCTTCCCACACGGCGGCGTCCGCGGCCTTAGAGACCATGAACGCCGGCCGCGAGGTCGACCGAGGTTCCCATCGGCCTCGCCCACGGACTCCCACGGCCGCCACGTCCATCTCCTCCATGGAATCCCTGTGGCTACGCCGCGGTTCCTCCACGTACGCTGAACCAAAATGTTCACGCCGTACTCTTTCCATGTACGCATCTTCATCACGGCGCCGGCGGCTGAGTTCAGCGGCCTCCCGTCGTACACCACGCGGCGGGCTGATGTCGAACTCCTCCAGGTCCAGGTCCAGGTCCGGGTCCTCACCTTCGCCGACATCCCACTCCACGTCTCCTCTGGGGACCTCATCCCTGAGTCCACCATAACGTCCTCCAGCCCTGGGGATTGGCACCGGGGCTGGTGGCGGGCGTCGGGGGCGTACAGGCGTCCGCGGTGGAGCACGGCGGTTGTGGTAGTCCGCGCTGAGCCACTCATCGCGCCATTCCTCACTGCCACTGCCGGGTGGCACGCGCTCGTTGCGGCGGCCCGCGCTGTGGTGAGAGGGGGCGGTGAGAGAGGGGGCACTGGCGCTGGGGCGACTCCTGGGGGCTCCGCCGGGGGCATGGGGTCTGCCTGGACCTGGTCCGGGTCCCCAGCCGTCGTCCGACGAGCCAGACTCCAGGGGTGGGTGGTCGCTGCCGACCCTCCCACGGGCTTCCAGCGCATCCAGCCTCTCCTGCAGGCCGCTGACGACGTTGGTCAGCGACTTGGTCTCGGCCCTGGCGATGTCCAGGTCCTTCTGCGCGCGCGCGGCGACCCCGGAGATGCGAGCCATCTCGACCTTGCCCGTGTCTACCTCGCACTCGAGGGCAAAGACCCTCCTGCGGAGGTAGACAATCCACCGCCAGGTGGTATCCGGGTCGCCGTTCCCTGGTGGGTCGTCGGGGTCCCCAGGGGGTCCTCCAGGAGGGCCTCCGCCGGGTCCGCCCGGTCCAGGGGGTCCTCCCCCGCCCGGTGGTCCGCCTCCAGGGGGTCCACTCGGTGGGCGTCCTCCAGGGGGTCCTGATGGTCCTCCGCCAGGGGGTCCCGGTGGGTCTCCGCCGGGTCGCCTCGGTGGGTCCGAGGATGGGCGCTTCCTCGTGATGCCGAACTCCATGTCGTCATCCTCGTCCATGTCGCCCCACCTGGGCGTCTCGGTCACGGAGGACTCGGAGCTCCGGTAGGGAGGAGGGGGATCCTCATCCTCACCTTCCATGGGGACGTCTCCGCCACCTTCGCCCGTCCAAGCCACCACTTGGCGATGTCGACGGCCTCGTTCATCCCCGTCACTGGCGGTGAAGAAGGGGTCACTGTCGTGGGGGTGCCCACCCGCCGGCCTCCGCGGCCTCTCGGGGGTCTTCCCCTTGCCCTTCCTCCGTCGACGGGCGGTGGTGCCACCGCTCCCACTGCTGCCCGTGTCCGCCTCATCCAGCTTCATCCTGGAGGAGGCGTCCCCTTCGAAAAGCCTTCGAAGGGTCTCCACTCGCGATCCTCCCGGGGGAGTCTCGTGGCGGAGTTTGGCCTCTGCCTCCTCCATTGCGGCGGCGGTGGCTGCGGCAGCTCGCGCTTCGGCTTCTTCCCGAGCACGAGCCGCCTCGGCTTCCCAGGCCTGCAGCAGCTGCGCCTTCTGCGCCTCCAACGCCGCCAGCTCCGCCTCCGTCTTGGCCTTCTCCTCAGCGACCTTCCGTCGCGCGGCCTCGATGGCTTCCTTCTTGGCGGCGTCCTCCTGGGCCTTAGCCGTCGCTTCGGCGTGGGCCCTTTCCTCCGCCTCCTTCTTTGCCCTCCCTTGGGCAAGCGCCTCTTCCAGCGCCTTCACCTCGGCCTCCTTGCAGGCAATGGCCTCCTGCGTCAGGCGGGCTTCCTCGTCGGCTGCCGCCAACTCACCGTTGACCCAGGCGGTCGCTGCCCCATGGGCGGCTACGGCCGTGAGTCCGGCCGCAATGGCCGCCACGGTCTGGGCGTGGATGGCCATGCCATGCGCCCACTGCGCAGCCTCCTCCTGGGCGATGCCGGTGGCGCCCTCCACGGCAGCGCTGTACTGCCGGGCCCGTTGCCGGGCAACCCGACGGTTGCAGGGCACCCCACAGGCGCGCTCACAGGCGAGCGCCACGTCCCTTTCGGGAGCGACGCTGCTGCTGGAGCTGGCCTGGTCGGCCGGCGTCCTCCCGCGGTGGGCCGACTCGATGTCGCTGCTGGGGCCTGCTGAGGCCTGCCGGGCCTTCAGGAGCAGCGAACGGGGCTTGGCCTGGGTCTGCTTGGCGACTTGGATGTAGTCGCCAAGGGTGGTGGAGCCGGGGTGGTGTCCACCATTGGGCCGTTGGGGACTGGGGGCTGGGGTTCCGCCCTTGGCGCCTTGGGCGGCTTCGGCAGCCAGGGACTCCTGGTACTCCCGCCACCTCCGGTCCCTCTTCCTGTCCCCGGCGGACCGCTTCTCCGTCCCCGGAGGCGCGCTGCTGCTGCCCTGCAGCCTGCGCTCGCTCCCCGGTTCCGGGAACTTCCTCTCGATCACGTCCCACAGGGAGACGTTGATCGAGGCGCCCGACGGGTAGGCGTTGGGGTCCTCGTCCTCCTCAATCCCGTCGGGGCGCAGCCCTTCCCCGGGCCTGTCCGGCCGGGTCCACGCCCTCCAGCGCCTCTGCTGGTGGCGGTACTCGTACCCCTCCGCCCGCAGCCAGTCCTCCACGGCCTGCAGGCGGTCGGGGGCGATGTCCGTGCGGAGCTCGAAGCTCCTGGGCATGCCCCCTTCGCACTGGGGGTTGCTGTGGCGGTAGTGCTGGTCCCAAACCAACCCACGCAGCAGGCGTGCTGCATGGGGGTGGGGCCGCGGCCACGTCCTGCCCGCTTCCTGCCAATTCACCATGGCAGCGGGGGCGTAGATGGTCTCGAAGTCCTTGATGTGCACTCGTTCAACTCAACGAACTGGTTGTGGTTGTTGAGGAGGGTGCTGCAGCACTGGATTGGAAGTGCGGCTGGTGCTGGTCAGCCGGTGGTTGTGGAGGTGGTTGACGCGGCCTTGCTGGTCGGCCGATGGGACTCCGGGTCGGCCGATGGGGCTGATGCAGCAGTCCTGGTCCGTGCACCTCTTTCACGGCTGCTGCGCGGTCAGGGCGGTGCTCTGGACGGCGCTGCGGGCTCCGTGACGAACTCGGCGCTGTCGCTGAGTGGCGCTGCGAGCTGCTGCGCTGCGCTGCGAGACGCTGCGCTGCGCTGCGAGCTGCGAGCTGCGCCGCGCTGCTGCGACGCGCTGCTCGGGGTCTGTGGCCCCGAGTGGCACGCGAGGGTTGGGTAACCCCGCGGCGGTGAAACGCTTTTGACGCGTTCCCGTGGGGGGCCGGCCACGGGACGCTGCGGTGACACGCACAGGTGAGCAGGCAGGCAAGGCACTACGCTCACAAGGGCATCAATACGCCTGTGTCATGTGACAAAGCGTTTCAGAATCCTTGCCACTCTGCAAAGAGGGAACGAAAGTATGTACAGCAACACATCAGGATATGTACACATGGGGTTAAGACTAGACTGGGGTAAGGGCATCACAGGACCATAGACACTCAGTCCCAATTCATATCCCAATCCCAGGTCCGACCCTCTCAGTGGCTGATGGGGGCGGGGGCTCAAACACAACCCATGCCCTGCTCAGTCCGGACCCTGAAACCCTGCCAATGGGAGAGGTGTCCCGCACAGCCACAGGCGAGTTCCTGGGAACCAATGGGCTCCAAGGCCAACCGACAGTGGCTCACTATGCTCCCTTAACGGCAGGTCCCAACTCCACTCTGAGCCAGAGATATGGCCCCGCCATTATCACCCAGGAGTTGGTAGCTGAAAATGGGCTGTTTCAGCCCAAACTGAAATTAGCTTGAAAAACTCCAAAATTGACCCCTCGTCCGGACCCGCCAGAGGTAGGGACGAGGCAACTGACCCTATGCCCTTCGAGTACGAACTCCCTGGAGCCCTCACCCAACCTGGTTCCCTCTGAGGTCCCGGCATCAGGGCAACACGGATGAGTCAAGTGGGGTCATGATGCCAAAATCACCAAAATTGGCGACATTCCCATGCGTGGCTCGCCCGGCCAAGGTAAGGCCAATAGCTCACAGGGTAGGAGGCAGGACCTAGGACTTATATCTGAGTGTACAACTTGGATTTAGGTCCGGGCTCCCTATGGGCTTAGAGAAATGGGGCCGCCAATTGACCACACGGAAGGGGGAAATTGGGGTCCCAAAATTGGGTCATTTTGGCTGCTTGAAATGAGCCAAAATTCAGTGTGCTCCCAAAAGTATATCTCCACGCCGGCTTGGAGATCGGATCCGCCATTCCAT
The DNA here is from genome assembly GCA_964036045.1 of Eutreptiella sp. 'Long Island Sound 2002'. Classification (NCBI taxonomy): domain Eukaryota; phylum Euglenozoa; class Euglenophyceae; order Eutreptiales; family Eutreptiaceae; genus Eutreptiella; species Eutreptiella sp. 'Long Island Sound 2002'. The sequence continues at coordinate 39,994,366 of OZ038390.1, forward strand.
ACGCGATCCACTGGGAGTCCAACGGAGACTCCCATGCCCTTGGCTTTCAAAGATCTCCATGCTGTTTGGCGTGGTGACGATCCCAATTGGGTCCACAAATGCGAAAATGGCAAAATTGCCCATACTCAATTTGGCCTAGCGCCTTAACGAAGGCGGCTCCGCTTCACCCACGTGGTGTGCGGACCATGGGGACCATTACCCATAACACCCATGTCATATATGGTCCATTGGTCCATGCGTCCGGCGTGCACGAGGGTTAGAACATGGGGCACGGCGGGCAGCAAAAGTGGAAATATGCTCAAAATGGCCAAAAATGCGCACACTCATGGTTAAGGCAAATGAGGCACATGCCCGACTCGGACCGGAGTGTGCCATAGGATTGGTATCAAGTCATATATGTCCAACATATCTTTGGGGCGTCGCCCAACTCCTCCGGTATTGGGAATGGCAGGGTCGCCAAGTGAGCCCACGATTTGGGATAGTCCCAAATCGCCAACATGGCGGCCACGGTATGCCAAGCCTAAGAGGAGTTATTCGCCGGGTCCAAGATATGTTGGCTACCGAAGTATGTACCCTCATAACATACTTGGGTCATGATGTCAATTGAGCGCAACGTTGAGATACACGGTCGCCACTTGACATCATGACGAGCCAAAAATGGCAAAATTGGCACAATGACACACAAAAGTGCCTTGAAAGGCGCACAATTATATTATAATATCTTCGGCTTGGATCGTGCAATCAACTAATCCTTCTAAACACAATGACTTGACACCAATGACCTTCGATCCTACATATGTGCTCCACTTGGGGCGCCTTGAAAGGTTACGAGCGCTACTTCCCAAGTGGGCACGTGAAAATATGGAAAATTGTAAAACACACCCTTTGCTCCCAACGCATCGCTTCGGGTTCACCACACAAGCTTCCCTTCACGAAGGTTAGGCTTGCAATTGATCGTAGGGAGTATGGAGAAGGGGCTTGCACAATATGAGGTCCATTGGCGGGCTTGTCTTGGAGCAATGGACCCGCCAAATGGGCACGCAACACAACACATGGCACATACCAAATATTGCCCAAAAAGGTGGCTCCCACCACGATATGTCATGCCCCTCCAAGGGCATAACTTTGTGTCAATCGGTCATAGGAACTCAAGGAGAGTTCCTATGCAACACCAACACTTGCGCGCTACACTCGAAAGTTATCTTAACGCACGCAATGTCATGGCCAAAGAGTTATAACGCAAACTCTACCCTATTGACCATGATCCATTACACTAGCGCGCACGTGTGGAGACGCAAGGCATATAATGCTTCCTAAATTACGTCGGGAGTATTGTGAATACATCCCACGTTTCCTTATCGTCAATACTCGCAAGCGGCACGAGATATGACCTTCACAAGTGGCCTCACGAATCAACTTTGTTTTGCCCATATCTTTAAGACAAATGGAGGGCAGGATAAAAGGGAAGTTGATTCGTGCATACGGAAGCACGTAGGTCCACTCGAAAGAGGTCAAATCAAGTGCGGGGATGTCGAAGTCGAAAATCCGATTTCGACATCCTGAAAAATTCGGATTAAGGTTGCGAGTATTAATTATGAAAATTGCGGAAGCATCCATGCAGTTCCTGGCGACTTTGGAGCCTTCGTCGCGGATAGCGTTAAAATTTCCATTATAAACAGTGGAGCTGGCGGTTACGGTAAAGTCGCGAACCAACCGCCAGCAGTCAAAACAGTGAGTATCAGAACGGAAGCGTAAAAATTGACGGAAACAATATGAAAATAAAATCCTGTTGATTCCTGATATTCTGGTACACAAATCTCCGCTGGCGGTGCATCGGTTGCCGATGCGGGGCTTCACGGCACGGAACACGCCGTGCATGGGGTTAGTGGACCGGAGACCGGTTGTATGCCGTAACCTGGCCATGGGGTTCTGGGTACCGCTTCATTACCTGTATGGGTGTATTTCGTTTTCTGTTTGCAGCTTTTGGCAGCAACCGCACATTGCGTGCGATGATAAGAGTTACGGTAAACCCCCTACTGTCTAAGGAGCGTAAGGCTCCAAGCCCCCAAACCCCAGGGTGCGCGCGTGATGCGCTGTGGTGTGTGAGACATCCCGCCCGCACTGCGCGATGCAGTGAACATTTTTTGTGGTGTGTGATGCACCCAGTTTTTGGGGATGTGTGATACGACCCCTGGACACCCCTCCCTGGTATTGTTGTCTTGCCTGGGTGAGCATTCTTTTCGGTGGTGTGGCGTGTGTTTCGCCCCGCCCCCTGGCCATGGTGTGGGATGCACAGGGCCTGGTCTTAAGGTAATGTTTGCTTTGGGTTGGCAGGCAGGAGATGAGCGCCCACGCCTGACACACATCTTGCATAGCCCTGCGTGAGTTGTGAGTTTTCTTTGTTGTTTGTGTTTCGGTATACTTTTACTTCTTACTTTAATTCTTTTACATTTAAAAATATTTTGTCTGTGTTGGTCTTTCGCTTTTTCTTGCAAGTATGTGTGTGCATTTGTGCGTGCGTCAGGTGTGGCAAAGCGTTGGCGTAGGTTTGCTCAGTCCAGCTTGATTCGTTTTTATTATAGATTTTACAAATACAGTTACGCGTTTGACAACAGGATACAATGATAATTATATTTAAAGCTGCGTTTCAGTAGGCTTTCGTTTGCGTTTTTTCACGTCGGGTGCATTGGCATAGTTGTCGTTTGCGTGTGTGTATTTTTCAACCTCTGTGCGTTCATGCAGGTCAGGTCAACAGAAGTGGAAATCAACAGTGGATGGTGGATATGTGCTGACGATCCGACACGTCGTCTTTTTTTTTATAAAACATGCGTGTTCTGTTGTTTCTGTTTTGCTTTTGCAGTGCCAGCAGGTGGAGAACTTCAAAAGACATCAGAGGGTCCTGAATTCGGGGCAGGACCAGAAGAACGTCAAAGAATATCAGAGGTCCTGAATTCGGGGCGGGACCAAAGAACTTTAACAACGTACAGGTTAATGGGATTTGTACATTACATCAAGTTTTGGCACTGTTTTTACAGACGCACAAAAAATGAGACAATTCTCCACTTGCTGCGTGTACTGCAGGGCAGGCAGGGATTTTGTACATTAGCTAACCTTTTCAGGCAGGCAGAAAATTTTTAAAGATTTTCTGACAGGCCGCTTCTTTTTTTTTTCAGGGGGCTTTTGGGGCTGCATTGCCTGCTTAGCCATTGCTGCAGGCAGTTTCTGTTTGTAGGCGGGTTAGTATTGTAGGGTTGCAGTGTAGTCCAAGCCCGCAGTTCCACCCCCACCCCCACTCTAACTGGTATGTAGGGCTGCAGTGTACTTCACTCCTGCGGCACGCCACAGTAAAATTTTTCTGGGTGTGTGTTTGACTTTTTTGTTTGACACCCTGCTCTGGGCTGTCTACAGCAGCTCAGCCCCCCCCCCCCCCCCACACACACACTAGTGTAAAGATCTGAGTGTCTATTTTCCTTAGTCAGTCATTTGCTGAGGTACACCCCAGCAAATAGCTTGGGGGGGGTTGTAATAGGACAAGGTGTAAAGATAGCTAACGCGATGGGTCGCGCATGCGCAGCACAGTGTAAGATACCGGGGAATAAAATAGAATTCAGAAAGATGTTATTATTAAATGTATGTAGGATTTTGAAATTGTTTATTATTTGATATTGGTTGTTGTACACAGAAGTCGGGGATGACATTATGTTTTGGGAAATGTTTTGTCTGCTTTGCTCTCATGCATTGAAGGAGGTTTCAAGGAAGTTCCGCTGAAGGATTTTCATAAAAGCAACAAACAAAGTACCATTACAACTTGTAGTACTCGTCGTGGAGAATATATTTGTTGATTCTCCTTCTGAATTCGCCTTCTTCCTTAGGTCCTCCAGCTGGGGTAGCCGTTGAAGAAGAAGCAGGGCATACCGATCTGGAGATTGACGCAGCAACTCTTCGGCGGAGATGCTGAAGGCTGTCACCACAAGCCGCTAAGGCCTCAGTGGTTAATCTGGGCGCTGCTTGTTCCGCCCTTCTGTGTACTAGATCTTCTTGAGACCCAGATGCGGCTCTGAGCTTGGGCTCACTCATTGACGTGGGCCCACTGTTGCCAAGTTGTACTTGTACACTCCGAAATGGCCAGGTCCTGGCAGACATCTGTACTGATGGTGTGGACATTTGGTTTCTGGTTTTGGCTTGTGTACTTCTCAGAGTCGGTTCCAAAGGTTCTCAAGGGTTGCCTCTGCTACCGGAAAGATGTCCTGGATTAGTGCCCTAATGATTTTGATGAAATCCTGCAGGTTTTGCTGTTGAAAACCCAAACCAAAGGAGCAAGTAGAGCAAGATCACGATATGGATCGAATCAATGAATGGTCTGGAAATCCAGTGTAACACAGAAGGGCTGCAGATAGACAAAGCAGGCTTAAATACAAAGATTCAACTACAAATGGATAAAAGAAGTGATTTTAAGTAAAAAATGGCCTGACTCTAGCCTCCAAGTTAGCATTAAGCACTTCATGTGCACTCTTTTGGATGAAATGGTGTTGGTTAGGAATATGGGGCAAAGGAGTTAGGCCAGACACAGAATATGACTTGGCCAAGCAACTGAATTCAGAAACAGTTAAAAAATAGAACCACAATAAGTGGTAGAAACAATTGAGTATAGGGGTCTTGGGGTGGAGGACCACTAGGCTTAACCTCCAAGGCCTTAGGCATGAAATGCCTATTTTATTTCGGTATAACCTCCATGAAGGAAGATACCTCCGCTCAGTTGAGTGGTAGGGGTGAACTTCATGGGGGGCTAGGGTTATAACCCTAATTACTTTGGGAAAGTGTACTTTAAGCTTCAAAAGAGAGATAAAAATACTTAAGTAAGTCTTGGCATCAACAAAAGGGTTTTAAGGGGGGCTTGGCCTGGATCAAGCCCTCCAAGAAAGACATGGCAGTGACTTTTTCTTACTCATGCGGGACATCCATGGAGTCAATTTGATAATCACTTTCTTGCAAGCTTAGCACATTTCGCTTTCGCTATGGCGTGCAGTTATGTAAGGTCGTTGGCCTTGCAAAAATGTTCAAAAAAGTCTTTCAGGACACCATTCCCAAGTAGAAAGCATCTCAAAGTCTCCCATGTGTCAGAGTAGCGAGAAAATATGTTTCACTTTACCCGCAATCAGTGTCCGTCTTCCACTTGTAGGTAAAATTTTGTCAACATAGCAGAAGCGTTATTTCGGCATATGTAAGTGGAATGAGATTGACAAAACTGCAGCGCACAATGCTATCTTGTACTGAAATCGCAATCTTAGAGCCTATGCGAATAAGAATTCATTGTAATCGGCTTCTTTTTTCCGTGAAATTCTGGTATTAACTTCTAGGGTTTGGCTCTTGGATGAGCTTGGAAATGAACGGACTAAAAATGTACAAGTTTTCAAGACCCTAGGACAAAATATTTTACTGTAAATACTGGTTATTCGCTTTGTCGTTTTCTTACAGCTAGTAAGACTTAAGAAAGGCAATGGTGAAAAAAAGGTTGACTGGGTTGTCCACAAGTGCACAAAAAGAACATGACAGGTCTATGCTTGAGGTTACAAAAAGAGCTAATTTGTTCAAAAAATTTCTTGGAATGGTACATTTGCGCTCGCCTTTATTAGAGTCTGATGTCTGGGTTGGAGAATAGCTACCTCACGCCACAATAAATTGTTCAACTAGGCCGTGAACTGATGGCAGTGTCATTTCTGCCGCAATGAGTGCCCAAGAAAACTTGATATACCGGACATCCAAAGCACCAAAAAAAGAATGGATCGAGACCGTTGAGTATGTGACTGATTGCATTTGCCTTCACTAACATTCATCGTCGTCGCTAAAAAGCAAAATACTGTCACAAAAGGGACATACATAGACACATACACACACACACACATACATAAATGCACACATACACGTATACACAGACACACGTTCAGAACCCTAGCCCAAATGATGAATCAGGTGAGCAAAGCATGCTTCGGACCGTCCTTAGGGGCGGGAAAAGGTTACCACAATGTACATTCCTGCGAATAAGCAAGTTCATAGAGTTCAAACCATGAAAATAATTGCTCGGATGAACAAGTGTCGGAAAAAGGGCCAAAAAAGGTGGGAATTTGAACTAACCTGACCACAAGCAATTGGCCCCAGAGTTCAACACGACAATCCAATCTCTTTGCACACACTTCCACAAAGTCCACAAGATGAAAGAAAAAAAATTTCCCAAACCAACAAAAGTGTTACAAAAAGAACCACTCAATTGGATGCCCATGCACGATCGGTTTATGGAAAATTGATAGCTCTTGTCACGATTTCTTGGAGTCTTTTCAATGAATTGACATATTTTTGAGCCCATTGCAACAACATATAATGCTTCTTTATTCACGCTAAAAAATGAGAAACGGAAAGAGCAAAATACATAGGACGATGTATGGTACTATAGTGGTGCCTTTATTGTGTTGTGTTGATCCCCTTTTGCAGCTAGAGCGCTTGGGCTTCACAACACCTTAGAATCTATTTGCATCTATATGACTTCAACCTCATCCGAGAAATCTCTCTGTGTCACTAAAGTTTGCAGTAAATCCGTGATAACCTGTAATACCCTGCCCAAACCTAATACCGAAAAGAGATGCACCCAAGGGAAATGACGCATGACGAAGAAAAAGCCTCAAATGCAACAAGATCCTTAGCGGCTTTGCGGTGGGAGGTTCCTATATGTAATGCTCTTTCAACTCACTCCAAATATCTTGTGGCAGCTGTTGCATATCAAGTGCTAGAGCTGGAAGAGAAGGATAATGCCAACCTAATGGTACAAGTGATGAAGCTACGCCAACATATATCCAAGATTTTTGCCGACTTGGGTGAGAAAAATGCAACCATTAGGTACTAAGCGGACAATGAAGTGTGTTTGCGCCGAACCCATCTCGCATAAAGAACACTTGATAGTATTGTTTTCGAGAAAGACAAATCCATCGCCATATATGGCGTGCTCAAAAGCTGGAGATCTACTTCAGAAATTGGTGGTTCAAACAAGAAGATGATGGAAGAATTAAGTAGGTTATACTACAAGCAGTTCAGGTTACTATGGCAGGGGCAAGGAACCCCATGTGAGTTTACCACAGAAGTGCTGTTCGTATGCCTCAAAATATGGCAACTCAGAAAAAACAAAAGTTGTTATTTCTTCATCTCCAACTGTGCCCCTCTGCTACATGGCTCCTCCGAGCTTTATGCGCACTTCCATTGTCACCAACCGTCCCAGAGGATCGTCAGGAGTCAAACCAAAGTTATGATTTTTCGGCCAATTCATGCCAACTTGAAAACAAAAGCAGGCAAGTTGCCACCGGTGGGGACCCCAACGAGCATTGATCTTGGAAACCTTGAGATAGCACATAGGACTCCATCATCCGGTCATCGGTTAGAGAGTCTGCACAGGAGCAGAAGTGGAATGGGACTATACGCCAACCAAGTTTTGGGCCCACCTCTGCTCTGCCAAAAAATTGAGACCTAGGTGCCACTTGGTGGAAGGCTGAAAATCCACAAAAAATCATTAATGGTTAATTTTGTCTCCCAAAATGATCATTTTACAAAAGGTTAGACATTCAATATCCTGTCTTGGGGCATGCGATTGCAATGACCCCAAGTTGGGGAACAACCGCCTTCGAAGTGATTTATCCCGTATGGAATCTATGTCTGTTTTCCCATAGATCCCCGAGACTCTCAACTTCAGACCCATTCGGTACAAGATTCCACCACCGCAGAACTCATTGAATTATGATCTCCACAACATGATTATTGCCGTCCGGTTGACTTTTGATATAATAATCACCTCCTTTCCCATCCTATGCCTGCCACTGAAAATACCAGTAAGAAAAAGTCACTGCCATGTCTTTCTTGGAGGGCTTGATCCAGGCTAAGCCCCCCTTAAAACCCTTTGTTGATGCTGAGACAAACTTAAGTGTTTTTATCTCTCTTTTGTTGCCTAAAGTACACTTTCTCAAGGTAACTAGGGTTGTGACCCTAGCCCCCCCCATGAAGTTCACCCCTACCACTCAACTGAGCGGAGGTACCTTCCTTCATGGAGGACATACCAAAATAAATCAGGCATTTCATGCTTGTGGGCCTTGGAGGTTAAGCCTAAGTGGTCTCCCACCCCAAGACCCCTATACTCAATTGATTCTACCACTTATTGTGGTCCTACGTTGTAACTGTTTCTGAATTCAGTTGCTTGGCCAAGTCATTTTCTGTGTGGTCCTGACATCTATGCCCCTCAGTCCTAACCAGCACCATTTCACCAAAAAGAGTGCACATGAAGTGCCTATTGCAACCTCTGAGGCTAGAGTCTGACCAATTTTCTTATAAAACCTTTTGTATTATCCATTTGTGATTGAATCTATGTTCATATACCTGCTTTGTCTATCTGCAGCCCTTCTGTGTTATACTGGATTCCAAAACCAATCATTGATTCGATCCACTTTCAGTCCTTGCTCTACTTGCTGCTTTGGTTTGGGGTTTTCAACTACAAAACCTGCAGGAATACATCAAAAGACCTAGGGCATAATTCAAGGACATCTTTCCGGTAGCAGAGACAGTCCCTTGTGACCTTTTGAACCGACCCTGAGAAGAAGTGCAAAACAAAAGCTCAACAACAAGTCCAACATGTCCACGCCAAGCGTAAGGACCTGGCCTATCCGAACTGTCCAAGTACAAATGGGCAGTGTGGTCCACCCAATGAGTGAACCACCACAGCGAGCACCACATCACCTCAGTGGCGCATCTGGGTCCCAAGGAGATCCAGAACGCAGAAGGGCGGAAGAGAGTAAAGGCCTTACCACCGAGGCCTTAGCAGCACACGGTGGAGACAGCTTCAGTCACCTCCACAGACGTGTGGCTGCTTCAGTATCAAGATCCAATTGTCCAGCTTCATCCTCAACTGCCATTGAAGGACCTGAGGAATATGAGAAGCTGAAGATGAAGATGGATGAGTACATCATGCACGAGGAGTACTATAAATCCATCCGTGGGGAAGATGGAGAGGAGCCCTTGGCTGTACATCGATCTAGACCACGTACAGATCTAGGGTCCTATGCACACTCTGGTCCTCCGTCCACTGCATCACTGCCAAGACGACTAAGACCTGAGTATCGAACCCCAAGGGCCCCCGAAGTGGGCCCAACACGAGTCGAAGAACACCATCCAAGGCCAACCTACGGTGCCCTGGATCAGACGGCCGAGCTGCTGGCCAAATTCCTGTCTGGATCAGAAGATCCAGACGTGACGGCCTTATCGGAGGCCATTAAGGCTAAACTGGGTATTGCAGAACCCTTACCCAAGCCTGAGTTCCTCTCTCTCTCTCCAGGGCTGAGTACCCTGGCAGAAGATCTCAAGAGATCGAGGGTCTCAAGGCTGTTGCCTAAGGTTACCTGCCCCAGCCCCTTTCACCCCCGTGCCAGGACTGTGCCTATGGCGGATCTACAGGACGTGCCTGTCACAGAGAGTGAGAGAAGAGGGCTGTCAGCCCTGGCCCCTCTTGCCGGCGTGTCGCCTACAGGCCTAACTCCGGGGGGTGGGAAGACGGGCAGACCAATTGCCCAGGCGAACATCCAGCTGGAACTGCCGGAGTTCGACCCCAAAAATCTGCCTGAATGGGCAGAGGAATTTGCAGAGTTCCTTTTGTTGACTGGCCAATCCCATGTGGATGTGGCCACCAAATGTTCACTGCTAAAACGCTCTTGCAAAAAGAAATTTTTGCAAAAACAGGTCAAACAGATTGTGAAAACCTGTTCTACTTGGGCGGAGGTACTCCTGAGGTTAGAGAAAACATTCCCAGTCTATGAGACTGACCTCAGCGTACGCACACAAATCGAGGAGCTACCTATGCTCCCTGAGTTTCCATCCGCTGCGCAAATTTCTGAGTATGTGTGCGACATGGAGTACTTATTTTCGAGGATGAATGTGGGCTCCTACGGAGCCACTGAGCCCCACCTGTGGCTCATGAGTAAGATCCCCCAGCGTACGTGGGATGATTGCCGCTCAACCTCTGAGAGGAAGAGCAGGACCCACTCGTATGATACACTGGTGGATCTCTTGATTGAGCTAGCTCTTGAGAGAGAGAACGACTCCCACATGGAGAAGTTCCTCAAGAAGCATTTGGGACGAGGTGGTACCCCTACCCCTGAACGTGGCGAAGGGAAGGGGCATAAAAATCCCACTAACACCAACCAGGGAGGCGGTAAAGGGAGGGGCAACCTACGTGCCATGAACGAGGTTCCAACTGATGCAGGCACACCCCCCCTGTTTTACTGCCGACCTGTCAATGACAAGGGGGGACCTTGTCATGCCTCTGACTGCGATCTCCGCAGTGGCTGTATGCTGCAGATGAAACGTCAGCAGCATACTAAAGATGGGAAAACTGTGACCCATCAGGACCACTTCAGGTGTACCATCACCTGTGGTTACTGTGGCAAACGTCGTCACTATGAGGACGAATGCCACATCAAGAAACGCGAGAGTGACAAACTCAAGCGTCAGGAGGCGGAGCGCCAGAAGACCCCGACGCCCGCCAGAAATCCCCCGAATGGGGATAGAGGTAAAGGAGGTGGCAAGGGGGGTGGCAAAACTGGACCCCCTAACCCCCAGAGGCGCTCATCAGCGCCCGTTGCTACACCTACTCCTGCTGCCACACCCGCTCCTGCCGCAGGTGTCCCCCAGAAGCGCCCCCAAGGGGATAACGCTACCCCTGAGGGGAATAATTCTAAGAAGAGGCGCTTGGCCTGGATGGCCAAGTCCCTCATGGCTGCAGGAGTGGATGTGAAATTCCCTGATGAGGAATAGGGGGGCGGCTCCGAAGAGGAGGACTTGGTTTTCTGGATCCTCGTGAAAATCGGGGATCAGGTTTTTCGAGCAGTGCTTGATACCGGTGCAACCCTTTCCATAGTGGCCCGGCGCCTGCTTAAAACTTTCAGGAAGACTAAGACTGTGGCCATAAGAGTAGGGGATGGGCGTACCATCCATTCCTTGGGGGGGGTCGATGTGACCATATGTCTGGGCGACGAAACCGTGACCCAACACTGCAGAGTGTTGGGCACTGACGCCTTTGACATTGTCATTGGCACTGACTTTCTAAGAAGAAACCCCCAGGTTAAAATGCTGTCCTTACAGCGTCCTTACTCTTTGCACTGCGACTTTGGCAGTGGGCTATTCTCCGTTCCTTTGGAGCTGTCAGGACGAAAAGAGTCTGGGCTGCGCTACGCAGCCAAGACGAACTATCGTACTGAAAATTACCAACTGGCCCGTCATGTTCTCGAAAATGGACTGGCGGCCCTTCAGGTAAACCTGGATGAGATCCAGGTGGAATTGTTTGCGAGCCAACAACAGCACATCATGCAGTTGTACTGCTCGAAACAAATGAACAATGCTTTCCGTTTCTTCTGGAAAGCAATGGGCCTAGCGTATGCTAACCCTCCCTTCTCCCTGCTCGCGAAGGTTCTAACCAAGATCGCTTATGAGGGAGGAAGGGTTGTTATGTGCACCCCTGACTGGGGTTGCTCAGGTGAACATGCTTACTGGCGCCGTATGCTTGACCGAATGACCGTGGGAAGAGTGCAACTCCCCGACGGCCCCATCTATGTGCCTGAGGACTCAGACACAGCTATGCAGGCCCCTGAGTGGGCCAGTTTCCTGTCCATCATCGATGGATCTCTCAATCCTGTACCCCTGTGTGACCTGGACCAGGTGCTACTAAAAGAGGTCATGGCCGAAAATCGTGGCCTGACCCTTTATGATCTCAAGAATCGATCTCCTGAGCACCTATCTGCCACACTTACAGGGTGTGAGTCTCCTGATGACTATCTGGAACCTGCAGCTGTAAAAGAGGATGCTGACGACCAACTGTCTGAGATCGCCAGCACTATTCCCTCTGTTGATCCCAGCTGTGTTGACCTAAAACATAGTGCTTTCCTGGCCCAGCTGTTGCTAGAGGAGGTAGATCTAGAGTCAACCTCTGAACCCGCTTCCTCTGTTGGGAAACCAGTGCTACACATGCAGCCTGTGCACACAGGTGAACCCGTGGCCCAGAGTACTGATGCTCTGGCACGGCCTGCTGCTAATAACATGCCCTTGTCTGAGCATGACACGCAAGAACTCCGACCGCTGTTATACCTGAAGGCCGAAGGTATTGAGCGCCAAGAGCGGCTGCAATACCTCAGACAGACCTGGAAATACTCCATCTGGTCTGAGGAGGACGATGAGTCCTATACGCTGCCTGATCCTGAGATACCTCTAGTGTACTCTCTACACTATGGGCAGCAATGTCCCCCTGAGTGGGACGATGGTACTGTACCTGCCGAAACTGCTGATCGGCATAAAAAGAAAGAATCTTGCAAAAAACTGGTCCAGATGGACCTGAAATTGAAACCAGAATTTGAAAAGACGCGAGTGAGGCGTCGTCCCTATCCTGCTCCACAGGAACAGGTTGAAGAAATCGAGCGCCAGATCCAAGAATGCATTGATGCTGGCCTCGTTGAAGAGTACAAACATGGGGACTACCCCCATCACTGCAGCCCCTGTTTCCTTGTTGCTAAACCAGGGTCGACTGCTCTACGTTTTGTTGTAGACTATGGTGAGGTCAACAAGAAAACCCAGAACCACTCAGGGAGTATTCCTAACATGGAAAACACCCTGGAGCGTATTGCCAAATGCAGGTATAAGACCAAAATGGACAAACGTTCTGGTTTCTGGCAGGTTGACCTAACCGCCGCAGCTCAGGAGCTGCTTGCCTTTATAACCCCTAAGGGTCGTGTCTTCAAGTGGAAGGTTATGCCTTTCGGGGTGGCTAACGCCCCAGCGCTCTTCCAGGAGCTTATGAACAAAATTTTGTACATACTGAGGCGCAGGCCTCTAGTACAAGAGTTGATTTCTCGGGGTGCAGAAATGGAGGCTCACATCGACGACGTGAGTTTGGGTACTAATACCAAAGAGGACCATGTCCTTCTCCTCCGTGAATTCTTCACTGTCTGTCAAGAAAACCATCTCCGAATCAAACTCGAAAAATGTGAGTTCATGAAAGAGGAGATGGAGTATTTGGGTTTCGACGTGGGGTATGGCTGGTGGAAACCAGCCGCGTCTAAGATGCAGCCCCTACAGGACATGCAGATTCGCGATGACCCTAAGAAGGGTCTACACGATGTGAGGAGTTTTGTGGGCGCCTGTAATTTCTATCGGCGTCACATCCACAATTTTACTTACTCCTCTGCACCCCTCACTGACCTGATCAAGAAAACTACTCCCTGGAGATGGACCTCGGGAGAGGAAGAGTGTTTCCAGGAGTTGAAGAAGAAGATTGCCTCCTCCAACTGTCTGGGAGTGCCCCGCCCTGAGGGCGAGATAGTCCTGATCACTGATGCCAGTGATGTAGGGGGGGGAGGTACGATCTACCAATGGCAGGAGCTTAACCCCGCTGAACTAACCCACTGCCATTATCGTACTACTGGACTGAACCGTGATGGTTCGTTGAAACATGACTATCCTACCAGTGAGTGGCGACTGGTGCCACTGGGACACTGGAATTGGAAATGGAACCAAGCGCGTTCCAACTACAGCACCTATGACCAGGAACTCCTGGCCGGTATGTTGGTGCTCTCGTCACAATCCCGACTCCTGGGGTCTAACCCTATTGTCTGGCTGTGTGACCAGGAGCCTGTGAAGTCTTTTCAGAAGGGCCCACCACCAGAAAAAGCGAAGCTAAAACGGTGGTGGACTTACCTGAGCCAGTTCAGGCTGACAGTGCATCATATCCCCGGGATTAAGAATGAACTGTCTGACTATATATCGCGCAACAACTTCGATGCGCTTATTGGTGAGAGCTCTGAAGCGCTCGCCAAAGAGGCTTTCCAGCGTATGGATGTCCAGCTTGACCTATCCATGCGCACTGCTGGAATCCTGGAGGGTTGGAGTCTAACCGACTATCAGTCAGAGTATGAAGAAATTCTCCAAACCCTCAGCACTGGTCTCGAACCCCGTGTCATTGACGGGCACCAGTGGTATAAAAACAATCAGTACCTCTTCTACGAGGACCGAATTGTTGTGCCTGAGGCACGACTGGATGGGTGCCTACAGTGGTCCCATCTCAGTTCTGGTCACACTGGCGCTAATCGCTCAGTGGACTTCTTCCGTGAGTGCTTCTACTCTAGTCTAACCCTGACTGAACTTAGGTCGCGTATGCAGACCATTGTGGATGCTTGTGGCTGTCATGCCAGCAAGCAGAGCGACAGTAGGGATAGGGGCCTGATCTCCAGCTTACCCATACCCTATTGTGCTAACTCCCTTCTCTACGTGGACTACATCCACGGCCTACCACGCTTTGGCGGCTATGATAGTTGCCTCGTGGTCACCTGTGGTCTATCTCGCTTCACCCGTGTGTTCCCTTGCAATAAGAAAATCACAGGTGAGCAGACTGTAAAAATGTTGGTCGAACAATGGTTCGAACCCTATGGAGCACCTAAACAGGTGCACTCTGATGAAGATGTACGCATCCGCAGTGACACTGGGTGGTACAAACGAGTGCTAAATGCCCTCAACGTGGAGGTAACCACAGGTGTGCCCTACACTCACACGTCTAACCCGCTCTGTGAGAGACAGAACCGTGTGGTGGAGCAAAACTTAAGAATCCTGATGAAACAGGAGCGCACCAAGGACTGGGTACGCCTAGTGCCCTGGGCAGTTCTGTCCATGAACTCACAGCGGAGCTCTTCTACGGGTTTCACCCCCCACGAACTGTTCCATGGAGGACGACCTGCTTGGTTCTTCAAAACCCCCTTTCCTGAGGACTTCAAGAGCCCTGTGGGAGATTGGCTAGAACACAAGCAGTCTCTGGCTAACCAGGCTGGTACTAACCTGAGGCACATTCGTGACCGTGAACAGAGCCGACGGAACCGCCTACGGCGACCTGCCAGCTTCAAGGTTGGTGACCTTGTTTTGGTACACCATTCACGCCTACCCTCCTGGCCCCGTAACTGCCTACAGGACCCTTACTTTGGACCCTATCGTATCATCAGGATAGATGGATCCAGGATCCATGTCAGGTGCAGTCCACGTCTAGGTGGTGAACTGCTATGTGCTCCTAAGCAGTTGAGGCACTATCACTCCCCTGACGACTTGTCTTGGGATGAGTGGCGCCTCAGCGACAGTGAGATTGAACGTATAGACCTAGAGAACGCTGCCAGTCCAGAGGAGGCAGACGAACTTGAAGAGATGACTGCCGATGAGATGGCAGTCGATGGTTACTACGTGGTTGCAGGTATTGCTCGCCACGAGTATAAACAGGGCTGGAAATTCCTAACCCTGTGGGATGGCTATGGGTTGTCCGAGGCGACCTGGGAACCTATGTCAGCCTTCATACAACCAGATGGGAGTATCAACCCCATCTTCCGCACTTACCTCGTTGAGAACAACGAGGGGCAGCTCCTAACCCGTGCTGAGACTATGTCCCAGCGTAAGAAGCGAAACTAATTACCCTGTGTCAGTCTACTGACCCTGTCTGTGCCCTGCACACCCACGCCTATGGTTTCCAGCGTGAGCCAGGTGGCCGCTTATCAAGATTGCAGCCACCCAGCGAGTGTTTGCCTTGTTGACCATGTGTTGCATGGGTACTGCCCTAATGTAATGACCTTGGTGAGCCAACGAAGAACGGTGGCTTTCTACACCAGGGGGGAATGACAAGCAAGGTGTTATGAGGCAAGGTGTGTCTTCCCTCCTTGGGGACAAGCGAGCCCACAGTTAGGACCCCTGACTGGTCCAGACCCATGGGGTTCTACCCTTCCTTACAGGGTTTACCATACCCCTAAGCGTGCTACGTATTTCTGTATGTGTGAGTGTGCTATTCCTAAGGACCTGAGAGCAAGCCGCAGAAGTGGTGTCCTAATTATACCCAAGTCTGCGCCCTTGCTAAACCTGGAGGGTTGGCTTATTGATGCCACGGGGTACGCCCCGGGTCTCCCCTCCCCTATGCGCCCAGTTTCTGTGCTGGCGCAAAACCTTGGGGGAATACCCAGCGTGCTAATCCAGGTATTGTTTTCCCTACCTATCTGTCTACTACAGGGAGGGGTGGCCAAAAGCTATGAAGGCATGCAAAACGCCTGTTTGCTATGTGGCCAAAACACTGACCTAACCACTGTCACAGCCCACCAACCCAGCTAAAATTGCAGGAAAAGGGTGGGACAGTGACACACCCCCTACAGGTCCTACACACCCTACAGTGGCACCATCTAGGTGGGCGAGCACTGGGCAACTGGCTCTAGCCCCCACTCAGGACTACCACTCCTACACGCAAACTCTACTGGGCGTTGCGAAGGTGAAGGTCTCATGGGTCCTAACGACCCTCCTGTGAAATGGCAAGAGAACACAGCGCTACTAGGCAACTGTGGCTTGACAGGGGACACCACAACGCGTTTCCCCTGCTAAGGCTTGGAGGGAAGGGGTGCTCTCGTTGCGTGCATAGCGCAGATGTAGTTGAGGTCGAACTGTCCTCGCCAGTACTGGCTGAGGCACAGTGATTTGATTTGTGATCAGCGCCCCTGTTTTGCTGGGGCAGAAAAATGGTAGCCGCCGAAGGCAGCTGCTGCGTGCACCAATCACCCTTAACCTCTCCCACCTGTACAAAAGAGGCAGATGAAGGGGCGTTTGCGACTGTGGAACCAAGCCACACTCCAGGTATTATACCCTTCTCAGTGTGACCTATAATACACTGTTCGCAAACACGCTGCAGATGCAGCTACCCCTGTCAAGCAAGCAAGCTTTAAGAAACTCCTCGGGTTCTCTTAAAGAACGTACCGAGGAGCCTCTGGGTAACCTAAACAAGGTTTACCGTGCGCAACTCGCATGGCCTACCCTTTAATGCATCATGTGCACGCAGGGAAGGGAGGCTGAACCACAGACTCAACCAGGAGGTGAGCTCCTCCTGGGCTAACCTACCTTACTCACCATGCATCGTGTGAATGCCGCATTGAAACGAACACAAAACAAACCTAAGCGTTTTAAGCAACTCAACTTGAACGCCACGGCCGCACACGGACAAACGCTTACCTGTGAAAAAGGAAACAAGGGTGAATTAGGGATACAGGTGAAGCGACACAGCGTGTGGATGCCTAGATTAGGCACATGCATCGCGAGCACAGCGCATATTCTAACCCTACGTGCGCGCTGCGCGCTCCATTCGCATCACATACCTTTCATTCATGCTTTCACCTGTGCAGAGCACGAGAGATGAACACCCGACCCCCCAACGAGCACAGCGTTGACAACCCTAACGTTTTGACGGAACAAGCAACACAAACGCAATGCGTGAGTGTGAAGTGACACAGACATACCTGAGAGACGGGTTGTTGAACTGCTCTGTGGTGTGGGCTGATTTTGAATGCTTTACTCTGAAGTTTATAAAAATTTTGATGCAACTGTGCAAAAATTTTCTTTAAAACTTTAAAAACTACGGCTCATACCTTCTTTTCCAAAAGCCGTTTTCGCTTGCGCAACCCTTTTCTTGGCGTCCGCTTCCTTTGCGCTTGTCTGCGACTTTAAGTTATGTGTAAAAATGACGATTTCCCGCGTGGTTTCGTCGATTTTCAACGATTTCACTTGCTAAATCGCAACCCCTTCCGCAAAACCGCAGGAATCACTCCCTGCTGGTTCCATTTTCTATTTTTTCCAGCTCCTGGGGGTTTGTGTCCTCCATTGGGAGTATTGCTCCGCCCTGGCCCTTGGTCAGGACGTTTACTAAAACGCTGTTTATACGGCGATAGCCGTCCGTATTAGAGCGTTCGACTGTACCCTAGTGGACAGACACATGTGCTCTGGACAGGGAGTCCTGGGTTCAATTCCCACTGCCCCCACACTTTTTCCAAAAGTTTTCGCCGCACGCCAGCGACTTTTGAGGAATGCCCCTGCGAAGGGACATCATTCACGGTACATTACACTGTTTTTCAAGGGTCCCTACAGTGTGATAGGCTTCTATGAAGTGATGAGGATGTTTTTGGTAAGTTTAATGCATTTTTTTTGAGGTAATTTTGGGAATATTTGAGCCTTTTTCCTTGGTCCTACTAGCTTGATCAACTAGTACTCCAGGGGGGAGTAAGAAAAAGTCACTGCCATGTCTTTCTTGGAGGGCTTGATCCAGGCTAAGCCCCCCTTAAAACCCTTTGTTGATGCTGAGACAAACTTAAGTGTTTTTATCTCTCTTTTGTTGCCTAAAGTACACTTTCTCAAGGTAACTAGGGTTGTGACCCTAGCCCCCCCCATGAAGTTCACCCCTACCACTCAACTGAGCGGAGGTACCTTCCTTCATGGAGGACATACCAAAATAAATCAGGCATTTCATGCTTGTGGGCCTTGGAGGTTAAGCCTAAGTGGTCTCCCACCCCAAGACCCCTATACTCAATTGATTCTACCACTTATTGTGGTCCTACTTTGTAACTGTTTCTGAATTCAGTTGCTTGGCCAAGTCATTTTCTGTGTGGTCCTGACATCTATGCCCCTCAGTCCTAACCAGCACCATTTCACCAAAAAAAGTGCGCATGAAGTGCCTATTGCAACCTCTGAGGCTAGAGTCTGACCAATTTTCTTATAAAACCTTTTGTATTATCCATTTGTGATTGAATATATGTTCATATACCTGCTTTGTCTATCTGCAGCCCTTCTGTGTTATACTGGATTCCAAAACCAATCATTGATTCGATCCACTTTCAGTCCTTGCTCTACTTGCTGCTTTGGTTTGGGGTTTTCAACTACAAAACCTGCAGGAATACATCAAAAGACCTAGGGCATAATTCAAGGACATCTTTCTATACCAATCCACAGCAATGCTGCTTTTCACCGAAACAACCTTGCACATGCCTGCTGCTTTGGTTTCGGAGGTAAGAGGTTTTAAGAGGTTGAGCTCTTTTGAAAAAAGGTAACCTTTTCAAATGGTTTCTTCAACAAAATCCCGGAAAAAACATTTTTTAAACCTGTTTCCTGGTTCACAAAGCGTAAGAGTATCAATTTTTGGAAAAAATACCATGCCCCACCTGCTTCACCTAGGGGAGATTCTTGCACTGCGTGCTGGATACTCACAATGAATAAGGTTGGTGGTGACCGCATTATTTCCTCGGAATCCATTTCAGAAAAATGAACAATCCAAAAATATTTGACTATTTATGGAAGCACTTTTCCTTCTCCGAAACCAAAGGCAGGAGATCAATGTTTTACCACCAATAGGTAGTTAGGGTGCGAGTATTTGCTGACATCCAAAACTTCACACTGCGTGCATGGCATTCCCCTAACCCAGATTACACCAGAATTTTGCCACCCCCATGGCAATTAAAACATGGAAGGTCTTGCCCACAAATAAAAGGCAGAAAGGCTATCACTCTGAGGAACCTTGGTGTTCGACGGCACTGCCCCTGCAAACCTGTACCTCTGAATGCACTGCCTGCCTGATGAACACCAACGAGCAGGAGCCCCCTCCCCTCTGGTTGTTATCTCTCTTTGCAGGGCTATTCCCTCACTCAATTACCTCTGCAAGCCTGGTTTGGGGGAGGTTGTGTGCCAGTCTAGTGGAAGATCACACACAGCTGCATTTGGGGGACATAGCATGCCGTTCATGACCTATCCATATCTTCTGCGTCCACAAAAAACAATTCCTCATACAAAGGGGTTTTTCAAAAGGGAGAGACCCAAGATCCTCACACCAAGGATGGGAGTCCTGGTCATGGAACAGTTCCCCATCTTCTTCCCCGACAGCACAGCACATTCACAACCCAAACACGCGTGGTGCCGTGAAACACCAAAGCAAACAAACAAAAGCCATCAGGCCCCAGAAGGTGGAGGGCTGCAGACATCAAAGAGCAAATGCTCTTCCTTTCCCGCTCAGCTTCCGCCGGTCCAACGAAGGCAGGGGGTAAAACACTGTGCTGGCCATCTCATCTGGACCATGATCCTTCAGCAACGACATACGCCGACCATACAGGGCTCATACAAACTGCCCCGTATTTCATTTCACAGCCCCCCTGGGCTCCAGGCCTGTGCCCTGTTAGCATGATGGCTCATGGTACAAACAGGACTCCGAACCAAATTGGGGCGAGCCCGTTGCACTGCACAACACATGCAGGTCGATAATACTGGAGGAGGAACAATGAAACTGCACACATTCCCAAGGTGCACATAGCGTGCACAGTACCAAAAGAATCGGCAATGATCCCTGTGCACACCGGCTTTCCCTTTGGCAGGTGTGCACCTCCACTCCCCAAAGCCTGACCCACCAAAGATATGGCACTGGAGACTTGGTGTACTAAAACAGCAACCAACCAGCTTTTGCGGACACACACAGCAGGTACCCGCCCAGGCAGGGTCCTGCAGGGCAAGGTGGGTCCTGCACCATGGCCACGCGCAGGGCCTTTACATGTCTTGAAATGAACACATGAAGTAAGGGTCCGAAAACAAAAAAGCACGGTCCAATGGGGTTTCCGTCTTTGGACCAACGCTAATTTGCACAGGCAGCATGTGGTGGTGGGGGGGTGGGGTTGGATAACTCGGGTGCCTGTCATTTCTGTGCAGGTGGCACAATGTCATGTGAAGCTTAAACTTCGGGATCTGTAGTTCCATGAGCCATCTGACTTCAAAGACTACGGATAGTACCAGCCAATGTTGACTGCCACCAAACGTGTTACTCAGCTTCTATGTGGCCCACAGGCAAAAGACAGGCAAAAGGAGCAGCAGCCTGCAGGCTCTGCATCCACTCTCTCACCCCCACCGATCGCCCTTTCCCTCCATTCATTTCCATCTCTGCCGTCTTCTTGTGACCATTTCCCCTTCATAGCTGCAATGGACTGTACACCCAATATATTCCAGGTGCTTGGGCACCAATGGGCAACAGCTGTGTGCGACTGGGAGAAGGTCTGGCCAAGCGTACGTTGGGATATGGGTTAGGCACTGGCAAATCAAGTCTCTTTGCGGTTTGACCTCCGTTTCCTTTGGTCTGGCGTCTGCAGGTTTTTTTCCGGCAAACCCTCGGCTAAATAGAGAGGCTGCAAAGCCATTTGGACCATTGTCGCAGTGGCTTACCATAAGGCCCACACATCAATGGGGCGTTTGTGCACAGTGTGCGCACAGCACATGCACAGCGCGCAGTTTACAGGACAAAAATGGGGAATTTTGATCCAATTCAATTCAAAATTCTTGCCTGTCTAGCCAATACTACACCCCCACGACGTTGAGGTCCTAATCACTCATACCTTCTTTCTTTAGTGTCCCAATGATGATGTCATCGATCTTTATCCAGCACATCCTGCATGTCAGCAAGCAAATAGCTGCCATGCAGCAGGGCTATTTTTCAGGCCTTGCGGCATACATCAGGGACGCAAGACTCCCATGGGAGTTGATGTGCAAGGGTCATAGTTAGGGGTACTAGGCAGTACTATCTGGCTTGCATATGCTCCTGTACAAACGTTGTGCACATCCAGTGCACAGCGCGCAATACGCCCCCAATGACCACGTGGCATGTACAAGTGACAGGCACATGCTTGTGCTTGAGCACAAAAACAGCACAAACAAACCACACCTTGCGCCCAGTCCTCGCTCACCCTTTCTCATTCTGTCTGCCTCTCGCTCGCAGAGCTACTGGAACAGCAAACAGCTGATGGATGCCACACCCCGCTGCGTGGCAAGGTCACCCAAAACCACGCATCCGCACAACTGGCGCAGGATGACAGAAGTCATACAAGGCTCTGGGATACAATGCTTTACTTCCTCTGGGATACAATGCTTTACTTCCACTGTCAAGTCTTGGGCAGAACCTATGGTTCCACATCAGCTATCCTGGTGCCACTCTGCCTCGGTGAGGAGCATGGGCTGTGCCATGCTTGGAAATGCAAGACGTCAAAAAAAACACGAAACTGCACGATCGACAAAAGCCAGATGTGGTCACCTTTGGAAGCCGCCAATCACAGGTGGATGAAGGCCAGCAAAAAGGTGGCCATTGCTCTGATGCACCAGGTGCCAGGGGCAACACCAAGGCTTGCTATCTGAAAAGGGTGCCAAGTGGCCATGAAGCTAACACACACGACTGCATTACTGGGTGCCCACACATCAATGACCGCATGAGTTGCGTACCTGACAGAGGCGAATTTCAATTTTTTTTGGGGGGGGGGTTGAGAGTAAATTGATTCACTGATTTTAACTGGATGACAAGTAAGTAAGTGAATATTGGGGCGTGGGGCAAATGCAGAGATTGCAAGGTTATTGTTTGTTTGTTGCAGCCCACGTATGAACCAGCGGTTTGCTGCTGTAAGGTACTCGATACTGGCTCCCGGACGCTACACCAGCGGTACGTCCCTGAACACTCTCTGTAAATGGAAGATCCATTGCTACAGGAAACCCCACAGCCGAGGGGTTGGTGACAGCTCCCGTACCTGGTGCATGGTATTGCTAAACTAATCAGCACCGGTCACAGGGCCAGCATCTTGCATTCATACTGCTGAAAAGGGTGTGACAGGAGTCAGGATCTCAATCCACTCGTTTCTTGGATCCTGCAATGCCTGTGCAGTGCAATGGGGACAAAAGGGGAGCTTCACATAGGTCCGACCCAGAGTTTTTTGAAGGAACACCTCCCAAAATTTCAGATTTCAGGGGCTCCTTGCCCCCACCCCAAATTTTCTGCCCTCCCAGGCATTCAAAATACAACCCCCCCACCCTCCCCGGAGCTTTTACCCAGTGGGGGCAAGCAGTGACAACAATTTATTGCTAAAACATCAAACCGTTGCGTACACCCGGAAGTTTCAACCGGTACATGTTCTTAGCCTTTATGGCACCCCCCACATACGACAAAGCGACATTAGTGTACTACGAGCACTCACCCGTTTGGCTCAAAAAATTCCAAATATCTCTGGGTACCACATGTCACACTCGCAGTACACTGACCCCATGGCGCCAGATGCTTCACATGCAACCCAACGCAAGGCCGTGAGGTTGGCAGGGTACCCCACTATTTTGCAATGCCCGGCGCCACAAAAGTGCGGGACCAGTATGAAACCATCTTGAAGAAAGAAGATGCCAGAGATAGTATCACTCCTCTTTTCGGGTGGGTGATACCCACCTTTTCACAGGACTTTCATCTCAGAGGACTCGGCGAAGTCTTGGGACTTCAATGATGTCACATGGCAATTTGCACTGGTGGTGCAGCGAAAAGAAAAGCCTCATTACAAACGAAGAAATGAAATCAACAACTAAGCTACAAGCAGCACTTCACAAATGGCAGTGGGCATGTGCACTAACGAAACCCCGGAACGCATCGAACTTTGTACCGTCAAGATTCCAGAGCCCGTTCCCCTAAAGCACCAGACGTCATGCTAGGACCTGGCACCACGTGTTGTGTACCATTGGTGGCTTCAGCAATCCATTGTTCCGGACTCTCGGTGTAATTAAAAAAAGGATTTTGGAGATACTTCGGTGGACAAAAAGCAGACACCTGATGAGCCATCGGCAATTTTCAACGTCGAATTTCGCCGCGGCAACATCCTGCGCAAAAAGCGATTTCCGCAGTACTCTGTTCGGATGTGATAAACGAGAGGTTGTCCACCCCTACCTTGGTTGCTCTGAGTAGCAGCGACAAGGCACTCTTGGTACCAAATGGGTACTCATAGAACACTGAGAAGCAGTGCGACTGTCTAACACACGTAATATCTTCGTTGCGACATGTGTTGAAGCATTACGACACATGCATTCCAGAAATGCTAATGAAACCGTGCGGCTATGTGCAATGGCAAGTGCGCAACTGCGGATCCTTTCTTGCGACATGGTGCTCTCTTTCATGCTGGCCTGCACCCGGAAACACCCGGAAACAAAGGGAAACCAGGTGGTCAAATCCGGGAGAACCAGCCAAGCTTCAATGGTGTGTACGTCTATGCCCTCATGTCCCTGGCAAGCAACAAAAAAAGGTCTGACAGAAATCTAACAGAGGTCACTACACACCACGAAAGCCGTGCCAGTTTTTGACCGAGAAACGACACCCATCGTGCCGTCAATCCACAGAGCACGAAGATCGTGGAATATCACCTGCAATGTGCCCCAGGCGAATTTGGTTAGGCTGGGTGAGGGGTTGGCACTTGTGAACACAAGGGAACAGCTTTAAGGATACGTTCACACCCGCTGACGATGGGCTCAGTGTGCACCAAAAATCTGTGAGCAATACAAGGCATGTGTGAAATCAATATCTTCTTCACATGGACGCTGTTGCACGCCTCTGTCCGAAAATCGTACCGTCTGCCAAAATCTACACCACCTGTGGGCACCACCGCCGCGCACGTAGGGATCGACCCTCCCCGCTAGTGAAGCTATGTACCCGACTCGTCCGCCCGACCGCAACCCTGTCGCTGGCGGCCTGTGCTGCTGCGACCATCCCCTCCGACCCGCCACTGCTGGTGCACTACCACCACGGGGACGGTTATCCATCCCATGTGCCACCATCAAGCAGGGCAGAGGGTATGGTCCTTGAAAGTCAGACATGGATACAAACCGCCACAAACTTTGTCTGTTAACAACAGCTCCGGGCTTCCAGTCAGCCGGAAGGACACCAACAAAGGTCGGAAGGAATTACGTGGTGGACGGGAAACAAATCAATTGGCCGGAGAGAACATTTTGTTGGCCCCGTCAAAAGTCGGTTAGACAAATGGGGTATTCTTCGTGGGAGGGAAACCAAGAGACTTCCTGTCCACAAAGAACACAGTCCTGAACTGGGTGCATGGAACTAAGCTGGGATTAAGCTGTACAAACGTAATTGTGGCACACCTGTGCATGTCGCAGTGCAGAGGATGCCCGCAACAGAGTTCACAACCAATCATTCGGGTAGTTTCAGTAATACTTCTCCTGCTCTGTCTTACTAGTCGCGCACGTACAAACGCATGGACCCCTGCAGGCTCCTAGCCACTGTTACATTGACTGGAAAAAGCGCAGACAAACGTGCTTGCTTGCCTGCTGCTTGCCTGCCTGCTTACTGCTGAAAGCTCGCTAAACCCTTGAGTAACCCTAAAAGGCAGGTGAACCGATTTTGGAAGGCCCCGCTCGGTGACCAACGGACAGAGTGGGCCACAGCGTGACGGGTTGGGACACGGTGGGGCGCAGCGTGGCGGTGTCTGACGCACGGTGTGGGCCAGAATGCGGCAGGGCCGAAGGCATATAGCAAGCCACGGTGTGGCGGTGCCTGAGGCAAAGAGTTGGCAACAGTGTGGTGGGGTAGAGCCTGCTCAATGGCCCGGTCTTGGTGGGCTTTGCATGCATCCACGTGGGCGCGACACATATCGAGCGACCTCGTGGCGATTGGCATGCCCTCCATTGATTTCAACATCCGGATTGCGTGACCCTTCCACATTTCTCCTTGGCAGGTGAATGATTATGGGACACAACCCCAGACAACCCGACGGGCCCCTCGGAAGGCTGTCTAGTCTGAGAAACAAACTCGTTGATCCCCGTTCACGCACCCTTCAATGCACAAAATAGATCGGACCCAGCCCAAATCGCTGACGCCGGACAGGAGACATAACTCGTCCGCTGCCCGTCAAGACGTTTGCACTACGGTGCACTGCGATTCTGCGCAAACCGCCAAACACCGTCTCGTTGACAGCCCCAATAATCCAGCGCTGCACCTGAGGAGAAATAGCCGTTGCTGTTGGAAAACTCAACCTCCACGAATGCGGGCGATAAAAACCCTTCCAGCAGCCCTATTAAACACCCACTGGTAAACGGAACCCACTCCCTCCAGATGCTGCAACTGTGCCCAGCCGCAACTATCGAGTTTCTCGTTCAAAGTTTGGGATCGACCATTAAATGTTAACGGTTCAAACAAGACTCAAACCAGTGTGGCCAGTGGTGGATACCCAGAGCATGGAACAAGTGCAGGATAAAACGCAAAAATGCTCGGTGCAATGTTCAACACGCACGGTACAATGTATAGCGCTCACAGTGCAATGTGTCCAATACTGTGACAATGCCGTGTGAAGCGCTGAACCAGGAGGAGGTCGCATTCGCTGCGGCATTCGGAGGTTTGAAAAGACACTTAACGAGTCTGGCCAATGCCACAAAATACACACAAAATTTTGATGGAAATTTCCAACAGTTTTGAACACAAAATTTTCCGCAGGGCATTGTCCCCATCCCAAGATTTCCTGCTGTTTACCCCCCTGTGTGACATTCCGTCTGGTTGTTGCTCCCTTACGGGGCCCTGGACAGTCACCCGTTCTTCCCTTCGCATGTTACATCGGGTTGTTGCTTTCGGTTGCTGCGGCCGTTGCTCTTGCTGGTGTCATTTCGGCGTTCGCGGAGCCCAGTAGTTGGTGTGCTGGGGCTGTGCTGAATGTGGCATGGTGTGCCGTTTGGGAGTCAGTGGCGCCCAGTAGCTGACGTATTGAGGTTGTGCTGGTTGTTGTCAGCGTCGTTTGACTATTTTTGCTGTCCACGCGCCGTCCATAACCTGCCTCGCTGTGTTTCTGTGTGCGTGAGGCCCAGGTGCCCTGCTCCTCCACGCGTTGTCCCGACCGTCCACCATATGTCCCTTTCCCCCTCATGGCTGGTCTGCCCCTGGTGGGCTCCCGCTCCTGTTGCGCAAACAGCCCATCTGGGCTGCGGGAGACACCCCCCACCTGATGCTGGTTGAGCAGGGGTTGCCCTGGCACCCGGTAGCAACGGGGCTGGCTGGCCAAACCATCCCCTTTGTTGTCGCCTCCCATGCGCACGCTCTCCCATCCCCTCCATTCTGGTTCCCTGTCCTGGTGGCCTCTCCTGCCTTGCTGCGCCCCTCCTCCTTGTCTGCTGTGCTCGCCCTCGTCCCTCCTGGTGTGGGTCCCGCGTTCTTTGTATCTGTGTTGCTCCTCCCCTGTCTGTTGGCGCTCCTGGGTGCCCCTTTTACGCACCCACTCCTGTCCCACCCACCTGCCCCCATGTATGCGGATTTCACGTCTCCGCACGACGTTGACTGTCCCGCATGCGGTTGGCTGGTCACGGCCCTGCTGCCACCCCCGTGGCGTGCACCTCCCGGTGCGCGGGGCGCAGCCCCCGCCCTTGTGGAGTTCACGGGCACCTCGTAGATGGAGGGGGGGGGGCTTGTTTGCTGATGGCTCACTCGGAGTGCGCCGCATTTCGTGGTTGTTGCAGTGCTCGCACATCATGGTCCCCCTGTGCATTGCTGTGTGCCCTGTTGGACCTCGTCTCACTACCGTGTGTGGGGCGGCCCTGTGCCTAGTTGCTTTGCTGCGTGCGTTCCTCCCGATTGGGTGCTCTTTTCTCTTCTGCTGGCGCACTCACTGCTGCTAGTGTGCGCTGCCGGGGGGGGGCGCATGTCGCTCCCTGCCTCCCGTTGTGGCTGTCGGGTGGTCCCACTGTGATTTGGGTGGCACCAGGGGCACCGGGCACTTCTGCACATGTCTCCAAATCTGCAAATTGACCTGTCACTGGTGTTTGTTGGGGTTATTCTGTGGTGAATGTGATGCGTCGTTGCTCTTAGGCACTCTGGGCAGCTGAGGGGCTCCCTGTTTGAGGACTTCACTCCGGGCTGTCCACGCCTCAGAGCTAGGGACTCGTGTGAGTCCACCCCCTGTGTGGTCGTGTGCAGTGACCACCAGTGGTTTGAACGCTGTGTCTCATTGACTTGCCCAAGGCCCCTGCACTAGGCCTTGGAGACAGAACTTAGCTACTCATGGGCAGTACATGTTTTAGGTTGCTGCCCAATGGTCAACTGCGTAGCCGGCTGCCAACCCCCTGCAGGGGCCACCCCCTAACTTAGGTTTGGGCTGCCTTCACTTCCCAGTGTGGTCGGGATGGTGTTGGCTCCCGGGAGTGCATCAGGGAAGCATCCCTTTTGTGTTGTGTGTATTTGTGTGGCCTTGGTTGTCTTGTGTGGTGGGTGCGGTGTTGGCGTTGGGGTATGGGGTTGTGGGCCTTTGGTGGTGCCCTGCGTGCATGCCGTGTTTGTTGGCGGCGGTGGTTGTGCACGGGTGGGTTGCCCGCGTGGTGGGTCTAGCACCCCCCCCCCCCCGCTGCAACAAACGCTTTTGGCGCACCGCAAGTGGCACAGGTTGTGTGGATGGAGAAATGCTATGGGGGGACCCACGGAGGTTACGCCCTCGGGTGCACAATCATGGAATGAAATGAAATGAGTGAATATTTGGAGCAATTGGAGAATCGTTCCACATCTGGGATGCTCCAATCTGATGCTGCCCGTCTTTGTGCGCCCCCGCTCCCCGAGCATTGCCGAGGATGAAATAATAGACCCCACCTCAAGAACAGAACATGCACTTGTGATGACATATACCTGCAACAGAATGGGGCATCATTCAATGGCAAAAATACGATTTTTCCCCCAGTCGCTCCTCACGGTCCAGCTATCTGCCGAGTCCTCCAAAATGCCAAATTTTTTGGGCCCAACCTCCTCACCGTCTTGTGAGAGCTTCTTGCCCTTGGCGTTCTGAAACGCCACGATCACCCGTGTCCCATCATCCTGAGCACATTGGACATCATGGAAATGTCAGTGTGATTTCGTTCATTGCGCAAACTGTGTCTGCAGCAGCCAAATATCTGGGGAATGCCCCGCGATCAAACACTTGCAGTCCCAGGCAAGCCGCACAGTCTGTGCGAGAACAGGTTTGAATATGCCTTTTAAAAAAGGCGTGCATGTTTTTCGGCTAACAGCGGATGGATCACATCAGGAAGGAACACTGTCCCAGCATGGGCTGAAGGCAACTTGCAGTCCGCTGGAAAAGGCGGAGACCATTTCACGCAGAAGCAACTCCTTCTTTTGGGACCAGAAATCGCTGTTACATCAGGGCACCTTCAAATCGGACGCAGACATTTCGGACCCGTCCTTGTACAAACCCAAGCAATCAAATGCCAGGCATTCAATTTGAACTTGGATTTGTTCGGCGTTGGGCATACATGGAAATTTTTCGTGCAATCCGGCGGGAATCACGGCATTATCCCTCCTTCTGCCTGTCTAACCGTGCAATGGAAACCAATTCGGTGGGTGCCAAAATGGGAACCCAAACACTGCAAAATGTTGCAGCGAAACGGCAGCTGAACTGCAATCTCGCGAGACGGGGTGCAGTGCCTCCAAAGAAAATGGCGCCCCACATAGGGTATGCAACTGTATTCCTGGAAATACACACAACGGTACTGGGTGTGGGCGAGGGGGGTGCTAACAACAGGGAGGGGGGCAAGTGAAAGGAGCTATCGGTGAGTACACACATGAAAGGATAAATGGATGAATGGATGGCGTGAGGGTTCGGGGAAGCTGGGTCTGGGGTGGGCTGGGGTAGGCTGGGGTGGGTTGTTTGTGTGCCCTGTGGGCCGGCTGTAATCATAAGTTGTAGTCGGATAACAAACAAGGCGCTGTCAGAACAAACACTGCGCTGTTCAGATGAATCAAATGAATGAAAGACGAGAGAGGAGACAGAGACTTCAACTTGTTTGCTATAATGCAACCGGACTGGTTGAGAGGTTGCAAAATTTTTTTGGGCGAGCGGGAACCCGTGGTCTCTTTCAACCCTGTCGGTTAGAGCCCTGCCGTCTTGCGACTGTACGATGCGGCCCGCGCTATAAGTGGCGTAACGTTGCGTATAGACAGCACCGGAGTCCGAAAATTGTCCTAACCTGCTGGAGGATCTGGTGGCGCAGAACAAGAACCACCATTTGGAGTCGTTCCAGTACACCCTGGACGAGCTGCCCCATGACCTGCAGCAACAACAAATTATTTCCAAGACCCGACAAGCATCTGAAGGATGTACTCCCTTGACCAGTGTTCCTCAACATCTTTCCATCACAATGTTTCGCTCACGCTTCAGATGGCAAAATCACACATAAATTGCCATGAAACATCATCTCCATCCGGAAACACACATCACAGTTTTACAAGTGATTTGTTGATCAGCAGAAAACTGCATCGTTGTTGGAAGAACGGTGGTGCGGGCCGCATGGTATAGTCGCAATACGGCAGGACTCTAACCGACAGGGTCCCCCAAAACGGCTTCGTCCGAAAATTGTCGTTATTCTGGTGCAATGAGACATACGCGCACTGGTTGTACAAACAATGCAGCACATAAAGCATCAGCCACACCGACAGGGAATCGTCTCCGTCAAGGATACCACCAGTCGGCGATGCAGGACCAGAATTTTTGGCTTGAGCCATTTCTTGCTCAAACTCGTTGGCCATCGGGTGTAACTGTGAAGGAAGAATGCATGTTGAGGAGTCTAGAAAACATGTACTCTCTGTTGCTGACTTGGAAACCTGTAATGCGGCCGACCCAACGATTCTTCATATCACTGCGCAACGAACACCGGGTGCAGAAGAAATGGCATCTCCGCATAAAAATGGGCATTCTCTGACGTGAATCCTGACCTGAAATTTGTATTATTACCCTGTGCAAAAACTATCGTACACTCAGGGTCATGACTCTCCCACCTTGGGGCTGATTGGAAGGGCTTGCTCCGCTCATCTTATGCTGCTCGCTCCCTCTAGAGAAGGAGGGGGTGCTGGTTCGCAGCTTGAAATTGAAAGAGAAGAGAACAGCAAAAACAACAATAATAATGTGCACAGGGACGCAAGGCCGAAGAAGTTGGGAGGAGCAGGCGACAGAGCCAAACACAAAACGATCCACCATGTGCCCCAACGCACGCTTCGTCCTCCGCTCGCCCTGTGCCATGGAGGGGCCCCTGTGTGACCAGCAACAACCGCCGACTTCGACTCTAAGTCTAGCAAGGAATCCATTCCCCCTGTTCCCAAACATATTTATGCAAGCCACGGCACACAGAACAGTGATGGGGAAAACCGGTGGTGTTGCGGATATGGGAGAGGACGCGGGGGGGACGCGGGCCCGGAGAAGCCAATTCACCCATCACCATATGGAGCAGAGCAATCAAAATGGCGAAAAAGGGACAAAACCCCGGTACGCGTCGTCAAACCGAGTTGCCGTTCAACTACGCCGACCCAGCCTTTCATTTTTCGAAAATGAGGAAGGTACGCAACTCATTGGCCGTTCGCTGCATCTCCTATTCAGCACACGACGAGCATCCGTAACACGTGTTAGGCGTGGTTTCCAAATGACACCAATTTGTGGGTCAACACGAGGTGCCACATTAAAAAAAAAAAGGAGGGGGCACCACATTAGTGGCTGTCCTTGTTGCCAAGCCGACAAAAATGCCGGGTTGATTGCGGGATCATTTTGATGTTGGGGGGCACCATGTGCCAACTTGTGCTGCTAACGATTTGCTCATTTGACGCTCTCGCTTGAGATCTCTCAAAAGGGGAAAGAATTGAACATTCATAAACTTCACAAAATGTGCGGTGCTTGCAACCACGATTCGGCCTTAGGTTGGGTGTCCAATGTAAGATATGAAAACTTTCATTTTTTGGACGGAGGACCGGGGGGGGACACGGGGACGGCGCCCTACAGTTGCAGGCGCTGATTGGAGGAAAGCAATTGGGCATGACAAGCCCTAAATGGATTTGGGGGGAGGACCCGATCAATCCGTGGATCAAAAATAAATCAACAAATCCCCAAATTGTGGAAGTTTGGTCGAGCATTGGTTTTCGGTTTGCAGCGTTGAATGAGGTGTCCGGCGAAATACTCCGGACATCATTCTGTCGGCAACGGCGGAGTGATCTGAAGTTCGAATGTTTCTAATACTCACGACTTCAGTCGCTATTCCAGTGTACGTGCGTTCACGTTTGTATCCCATACCGACATTTTCATAACATCCGGGAGCGACGGTGTTGGGACCATCACTTTTCCTTTTGCAACGCCTGGCATCCCTCGATGATTTGAAGTGGTTGATCGCCATTCAACATGAGTTGCATGTCGGTTCCATCGATGGATGCTAAAACTTCAAAGTTTCAATTGAGCTGGATCGAACTTCGAACTTCGAATATCCAACTTCTTTGCCCTGCACAACCCCAACTAAACCAAAATTTTGCGACCGGATGCAAGCATCCATGCCTTGAGATGCCACGCCACCACTCGATTAACAACCTTGGATCGTGCTTCGCATTAAGTAGGATGGAGGGCATTGGACGAACGTACATCGTAGTATGCCCACGGGAGAGGTGGCGTACCCGAGCCGAGGAATTCCCGTTTTGCGATTGGCTGACACCCCATTTGCCATGGCCCGACATTGACCTTCCGGAGAGTGATTTTTGAGGTTGCGACTGCACGAACGGTGGCATGTAATTTTCAAATTCATCCCTATGGGGTACCACAAACCGGTCCTGCGGAATCACTCCTCGGCGAAGATCGTCTTCAAGCTAAAGAAGAAATTGTGGGCACTCAGCAAAGCATGTAGTAGTGAGCAAATCTGCCGAATGAAAATGGTTTCAAGCGAGATATTTTATGGTTATGGCGGGAACGGCAAGTTTAGGGTGAGAGTGATGGAGAAATGTGTCCTTGAACTGGAAGGTTGCATGTGGGCATGGGTTGGAAACCGCGCCGTCGAAATCGAAAGTTTTGAGGAATGCTTAGAGAAATTTAAGTGCTACTCCCACAAAAAAGCAACCACAACTCCACGGATCTCGCAATAAAGGCGTGGAGACCCAAGCACATACAACTTCCGTGTCGCCGCCCGGCCACTGGTATTTCTCAAATTCTCAAAGGCGAAAGAGAAAATGAACAACAAACACTGTTTTACATGAACTCGGAACGGGTATTTGATGGACATCCATCACCTGTGCTTGCTCCCATTTGTCGTCCAATTCAAAGAATAAATATCCACGCTCGGCATCTTCATCGCTTATTATCTAAGCAAACATGTAAAGGCCTTGGCATTGCAATCACACAACATAGTGGAACGAAAGTAGAAACACAATGCAATGAAATTGTACAACACTTGCGTACACAATGCACAACAAACGAGCAAAGGCTCAATTATGTCAAAAGAACATCAAAATTTGTTTTACGGTGAAAGCATCTGCACAAATGGATTGGAACGAAAACAGGCAAATCGGATAATGACATTGTGCAACACCTGTGTTCGACCGTCACTTTCCGACACTTGGCATTCTCGTAGGTTTGCAGCTATATTGGCAAGTACGGCGTTGTGGTTGTTGACGGTGAATTCCTGTCCATGAAAAAATGCAAATCTCACGCTAGGCAGGCACAAGGGACGCAGACGAGGAGGAGGGCCGGTGGCTTGAGAATGTGCATCCCGCGGTCATAAAAATAACAAAATCGGGAAATCGTGAACCCATACTTGTCCGAATGCCACCAAATCTTCCGCGGCAAAGCACAATGTTTGAGGGCCCTTGGGTTCATCGTCGGCCTCCTGAAACAAAGTAGAAAAATGAGCGAAGAACCAACCACCAAGAACAACGGCTTGGTGTCTCACATCCGTGGTTGATTGCTAGATTGGATAATTCTTGACATCGATGGAAGGCACGACATACTTCATTTCCCGAATTCCCTTTTCGGGCGGATTCCTCACGAACAGTCTTCGTGCAATTGCATCCCATACCATGTAAAAGATATTTCAATCACCCTTCACCTAAGGTGACATGAAAACGTTGTGACTCCATAGCGCTCTCCCAATTAGTGCACCACGCCCCGGACTGATTGTGGCCGGGCTTATTGCGAAGCGAGGGCTTGCTGTCTCAACGCTCCCGTACCCAAGGTTGCGGCGATGTAGCAAGGGGTCAAAATTGGCCCGGACGACAAATAGCCCCGAGAGTACGGATAGTTACAAAACGATGGCAAAAAGGTGACTCACTTTTGCTCAATCGCAAACGGGACTTAGAAAGTTGAAATTTCAAAGAGAAGCATTCATGCGTACCACGTTTAGCGTGAAACTTGCGCCAAAAGCCCCGGAAGAATCTCAAGCAAGCCACAGTGCAAATTGTGTGAGCTCGTGTTCGGTCTGCTGGGGCTTGGGTAAAGTGCGCACATCGATTTGAGGAGAGGAGCACTATTGGGCGAGCCCTGACTTCCCAAATGGTACCCAATGGTCCAGCAAGGTGCCATTCATTCATTATGGTGTTTGTCGAATGTTCGAGACGGTAGTCGTCCGAGTAGAAATAGGCCAGAAGTCGTATCAATCCACCAACTATCCCCTCAACTTGAAATAGGGTTATCTACTGGTGAGGAGAGAGTTGACACCAATTTGCGCTTTGCTCCGCCACAAGTACCCTCGTGTTGAGAGGTTGCCGTGCAAGTGACTAGGGGAGGAAGCCGCAACGAACAGCGACACAAACGCACAAGCGCGCGGTTCATGCTTCGTTTTTGAATGGCATTGTCAATGAAAAGCACTTGAGTGCGCAAAGTTCACGATGAAAGATTATCTTGTGAAAAGTGCAAGAAACTATTCGCACAGGGGACTCTATGACACACCACATCGTACAGCATCTTGTTATGAGGGATGACTCTCTCGTGCCAAAAATCTAATTTAGATCACACGATGCACTGTTCATGAAGCGAAGGTGACGATGTTGCGCATGCCCACTGTGAACAGCTATCTTGGTAAGCCAAAGATGAGGTGTGTGTGGGCAGCGATTCTCGCTTCCGCGATCATTTCATCCACAATCCCTCCATATAACAAACTCTACGATGTTTTGGTCCACCATTTCTTTTCGTTTCGACGAAAATAATGCGGACGGAAAAAAGGATTAACCGATTCCATAACCACCATATCATAGTTTGGCTGCTGCACATGCGCCAGATGGCAAAAAAACCCCATAACTTCCGTCAGCAAGGATCGACAGAGTCTCCTCGGGGACCGAGCATGGTTGGGCTTAAGCGGTATGGGAGGGCAGCGGGAACCGATTCACCTGAGGATTATGGCTCCAGTCGTACCTGTCGCCTGCCAAGATTTTACTTTTTTACATGTGATGAATTAAAGAAATTCGCGGTGTCGCGGGCACTTACCTCTGGCCAGTGTGATGCGCAACTGTGATACGCCGCAAGTGCAAGTGTTATCCGTAGAATTGCAATTCTACGGATAACACTTGCGAGTGTGATGCATGTGACTGCATCAAAGGACGGACGGCCTTTCCTGGTGCCTCAAATGAAAAGTTTTGAGTATCACCTTTGCCACAACTTTGATCGGCGCTCGCCATCCGTGGAGTTGTAAGGGAATGATGTATTGAGGACTGACTTCTGGGTGTAGAGAGGTACGACGAGAATGTTGATAGGATTTGTTTAATAATTCGCCTGTCTCGCGAGTGGCTGCGCAAGGGCTCCACGGACTCATGGTGGGTACCAATGTTGAGGTATGGGTTAAGGAGGGTATTAGTAGAAGATCAACGGCTACTATTCAGGGCAAATACAGAAATATGTCAATCAATCAATCTACCCGCCTGAGAGTCTAGCAATGTACCCTTCTAGCGCCGCTTCTCCTCCGCGTCCTTTTCGACTTTCAAAGTTGCGGATTTTTGCTGAGGCTTCGAAACCTCTTTTTCCAAAGCCTAGCAGTGTACTCTTTTCACCCGTTTTTCACTAGCAATGTACCCATTCTACAAAACTCTTAGAGAACCAAAAGGCTAGGCACGTAGATCGACTAGATAGATTACTGTAGCTGAAAAGGGAGGTAGTTGTGCACGTTGATGATAAACAAACGGCGCACAAAAGAAGATTCGCGAAGCACTCTTCGGACGGCCATTGATAATCGTGGTCTGCAGTAAGCGTGACAACAGCTTGTGTTCACCACAAAACCACTCGAGTGTTTCGCCCTATTTTCGGAGCTGTCTCGCTTGGGCCCTCCCATAGTGGCAGGGCCCAAGGTAGTGTCGCACGTGGCGGTGCCGAAGGATAGTGCACCAAAAAAGACAAACATTCATGCACTTTCTGTGTTGTGTGTGTGTGAGCATTAGTTCTGCTTTCACCACACTGTCCGGCAGCCCCTTCCGGCGCATTGGGGGCAACGGTGATAAGCTTTAGGACCGCATGAAACGCGACATCATGCATACGTCGGGGACGGCCTAAGACTCCATAATGAGAACGCAATTTTCTGCTACCCCACCGACAAGTCCAATGCGCAAATGTGACCGAGCCGTAAGGATCCCCTCCCCCCCCCTGTGGAATCTATGGCACTAACGCCGCTAAATTCTAGCCTCAGCACAAAGACCCCCCCTCGCCATGCCCTCCCCCCGCTCCACTCCATCAAAGCCATCTACGATTGCCTTCAACATCCAACTTAGAATCCTAGTGGCCAAACGCACGGACACAAGCTCCTCGTTCCCTTCCTACTTTCGAGTGTTCTTTTTGCACGTCATGTGACATGTCGGAGGAATACACCGTCGCTTTGCTGTTCCAACCGGAGAATTCACGGGTGTTGACTGTGCAAATACCATGTGAGATTTCGTTTGAAGACTTGAAGGCGACGGTCAAAGCTGTTGGAGATTGTGGTATGTGCCTCTTTGTTTATCCCGGAACGTCCAGGCGGAGGAGACCATATTCATCGAGACGCCGCATCATATTGTAAAGGGACATACCCGAGCCTACCAACAAACCACACCGCAACACATGGAACATCCACAAAAAGGGGTGAATAGGCATTTGTAGCTCGTTAAATGCCAATTTGGTGAATGAATTCATTCGTTGAGGAATGAGTCTCTTTGGCTACGGCTTCGTGTAGACTTGATTAGCCTTGACAGCACAAGCCGAAAGCCGAGAAAGATTTGGCAAGGCAACTAAGTGACTAGAGATACCTTCGCACTTTGATCGGAGTCCAGCACATCTTGCCTGCATGCACCATCCTTGTAGAAGCCTTCACAATTAAGTATTTGGATGCCGATGGAGATGAGATTTGCATTTTGGACCAAAACGACTTGAAGGAGTACCTTGATTATTGTAGGTTGATGCGCTCGCTTGTCTGCATGATAGCTGCTTCCATGGCCGGAGTTGGCCCGAGAGGTCGGCATTTCGCCAACCCGCATGCGAACGTAGCGGTATGTCTAATAGGAAAAGCGAAAGGTGCGGGCCATCAAGGGTTTTTGAAATAGCATAGATGGAGGTTCTTGTAGATAGACGCTCGTGGTTGTGTATTACCGGATATGGCTAAGCAGATACCGGCTCGTGGGCAGATACTGTGGATACGAGCACGCGCGTCAAATTTCAGACCTGCAGATCCAAGCGGCGGCGGATAATTGCCGACGACGACGACCAAACTGGCAAATTGGATGCGATTTGACTGATAGCGAGACAACCTGTAGCACTGTGTTCGAATCTTCAGTGTAAACAAAATATAAACATGTTGTAAACTCGAATGCTTGACAACTTCCAGAAGCTTTCACATACGTACATACAGCAGCTTGTTCAATCTGGGCCCTCCGGCCCGCCTTGCCACGTGCGCGGAGAGGGGGAGGGGCCCCCTCCGCACAAGTCACAGCCCACCTCCAACCCCCTATAATAGGGAACCCCCTAACGTCAAAATTCCGGTTCTATCACCCCTACACACTTACCCCTCAAAATGACCGCCTCGACGTGGCGATCATGCCGTGCATCTTGGTTTTTGTCATCTATGGTCGTTTTAAATAGTTAGGAGCCCTTGAAGTTGGTAGTTTGTAAGCAAGGATCCAAGAATTCCTGTATGTGTAGGGATCGGATTTAAGGGTGCGCGACCAAAGTTGATATGCAAACTGATGTAATGTATGAATCTCAGGGCTGAAATCGTAAAAAATCGAATCTTAGGGTTAATTAATTTCTAGCACTGGCGACAGCGCTCTTGGCGGCGGCACGAACTCGCAGCACTTCAATAAATTCTGGTTGGCAAAAATAAAAGGTGAGTGATTGTCATTTGCGGTCAAAAAGAAAAATTTGGTGGTTTTCATTGCGGTCGTGGCTTTGCTCTTCGTGTTTCGTTTCGTGTTGGCTGTTTGCTGTTTGCTCTTTGCCGTGCCCACTCCAGCCGCTGACATGAAGGTCGCAGACGAGCCGCACCCGTTGTTGACCACTGCCGACGGCTACTGGTGTGTTGCCCGGAGTTCATTTGGCGCTGGGTGTGTGTCTTTGGTGTGTTGGCGCGGTGTGTGTGTGTCATTCGTATGTCAGCGCGCTGTGTGTGTGATCTGTGTGTCAGGGCACTTTGTGTGTGTCAGCGCGCCGCGCAAAGTGTTAGTGTGTTTGCCGCGCGCTGGGTGTGTGATGCTGTGTCTGGTTCAGGTTTGAGGTTTCAGGTTGGAGATTGAGTTCTGGTTCAGGGTGAGTTACGAGAGTGTGTGTGTGTTTGTGTGTGTGTGTTACGAATGTGCTTGTAGGTGAGTTACGAGTGTGCTTGTGTTGCGGATGTGCTGGTGGGTGAGTTACGAGTGTGATGGTGTTACGAATCTGCCTGTGGGTGAGTTACGAGTGTGTGGGTGCCACGATTGTGCTTGTGGGTGAGTTACGAGTGTGATGGTGTTACGAATCTGCCTGTGGGTGAGTTACGAGTGTGTGGGTGCCACGATTGTGCCTGTGGGTGAGTTACGAGTGTGTGGGCGTTACGATTGTGCCTGTGGGGGAGTTACGAGTGTGTGGGCGTTACGATTGTGCCTGTGGGTGAGTTACGAGTGTGCTTGTGTTACGAATGTGCCTGTAGGTGAGTTACGCGTGTGCTTGTGTCACGAATGTGCCTGTGGGTGAGTTACGAGTGTGTGGGCGTTACGAGTGTGCCTGTGGGTGAGTTACGCGTGTGCTTGTGTCACGAATGTGCTTGTGGGTGAGTTCCGAGTGTGTTTGTGTTACGATGGTGCCTGTGGGTGAGTTACGAGCGTGCTTGTGTTACGAGTGTGCCTGTGGGTGAGTTACGCGTGTGCTTGTGTTACGAATGTGCCTGTGGGTGAGTTCCGAGTGTGTTTGTGTTACGATGGTGCCTGTGGGTGAGTTACGAGCGCGCTTGTGTTACCAATGTTTCTCTGGGTGAGTTACGAGCGTGCTTGTGTTACGAATGTGCCTGTGGGTGAGTTACGAGTGTGCCTGTGTTACGATTGTGCCTGTGGGCGAGTTACGAGTGTATTGGTGCTACGAATGTGCCTGTGGGTGAGTGACGAGTGTGTTGGTGCTACGAATGGTCCTGTGGGTGAGTTACGAGTGTGGTTGTGTTACCAATTTGCCTCTGGGTGAGACACGAGCGTGCTTGTGTTAGGAATGTGCTTGTGAGTCAGTCCGAGTGTGTTTGTGCTACGAATGTGACTGTGGGTGAGTTACGAGTGCATAGGTGTTTGTCTAGTGCGATCGTTCTGATGTGTCTGTGTCATTTGTGTCTGCCATTTTGCCATCTGTGTGTCATTTGTGTCTGCCATTTTGCCATCTGTGTGTCATTTGTGTGTTGTGTGATGTGTTTTGTTTTTGCTCCACTGAAAGCAGAGATGGTTTTTTTTCGAAACAAAAGGCTTTTTGTCAATGTTCATGAGAGAAAGCAGTAAAATTTGGTGACAGGGGGAGCATTGTACATTTGCATTTAGAAACAACAACGTTGGATGGCAGGGAATTAGTGAAAGGGGCGAAATGATCAAATACTTTGATGGCAAGTGCAATGTCACAGAAACATTGTTTCTACAAACAACGCTGTAAAACAGATCAAGTGCATGATTTTGGTTCCCATCGGGCAGTTGGTGAAGAAACTGGTTTTGCACCCCCAAGCTTAGTAGTGGTGTGCACATTGCTGGTTTTGCTTTGCATAACCTCATGAAGATTTTTAGCCAATTGGACCATCTTTTTATGGCATGTTTAGTTGTAGTTCACGTTCCGGCAACTTTTGCCCCAGCTAGGGGAAAACTAACTAGTCCACCAATCCCCCCCCCCCCCGCCTTCGCCAGGAGGGGGAACACAAAAAGAGAGGGGGGGTGGATGCGATGGTGCATGGCACCATCGCATCCACTCATGTATCCACTCACTCATCGCATCCACTCAGGTATCCATTCACTTACCTCAGGAAATGCGTGACTGGGGGGGGGGGGGTGGGGGGGCTGCATGCATGGGGGTGGGTGCGGTAGCTACCACAGGTGGATAAAAGCCATGCTGTTTGTTGTCAAGTTGGGTACGTGGTGGTAAGGGTTCGGCTGAACGGCAAGGTGCATAAGTTGTGGGGCAACGTTGGTTGGAAGAGAAAGAGCATGCCACATTTGTGTGCCAATTTTCCAATTTGTTGACTCTCAATGGAATAATTATCCAATTGGCCCTTTGGTGCAGGTATGCGGTGAACAACATGCATGCATATGGATTGCCAACATTTTTAAAGGGGCAAACAATGAGGGCCAACATGTTTGCCGGGCAATTTGTGTTGTTTTGCGGCACCAAACAACCGTTGTTTTTCGGGCAAAAGGCAAAGGCACCCCCCCCCCCCCCGGTGGCTTACCCAAAGGGGCATCGAGTGGGAAGCGCCCCACAAGTATTTTGCTACGCAAAGGTTTCAACATTTATGGCACCTATTTGTTTGCCATGCAGCCATCACTTGCCACAAGGTGGCCATTACATTGCTCTCACCATCTTTGGCCCTAATGTTAGGCTCAACAACATATCCCGAACATTGCTCTGAAAATATTTCCCCCAAACGTACAAGGAAACAAAGGGCTGTCCGTGGTATGCATCACCTCCAAAAACAACCCCCCCCCATGCAGATTGCCCACCCTCTAGACCACCGCCTTCATCCCCTTGTTCAATTCCCCCCCGCAGGGGGCTGGCTTCTGTGGGGGTCGGGGTGTTGGGGGCCCCTGACCCCGCGCCAGAAGCAGTGACCAACTACTACGTTACGCGACCCCCCCCCCCTGGAAGACAGCCCTTCTCAAAACCCTGCAATGCAGCCCCTTAAAATGATCGCAATCAAATTCTAAGAACGCGACTTTTCTTTTTTTTGGCCGACGATGGTCGTTTTGGTGAATTAGGACCATTTTAAGCAGTTTTTCGGGCAGTCTCCGGAAATATGGGGCTGAATTCCCAATTGGCTCTTGCTTGCGAAGTTACATCATGTTGTAGCCCCTTAAAATGACCCGCTCGGGCCAAAATGTCAGAAAAGCAACCTCATTGGCCCAATCTGGTGCCGTTTTGACGATTTACGGTCAATTTTGTGCGTTTTTTGGCAGTTTTTTGCCATATTTGGCATGTATACTTGCTGCCCATCTGGCAACCCTTTTCTGCCAATAGGGCAACCATATTGTGCAAAAGGCAGGAGGCAGCTCCCGCTAGGCTACGTTTTTGTGGGGCTTGGGCCCACAAAAACGGAGCCTAGCGGCCGGCGCTGGCGCCGTTGCTCCCGTATTTTCATGGTTTTCTCCTTCTCCGCCTTTGAATGGTCTTTTTGCCTTTGTGCTCCTTGTCCTCCCCGTTCTCATCTGAGCACCCGTGCGACCCCATCTCGTGCAATTTCCCCCCGCTTGTTCACCTCCCCCCCCATGGGGGGCTTTTAATGGGGGGGCCGGGGAATGGGGCCCCGCCCCCCTCTAAAAGCAGTCCTTATGCCATTATATACGACTCGCGCGCCGAAACGAAACATACCTCAAAAGTCTACGATGCAGCCCCTCTAAATGACCGCCTCAGAGAGCTGATTCGCACTGTCATATTTGTTTGGATCAATCATGGCTGTTTTGCAAAGTTAGGACCTTTACAAGGTTTTAACTTCTTTAACAGCATCCACTAATTCCATATAGCCTAGGGATGCGATTTAAAGGTGCACCAGCAAAGTTGAGGTGCCGAACAACACTATATATAAGCCACAGGCCCCAAATCCCAAGAAATCTATTTGCCATATTGTTTATTTGCTGTGCACGCGTGCATTTCGCAGTCGCCGGCATTTGCGATCTTTCATTTTGACTGTTCAAAGTGAAATCGGGCTACAGTGCACGAAATTTCGATCTAAGTCCAGTTTTATAAATGATTCTAAAAGCTTCGTATTGCTGTGTAGTTGAAAAACCGCCGTCATTTTGTTTTGGCACCGCTTTTCGATTTGACGGTTTTCAGCGCATACGGCTGCCTTTACAAGCTCAAAAATGAAAAGAATACTCCCAAATTGACCGAAATTGCCATTCATTTCGTCAAAATCCGATACAATAGGCCCAAGTTATGAATATGTCAATTTTATGCTATTTGCAACCTGTGTCGCTAATCTTGCCAAATGCACCCTTCCGGTCTTTGCGCTGCTAGCTTAAACACAAGGCAAAGGAGTGTTTTTGCTCTTGTTTGTCACCGCCTGGCTCCACTTCTGACATAGAAAGGTGACCCGAAAACGGCTAAAAACGTAATAAGGCTTTTCTTTTGATGGTGCTTCGCACCAGCAAAGGAAAAGCCAGACCAAGCACGAAAGACGAAGGATTCATTTAATCCTACTTTTCCACACCCTTCACAACATATCATGTATCATTGCTTCATTGCAATTTCCTCAACATGCTCATCGTTGTTTGTTATAAATACATGATCATGCATGTGCATATTGTGCAATTTGACTTCGACATCCGACAGATACCTTTCAGAGGCGATCGCAGCCCGCACACTGCCCTTCCCCATCTCGTGGAGCCCCCCTCCGCTTGTTGCAGCTCACAGACTAAACTCATCCTACAGGCTTTCCCCAACCTGCATCTTGTGTTCCGTGCAGTTGCCACTTTGATACTCAACTTAAAACGTTGCTAGCTGGCACCATTATCATCTCAATCTAACCCACAATCAACCATTACACATACCTTGCGGCTGCTCACCTCAAAACTTGGCGCGTCACATTGCATACAAGCTGGAAGAAAGCACTACTATCATCCAACTTTTTCGTTGTGAAGTTACTACCTTGCAATTCAAGCTAAATTCAGTGTAGATGCTAACATTGTAATCTTGATCCACCTACAATGCGTTGGTAGACACTAATCTCGGCTCCTATACTCGGGAACATATTTCATGTGACCGAAAAGACGAACAAAAAGCGTTTTTTTCCCTCCAATTCTCCCCCAGCGTAGTTGCTATTGTGACATTCAAGGTAAATTGACGGTTGATGCTACCTTTGTCATTTCAATCCAAATCACAATCCACCGCCAAATGCTGTGTCTGGCCCCGTCAATCAAAAACCAACTACGCAACTCACATATGACCCAAAACGAAGCAGAACAGGATCTCACCGGCCCCGAACTCCTCCGTAGTGAAGTTGCCAATTTAACAGTTGAGCTAAATCTATGGGTTCAAGCTAAAACCCAGTAAAACATCGCTCGGAGGGAGCCAAGGGCCTTCCAAATAGAATGAAAAACAATCGGAGGGACTCAAAAAAACCACCTTTGCATGCCCTTTGTAGCCCCTGTAGCTTTCGATGGCCTTTTCTAACACCACTTGAACAATACATTGGAACTTAATGCTTAATTTTGACCTAATTAGCACTAAAATGCCATTCGGACGGAGACAAAAGCCTATTGAATAGAGTGAAAAAACACCATGCGGGACTGAGAAAACCACATTTGGATGCTTCTTCTGCCTATTGCAACTGTTTTTGGCCTTTTCTAACACTACTCGAACAAAACTTTGGAAATGTATGCTTAGTTTTGACCTAATCAGCATTGAAGTGCTATTCGGAGGGACTAAAATGCCATTCGCAGGGAGACAAAAGCCTATCGAATAGAGTGAAAACCACTGGGGGGGACTCAGAAAACCACACTTGGATGATTCTTCTACGTACTACAACAGTCTTTGAACACCACTCGAACAAAACTTTGGAACTTTATGCTTAGTTTTGACCTAATCGGCACTAAAATGCCATTCGGAGGGACTAAAATGCCATTCGGAGGGAGACAAAAGCCTATTGAATAGAGTGAAAAACACCGGGAGGAACTCAGAAAACCATATCTTGATGCTTCTTCTACCTATTGCAACTGCTTTTGGCCTTTTTTAACACCACTTGATCAATACATTGGAACTTCATGCTTAGTTTTGACCTAATTAGCACTAAAATGCCATTCGGACGGATACAAAAGCCTATTGAACGGAGTGAAAAACACCAGGTGGGACTCAAAAAACCACATTTGGAGTCTTCTTCTGCCTATTTCAACTGCTTTTGGCCTTTTCTAATTTTGGAACTTCGCGATTGGTTTTGACCTAATCAGCACTAAAATGCCATTCGGAGGGACTAAAATGCCATTCGCAGGGAGACAAAAGCCTATCGAATAGAGTGAAAACCACCGGGGGGGACTCAAAAAACCACATTTGGATGATTCTTCTACGTACTACAACTGTCTTTGAACACCACTTGAACAAAACTTTGGAACTCTATGCTTAGTTTTGACCTAATAAGCAGTAAAATGCCATTTGGAGGGACTAAAATGCCATTCGGAGGGAGACAAAAGCCTATTGAACAGAGTGAAAAACACCAGGTGGGACTCAAAAAACCACATTTGGAGTCTTCTTCTGCCTATTTCAACTGCTTTTGGCCTTTTCTAACTTTGGAACTTCGCGATTGGTTTTGACCTAATCAGCACTAAAATGCCATTCGGAGGGACTAAAATGCCATTCGCAGGGAGACAAAAGCCTATCGAATAGAGTGAAAACCACTGGGGGGGACTCAAAAAACCACATTTGGATGATTCTTCTACGTACTACAACTGTCTTTGAACACCACTTGAACAAAACTTTGGAACTCTATGCTTAGTTTTGACCTAATAAGCAGTAAAATGCCATTCGGAGGGACTAAAATGCCATTCGGAGGGAGACAAAAGCCTATTGAATAGAGTGAAAAACACCGGGGAGGACTCAGAACACCACATCTTGATGCTTCTTCTACCTATTGCAACTGCTTTTGGCCTTTTTTAACACCACTTGATCAATACATTGGGACTTCATGCTTAGTTCTGATCTAATCAGCACGAAAATGCCATTCGGACGGATACAAAAGCCTATTGAATAGAGTGAAAAACACCGGGAGGACTCAAAAAACCACATTTGGATGCTTCT
The DNA here is from genome assembly GCA_964036045.1 of Eutreptiella sp. 'Long Island Sound 2002'. NCBI lineage: Eukaryota > Euglenozoa > Euglenophyceae > Eutreptiales > Eutreptiaceae > Eutreptiella > Eutreptiella sp. 'Long Island Sound 2002'. Next base: position 40,039,239 of record OZ038390.1, read on the forward strand.
TCTACCTACTTCAACTGTTTTTGGCCTTTTCTTTCACCACTTGAACAAAACTTTGGAACTTCGCGATTGGTTTTGACCTAATAAGCTCTAAAATAGCATTCGGAGGGAGACAAAAACCTATTGAATGGAGTGAAAAACAACAGGGAGGACTGAGAAAACCACATTAGGATGCTTCTCCTAGCTGCTGGAACTGTTTTTAGACCCCCAACATGCTTGCTGCAATCCCAATTGGTGCCAATTTGCATTTTGTGCCTGCTTGTAAAGTTGTGCTTTGTCAGAAAAACGCCTACTTTTGCTTCTTGACATGGTGTCTGAACCGTTCCGTGGTGCAGAAATGTATTTTTTGGCCCTCCAACATGCTTACATCAAATCTGCAATACTTTATCAAAATTGTGCCTACTTCCTAACATGTTGTCTTGACCCTTTTGGTGGGGCAGAAAAAAATTGGCCCTCCGACATACTTTGTGCACTCTACGCTATATCAATGCATGCTTTCTTTGGCCTTCAAACATGGTTTCTAGAATCCATCCTCCGCAGTGCATAATCCAGACATGCAAAAGCAGCTCAACAGATTCCACGGCAAAGATTGAAATGACCATTCGATCAACAATACCATTATTGAAGTGAATCCTTGTAACCAGTCCAGAGCCTTTGGTTTTTCCTGCAGCTCCATAATCCTCTGAAGCAGGATTCCATGGCAAGCATCGGGACAACCATCCCATGAAAGATACGAGTATTGAATTGCGTCCTCGTGTCCTTTATAATCCATGCACGTTTGCAAGCATCTGTAGCAAACAACAGCACTTGGTAGAGCCCCTCAGCATTCCACCCATGGTCTGATTCCGGTCTGAGATAAGTCAGCATCCTGCATGTATGCCTCAAGCCATACCATTCCACCCAGGCCCTTTGATTTTTCCCGCGGCTCGATGGCTGCAAAGCTGCCCCAAACCATTGCCATGCTTGCATTGCATTCCAAACTCCTTCCCAAACGTTGCACAGCCACCATGAATGAACAACACTGCATCAGGGCATTGCAGTATTTCCAAACTGTGTGCCTCAACCCTGTCGCAGTGCAGACTGCCAACTAGTTGGCACCACTATACATAAGATGCGCATACTAGGGGGGCACGAAAACAAACATGGGGCAAGCAGGATCAGAGATTTCGTGTGTATGTACAGAATCCCCTAAACTGCACACAAGCCCAACCTGCATGACACAGTCTGCACCTGAAGATAAATCTGTAGGACAACCATGGCATGGCACAGCCCATGTATTGTATACGGGACGATTCCATGGCAAGCATCGGGACAACCATCCCATGAAAGATACGAGTATTGAATTGCGTCCTCGTGTCCTTTATAATCCATGCACGTTTGCAAGCACCTGTAGCAAACAACAGCACTTGGTAGAGCCCCTCAGCATTCCCCCCATGGTCTGATTCAGGTCTGAGATAAGTCAGACTCCTGCATGTATACCATTCCACCCAGGCCCTTTGATTTTCCCCGCGGCTCCATGGCTGCAAGGCTGCCCCAAACCATTGCCATGCTTGCATTGCATTCCAAACTCCTTCCCAAATGTTGCTAAGTGTTTTTTCCCCCCCGTACCCCGGCCCCTGAGACCGGTTGGCCCAACAGCGTTCCAGTGACCACCTGTGAAATCTGAATGTTGCATATTTGCCAGGCAGCTTTCCATCCCCCTGAAGCACACCCCTTGGGATTGCTGCGCGGGGTGGCTGAGGGGCAAAGCAAGCACGTCAGCACGCGACAGCACAGAGAAAAGCTCGTCAGTGAAACATGTCCATAGGCGCCTTTCGCTGTGATACGGAGACAGTGTGTAAAGCAATGAATGTAATGCACATGTCCCTGATCACAACCCTACACCTAAGCCATGGTCATGTGGTGACGACCATTCTACACAGTGTGGCAGCGGTACACGGAGGTCAACGCTAAGCTATCACTGTGGACCCGCGATCTGTCCCTGTACTTGAGGGAATGGCACGGCCATTGGCTTTGCCACCTCCCGTCCGTGTCCCCGCGGGGCGAAGCTACGCATTTGTTTGCATTAAAAGTACAGACGACAGCAGAATAAACAACAAAAATACAAAGCAAACAAGATAGAGCAAAACAGAAGCAGATGCAAGACGCAATGCCAGCAAAAAACAAAAAGAAAAATGAAGAAAAACATCAGAACAAAAGGCAAAAGCACACCCCTCCCCCTCCATAATAACACACCATGTACAGCCCTAACTACATACCATTCCACCCAGGGCCTTTGATTTTTCACGGGGCTGTACGCCTGCAAAGCTGCCCCAAATGATGGCCATTCATGAATTGCATTGCAAACCCCTTCCCAAATGTTGCAAAGTATGGCCCTTCAGCATTCTACCCAGGGCCCTTTGATAACTCTGCATGCTGCCCTAAGCCACAATGCCATGCGTTAAAACATACCATTCCACCCAGGCCCTTTGATTTTCCCCGCGGCTCCATGGCTGCAAGGCTGCCCCAAACCATTGCCATGCTTGCATTGCATTCCAAACTCCTTCCCAAATGTTGCTAAGTTTTTTTTTCCCCCCCGTACCCTGGCCCCTGAGACCGGTTGGCCCAACAGCGTTCCAATGACCACCTGTGAAATCCGAATGTTGCATATTTGCCAGGCAGCTTTCCATCCCCCTGAAGCACACCCCCTCCCCCTCCATAATAACACACCATGTACAGCCCTAACTACATACCATTCCACCCAGGGCCTTTGATTTTTCACGGGGCTGTACGCCTGCAAAGCTGCCCCAAATGATGGCCATTCATGAGTTGCATTGCAAACCCCTTCCCAAATGTTGCAAAGTATGGCCCTTCAGCATTCTACCCAAGGCCCTTTGATAACTCTGCATGCTGCCCCAAGCCACAATGCCATGCGTCAAAACATACCATTCCACCCAGGCCCTTTGATTTTTCTTCGAGATCCATAATCCACTCAAGCAAAATCAGCCCAACAGATTCCACTGCAAGTATCGGGACAACCATCCCATCAATGATACGAGTATTGAATTGCGTACTCGTGTCCTTGTCAAGCCACACACCTTCTCAAGCACCTGCAGCAAACAACAGTACTCCACCCAGGCCCTTTGATTTTTCCCGCGGCTCCATGGCTGCAAGGCTGCCCCAAACCATTGCCATGCTTGCATTGCATTCCAAACCCCTTCCCAAATGTTGCTAAATGTTTCATCCCAGCCCCCCCCACCCCCTGAGACCGGTTGGCCAAACAGCATTCCAGTGACCACCTGTGAAATCCGAATGTTGCATGTTTGCCAGGCAGCTTTGGACCTTTTCCACCTCCCTGACAGAAGCACACCCCCTCCCCCTCCATATTACCACAGACACACCATGTACACAGCGCTTGCTACGTACCATTCCACCCAGGGCCTTTGATTTTTCACGGGGCTGTACGCCTGCAAAGCTGCCCCAAATGATGGCCACTCATGGATTGCATTGCAAACCCCTTCCCAAATGTTGCAAAGTATGGCCCTTCAGCATTCTACCCAAGGCCCTTTGATAACTCTGCATGCTGCCCCAAGCCACAATGCCATGCGTTAAAACATACCATTCCACCCAGGCCCTTTGATTTTTCCTGGAGCTTCATAATCCACTCAAGCAAAATCAGCCCAACAGATTCCACGAAACAACCATCCCATGAACGACATCATTGTTGAATTGCATCCTGGTGTCCTTGTCAAGCCACGCACGTTCTCAAGCACCTGCAGCAAACAACAGTACTCCACCTAGGGCCTGAGATAAATCAGCACGCTTCAAGCTGTACCATTCCAACTAATATTTCAACCACCAAACCACAGGAGCAGCGTATCGTTGGGATATCGCTGAGAGTCAAGAGCCAGGGGGTACCGGCTGGCTGCCTGGTGACGACGCAGCAACGTCGTGAATCACTTTTGATTTCTTCGCCGTGAACGCCAACACCGTGCGCTGAGGATTCACTGAGGCACTCACGATTTTCAGGGTAGATTCGTGTGCATACAACTCACGTCGCTGATGGGTTAGAACGTCGTATGAATGGTGGATCGAACGAAAAACATGAATTCCTTTCAACAACTTGCACAAAGCCGAACCGATGCCAAATGCCATCTTTCCTGCGTACAAGTGCTCGCCCTTTCCATTTATGACCACAAAATGGGTGGCCTAAGATTGCTCCCTGAGTGCAAACGTGTCGACTTTGGAAGACAACGTTTCGAAGCGCAATAGCGTGACGTTGCTCGTACAAACGCACATCCGGTAGCGTCGATGAGAGTAGGTTACAAGGCGTGGAAAACGTCCCGTGCATTCCAACGTTGAAGCGAAGGGGAGCAAAAATGCACCACACCACACAGCAAGTACATGCATCAACGGGCCGATCGTGCTAGATTGCTACATAAACTCACTTTCCTCACCAACCAACAATTGCTGTGTTGGACGTTCACGTATCCACATTTGGCGTTCAGTAGGAGAAGCTACCTTGAGCGAATCACCCTCGGAGATTCCCATGAGCCAATGCCAATACATCATGCGACTCCCAATGGTGTACGATAGTATCGGCGCGTCTTCTTGGCTTTATCGGAGGCTCTTGGATTCACCACCGCAACACAGGCAACACACAGAAAGCGATAGAGCACATGTACGAAAGCCGGGGTGGCAGGCTGCAGCTGAATGCAAAGTCGAGTTATCAAGTTGCCATCCATGCCAAGAAAGACGCTTCAAAGATAAAAAAGGGGCGATGCTAATTTCATCTACAATCACTCGCGTGTCTCCGCCACCGTTTGCTTGGTTGCATACATCCTCAGACGTGCAATTTTAGATGTCGCAGAGTGAGGCAGCTTTCGCCTACCTTCATCCCCCTTTTCTAGAGCATCATTTGTCACCGAGGAGTGATTTGAACCAACGCTCCACATTTGCGGTGATCAAAAAGGTCCTTTCCAATACCCAATCTTGATGCAACAACTCTTCAGTTGGGCTTGCGGTCGTTGTCGGCGGCAATTATTGGCCGCCGCTTGCATCTGCAGGTCTGAAATTTGACGCGCGTGCTCGTATCCACAGTATCTGCCTGCGGGCCCGTATCTGCTTAGCCATATCCCGCAACTGTGATACGCCGCAAGTGCAAGTGTTATCCGTAGAATTGCAATTCTACGGATAACACTTGCGAGTGTGATGCATGTGACTGCATCAAAGGACGGACGGCCTTTCCTGGTGCCTCAAATGAAAAGTTTTGAGTATCACCTTTGCCACAACTTTGATCGGCGCTCGCCATCCGTGGAGTTGTAAGGGAATGATGTATTGAGGACTGACTTCTGGGTGTAGAGAGGTACGACGAGAATGTTGATAGGATTTGTTTAATAATTCGCCTGTCTCGCGAGTGGCTGCGCAAGGGCTCCACGGACTCATGGTGGGTACCAATGTTGAGGTATGGGTTAAGGAGGGTATTAGTAGAAGATCAACGGCTACTATTCAGGGCAAATACAGAAATATGAGTCTGTAGCAAAGAATCTGTACGTCGCCAAACAATAGGCACCGTAACACGATAGCCAGTTGGTGTGAACCCTTGTAACCCACAGCGAGCCTTCTTCACAAGTGACCACGCTGTGGCTTGAAACTTCCGTTGAACCTATGTGTGAACGTGTTGCCCGCCATGGCGCCAGCACTGTCATGCCCTCTATTGCAGAAACCTGTCACGTGACGGTAGCGGTTTTTTCTCTTTGTGCATGCTCCCTGCTTGCCGTGTGAGGATCAACCCCCGCCAGACGAAGCAATAGAGTGGAGTTCAATCTTCAAAATAAATTTCGATCATTCAAACTTCTGACGTCAAGGCCAGTCGTAACTCCCGATCTTCAATCCATCAATCAATCAAGCAATCAACCAAGCTGATCTACTAGCGACACCATGTCTAACAACTCGTTGCCCAACACATCGCTGCCGTACAACATGGCCGCCAATGCTCAAGTTCCTATCTCGCAAGCTCCCCAATACCACAACAACCCGCCGACGATGCCGCCGCAAATGAACCCAGGCTCAATGCCAGGGGCCACTCCGTTCATGCATCAATCACCAACGCCAGAACCAGGACCCGCCTCCTACATTTTTCCGCAAACAGCTGCAAGCGTGCCACCATCCATCGCTCAACCTAATACTGCACAGCTGGCCAATTTCATGTCGGCCTTCTTGGCTGCGCAAGGTACACCCCAGTCCACAGCGTCGTCTGCTACCTCGCCGTCCACGGTCCAGCAACCATCGCCGACGAGTCCTTCTGCTTCAACACCTCACCTTTCCCCCTTGCAGCCTCAACAACTCTTCGGTTCACAGCACGTGCAACCGACTCCACATCTGCCTACTCACCAGTCCCACCAACAACCTGCCCCAGCGAGTGAACCCCCAGTTATGCGAATTTCAGGCGAACTTCCAGTGGGTACGCAAATGCTTTGGTGTGACGGCCTGTACTGCGGCTGGGGCAATCACACAACCGTGCGCCACGACGAAGCAATGGCTCTGCAAGAAACCCATCCCGATACCGGCCCCAATTATTCACGAAAAGACGGATCCTTCAACCCGGCTGCACTGGTCTGCAATTGCTGCGGAAAAACTGGGCACCAATTCAAAAAATGCCCACATGCGGGAAAGCCGGGTGCCGCCGAACGGATCGCCGAAGGCATCTTCAGGGTAGAAAATAAAAAGACGCGCACGAAAAACAACGTGGACGCGGTAAATTCGCTTCTCGCTGCTAAAGGAGTTGACACGCAAACTCTGTCGTTTAACCGAGACTTTGGTGATGGAAGCGCGCGCTCAGCGAATACCTCACCACCAGCCCCACGACCAGCTTCAATTCCATCACCTACAACCCCACTGGGACCAGTGCAAGCGACCACCCCAGACATGGTCACGTGCATGTTGCAAGCCCTGCAATTGTTTTCGCAAACCCACGCTCAGAATCCAGCACAACACCAGCCCCCACCTCTACACGTGCCGAATGTACACCCACCTGGTCCTGGGTCCGCGTCGTCCCACAATCCACCGTCCGTTGGCCCTACGTTGTCCCCGGTACCGGAGCCCGTTATCGACAACTCTTCAACCGCCTCAGGAGCGCAGTCTATGTCATCAATCCCCTCCGCCGCATCGGGCGCTACCTCTGAAGGTCGAGACAGCCAGAAACGTGCCCGAGAACGCCCTCCAGCAGTGGATGCGGACGTTACCCCAAGCCCAGCGGCGAAACGGAAAGGACGGGCTGACGGCTCTAGCCCCAACTCTGCCATGCCAGTGGATGACACTGTCCAAGCGCTGTTTACCGGCCCCGACGAAGCTTCTTCCTCTGCCCCCCCGCCAGGTCCCGTTCCCGCCGAGGTTGCTACACTCCGTACCGAACTGGCCGGGCTGTCGACTACCCAGGAAGCCCAGAAGCAGCAACTCCAAGCCCTTGAAGCAAAAATGGACAACAGTGATAAAAAACTGGAACGCCTCATAGCGGCGCAGACGGCCCGGAAGTCGGCGGCCTGGCACACACGAGGGGAAGTCGACGTTGCTGCCCAGAAGGCCTTGAAAGGCCACATCAGGAAAGCGGCCAAAGGCTCGAAGCTGTTCGCCATATCGTTGCAGGATGACGGGTTCTACAAGTACGGCCCTGTACTGGTACTCGAAGATTCCACGAAGGACTCATTCCTATTCACTACCCGCCTGGACTTCAAAGGAGCCGACGAAGAACTAGCCGACGACGACATGGGCTCATCCCTGTTCGCTTTCACCTTCCGGCAGGAGGCAGACGCCCAGAGGGTCATCGTTGTCCTGAACGACATCCTGCGTGAGCAGGACAAACTGTAGACCTCCGCCCTGAGCGATTCTGACGCAGGCTCTCCGAGCACAAGTCCCCATGCACCTGAACACCAGGCGCCAGCTACCGCTCCGTTCTTCGAACGTATGGCCAGCTTGGCCTCAGAGCTCCAACAACTGATCTCAGTTCTTCATGCTACTCCAGCTGCATATCACTGGAGTGAGCTGACTACAGCGGCGTCTACACTGTTCTCCGTCTGCGTGGCGTTTGTCAAGGATACCACCCCTGCGCACTACCACACAACCCCACCACCTACAGCCGGATCCCACCCTCCGCAGGGCCACCCCATACCACAGCAACGTTGGGATTCTCAATGGCTTCCTGACCAGAGCTATCCCCCACTACAACGACCCCAGGACCTCCAGCAACAACAATCGGACGACATCTTGCACCGGGCGTATGCTACAGCACTATCCGAGCGGAAGGACATTGCCAATGCTATTTCGGCCCTGAGGACCTCTACTGAGGCCCATGAACTTGCCACGCCTGGCGCTAGCTGTGCTCCCCATGCGACATTCTTCGACCCCCGCACCCCACTGCCGCGCTCTTGTGCGAAGCGAACCCTGCCGCCGCTATGGCGTACCGCCCTGTTGCGTTCACCGCTGCTGCAGCTGCTGTTCTCCCGATGGATGCACAGGCATTGCCTCAGCGAGTGGTACCAGTTTTCAGATGTACTCTTCCTAGAGTTCTGTGGGACATTCCAGGCCACCGTACGGGACGTCATCGGCTATGCGGCATCGGCCATGTGGCCGTCGTTTCTGTCTATCCACTGGGCCAATGTGCTATTTCGTACCTTTGGCGTGGCGCACCAGTACGGACCCCAATCCCTGCTGTCACCGTTCTCTTTGTCGCAACACCCGACGTCGGCCGATCTCCCCGGAGTCCTCCTCCCACTACAAACCACCTCAGCAGCGACAACGCATAGCGCCATAGAAGCCGCCTACGCTTCGGTGTGGAGTATATTGGCGACCCTCACGCGCAACGATCAGCGCAGGCCACTCCCTTCGTGCGTTTTCGCAGCACCCCACACATACCAGGCGGAATACATACAACACCGTTTGGCATCTGCATCACAGGTGCCTGCAAAATACCTGCCCCACATCACATTACTGACTTCAGCCATCCCCCTCTCAGCCCTTGTCTCCCGTCTAGCAGGCCCTGACTCCCAAGTCCGGCTATGGATGCTCTCCACCAGTAGCTCACCACCTGCTTTGTCCCCATCTGCCGCTATCCGCTTCCGCAATGTGTTTGCACCAGCCCTTAGACGCTATAAAGCCTTCCCCTGCCGATCGGAACCTGTTCTACAAGGTGACGTTGGAACCCAGGGAAGGGCCCTCTGCGAAGCGGAATTCAGTCGTATCTGGGCAACCGAGGTGACCGTCAGGCGCGATGCACTGTCGCCCTGCTGGGACCCACGGAGGCGTGTGATCACGAGGCGAAGACGCAAATGGGAGTTGGTTGAGCAGTCCTGGGATAGAGTGAACTCAGCGCTTGATTATTCTACTGCTAAGCACATCCGTAAAATTGCTGACCTGCGCCTCACCAATGTGTCTGTGTCCCAGCTGGGATCCTTTGTGTACGTTGCGTGGGTGAAAGGCGATGGCCGAGTATATATTGGCCAAACCGGTGGGCGGTCTAAGAGACGTTCAGTAGGGCAACGAGGCCGCGAACACGTACGTACTGGTATGGACGTGGTACGACTTCGACATGGACAAAAAATTCACGTGCCCTCGGACCTGTACCAGCTGCTGCGCAGGGTTGGCGTTGAAAACCTGGTCATTACCCCGCTTGAAAGTGTCCCACCCCATAAGTTGGATGAGCGGGAAATGTGGTGGATACGCAAGTGGGGACTGGGCCAGGTGCTCAACCGGCAACTACCCTCTCTCAAATCAGAAAAGTGGAGCTTTCTCTACCGGCGCAAAGTATGGGAACGTGAGCTCCAGGAACGGGGCGGTTCAGTACTGAGCCTGGCCAGGGACATTATCGCGTCGCCGCGCACACTGAATACCCCAGGAGCCTACCCGCCTCCCCTGCAGCTTCTGGTCGTTTCCGCCAGTGAACGTCTCCTATCCGCAAGCGAACACCGACGGCTGTTTGATGCAGTGCGACAGTGGTTTATAATACACCACAAGGTGGTCTTGCCGTACAGGGTGCCCTTCCGAGTACCGCTACTGCGAGCCTCGGCGAAGCCTACCGTACTCGCAAAAATTACGGAAGTGTTTCGAGCTGCACATTTTTGGCCAGCGCCCCTGCAGGACTTCTTGCTGTCTCGGGTCAAAGTCATTTCAGGAAAAACACCGAAAGTGAAAAATCTGTTGATCTCTTCTAAACCCCCAGATGCGTGCACCGATGTGTTGTTCCAACTGCAGCCCACCCGCTGTGCGTGCCATTCGCTGCACTGCCATCCTCAAGTTGCCTACGTTCATGGACATGCGGTTTTTCGGGACCCCAACGTCCTGACCTCCCTGCACCGTCGCCTGTCACCAGCGGTGTTCGGGCAAAACCTCAAAAACTCCACAGTGCCTCCATGGCCACGGATCTATGCCGACATTAAAAAGTCGGTGTACAAGTTTGCTGAAACCCTCCCTGACCATCGAGCTGCAGTTTTTGACCAGCTGATTCTGCCCATCACACGCGCGCTAGAGTTTGAATACCAGGCCATTAGCTCAGCAACTCCACGCCATATGCACTCCTCTTTTATCACCAGACAGCGTCGGTTGTTGCCTCCTTTTCTGAAGGTTATGTTTTTCGATAAAGCCAATGAGGTGATCGACTTTGGGTGTCATTTCTTCTGGCGAATTGTCCATGCGCAGCTCCTGTATGGGTCGCCCCGGTTTCAGGAAGTTGCACGCTTCTCCAGCAGCACTGATGCCAACTTTTTCCTGTTTTGGCGCACCATGGATGGTTTCTGTCTATCCCAACTAGGAACCTATTTTGCCCTGTCCCGCCTCAAAGGCCTTTCTGCACTACACCCTGACGAAGCCCTACAGGCCTTTGGCATTTTTCAGCGACACAAGAAAAGTACCATGTACCACAATCAGTGCAAGTTGGTTGAAACCAGAGCCATCCACCAGTTGAGGCGGTCCTACCCACAGTGGGATCGCCTAGCACTCCCGACAGCACACCTCTTCCCAACGCTCACGGCAGCACATCTTCGCAAACGAACCTCGCCTGACCCGTCGAGTTTGCCTACGTTCCAACCCACACCGCCTTTGCCTGACGGATCTGCTTTTTTTATCCATGTCTCAGAGGAACCCCCAGCTCAGCCTGCATACCACTACCCGTCTCGTCTCCTCCCTGAACCAAAACAGCCATTGGGGGTGCCTGATGTCCTGCCTGTGCGCAAATTTAAGTCAAAGGAATTCGCAGTGCCCCAAGTTGTCAAGTTTCGTGAAATCGTCAGGCACGCAGCCTCACCGGTAAAAATTACAGCCAAGTTTGTTAGCAGAGCCCTCACCGTGCTTTGGAAATTAGCAGTGACACACTGCCCAGCGTTTGAGTTCGTCGGGCTTGAGAGCTTCGTGGACCGGGTACGAGAATGGCGCACCCGGGGATATACCGGCACGCCGACGGAGCTCGACTTAGTAGAAATGTTCCCCAATGTGCCCCGCGATGACATCCCGGTTGCCATCCAGTTTTTCTACGACCGTGTGACTGAAGCTCTGAACCTGGGCCCAACAGCTTCGTTTAATTTGCACCGCGATAACCTAAGGGCCCTGGATTTTTTCGGGACGAAAAGCAAAAACCCGAGTTTCGTGTCCTTCTCTCTGAGTGACGTGCTGTCATACGTGGGTTTTGAGCTCCTGTGCAACGACGCATTCGCGTTTTATTCCAGCATATTTCGACAGACCACGGGTACAGCGATTGGAGGCAGTCTGTCTGCACAGTTTGCGAGCATGGTAGTCATGTATAGGGAGAGGGACTTGCACGATGACCCGTTCTTCCAAGACATACCACTCTGCCGCTACCGGGATAACTACGGGACACTGTCGCCGAGTGCTGAATTTCTGTCCTCGCTGTGCACCCGGCTAGCCACTGCACTGGGCATGCAGGTCACGGTGGAAACACAAGGCACAGAAATTCCTTTTCTGGGTTGCACACTGGCGTTGGACGAGCAAAATCTCCCCACCACACGTGTCAAACCGCCCTCCTTCTATTCTCAGCCAGGGGACTCCACAGCCTCCACCCTGCAACGCTGGGTCCATTTCTCTAGTCCCAATGCACGTCCCACCCTGCGCTCCTCAGCCCCCAACATGTTCCGCTGTAGCCTGAAATATTCCTTTGGTCGCAGAGACATCCTGGTGAACCTTATACGCTATACGGTCCCCCTCCGTCTGTGCTATCCCCCCGCGTGGTGGCGGCCTCTATTCCTGAAACGTGCAGATGCTATGGGAGTGGACGATTTACTGCGGGCAGCGCTCTCTGTCCCGCTCCCACCCGTGCCTGAGTCTGTAGCAAAGAATCTGTACGTCGCCAAACAATAGGCACCGTAACACGATAGCCAGTTGGTGTGAACCCTTGTAACCCACAGCGAGCCTTCTTCACAAGTGACCACGCTGTGGCTTGAAACTTCCGTTGAACCTATGTGTGAACGTGTTGCCCGCCATGGCGCCAGCACTGTCATGCCCTCTATTGCAGAAACCTGTCACGTGACGGTAGCGGTTTTTTCTCTTTGTGCATGCTCCCTGCTTGCCGTGTGAGGATCAACCCCCGCCAGACGAAGCAATAGAGTGGAGTTCAATCTTCAAAATAAATTTCGATCGTTCGTTCTATGTCAATCAATCAATCTACCCGCCTGAGAGTCTAGCAATGTACCCTTCTAGCGCCGCTTCTCCTCCGCGTCCTTTTCGACTTTCAAAGTTGCGGATTTTTGCTGAGGCTTCGAAACCTCTTTTTCCAAAGCCTAGCAGTGTACTCTTTTCACCCGTTTTTCACTAGCAATGTACCCATTCTACAAAACTCTTAGAGAACCAAAAGGCTAGGCACGTAGATCGACTAGATAGATTACTGTAGCTGAAAAGGGAGGTAGTTGTGCACGTTGATGATAAACAAACGGCGCACAAAAGAAGATTCGCGAAGCACTCTTCGGACGGCCATTGATAATCGTGGTCTGCAGTAAGCGTGACAACAGCTTGTGTTCACCACAAAACCACTCGAGTGTTTCGCCCTATTTTCGGAGCTGTCTCGCTTGGGCCCTCCCATAGTGGCAGGGCCCAAGGTAGTGTCGCACGTGGCGGTGCCGAAGGATAGTGCACCAAAAAAGACAAACATTCATGCACTTTCTGTGTTGTGTGTGTGTGAGCATTAGTTCTGCTTTCACCACACTGTCCGGCAGCCCCTTCCGGCGCATTGGGGGCAACGGTGATAAGCTTTAGGACCGCATGAAACGCGACATCATGCATACGTCGGGGACGGCCTAAGACTCCATAATGAGAACGCAATTTTCTGCTACCCCACCGACAAGTCCAATGCGCAAATGTGACCGAGCCGTAAGGATCCCCTCCCCCCCCCTGTGGAATCTATGGCACTAACGCCGCTAAATTCTAGCCTCAGCACAAAGACCCCCCCTCGCCATGCCCTCCCCCCGCTCCACTCCATCAAAGCCATCTACGATTGCCTTCAACATCCAACTTAGAATCCTAGTGGCCAAACGCACGGACACAAGCTCCTCGTTCCCTTCCTACTTTCGAGTGTTCTTTTTGCACGTCATGTGACATGTCGGAGGAATACACCGTCGCTTTGCTGTTCCAACCGGAGAATTCACGGGTGTTGACTGTGCAAATACCATGTGAGATTTCGTTTGAAGACTTGAAGGCGACGGTCAAAGCTGTTGGAGATTGTGGTATGTGCCTCTTTGTTTATCCCGGAACGTCCAGGCGGAGGAGACCATATTCATCGAGACGCCGCATCATATTGTAAAGGGACATACCCGAGCCTACCAACAAACCACACCGCAACACATGGAACATCCACAAAAAGGGGTGAATAGGCATTTGTAGCTCGTTAAATGCCAATTTGGTGAATGAATTCATTCGTTGAGGAATGAGTCTCTTTGGCTACGGCTTCGTGTAGACTTGATTAGCCTTGACAGCACAAGCCGAAAGCCGAGAAAGATTTGGCAAGGCAACTAAGTGACTAGAGATACCTTCGCACTTTGATCGGAGTCCAGCACATCTTGCCTGCATGCACCATCCTTGTAGAAGCCTTCACAATTAAGTATTTGGATGCCGATGGAGATGAGATTTGCATTTTGGACCAAAACGACTTGAAGGAGTACCTTGATTATTGTAGGTTGATGCGCTCGCTTGTCTGCATGATAGCTGCTTCCATGGCCGGAGTTGGCCCGAGAGGTCGGCATTTCGCCAACCCGCATGCGAACGTAGCGGTATGTCTAATAGGAAAAGCGAAAGGTGCGGGCCATCAAGGGTTTTTGAAATAGCATAGATGGAGGTTCTTGTAGATAGACGCTCGTGGTTGTGTTGTCGTTTATGGACCTATCGATGACTCTCTTGTCGCCTCTGATGCATTGGAGTAGCTTTTCATCTTAGTTTTGGTAGATTATTGTGGTCCTCCACTCGAATAAGTAAGCACCGGACATGCTGCTAGTGTCCGGCATAAGAGCAAAGTTTCGTTAAAATCAGCCCAATACCATGTGCCGGTCAGCAATGCGACAACCACATACGAATTCGCCATCCAAAACAAATCTTCCCCCGTTCCGTCACTTGCTACCTTGGCCAACTCACAGTAGAGGTTTCGTGACCTCAACGTGGCGCTTATAGGTTCTTTAATCGCGAGTGAAACGATGCATTGTTTTGTGGACACCGTTAGTACTTTGGATTCGGTTCGATTGCATCGGGCTCGAGAAAGGAGGCACGACGAATGCCTACCTTTTTAGAAGTTAACATATGTGTTGTGTATCAAGCTTGTGTTGTGTATTGTGTTTGTCCATTGTGGTTGTGCATTTTTCTTGTGTCTCGTACGTGCACGAGGGGGGGAGTGTGCTCCACGGCGGCGGAAACTGCCAAGCACCTGCCAACTACCAAGCAACGACGAGAGTAAGGACACCGGTTCCAAAGAAGAAGATAAGGAACATGAGGGTTTCGGCGTCTACTCACCACTATTTGTGTGACTAGTACCATGACCATACAGTCTCTTGTAAGGCCGTTGCTAAATGATGGTGGGTGGGTTTCGAGCCAACCGGGAGGTTGTGCAATGCAAAGGAGAAGATGTGTTCTCCGTATTGGTTGATGTCGTGTGCAATGCCAGGGCCTTTGTTGCGTTGCTCGCATCCCGATTGTCCGTGTTGTGTCATTAGGGACACACTTGGTTGCAACAAGACGCCACAAAGTCTTGAACTCCGGGTGTACGTCGCCGAGAGTCAATCAAGGTACGGGCTCCCACTTGAAAGACATCGACAAACTCGGATTCCAATTGAAATACCAATTCGAAACTAGTGCTCTACATGGGCCGAGCCCAATTTCGCTTCCTGATATATGTAACAAGTTGGTGCTTTCGCCATCCGGATCATTTGATTTCAATCCACTAAGTGCACTGTGTTGTAACCTTGCATCAAGTAGATTTGAGAGTGTGCAATTTTAACAGAATGCGGCATGTAGGTCCGGGAAGGATGTAGCACGCGTCGTGCCAACGAATATTGCATGTTGAGGCCACGTATGATGTCGGAGGGTTGGGTGCAGATTTACGGAGGATGGTCAGTGTGATAGTGCAGCTTCCAATGCACTCCCACCCTCATTGTGCAGCAAACCAAATATGTGTGCGCCAACGCCCCAGAAGTCTACAACTCCAGAGGAGCTGCGGAGGGCACCTGGTTCGATCTCTTCTGTGAAGACATGGTCTCATTGTTCTAGCAGCGGTGGAATGCTTGTTCGGGCAGCAATAGTTTGTGGAAGATGCCCTTGGTGGCAGGGACTTGCTTCAATTTTCATTTAGGCGGGGAGGGACCCCCCCTCCTTTTTAAGTGGAAGGACAAAGATTTGCTTTACGCCTTCGGCGCATCAAACATAGTAGTCTCTTGCTTTCTTATGTGTGTTGTGTATTTGTGAGGTGAGGGAGCCGTGAAGTCGCCGAGAATGCTTTTCAATTGTTTGCCGCCGACAGCATATCTCCATTTGCTGATTGTCATTGTCCAACAAGTACGCTACTTGTGGGGAATTTGGTGCGCCCCGGTAGGGGCCATGGGACTCTCTCCACACCCCTACCCCGTTCCTCCCTTGTGATTTGTGGGCGTATGTTTTCTGCTTGTGGATGGGGCGTGTGTTATGATGTGAGTCTCACAAAGATTGAAACTGCACAACATTGACGTTCCCGGCCGAGGCTGTGGTGTTCATTGCCCTGATCCTTGATGATTTCTTTTTTCGTTGATGTCCAAAATCCATGTCCTCCCACCAGCACCTCCCTATCTTTGCCATAACCCGCACAGCTCTCCGCACGACGCACGTGACGCCACGCCCCATCTGACGCCCAAGGCGCTCCGAAAGGCGCACAACCGGATCTCATCCATGAAGACATGGTATTGCCCTCGAAGTCTCTATTGTGCTACTCAAATATGCTGTGACTGCGTCTTGTAGAACAGGGTGGCATCCCGCTGAAGCGTGCCTTCGGCCCTTATCACCATCCCCGGGACCAAGACCTGGCTGTAGTGCCCACTATTAGATAGTGAGTCGGTGTATTTAGGCAGCGGCATGACAGACAGTCAAGATGGGTCGTTGTTTTATGGAAGTCCGTTGCGGTGGGTGGGGAGGGTTTGTATCGGGCGCATATTCAGCGAGGTGTTGGCAGGCCCGGTAGAAGGCGTGGGGATGTTGCAGGGGGACGCCTGGCTTGAATTCGTCATCCGGCGGCGCCGCTTCGAGCACCACCATGAGTATTGCTATTCTCTCGTAGCGTTCAGGAGCAGATCACCGAAGTGCAGTCCCAGATCCGGCAGCGTCAGCGCGGCGCTGGGTATTCAGGTGCTGTCCCATTCTGATTTGATGATTTGATGATGATGACTCGGATTTGCCGCCCCCATTGGGAAAGGCCCGAATTGAAAGGGAACCAAAGGGGTGCATGCTGGAGTCGGAAGCTGGACACACAGCATTGCAGCAACCCCCCATTTTCCATCCTGCGGGCAGCGACTGCCGAATTTGTTCAACATTCGAGGGCGGCAGACAGGATTCGCCGTGAGGCACTGGGGTGAGGCCCTGGTCCTTGTGACACGCCCGGTCCACACTGTGCCTCAGGCACCGCCGCATTTGCCCATACAGTGGCCCACTCTGCACCTTAGGCACTAATGTGACCTCCACCGTGTCTCTGGCACCGACACATTGTGGCCCATTACGTGCCTCAGGCACTGCCACACCGTAGCCCACAGTGTGCTTTCAGCACCACCCCACCTTGCCCCACACTGTACCTCAGGCAGCGCCACTCTTTGGCCCATGCTGTGCCTCAGACGCCACTATACTGTGGCTCACTTTGTGCCTCAGGCACCACCACACGGTGGCCCATATTCTGCCTCAGCACCACCGTAGCTCACACTGTTTCTTTGGCACAGCTACACTGTGGCACATTTTGTGCCCCAAGCACAAGATCCGCCACACTGCGGCCCAGAACTGGCGCTTTGCACCAAACCGAACACATTGGCTTCTCGTGCCGGTCCGGCACTAATCTAGGTGGGGCACACCCTGGAGCCCGATCTCATGGACCCTGAGGCTCAGGTGAGGTGCAATCTCCAACCCTTGCCTCGCAGGGCCTGGGAGGCCCTCCCTCCACCCGGCTTTGTTCATGTCGCTGAGGGCACTAGCGGCAGCGCCTTTTGCAGGGGTGGCAACCTTGGATGGTTGGATGGGCTTGCAGATTGAACAGACGTCTGCCAATTGCCTGGAGGGGCCTGTCCGTAAAGTGAGGAAGGGGTCAGCCAAACTCGTAGCCCTCATACCCAAGCTGCACTGTTGTCATCTTTGCCCAGCCCGCAGAGCGGAGATGGTGTGCCATTGCCCCATTGTGAGGCCCACGGAGCCCCCCAAATCCCGCACCGAGGCCTTTCTCCCGTGTCCACCTCCACTTCCCGTCTATCACCGGTTTCCAACACCCTAATCCAGTTTCTTTTGCCCTTCTCGCTTGTCAAGTCTGTTATGTGCAGCCACGTCGCAGCACCGACGGGCACATATGGACTCTGGGTGGACTCTCCCCTTGGCAGAGGTGCCCTCTCCCTAGTCCAGGCACTGCTTACCTATTGTGGGCCATGGCGTAGGACAGACCCTCCCCTGGGATGGGGTGCCCTCTCCCTGCCCCGGAGAAGACAACTCCACAGGGGCCCATTGTGACACGGCCCCTCAGCGCCTACTCGAGAACACCAGCTTTGCAACTGGCCTCCTCCACACATGCCATTCAAGTTTAAAGGGGGAAGGGTGGACCTACCTGCCGGGCTACCATCCCGATGGCACCATCGCCTCTGGCGCGCGCTCCTGTGAGAGCACGGGTGGGTTCGGGTGGGGGGTTCTCTCCTTTCGCCACCCCCCCCCATTTCACTGGGTCAGGCAGTGGTGCTCTGCCTTGCGCAGCCAGCACCTTCACCTGTGCAGGATACTCCAGGGGGTGGCAGGTGTCCTCTCCTCAGATTGATGGGGGGACAGGCAGGGGGTTGGGATGGGGTGGGGGCGTGGCTTTGGAGGGGGTTCGGGAGTGGAAATAGGAGGGACTGACAGCCCTGCATGCAGTACATTACCTCCAATGCCTGCGTGCATGGGGAGGGGTTGCGCATGCAGAGTCACATGCTTGCAACGGACCTAGTGGGGCAGAGACAAGCTGATGCAGAGCAATGCATCAAGCAGTGCAGAGTGGGAAAAGGGTGGGCAGTGAGCGGATGGGAACGTAGAATACGTAGAACATGGAACATGCGGAACACAAAACGTCTCAATAGCTGATCCTGATCCCGTCGCTGCAGGAGAGAGGACTCCATCAGACCCCACCGCAATGCATCAGAGGCCTCCCACGTCCAGGCCCTATGGGCAGCCAATCGTCTGGTCCAAAGGTGGGCTGATCGGCAGTGGTTCAGGCGGCCATGTGTTTCTGGCCATGGACGTGGATACCACAGAACTCATGGCAGGTATAATGATACTCAGCCTCTCAAATTTTTTCGCGACGAATTTGCGAACTTTGCATTAGAGCAGTAGAGAATGGCAACTGAATTTGATGAAGTCAGGCGAATTTCGAGCCCCCAAGTTGACTTCGCGAAATTAGATATCCGCCAAACCCCAAGCTTATGCTCGAATCGTGTTGGACAAGGAGTACGCCCCCCTCTCAATCTGCCTTTAGAAGGTTCAAATGCCCGCCAATCCCCCTCTTGATTACCCAAACCTCCCAAGATAGCCTGAAACTCCCTCGCTTGGGCTCGAATGGTTTTGAAGCCTGTGCAGATTTTTTTTTTTTGCAGGAGTGTCGCTTACAGCATCTGCATATAGTCTGCATCCGTCCAGGCTGAGGGGGCGGTTTAAAGACCAGGGCCAACACTGCCCAACAACTTGTTCTTTCATATTTTTTTGAAGATTGAAGTTTGGGCCCCGTTAAATTCACGTGTGTGATTGTATTTATTCTGCCTGGTATTTGTGTGGTTCCATGTGGATCTGGACGGGCACCACTGTGTCCGCTGGAATGCTTATCTCCTTCGTTGTAGTCGTATGATCGTCGCCATTTGAATCGCCGTCAGGTTCGTTTTCCAGCATTTGCTTCAGCTTCCGAAAAGTCGTCAAGCAGTCAACCTCCACTCATCATTCTCACAGGCATATGGGACTGGAGGGGTACAGATGTTTTCGGTTTGGGTATCAGTGGCTGGTGCTAGACAGCAGTTGATGGGTAGCCGACATGGCTGTGCATCTTTTTTTGCATCACACAATGCCCCCTCTGCAGAAGCCCACCCTCGGGCCCCCTTTCGTTTGTTTACCGCCACTTGTTTCTTACCCATCGCTGTTACCCATCTGCCCTAACGTTAATTATGCAGGATTTTGTTGAAACTGGTCTGATGAGATTTTCCTGCTCAGATGGGCAAAAGGTACTGGTCTATGGAACCGGTGCAAGACCCAACAATTCGACTTGTTCGAAACGCCTCAACCTCTGACTGGAAGTCAGCTGCCTCGGATCTGGGTGCAGGGGTGCTGCTGTAAGTAGAACGCACTCTGTGGGCTGAAGGTGCAGTAAGTAGTACATCACCGTGCCGTATCATCGGGCAAATGGGTCGGTGCCGCCAGTCCATATCAGCTGCCTCACGTGTTTTGCGACTTGGTTCCCCACTCCCTTCCCTCTTGTGAGGCAGGGAGTGTTGAGCCTGGTGTAGGATACAGGACGAATTGCCTTCACTTCTTGCTGAAACAGTGAAGCAAATGTCCAACAACGGCGGCTCCAACACTGCCCGTGCGATGATGAAGGAGATTGAGATGATGAAGCCACTTTCTCATAAGAATATTGTGAGGTCTGAATGTGTGCTGCACTCCATAATCAGACTCCACGTGCAATACCCTCAATTTAGCATTCTGACCCGTTCAAAACGCTCATCCCCACTCCCTCGATGTCTCCCCAGCCCTGCAACGGGCAGAAAGAAGCTTTTTGGGCCCCGATTGGTCATATGCCGTGGCAGATCACCAGGAGCCAAAAATTGCTCAAGTCTTTGTCCAGGTTACAACAGTCAAGCGCTCACCGCTGTGCGCACGTCCGGCACCATCCACAACGTGGGCGACATGCAGGGTGGATGCATGTCAGATGCTGGTGCGAATGCCATTGCCGTGTGAGCCCTGCACCAGCACTTCCGGGGCCATCGTTCCGGCTGGGACAAGCTACAGGCTGGGCGCTGGTTAAATTTTTTCAGGCCTTGGAGGTTTAACAGTGCAATAAATAGCAATTTCCCGGGGCTACGTGCATTTCTGGCTAATTTTTCGGGAGGAAAGAAATGTAGAGCTTGCGAACGCGCATCCGATGGTCCAGGGTTCCGACGCACCTACACTGAGATGGCGCTCTATGGTGCATGTAACACTGACGAAAAGGGGAGCATGCAACAGTCTTCAAAAAGCTGTTCAAAATCCGGCAAGTGATATCCTATTCCACAGAACAGAGTGTGCCCTACCCTGCAAGAGAAAGTTCAAAGCTCACCCGATGGTGTTGATGAAAGGTGCAGACAAGCTGCTTTTTCCAAATCTATACCAAGCCATACGGACGCAAGTGCGGGATCAGAGGTTCAGGGTTTTCTCACCTTGACATGATGGCAACATTGTCATCAACTCGTCGATATCACGCGGCACGGTTGTGCGCGCAACATTAAACAAATTGTACAAATGTGCTATGATTTAGTTACCCGTCAGCCATGAAGAAACCCTCATGCCTCAATAGCCCCTTCGAGAACGCTGCAATCCGAATCTCAATGACTCCAGGGAGCTATCGTGGGGCATGATTGTACAAGTTTCGGTTGCGTTGTCGACACTCTTGTCCCACCAACTCCTCCCTCACCCGGGGTGGACGGAATGAACTTGCGCTAACCTTGGCGGCGCTTCGGCCCGGCGGCGGTCTCCGTCGGCCAATTCGGCCGGCCGAAGCACCGCCCGCACTTCGGTCGGCCGAAGCGCCTGGGCGTTCTGTCACAACCCTACATCCACCCACCCTCGACACCCACACACAAGGCGGTGTACACACAACGTAGTGCACACACACGGCGGCCTGTGGCCGCCGCAAGCGTCTTGTCATTTAAGGGGGGTGCAGGGGCTGGGCCCCCCGTTGAGCGAAGCGAGCCGAAGCAAGGGGAGGTTGGGCGGTCCACACACAAGGCATTGCACGCACAAGGCGGTGCACACACAACGCGGTGCACACACAAGGTGGTGCACACACAAGGCGGTCTGTGGCCACCGCAGGAGTCTTGTTCTTTAAGGGGGTGTGCGGGGGATGGCCCCTGCGTGGAGAGAAGCGAGCCGAAGCAAGGGGAGGTTGGGCGGTCCACATGCAAGGCAGTGCACGCACAATGCGGTGCACACACAACGCGGTGCACACACAAGGCGGTGCGACACAAGGCGGTCTGTGGCCACCGCAGGAATCTTGATATTTCAATGGGGTGCGGGGGCTAGCCCCTGCGTTGAGCGACGTAAGCCGAAGTAGGGGTAGGTTGGGTAGTCCACACACAAGGCCATGCATACACAAGGTGGTGCACACACAAGGCGGTTTGTGGCCACCATAGGAGTTCTGTCACCGATAGTGGAACCACTCTTGGTTTTATAACCCTCTTTAGTGTCTAGGGTGGACCTAAAAGGTTTGGCAGTAAGCAGCAAGCAAGCAAGCAGCAAGCACGCACAAAATGGGAAAGAATCACAGCTTTGTCATGGTGCTTCGGATTTGGCCAAAAATTCGGTGGATGCTATCTATGGGTGTGAGGGACAACCACACAAAGTATGAGCCACAACCTCAACGGCGGCGGCCCGGAACGGGCGTCGCAAGTGGCGGACCTCCATTTCAAAATCTGCATTTTAGGGCCAAAAGCGGCCTTTTTTTGCCCAAAACTGCCCAAGAACCCGCTGAAAACGGCCAAATGAAGGGAAATAGTGGCTACTCTACACATGCAGCTAGACTTCCCTGTGTTGAAGGGCCCTCTAGGGCCCTCTAACTCCACAATATGTCTGCGAACCGCCCCCAAAAGGCCCCCAAAAGCCCCACAATTTGTGCACATTGGCCGCCGATAGCCCCACAGCAAAAACAGACCATATCTTGGGCTACGTGGCTCAAAACGCGATTTCGAGTGCACCTAATCCACCCGCAACCAGCCCCTTTTGGTGGTTTCCACCCCTCAAAATTGCCCTAACTGACGCCTAGACCCCCGTACCTAGGCCCAATGGGCTGCGGCAAGCTGCAAGTGTTTTTCCAAAAATGATCCGAGACCATTTGGGGTGCACCAACAAGTGAAATGAGCCTTTTTTGAGCCCATTGCAAGCCATTTTGGCCACTCCAAAGTCACAAAATGCCTTGAAAATGGGCTGTTTTGGGACCAACAATGGGTCAAAAATGGGTCAAAAGTGTGTTTTTCCAAAAATGATCCGAGACCAATTGGGGTGCACCAACAAGTGAAATGAGCCTTTTTTGAGCCCATTGCAAGCCATTTTGGCCCCTCCAAAGTCACAAAATGCCTTGAAAATGGGCCGTTTTGGGACCAAAAATCAGTCAAAAATGGATCAAAAATGTGTTTTTCCAAAGATACTTTTAGACTATTTGGGGTGGCCAGCTGGTGGCGTTCCGGCCGTCCGAAGTGCCGGCTGGCTCTGATACACCACCCCCCACCTCGATGTGGCCTTTGAGGAAGCCAAACCCACCGATATGCACAAAATGCTTTGTTGCTTGCTGAGCTTGCTCAAGGGGCCTCCCTAACCCTAACCGGGATTGAATATTGGGACCGAGCTGGCGGGGGAAGGAACATCGTCTAGCAGACTTCAACGACAAATGTGGTACGCACTGGAAAGTGGATGAGAGCGGCTCAAAAGGGGCTCAAAATGAGCTATATTCATCCGTTTGGGCACCACAAGTGGACTGGGATCATTTTTGGAAAACCATGGTTTTGCCCCATTTTTGAGCCATTTGTGGTCCCAAATTGGCCCATTTTCAAGGCCCTTTCGGCCTTGAGAGGGGCCAAAATTACTCAACGTGGGCTCAAAATGGGCTCGGTCCAATTGGTCGAAGCACCGCCTGGTGCTGTTGGCCGGAGTTTCGGCCGAAGAGGCCGGGTTGCGGTCTCGGCCGGCCGAAGCACCGCCGAGCCTCAGCGCCGTTCCATTGTGATGAGCTCCTCACTCGGGCCAACATCCCCCCTCGAGCCCCTGGTGGGAGAGGGTGGGGGTCACGCTCCGAAATAGGGTGGGGTTGATTGCCCCCTAAGTGGGCCCAGTGATAGAAAATCAGCACTCCCAACACGCCACAGGAGCACGATTGGCCACCTGGGAAGTGCAAAGATGGAGGCCTCTGCAGTGCATGGTCTAGAGTGGCACCCAGCCTGTTTTCAAATGCAAGGCATGTTGTGTGTCAGATGGCAGTGACCTTTGACGGGGTCTATGAATCTACTCCGTAGTCCCCCATGAGCAAAGCACTGTGCTGCCCCAATCCACACCACGAGCAACACCAACAAAGCCTGCGCTCATGCCTCCCCCACACGTTCGTACCCTGGGCAGTGCAGACCGCCCCACTCTTTGCTGCCGTGGCTTGGCTAAATGAACACACCCTGGCACTGCACTGCGTGGAGGGGGGCGTAAATGCTGTGGCTTGTGTAGTGCTTGGCCTTGAAAACCAGTTTTTGTATTGTTGATTTGGCGGTACATTCTCCGCATATGCATAGCGCCTCCACCACATTTAAGCCACTGCCGCTCTTCACACCTGCAATCTTCCATTGCGGAAGGAGTATTTTTTGTGTCAATTTTTACTGTTTTGGTTCTGTATTGTCCATTGCACGTTGTTCGTATGTCTCACAATCCGTGACACTTGATCGCCTTCTGCATTGCAATTTGTCTGTTATACAGATATATTGGCATCGAGACAACGGCATTTTGTTGCAACATTTTCATGGAATACGTTCCAGGTCTCACCCTTGTTCAATTGCCACACTTCGTTCGTCACAGACTGTGGTATGGCTTCACATTTCTTGATTTAGACTGTGCCCCAGGGCATGTGGTGTGTATCCTCTGGCAAGAGAAAATGCTGGCCCTGACTCCCAACAATGTCCCCTTTGGTGGCAAATCATGAGGAGTCCAATTTCAGGCAGTGGTTGCGTGCACCAAAAATCTGCAGTGCAGTGTACCCTGGAGAGAGCCTGCAGATAGCAGTGTGACTGAGGTGCTTTTGGTTCCATGGGAGAAGCAACTCCAGGTGGGGGAGGTTGGCCTTTAGAAGAAAAAGGTGCAGAGCAGCGACCAAATGGAGGAGTTATTGAAATGGAGGAGTTATTGAAGGCAAGCTTGTTGGTGCCCAAGTGGATGTCACCCTTGTGGGTTTTGCTGCATTTGGTGCCCATAGAAGGTCATGCCTTTCATGCGGACACCGTCGAGATTCTACCAACAGTGCATGCGGTGCATGTTGTGTAATTTTGTTTTTGCTGTCACGTCCTGTACCTGAAAAAATTACACCACGTGACAGCAAAAAAAGTTACACGATATGACGATTTTTTCCCATACACACCCCAAATACAAAAAAAGTTAGACAACTCACAACATACACGCTAGAGCACCTATTGTCACCAAATGATGACCCCAAACCATCCCACAGCTGACAAAAGGTTGTCTAACAAATCAAACTTTCAAACATTCGCAAGTGCCACTGACAGCCTACAAGCAGTAATCCCGGGGCTTCTAGGGGGGTCATGGATTTGGCTAAATGGGCCTACCAACTGCTGCGTTGGTCCTTATGGGTCCTGGAGTACCCGCATTTTCAGCAAATGATGACCCAAAGCCATTCTATAGCCATCGGAAAATTTTCAGCAAAAAGCGCTCAAGGCCCCCACCGCCGAAGCCAAAATCCCCACAGAGGGGGGCTTGAAAAAATGTTGCGGCTCAAAATCGAAAAATTCCAAAAGAATGATTTCTGTGTCAATGAAAATGGGGTCGAGTTTTTTGATTCTTGCCCCCGGAAGAGGGTGCCACACACTCCCCCTCTTGGGGGGTATTCACATGGAATATCCCAATGTATGAAATTGGATCTTTAACCCCTTGTAAAATCATCATGAACAACACAAAAAAAAGAACCCGTCAGGGCCATAGCCAACGTTAGTTCCTGACACTTAAGTAGTTACAAAACACACGCTTGAAGATCAAAGCGGCCTCAGTATCTTCATGTGTCAGTTTGCCTGCCTCTGTGGGATCCATTGCGAACATTTTCAAGTCCTCTTGCTTTTGTGCAAAAAGGTTGGTGATTTTTCAATTGACCATCAGCATTTTGGGGGTATTCAGGAGGCACTGTATACTCTTTTGCGACAGATCCACACACCTTTTACTGTCAGGGTGTGTACAAAAAAAACCAGCTGGGGGGGGGGGGGGGGGCTGAGGGGTCAAAATCGGAAAATGCATCAAGGATAATTTTGTCTACATTGATGTTGGCCATGGCCCTACCAAGACTTTGTTCTTGAGCCTGCTTTTATTTCTAGTGACAAGTCCTAGTTATCTAATGTTATACTACATTATATTGACCCAGTCCCAATTAATTGGTGATCACACAGAGTACTTGGTACTTTGTGGACTTGGCGCCCCATCGTTAAGGTCGCTATGGGGTGCCGCAAGGGGGGAACGTCTCCTCAGTTTTGGTACGCAACCCCCCTCCCCCCTGCCCTCCGGGCCCACTTAGTTGCCAAGGGTCAATAGCTACTAGCCATACATATGGTGGTGCCGAAGGCGCCCGAAAAAAATTTCTTCATTCCTTTTGCCCATTTTGTCCACTTTGCACCCCAACACTATCCTTGAACCCAAGCTTGACTCCAACGCCCACCCCAACCCTTAGCCAACTCCTAACCCTACCCCCAAACCTTACCCTTGACCCTACCCCTAACCAAGATGGAATAGTGGGACCCAGCTGATGGGGGAAGGAACATCGTGTAGCAGACTTCAACGACCAATGTGGTACGCACTGGAAAGTGGATGTGAGTGGCTCAAAAGGCTCAAAATGAGCTATATTCAACCGTTTGGGCACCACAAGTGGACTAAGATCACGTTTGGAAAAACATGGTTTTGACCCGTATTTTGAGCCATTTGTGGTCCCAAATTGGCCCATTTTCAAGGCCCTTTCGGCCTTGAGAGGGGCCGAAATTGCTCAACACCCTAGATAGTCCACAAGTATCTTTGGAAAAACACATTTTTGATCTCTTTTTTGACTGATTTTTGGTCCCAAAACGGCCCATTTTCAAGGCATTTTGTGACTTTGGAGTGGCCAACATGGCTTGCAATGGGCTCAAAAAAGGCTCATTTCACTTGTTGGTGCACCCCAATTGGTCTCGGATCATTTTTGGAAAAACACACTTTTGACCCATTTTTGACCCATTGTTGGTCCCAAAACAGCCCATTTTCAAGGCATTTTGTGACTTTGGAGGGGCCAAAATGGCTTGCAATGGGCTCAAAAAAGGCTCATTTCACTTGTTGGTGCACCCCAAATGGTCTCGGATCATTTTTGGAAAAACACATTTTTGACCCATTTTTGACCCATCTTTTGTCCCAAAATAGCCCATTTTCAAGGCATTTTGGGATTCTAGAAGGGCCCAAACGGGCCACCACGAGCTCAAAACGCACCAAAACACACTTGTTTTGGCATTGCATGTGGTCCAAGATCATTTTTGGAAAAAGTCTTTTTGTTTTTTGCACCCGGTGGACATTGTTGACCCATTTTGGCACCCACCTCGTTGGGCTACCTCTTGCAGCTTGCCGCAGCCCATTGGGCCTAGGTACGGGGGTCTAGGCGTCCGTTAGGGCAATTTTGAGGGGTGGAAACCACCAAAAGGGGCTGGTTGCGGGTGGATTAGGTGCACTCGAAATCGCGTTTTGAGCCACGTAGCCCAAGATATGGTCTGTTTTTGCTTTGGGGCTATCGGCGGCCAATGTGCACAAATTGTGGGGCTTTTGGGGGCCTTTTGGGGGCGGTTCGCAGACATATTGTGGAGTTAGAGGCCGTAGAGCCCGGGCCCTTCAGCACAGGGAAGTCTAGCTGCATGTGTAGAGTAGCCACTATTGCCCTTCATTTGGCCGTTTTCAGCGGGTTCTTGGGCAGTTTTGGGCAAAAAAAGGCCGCTTTTGGCCCTAAAATGCAGATTTTGAAATGGAGGTCCGCCACTTGCGACGCCCGTTCCGGGCCGCCGCCGTTGAGGTTGTGGCTCATACTTTGTGTGGTTGTCCCTCACACCCATAGATAGCATCCACCGAATTTTTGGCCGCATCTGAAGCACCATGACGAAGCTGTGATTTCCCCCCCCATTTCGCGCGTGCTTGCTTGCTTGCTTGCTTGCTGCTTACTGCCAAACCTGTTAGGTCCACCCTAGACACTAAAGAGGGTTATAAAACCAAGAGTGGTTCCACCAGCTAGGTGACCCTAGCCCCAACCCTAGCCCTAGCTCTCACCCTAGGCTAGGGTTAGAGTGAGTGTTGGGGTCCAAAATGGAGAGCAATGATGTGGCAAAAGTAGCCATGAACCAAATTTGCGGGCTCTTGTTCAGCCCGATCAACATGGCTGGCATGGCGGAACCAAATGGTTGCAAAGGTTATGGTTAGGTTTATGGTGATGGTATGGTTAGAGGGAGGGCAAGGGGTGGTAAGGGGAGCCTGTGCCCCCCCCCCCCCCCACACCGCCCCCAATTCGCCCCACCTGGACCCCCCCCCCCCCACCAACCGATCCTCCCGACCGCCTTACCGTGCAGCAGCCGCCGCCGGTGCCTGCCCTCCCTCGTTGGGCACATTTGGCGCCCCAGCTAGCCCTCCTGAAGGGGAGGGGCACGGCGGCCCCATGGCAACAAAAATAAGAGTTGCTGCCTGTCCACGTTGAAGAACACGGGCTGGCCAGACTGCTGCAACGCCGCGGGCATCTCCACAGATCCCCCTAGCCTCCCAGAGGGGGGGGCTGTTGTTGTGGCGGGAGGGGAGGAGTGCACCCCGTGTTGCCATGGTCTCCTCAACCCCCCCCTCGGCAGACGCAGTGCATGCAAGGCGCTGGAGTTGCGCCGAAAAAACTCAGGCAGTGATGGGGCCTGCTCTACCTGTGGGGGCCCTGGGGGCTCCATGGGGAGGGGTTACGGGTGGCAAGGGGGGAGGGGGGGGGGTCGTGTCGTGGGCGCCTTCTCCGGTGGCGGCAGGAGGGGGGGGGTCCCTCATCGGGCTGTTCCCCCTTCCCTGGACGACGCAGGCTCTCGCAACACATTGAGCATGATGAGGCGCCCGACGCGCGGCGTGCACACCGCTACACTGGTTGGTTCTCCGGTGCCAGAGGGCTGGGCTTCCACGTGCCCAGTCGCCGCGGCGCCGCTGTGTGGCTGTTGTTGCGGCCCTTCTTGGGGGGGAGGGGGGGCAGCCCCTCCAAGGCTGACTGGACCTGGCCCAGCCACGAAAAACCCACAAAGAGGCACGATGCTTTTAAGGTCCTGCAAGCTGTTAATTTTATGGTTTGGCTGGCGAGGAGAGGGGGGGGGGCGGAAAATCCAGCGTGCAGAAAAACACACAAACAGGGTCTCAAACAAGCTTTACATGGGATGTTTCAGCATGGTGGGGGGTCGCAACATCCAAAAAAATTTGGAAATTTCGACTTTTCAGCTGTTGAGGCTCAAAGAGGAGGTTTGGGCACCAGTCCATCCCTTGGGAAGGACACGCCCAGGCAGTTTTCAGGCTCAACAGCTCCAAAGTTAAAAAAAATTCAAAACCACGTTTTTCAACATTGTGACCATCCACAACGATCATGTATCACATGTGATCATGGGATTGCGCGGTATGGTTTGCTACGGCCACTGGATTGTGAACAGTGCAATCCAACTGTTTGCCATGTTTGCCAGTGCTATGCCACTACCTCTAGGGACACTACAGGGACAGTAATCGGTCCCTCTTCAAGGTGCCTTGCTGAAGGCAATAGAATTTCGTGTTTCAAATTGGCTGCAATTTACCACAGAAATTCCACGGGAGTCCACAAAGTCAAATCCCACTGACATGTGAGGACCTGAGACCAGTTTGACCCTTATCACTGGCCATGTCTGGCAGATAGGTCTCCCCTGCATCGTAAGGGGTACCTGGGTCTTTAGAAGATTTTGAACCTTAAGTTCTGTGTCCACCAAAGCCCTGCAGATGACTCCTTTTCTGGGATGGCCTGTGGAATTTTCGATGGGGTTTTTTAGCAACCTTCGCAAAATTCAGCTTAACCCCCTCCCCCCTCCTGGGAACTAGCCCCGGTCCCGAACCCTTAGACTGACGGCGGGTGCTACGTGCATGGTCTACCACCGCCGCACCAGCTTAGGCCAACATGCCATCACGCCCTGGACAGACTGGGATATGTGGGCCAGCAGAAGCAAGTGGCCAAAACCACCAACACCAAGCACACCGACACCAACAAGGAGCCCCCTTGAGCCACGATTCCTCCTCAAGGGGAAGGAGGGGACAGGGTGCAACGAACCCACTCCCACTCCCCCTCCCCCGCCCCCTCCTCTACCCGCTCCCCACAGCAACACACTCCCCCGCCACTCAATGCCCCCCAGGGCAGAAAGTGTAAGGAGGGCCCACAGGAAACTGGGCATGGGGAAAGGGACGAACAAGTGGAGATAACAGGACAGGGCAGACCGCGCTTGCCGAAAACGGTGCAGAGCACAGAAGGAGGAGAAGGAAAGGACAAAAGGGAAAGAATCATTGTGGTTGTTGGAAGCCCCCGTCAGGAAAACTATCCTGCAGATGCACACCCCAGCGCGCACAAGTCAGTGCTGGAGTTGGCAGGTCCAGCATGGACTCGGAGTGTGCATCTGGATGCACCTGGTCAACGGCACGGGCAACAGCCCGTCTCCGGGACAGCCGGCCCTGGAGTAGTCAAACAGGACAAGTCATCCAGGGGCTCCGTTGACACAACCAAAACATGTTCGGACCCACAGAGAGTCAGAATGAGCAGCGGCGAGAGGCCAAAAGGCGCTGCCAAAGGCAAACATCGTAACACCGAGGCCTTGTGCCAAATCTCCCCTCCCGGGTACCCCTAGACGCCACCAGGGCAGAATGCTGCACTTGTGACCCTCTATGGTTCATCCCCCACCCCATTGGTTTCTTTTGCACCTCCACTGGGCCCACTTGAGATGTTCCCAGTGGCAGTGGAAGTCATGATCAGTCTTTGTTGGTCCTTTGCATCTGTGCATTGTGGGTCTCACAATTGTGTGTTTTGGACCACATAGCCAATGCAGTCGCTTATGGCGCGTCTGCATGTGTGCAACAGGGGGATCCATCGCGTCACTTCTGAAGAAGCTGGGCCAGTTTTCCGAGAAAGTGGTCAGTGTCTACACCCGCCAGATTGTCCAGGTGTCTGGCCCCACTCTCTTCCATTGCACTGTCACATCCCTTGGACAGCACAGCTGATGGGTGGGAGGCTCCTGCAGTCTCCTGCCGCTCTGTGAGCATGGCTAAACGCAGCCCTGGGCCAGTGATTACTGTGCTGATGCAAATCCAAAATGCGATGCCGTGCCATAATGTCTGCCTAGGGAAGTCGGACTTTCACTGTGAGTTGGGGGGGGTCAATAGAGTTCTCGAAAACTAGGGTGGGGGAGGTCTAGGAAAAGGGCTCAATTGGCAGGGACTGTTATTTTCCAGTGACGCTAAGGGCGCTGGAAGGAAATTTTATTGACACTGGCCTACCATAAAAGTGTCCGTGATGTATGCATGTCTATCACATGTTCCTCGAGTGATAGAATGTATGATTCTCCCCAGGGTATGTGCCACCAACCCCTGTTACCCTTTTTCCCTTGCGGGTTAGGGTTAGGAAAAGATTCCCCACGACGCCAACCTTAAGTTGGTGACCCGTCCCCCTCCCTTCTGAACCCCCTGCCCTCTGGGACCCCTTCCCCCTTTCAGCCATCTCCCTCCCACCAACCCCCGCCCCCCCTATTCGATTGACACGACAGAAGTTCCTGGGTTGGTTGGGCTTTCTCCCGTCAATGGAGTCCGTTTTGGGGGAGGGGGGTGTCTCGCCAAGGGGTTATTGACCCGCCGACCCGACATTGAAAGTTCCCCTACCCCTGCAACAGACACCAGACTGCTGGACTCTGCCGTTGGGCCACAGGGATAACGCCCTCAGCTCGATATCGGGGTGACACAACAAAACAGCAATCAGTGCCAGCAAACATGACAAAAAGCCCTACCACAACCTAGCCTCCTCTTCAGAGGACCGCCTTTTAGGGGTGCCACATGGATGGGGTCTGTTGGCCTTGTTGCTGGGGCAGCACCAACACTGCAAAGCACCACACACTGACAGCCCCCCCCCTTTTCCCACATACACATACACATCAACACATTCATCAGCAAGGTTTTCTCAGGGGCCCAAGAGAGATCTGTGCAGGGAGATATGGGGGGCGCGTGGAATTGAGGGAGGTTTGGTAGGTTTTTCTACTGAGGCTGCCTGAGCGGCAAGTTGCAGAGCTAATGTAGAGTTGTTGTGTTCGTGGAGGGTACTAGATACCGGTTTCTTCAGGTGGTTGTGTACTACCACATTAGCCACACTGGCCGCTGTGTCCAATTGGGGATTGCCCAAAGGCCACCATGCTGAGCGGGCTGGGGATGAGGGCGGGACCCTTGGAGGGCCCAGCACACCCCCTAGCTTATCATGGAAAAGGTTTGTATGTATGATATTTTGATCGAAGCCTCGGTGACAAAGCCTCACTAGGTTTCCAAAAAGAACAAATGTATGCCACAATGTAAAACGAGAGTTGAGGAGCTTGTTCATTAAGCCACTGTGACAAATCCCAGACTACTAACTTCATGACTTTGGGGCTGGCATGCAGGGCCATTGCCCCACCCCATGGGCACATAGCTCGACTTGCCCTCTGACCGGTTCACCCGTGGTCACCTGCACCGGAGCGAAGCCACAATAATGGTAAAGGAGAAGAGTGCATCATATCAGCACTTTACGCGATGAGCAAACCATCATGCCAGGAGCAATGGTTTGCTAACAAGCTCCGGGGGTAGCCCGGCCCGCCCACCCGCAACAAGACCTAGGGAGTGAGAAAGAACACGTGTATTAGCACAACAGAGGGTATGAGGCTCAAAGATGCACAGAGGTAGAGGTTGAAGGTGGACAGTGCCGAAGAAAACCATCGGAGAGTCGCAAGAAAAACACACATATGGTGCAGTATTGGGCACAGGAATTGCCAAAAGATGTAGATGAGGGCCCACAATAAACCATCAAAATTCGGTTACAATGTTCAGCTACAATATTGAGCAATAATTGAATAATACCAGATTAAGTTTCAATTCCTTGTTGATCAAGCAACACCTAAAAGTGGTAGCGACAGTCCGTTTTGAGTAAACACGTATTTTGTGTTCAATGCAATCAACACCAACTGACGCTCGATAAACAGTGAGCGCGAGCAGCAGTACAATCGACGACCGCTCACAGTTTGGAAGGACCCCACAGCCCGGAGGCATGCCACCGCAAAGCACAACCAAGTGTGTTGAATGTACCGCACATTTATCCCCTCCCCCCTGCACAAGCGTAAGTTGCGACCTGGTGTCGGTAGACTCCTTACTTATTCAGTCTTGTAGTAAGTAACTTAGATGGCAACAAAGTTTGGTGTGACATCAACAACATTTCGCTGCAACAGACCCAAAATTATGTAATCAAGAATCAAAAGGTTCCTTTGGGGTTCGTGATTTGGAAGGCTTGATGGAAGGTCACTATGCTCCACCAACCTGAACCAACCTGAGTACCACTTTTTACCACTTTTGTGCCCCTGTTCTACGAGTGAAAAGGAGGCTAGAGGGGGCAGCCTTGATGTTTCCCACATCATTTGGATGCGAACGGACGTGGAAAGTAATTTGATTCAGTCCTAGAGTACCACGGTTAAGCTGGAGTAGGCATACGAAACAGGCCTAAATGGCCAAATTAAAGCGACCCTATGAAAACCTGATTTTGATACACCAAAAGCTAATTCTAGGTAGTTTTTGACGCTGAACACGATAATGAGGTCAAAACCTCAGCGCCTGGGAGATCGCCGAAATCAACGATCAGTACCGCACTTCAGTGATTTGCACTGTTTTGCGACAAAGCAATTTCACAGCATTATTAGGCTTTAAAAACCCTTTACATTGGTGGTCTCAAATCCAATTTTCGTCAACTCTAGCAAGGTCCTGATCTCGACAGTCAAAATCAAAGATTGGCATTGCTGCTTTCGCAGAAGAATGCGGGTGCACCACAGAAATCAACATTTTTGACAGCTAGAACAAAGCTGAAAAAATTGGGCCTAAAGAGTATGATATCAGCCCTTTAGCTAAAGGTTTTTGTTGCACTATCAAATCCGGGGCAGAAGCATCCGTTGCCAACAGTACGAGTAGGCAAATCCCATGGGATAGTGATCGGGGGTCAGCTTTCGCTTGCTAGGCGGCAGTGGGGCCCCTCCCACCCGGGCAGGGGCCCAGGGCACAAAAGTCGAAGAACAAATCCCCCAAAAAGTATACATAACTCACAAAAACCTCACAATTATTATATACTTTTGTTTCTCGGAAAAGGGTGCCCCCCTTGTTTTTGGGGCTAAGCCCCCCGCCCCGTCCCGCGCAAGCATGGCTTTGTCTAAGCAAGATGACCTGGTATTGCTGTCACTTTTGGGACCTTTTTGGGACCCCCCAGAGTGCAAAGTCACAAGAATGTGAGTCCATTGTGTGTGGCTGGAGCGTGCATCTAAGACTTGTTTCTGCCCATCACAGGATTGCGCTGTGCATGCCATTTCGATTGGGTTTGATGTGATTGGAAGCCATGGCCAATGTAGTTGCACCCAAGATGCACCCCACTTTGTGTCCACATGAAAGCACAGCCCAACCTTGTTTAACCATATTGACCCTGGGTTACCGTCGTTTTCTGGGATCTGGGCCCTGTGAGGAGGAGGATGGTTACCAATGGATGCGTTGCAGCTCAAAGCAGCTAAGCTCCTGAATCACACCTCTTACTGCTTTGCTCATGCCCTGGCGACAGGTGTGGGGGTAAAAGGTCTACCAGGATGTGGGGTGGGGTTGAGCCCTGTTTCCCCCTCCCTTTAAAAGATCAGATGTTGGTGGACTAAAAAGGCTGGGGAGGGGGTGGGGTGGGGTGGGATGTCCATGATATGCCAACATATACCCTTCTAAATGATCCCCACAACTTGAGGTAGCAGCACTGCAGTTCATTTGCAATTGCAATGTATTCTTGATGAGGGCAGGTGGGAATGGAAGAAGGCTGCTGCTGGGGAAGGTCACTCCACCGCTGGCATGGTGTCTACCTGGACGCACCTGGCTAATGGCGAGGGTTGTTGCCCTCCTCCATGTGAACGCAACACAGAGCAGTGAAACACGAGAAGTTGAGGGGCTCCGTTGGCACAACTGACCAAGGAAGCGGAAGGGAAAGTAGTGAGGGGGGGTAAGGAAGGACCAGCAGAGCAAGGAGACAAGTTGGTGAGAGGCAAATGGGCATCATACCTATGCAGGGAAAGGGTTCACCAAAAGTGGCGACAGGCCAATAGGCGCCGCCAGGTTCAGACAGCAATCCACTCAGTCATGCCCTTCCCCCTCCAATTTCTGCATTAAGGATTGAAATGGGGAAGGGGGCGTCTCTATGATTGGTGGTGAAATTGCATGTGTGTTCTGCCATGTGTTTGCACATTTTTTCTTTTGTGATACATGCAGGGGCTGCAATACCTGCACCATAACAGCATCATCCACCGTGATATCAAGGGCGCCAACGCTCTCGTGGATTTAGAGGGTGTCGTCAAGGTGGCCGACTTTGGCTGCTCCAAACGGTTGGCTCCTGAATGGGAGAAGTCGAAGTCTCCCAGCGCTGGTAAGGACAGTGCACGCGACAGCAGAGACGGGGCGCCTTGTGGTACTCCAATGTGGATGTCCCCGGAGGTGTGGCTCCTGAGGCTAGTCCACCTTTTGTCATGTGGATAAATGTGGCGGTTATGGACGGTGTTCAGCGTTGTATGGGCCTTGGTGCGCTCTGACGAAGGCATGGGGGATTCAGGCAGTGATGAGGCAGCCGAGAGGGCTGTGCTGAAGGCTGGACGCCACAGCTACAATCTCAGTCGGATCGCCGCACGCCACCCACACCACACCCGTCCCCCTCCTGCTACTCTTACCCCCGATCCCGCTGCCCGTGTACCTTGGGTACGGTTTGGGTGATTCCCGTCTCAAAAAGTTTACGAGCGGCGGCGCGGGGGGGGCTTCAGGATGGAAAGGGGGTGAAGCAACAAATCCTCCAGAGACAACATGGTGCCCTGCGTGTTTGTGTTCTTTGGTCATTGCCTTCGTTTCCAAGTCGTCTGTCTCGCATTTTCCGTTCGAGCTTGAACATTTGTGGATACCGCAGGCTCGTGTTGAGACATTGGTGGGGTCACCAAACCCGCCCCGCCTGAGAGCTCTTACGATGGCGAGACGGCGGGGGGCTTCTGAAACGGGGGTAAGGTACGCGACTCATGCGGCCACAAAAGACGAACACCAGCCCAACGGGTGTGGTTGTTCAGCCAGACCCACAGCGTGCGCGAGGTTGTCCTCGATGATCCTCACGGCCGAGGTTGCCCACGGAAAGCCCCCTCCTCCTGGGGTCCAACCCCCCCCGCTTTTTCCAACACAGTCACAATTTGCAGTCCATGTGTGTGTACCGATGTGTGCTGTACATACATCAGTGTCATCGTTACAGCTCGTAACCGTCGCCTTCGTCTTTTTCCTCTTCTTCATCATCATTACGTTCCTCTTCAGGGTTGATTGGCATGGTGGCATGTTGTGTAGGAGCAATCGGATTACTGCACGCCACCCACACCACACCCGTCCCCCCTCCTGCTACCCCACCACCGATCATACCAGTGTCGCACTATCATCATCCAACGCAGTTGCCTGTCGCATTGAACACCGCTGCCTACCCTCTACATGTGTCTTGATTGACACCGCTCGTGCCCATATCCATCCATCGGGTTGGGATCTGATCTGTGCGACCATGCTCTTTGTGGTTGCCCTGCCCTACACTGCAATTGCCAGGGACGGGGTTTCGCAGGGACGGGGGTCCACCCCCCCGCCCCACTTCTCAGACCCCCTGCCCCCTCCTCCGCCCTAAAGCATCCCTGTCTTGTGCTCCCCATTGTCCTGGTGTGTGGCATCGCTTGTCAGGCCATCAAGTGTCAGAACGTCTCCTACAAGACTGACATCTGGAGCTTGGCCTGCACCGTCATTGAAATGGTGACGGCCCAGTCTCCGTGGCATTCCAAGGGCTTCACAAACGGATGGGCGGCCATGTTCCACATCGCCCAGTGTGAGAGGGGGCCCCCGTTCCCGGCCACGCTGTCGGAGCCCTGCGAGGACCTGATCGTCAGGTCTCTTTGCTCGGTCGCAGCGGCGGGAGGACTGACTGCTGCGCATCGCTGGTCCAGAGAGTTCGTGCACCTGCAACCGATGGCACACGGGAACCCCCCACCCCCGTTCGAGTCGCACCAAGGGGCATACTCTTTCAGCCTTTATGGCACACACCCCCTTCTTCTCCAGGAGCCAAGGCGTCTCCTTTCTGGCCCCATTCCACAGAGTACAGCCCACCAGACACCCCTTGTGTCACCAGACACAAGGTGTGTGGGCTGTTCCATGAGGGGGCGCTTGCCGCGAGAAAACGGATGCACTTTCCATTTTGTGTGGCCCCCCTTCGGCGCCACACACGCGCCTCCCTGCGCACACTCCCCACGTTTGCTTTCTTGTGGAGCAGGCCGTTGGTTCGTGCCCCCCCCCCCCCCCCCGGCCCAGACGCCAAAAAAATTTGCGTACCTAAAATCGGCGTCCAATTTCGGGCCTCTGTAGTAAATTTCATTTTTTCCCGGAGGATGTTCTGATGTTGGGAGTGAGCGGGGGTCGGCCGCGATTGGCCAGGGCCCCAAATGCCCCCTCTCCCCCCTCCCCCTGGGGTCCGTACGCATTGGGTGGTCGTGGAGGTGCTTGAGGCGCTGTTGACGCTCCCTGTGCACATGGCCCCGCTGTCTGACCGCGGCCGAGGCAGGGGGGCCTGTTACTGCAACCGTGCGGCGGAGGCCTCGGACCCCGAATCACAAAGCAGTGTGCGTCCTGGGCCGCAGCCTTTTCCCCTTGTGATCGTCGTAGGGGGGGGGGGGGGGGGGCAGGGCAGTCAACCCGTCACCCAGTCCGCAGCACGAGTCGGGGGGCGGATGACCAAAGGACGACAATCCCGCGATGAAACACCCTCGGGATACTCCCAAAAATCCGGTCGTTTTCAAAGTGCGCGCGGGCGCACCATTCGCGGGCGCACCATTGACTTTGGACCGACCCACGGGGGCACCGCCGTGGGCCCCCTTCCCTTCGATGCGCTCCCAGGTCGCCCCCCTCCCCCCCTTCAAGGAATGCTGGCAAGGGGCGCCAGCAGCACGCTCCAGTGTGAGCCCGCCGCGATTCCGGTCAGCACAGGAACCAGAACAGTCGTGGTTTTTTTTGCATGTTCTCGGGTGTGTTGCGGTGTTCTCAGAGGATATTGCCCCAACCCGATGTTCATGACGTTGTAGCGCCCAGAGATGATTATCAGCCCGTTTCTAAAGATTGCTTTGACTCAGCCAGTAGCACACGTCGAATTGACAGCTGTTTCGAAATCCAGTGAGCACGCCACAGTTGAATGAATTGTTTGGGGCTTTTGTGTGTGTCGTCAGCGATGCTCGGCATAGGTGCGTGTTGTTATATTGGAGCTATGGACTCGGAGTATGCATGCGTGTTGTCCTTTTGTCTGCGTAGTCTTTTTCTTGGGGAGGAGGATGACGATTTGGGCAACGTCACATATGACTCATGTACAGATGCTCTGCAATCAACCCCGATGACCGCCCCTCCGCCGATGACCTCTGCGGACACCCGTTCCTGGACCACACGTTCCCCGCCACCAACGGCAACTCCCTCTCGGCGGGGCAAGCCGCGTCACTGGCGCGCCCTGACTCTGCCTGCTCCATGCGATCAGCCTTGTCGGGTGTGGACCGCCTGGCGGTTTACGACCCCGAGACTCAGCACTGCACGTACGACGAGGCTGAGGACGGGGAAGGGGACGAGGAGGCGGAGGACCCTGCGGTAACGGCACTCAACCTGGAGCTGGACGAGGGCATGGGTAGTGGCGATGAGTCCGATGAGGGGAAGGCGGGCAAGGCCTTGGCCACTGCAGTCGGAGCTCCATTGGGCAGGTGTGTGTTTGGGCCTGTGGGCCTTGCGCCGCTTCTTCACGAGCAGCCCAGAGCCCACTGTGAGTCCAGACATCGCCTCCTTACGACTTGGGATGGGCCTATCCCTGATCAGATCGACTGATCAGTCCCTGATCACATTGACAGACGGACGGACAGACAGACGGGTCTGGGTATGGGTATGATCGGCTGCCATCCAGGGCCATGGGGCTGCAGGCTGGCTAAGCACGCACCCCATAGGCCACGTCGGCCAGACAGACTGACAGACAGACAGACAGACAGACAGACAGACAGACAGACAGACAGACGGGTATGGGTATATTCCATCAACTCCGATGCAGCTGTTGCTTGTGCAGTTCCACAATGTCTCAATGTGCCAAGGCCGCTGTGGCCGCAAGTAATAATCACCAGTTCTCCAGCCGGCGTGCACTCTCCGCTGAAATTGCTGTTGCTCGTGCTGCTGTTGTCTCATCCCTCATCTCTCTTCCCCAGTACGAAGGGCTGCCACCCAGGGATGTGGGGCTGTATGCAGGCTACACATACA
Organism: Eutreptiella sp. 'Long Island Sound 2002'; assembly: GCA_964036045.1. NCBI lineage: Eukaryota > Euglenozoa > Euglenophyceae > Eutreptiales > Eutreptiaceae > Eutreptiella > Eutreptiella sp. 'Long Island Sound 2002'. Next base: position 40,078,506 of record OZ038390.1, read on the forward strand.
CCCCACAGCCCACGTCAGTCAGCAGACTCAGAGCTAATGCTGGACCATGATGGCTGCCCGTCCCCAGATAGACAGACAGACAGACAGACGGACGGACGGACGGACAGACGGACAAACGAACGACCGACCGACCGACCGCCCGACGGACTGACGGACCGCCTTTTACACAATGCCTCAGCCTTTCGGTGAGGGCGACGGCTGTTGTCGAGAACAGGGACCCCAGGATTCCCTTGCTCCGCCACGGACTGCACTACTGACCGCTGGCCCGGTCAGCGGTTTCGTTGGCCGTCATATTTCTGTCGATCAGACGGCGGGAGCGGGTCCAACGGCATTCGCGACCGTCCATCCCTCTGACGGACATGCAGAGCGAAGGGCGTGAGTTGTGATTGAGCAGCTGGGGCCCCGGGAGCCCCGTCAGCGCATCGGGGGGTGATCCTCCGACACAAGACCCGCGCCCCAATGGACCACATCCCCCCAAAGAGACTCCGGTCGGTTGTGTGATGACAGCGCCCAGTCCCCCGCAGGCGATGCTTTTGGGAGGGCACCACTGCTCGACTGGCGTGGGAGTGACGGCCGAGGGTCCCGGTCACACCCCGAACGCCGACCCAGAGGCCGTGGGTTCGCGTCGGAGGGTCCTTCGTCATGAGACCCATGCCCCAAAACACCGTCGGAGGTGGACGGGGGGCCGTTGTTTGAGCCCCCAGAAGGACGGGGGCGGGGGGGGGGGGGGCTGGGAAAGGGGCTCACATGTCAGAGCCTTTATTTTAAAGACCATCCGTTGACTTGAACGGCTCAAGCGTCAGGCAGCCCGAAAGGCTCCTTCCCGGGCTCGGGCGGGGGGGGGGGGGGGTCCGCGGGTACCCCCACAAAGACACCTCAGAACGATCCCCCGACGCGCTGATCATTTTGAGGTATGTGTCGCGGTGAAAAGAATTTTCAAAAAAATTTCCGTCCGTCCGAAGCGGCCCGATTTCCGAGCCATCGAAGCTTCGGGAGGGGGCGGGTAGGGGCTGGACAGAGGGCTCAACCCCCCCCCCCCCCCCGGACCCATCTCCCTCCTCTCCGGCTTTCCTTTCCAGGGACGACACCGCGGAGGTTCCTCCCAGCGAATCCGGCAGCGACAGTGGCAGCCCCTGGGCCATCACTATGCCTGGCTCCGGGAACAGGCTGTCGAGCCTTGAACTGCCCCCTATTGCGGACCTGGCACAGCCCACGTTTATCACGGAGCCCCTTGCCAACCCGAACCCCGCCCCGCTCGGCACCCTCCCGCTGGACCTCACCCCCCTCTGCGCCGCCCCCTTACCCCTGCCCGTTGCCCCGGCCACCGCTGACGCCGAACCCGCTCCTGGACTCATCAGCCGCCACCCGTCAAACCCCAACACCGCTTTGTCAGCCTCTGCCCCAAACCCCGGCAACGGCGCCAGCACTGCCCCGGGCTCGAGCTCCCAGAACGCGAGCCCACTGCTGGGCTCTGTGAAGGGGCCTGTGCGGAAGACGCTTCAGCCGCTGCAGAGCTGCAACAGCCCCAGGGGTACGGCGGTAACCCCCGTGAACCCGGTGATACCTACGGCGTTCCCCATCCCCACGCTGGCACAGAGCACTCTGACCCCCATCCAGCCCATCCTGGAGGCTCCAGTTGCAGAGGCCCCAGCTCAGGCCCCAGTCCCGGAAGCCCTGATGGAGGAGGAAGTCCCGATGCTGATGACAGGTCCGAGTGCGTAGGCTGAGGGCTGGGGCTACGGGCAGGGATTGGGTTGGGCTTGGGGGCAGTTGCCCACACAGTGCGATGCGCAGTGTCGTACTGTCGAGAGGAGGCGACATGCGCGTCCTGTGCCAGACCCGGACCCGGTGCAGAGGGCTGCAGCGAGAGTGCGAGTGCGCTGCACTCACAAAGCACGTGCAAAGGAAGCACATGCCAACGCCAGACTCAACTAATACTGATTGTGCGTTAACCATTGCACACTCCGCATGGTAACCCCCCCAGGCCGTGCACACACACACACACGCGCACACACACACATACACAAACACACATGCCTAGACTATTAATGGAGCCACGTGGGGCACAACAAAAGTGTGGAGTCGATCCAAACAGTTGGGTACGCAGCACACGTGTAATCCGACAGTTTGCCTTCATGCCTGTCTGCTGCCGCTCTCCTCACGTCTCTGCTTCGGTGTGCAATTCTGCCTTCTGGTCTCTTCGCACCATCTCCCATCCTCATCTCTTCCGCTCCCCCGTTCTTGTCATCTGCATTCTTAGATCGTCCCGCGTGCACTTCATGCCTTGACGCTGTGCTTGTATCTCTTCATGCCAGTTTCTTTGGGGATGGCTCAAGGCACACAGGGCGAAGTCGCCCAAAGCAGGCCTTTATGCCAGCCTTGATGTACAATACTACATCCAAATGGCGCGCCTCAGCCCTTTCCAGAGAGTGTGTGGTGGACCAACGCTGCGATTGGAATGTCTACTGACCATTTTGATCAACTGCGTCCTGACGCCCTGACATTTCTAGTACCACGACACCCTCACGAGGACCACCACAGCGGCCTGCCCGACCGACGCCGACCCCTCAGACTAATTGTCACGATGCCCACCATGTCTCCTACCCGCCCGTGTCCCCTCGTGTAACGACCAGGGAGGAGCGTGGTGTGGATGCACAAGGATGGAACCAAAGCACCACCGATGGATACGGGTTGTGCGCACCAGTCATCAGACACCGATTTAGCTCCCCATCCCCAAGCTCCATGAGACTAGCCTTCGTCTATTACAACATCCACGCTCACGCCTTGGCCCTCTCCAGAGTGTGTACAGCACGGATACGCCTTAGCTGGTGATGTGGATGCTCCCGGAACCAAATGAAGCCAAGGAATCGCTGTCTCATACACTGATGAGCACAGGGACAACCGTCCCCCTCTTACCTACCAATATTTATCCAGTGTCTGGGGACTGTCTGGGAAAATGTGTGCAATTCCCCCCCCCCCCCCCGAACTTGAACAATTGCGGACATTTGGAAGTACGAACTGGCATACTTAGCCCCCCACCCCGACCCCTTGTACCAGAGCTCTCCCTTTCCCACATACGCTTCCCCACAAGGACACATAGCCTGGAGGTATGTGGGGCTGTCATTGTCTCCTTCGTCTTTGTTCTCAGCCAAGGACTGGGTTTGGAGGAGCCGTAGGTGACTGGTGAATCCAGTAAGTAGCTCGTTAAGACCAGCCCCCCTTTTCTTTGCACATCTCTGCATCGTCTGTCCTTGGGCTCCCCGATTCTTCCCCCTCCCAGCAGTGGGCTTAGGGATATAATGGAGTAGGATTCTGGGATGGGGCTAAGCGCAGATTGTGGGGGGACCGGGGCTGGTGCCATAGGTGAATGCAGGCATAGACACTGGCATCAATTGCCGTGTCTCTTGTTTGACCCACTTTTATTGATCAAGGTCAGCTTTGGGTGTGTGTGTGTGTGGGGTTTTGGGGGAGAGTGTATGTGGGGAGGGGCAGTGCGGGGGCGGGGTACTTTCGTGGATGAGAGTGGAACGTCTGTCACTGCTCACGAATGCACACTCTTCCCTCGTGGTGTCCACTCCCCTTTCGGTGCTGACAGGCTTCACATTCAGTCATTCCCAGAGGGTGTGGTTTGAGGGGCGCACTACTCATGTGGAAGTTGTAACACAGGGCCAGCATGTTCCGGATAACGACATGTCACACAACAGTAGTGCGCTGCAGTTCTGCAGTCCAGCTTGTGCACACCTCCAGGCGCTGCCGGTCTCCTGTTTCTTGTTTCAGATGTGGATGAAGCTGCTATCACCTCCTTCCTGCAACACAAGTTGTTGTCCGACAATTTGGCCCTGCCCAAGACCGCGCAGAGCTCCGAGCCGCCCCCAAGGGATTGGTCATCCTTGCCCCAGCCTATCCTCTACGAAGTGCTGCTGTATTTGGATGAAGTTGGACTGTCTGCCATGAGCGCCGTGTCCAAAGCGTTGCACACCGTCATCGAAGGCTGGGAGGTGAAGAGATGGGGTTCAGAAGGGCTTTAGGCGTTGCGGGTCTAGGCTGGCTCGACACCCAAGATGGTGGTCACAGGCCCAACCCACCGCTCTGGGCATGTGCTGCAGACCCCAAGCGGTGGTCAAAAGGCCCCAACTGCACAATCTCATGCAGACGGCGTTCAGGCAGCGAGCACTCTTCTTGAAGCATACTTTTCACCGCATGGCGCAGCTATAGGGAACCCGGCAAGCACGGCCAGACAGCACAGCGAGCGACAACGGGGGCGGGGCCCGCACCATGTCGTGCCTGGGCCCTGAGCCGCCACCGCAGGGTGGGGTGGGGGTGGGGGATGGCAAGAGCGATGCACGCAGGTGTTGCACCACCTCGCCCCGCTTGGCCATGGGCCGTCGTATCCGGCGCGTCCGGTGACCCCACTACACAACACTGCACCGCACTGCACCGCACTGCACCGCACTGCACTGCACTGCACTGCACTGACTGCCAATAGCCCACGGCTGTACCCCTTTCCCAGAGCAGCACCGCATCTGGGCCCAAATCATGTGTATCCAAGTCGGCGAGCTACTGCATACGCAGAGCTGGAGCCAACTCAGGATCGAGCAGCCACACAGGCCGTAGGGGTCGCTGCAGCACACACCACACCACACCCGAATCGTCAGAACTGAAAGCCATGACCACATTGCAAGGGTCCCGGCGCAGTGCAGCCGGGTGGGGTATGTGCCTTACCCCGCCGGACATACTCCTGTTGTGCGTCGCCAGGTCGACGGCAGGAGCAAGCAGGGAATGCGCACACGCTGCTGCATAATCGTAACGGCCGCTATGCTGTTGTTGCCTTATAAAAAAAAAAGTCGATTTGACTATCAATAAATGATCTACAGAGTCTCAGCCTTTTAATCTACAAGATTTTCAAGAAATCGCCGATACAAAAGTCTAAAAATTCGCCGAAGCGGCTTGCGGCGATGTCGGCGCGACAATCGCCGCAGATTTGTAATAGACCACTGCACCGCACCACACCGCACTGCACTGCACCGCACCACACCGCACGGCACCGCACTGCACTGCACTGCACTGCACTGCACTGCACTGCACTGCACTGCACTGCACTGTACTGCTGCTGCATGTCGCTGCTGATGTGCTGCAGGAGAAGTTATGGAAGCATCTCTTCCTGACAACCTTCGGGGATGATATCTCTTTGATCAATCAGACGCTGCGCCGCAATTGGAAGCTGTACTTTCGGGACTCAAGGAATTGGCACGGCAAAATCTACAATGACCGTTACATGATCCTGCGGTGTGCACTGTCTGGCCGCTTGTGCTGCACGGCTGAAGTGTTGCTGTCGCTGTTCCGGCGCCATGCGGTAGATCAGTGCCAACTGCAGGGCATGAGGTTTGGGCGAAGAAAGGTTATCTATTTCAATCATTTACGACCGCCTTACAAGAATGAATCAGAGACTCATCAACGCAGCTCAGACCACCTGAACAATACGGGGGGGGGGGTATTTCTCGAAGGGAATCATTCGTTGTGGCAAGTTGTGGCAAAACTCATGTCAAAATTTAGCAACCTCGCTTGTAGTTCAATTGCCTCTGCCGCGCATAGCTCAGCATTTGTAGATGGGGCAATGTCAAATTCTGTGGGCACGAAGCCTCTTGCTGTTGATCATCCCCTTGTTGCCACTTTTCTGCAAAAACTGTGCCGTTTTCTACCCGCCATGCTTTGTTTTTTGGCACCCAACCCCCAAACTGATGACTGATGCCATCTTGGAACCTCCTGAAAGTTAACAAAGCAACCCTGGAACCACCTGGAAACTAGCAGCACAATCCTGGAACCTCCCGGAAAGCCCACTGGAATTTAATAGTGAAAGAGTAACCTCGCCAGGGTTACGCAGCACGTGGTGCGAAATTTCCCACAACAAATTTAGGACTGCATGCGGAATAATCTCACGTCGAAATTTGCTTGTACGGAAAAAAAATGCATTGCACCCCCCCCCCCCCCCAACTGTATATGACTCACATTTGAATTATGCTGCGGCACGGCAGAACACGGCATTTTGGAGAGACGCTCCGTTCTTTAGTTGGGCAACCAAAAAGTTTTTTTTGGTTGTCCATTTTGGATTCTCAGAAGAAGGCAATTAGACTTGTCACATCTGTTGTGCCCGGCATTCTAGAGAATTTGCATGTGTGTTCTTATGGTGCCGCTTGTCCTTCATTAGGGGAGGGGTGTACTTTGCCGTAGTCAAGTTTCTGCACATTTTGCAATTGCGGCCGCAATATTTACGACAGTTGCGCAACCAACACCCTCACCCCAGTCCCTTTTCTGCTGTGCTCAGGCGTTCACGTCCAGTGCTTTCATCCCCCTGCATTGTGCTGTGCTCAGGCGGTACACCTCCAGCCTCCGCATTTACGAGGCGTTTGACATCCACACAGAGACGCGGGTGCTGCTCAAGTTGCAGAAGCAGTGTGTGGCTGTGCTTGCCTCAGTCGGGTGTTGCGTGCAAACTGCGGGGACGAGGGTGTGGGGAGCCAGACGCGAAGTGTAACGCGTAAGGGAGGGGGAGTATTCGTCCGAGTAGTTAGGTTTGACCGGCGGTGGCGATTGCGGGAAACGTGTGCCCTGAAATGAGGCAGGCTGAAATCCGAAACATCCTCAACGGACAGTGTCTCATCCAGTTCCAGACAATCCAGAACCTGTTTTTTTTGGTAATCCTTTGCATCAAAAGAGAGGCGGAGGGGGGTACAAACCCCATCTGGTTCCTGGGCCAGCGAAGGCGTCAGGCCACATCTCCATGGCCCCAAGAGCTGAAATTTTGGGGATCCCCCCCCCTCCCCCCGCCCGTCTCTCAAGGCAGGAAAGCGACGGGAAGGTCTTGACGGCCATGCTGGTAATGCATGGTGTCTCTCATCAAGGCCGTTGAGCGGCCTGGTCACCCGCACCACTTTCTTGATGCCATGCTGTACGCATGCAGGCGACAGCCCGAAAGGCAGATCGGTTCTCGTTCTGGCAGTGCGTTTCGACGGTGCATTCTTCGCACACCAATTTGCATCGTCCCTCCTGCCCACTGCTTTGTGAAGTCATGTGCCTTCGAGTGCTTGGTAGCTCTTGATATGCGGCCGTGTTGAACATGGTACGCCTAAAAAAGGGTCCACCTACACCTTCACGTAACTCACCATGATTAGGTCTTTCCCCCGCTCCCCCATCATTACCGTTGAAACATGTGCATTAGCACAGTTCACCATCGTTGAAGTTGGCGGCATGGGGCCAAGACCATTCCCGAGTGGCATCTGTGGACCACTGCATGATGCCAGCAATCCTGAGTGGAGCCTCTCCCGAGGGCGATCTTGGCCACAGCGCCCACCCCAAGGCATGTGGTGTCTGGCCAATGTCAGGAAAAGGGGTCCCAGGACCTCATGGGGTTTGGAGACACCCACGCTATTTTGGATATGCAGAACCCACAAATCAAGGGTTCAGAGCCCAAGGGGACAGTGGCAAGGATGTGTAGGAAGGTTGGTTTGGGATCTTGCATGTTTTCTGCCGTGCCTCAGCGAACAGAGCACTCTCAACTGCCACCGGCCCTAGTGCTGCAACATGTCGGCACTACGGCCATACGTACGGGTCAAATTGTGCAGTTTGATGTGCGGAGTCGAAACATGCAAGGGACACGGCTCAGCGACACGATATCTTGGTGAAGTAAAGAAAATATGTCCTGCTGTCGTTGGGATCGGGAGCAACACGGGCTAGTGTTAAGGGACCCTAGGCACCGCATTGTTGGCCCCCGTCCCCGTTGTGCACCAAATCTCACAGCCACTGGGTACATGAGGACCCTTTGCGTTGTGAATCATCGATTGGTCATCTGGTATTTCCAGTCAGAGACCGATTTGGGGGCTTTCGGGGGGAGGGGGCTTCCAGAAAGGCGGGTGTACTGCATCTGGCGCTCAGCACTAGAGCATTTGTGTACGCTGCTTGTTGATCTAGGCTCAGGCGAGGGGGAGGAATTGAATTTGCATTTTTGCAGGTGAGAGTAGAGAGTGCTCGGAATTGCGGCATCCTGGCCCAGTGGTTCCCATGCTGGTGCCGGCAGGCTTCACCTGCAGCCATTCCGATGACCGCAATTTTCAGAGGAATCTCTTTGCCACAAATGATATGAAAGTGCATCACAGGGGCAGGGGATTTCGGATCACCGAATGGGGCCGGGGGCTGTGTTGCCTGCCAAAATTCCCCGGTCACGGACTGCAGACATGAGCCCGATGGGTGATGATGACTGGAGGCCCATTGCGGCTGATGAGCTGGAGGTGGGATTTGAAAGGAAGGATCGGCAGGGACTCGGACCCCCGCAAACAATCGAACGCCGCCACACACTGGGCGCGGCGGATTTTCGATTGCGTGAGCGGGGTGGGGTCGTCAGTCACAATGAAATCTGGTGCCGAAGGCTCCGAAGAAAAGATTTTCGGGTGAAAAATGGTCAAAATTGTTTTTCAGTGAACTTCAGGCATGACTTTGCCAGAGCCCCTCATGACAGTGCTTTCAAAAGTCGGATTTTTATTTTGGCGTCCAGATCACCTCTGGGCCGTCCCTGGGGGGCTTTAAGGCGGTCTTGCAATGGAGCCCTGTGTAAAATAGTTCCCCTTTGCCTAAAGCCCAAAGCGTTTGAGGTTTTCTGGAGGTTCGGCTTTTCCCATCAACAGTGCCAACATGTGAACAGGGGGCAGTCGATACAAATTTGTGGCCCTATTGCGGCTGCCACCCATGGAGCCCAGCCCATTGTACCGTCCCTCCCACTCTCTGCACTACTCTGCGCGTATCTCTGTGCACAGGTACCGTACCGTCAAGCCGGTCCCGTCAGCGTCGCCCCCCTCCCCGGCGCAGATTGGGTCCACAATCTCGGGCCAGACGCACAGCGGAAGTCCCAAGACGTGCCCCACACGCCCCGCCACTTGGCTGCCCACTGCCTCGAGCCCTGCTCCATCTCAGGTCTTGTCACTCTACTGTTTTGATGTGTCTTGAAACACCACTGGTTGCATAGTCAAAGTTTGTTTGCCGGTTCTCGGGAAACTCGAGATGGCAGGGGGTTCTGTTGCCAATGTATGGCGCACTGCAACAATTAGAGTAGCCAATCTTTGCAACTATGCAGGAGAGAATCCGAGATGGCAAGGCATGCACATCCTCACTGCCATGGGCATTCAGGCTGCAAAATGTATTGTATCCCACCTCTGACACCCCACTTTAGGGTATGGAGAGGGTCATATAGCCAATCTTTGACACTTTGCTTCGGGGACCATGGCACATGTTGTAAGACATCAACGCTTGCAGAACGAATCTTTGACTCCCACTTTTGGAGATCTTGAGACAGTAGAGATTGCGTGGAGGGACACCATCCCCTTGGCAAGGGGCAACAGAGCCCCAACACTACTTCCGCACCATACCCCTGGGGTGTAGCAACATGTACCACCATGGGCACCATGCGTGCCACTTCTGAAGAGCTGAGGCCTTCAAGGGGTTGATACACCACCTGAAAGAATAGCACTGTGTTTGACTCCTCGCTGTGGAAAGCCTGAGATGGCAAGGGATGCCCCCCTTGGACTCCAAATCTTGGACTCCCCACTCCAAGCACCCCCAAGGTGGTTGGGTTACACCGCCATCCTAGACAGCCTGCTTGCGGAGCTGCGAGATGGATTGGCTTGTGCAACCAATCTTTGACTTGCTACTTTGGGGAACCAGAGATGGCAGATGCATTGTAGTCCATCTTTGACACTTTGCTTTGATGGGCCAAGATGGCGCCAATCTTTGACTACCTGGTCTCGGGACGCCAAGACGAGGGGGTGCAGGCAGCCAAATTGTGATGTCCCGATTTTTGGGAGCCTTAAACAGTATGTGTGATGCAACCAATCTTGGTCGGCACCCTCTTGGCACCCCAAGATGTCAGGGTCATGTAGCCCATGGCACCTTGCTCTGGGACCTATGCCGGCATGGGTGAGACAGCCAATATTGGACCCCCCATTTTAGGAACGGCGAGACAATAGGGATTGCAGAAACAATCTTGTTTGCTATTTGCTATGTGCTCCCAGATCGCAGGGGCTGTGTCTCCCTGCCAAGAAGCCGAAGACTGCCACCTGAGATGGTAAGGCCCACGCAGCCCATCTTTGATTCTTCGCCTTGAAGATCCTGAAATGGCGTGGTTGTATTGCCAATCTTTTGCTTGCTTGCCATGGGTACCCCAAGACAGTAGAGGTTTACAGCCAATTTTTGACAGCCTACCCTAGCAACCCCGTGATGGAGCCTGGGATGATAGGGCTGAACAAATCAATCTTTCCTCCTGCCTTGGGGATCACCAGATTGCAAGGGTAATGTAGCCGGTCTGGTAGTCCCCGGTCTGGAATGTAAGAGCTGTCAAGGCTGTGTCGCTAATCTTTGCCTCCCCACCAAAGTGGGGTTCAAAGATTGGCTATGTAACCCCCTACCGTCTCATTAGCCCCCAGGGGGGGAGTCAAAGATTGGCCACATAACTCGTGTCAGCACAATAGCAAAGCCTCAAAGATTGCCTACAGAAAATCATTGTCTTGGGTTCCCAAAGTGGGGTGTCACCGATGGGTTACGTAAGCCCAACTGTCTCACGTTGCCTGGGGTAGGAGTCAAAGCTGGGGGACGCAACCCACCTACAGGATTAGGGATCCCACAGCAAGGACTCAAAGGTTCGCCTCTCCAGTGTCATCTTGGATTGCCCAGTGACAAACCCTTCAGCTTCAGTCTGTCCTGCTGTGATATTGGGTTGTTTGTGAAGACACGGCGGCGGGGGGTATACAGTGCCCCCGACACAAACCAAGAAATTCTCCCATTACATGACTCATGAATAAGGGGTGGGGCGGACGACTGCGTTGACCTGATTTATGCGTCTGTCCCCCAAAAACACACACACAAACACACACACACGCACGCACGCACACACGCACACAGTTGAACCTCGCAGTTTGTGGATGATTTGGTCAGCTGGTGCTGCTCGTGCCTTGTTGGGCCTCTTGGGGGACAGCTGACGGGTTATGGTTTACTAGTCATTGGGAGCTGCTGCTGTTCTGGCTTGCCTGGCATCCTGTGGAGGAGTTTGTTGGCTGGGGTCTGCTGGGGTTAGCTGTGGGATTCGGTGCTGATGTGATGAGTCCTGTTGTGTGTGCTGCAGTGAGTCTGCAGGACGACTGCTGCCGATCTTGGGAGGGCTGTGCTGTACTTGGGAGGAAGCGGTTGTTGATAGGCCGCAGCGCCCACTGATCAGTGCTGACACGAACACCATCGAGGCCAGCAGACTGGACAGCCCCAAGCCAGACTCTCCCAAACCACTGCATTCCGCCAGGGAGCACGCACATGGCGTAGAAAGGGAGTTGCTCCGTTCTGCTTTGGCAAAAAGTCTCTTTGCAACATTTGGCCAATGTCGAACTGAAAAAGGTTTTCCCGACCCCCGCCCTCATCGAAGAGGAGCCGCACAGAGGGTGACGACCCGCATTGTGTGCAGGTGTACATGATCCAGACAACGCCCCAAAGCAGACTGATGAACGGGAAGCAGTGGGTCCCTTCGGCTCCTGAATTTTCGAGTGCTTGGGGCGGGGGGGGGGCCGCGGGGGTAGAGCCCTCTGGCTGGACCCCCCGCCCCCCCCAGAATGGCCCAGAGGTGACCAGGAGGACCTCAAATTTCAGGAAAACTGGCATTTTTGGAGTCAGTGTGACAAGGGGGTCTGGAGCGGTCATGGGGTGCGGCGGATTGTTTGTTTTTTTTTGCAATTTCCACCCCCCAACAATTTCTTCAGCACCACATTTCATAGTGACACATCAACAGTCCCGGTGAATTGAGCCCCCCCCCCCGACCAAAGGTCTCCCCACTGCCCCCCCCCCTCCCCCTCCCCCCCACAATTGAACACCTGCTGGGCCCTGCAGGGACGGCATGGGAGTGTCATTGGGCCCTTGAATGTCCCTCTTACGTGGAGCAATGCCTAACCAGCCCTACACATGCGCATCCTGGGCACTGCTCGAGCGGATGGTGGAGCACTGCCAAAACACGGTGATGATCCAATCACGGACGCACCCACACACGCACACACACGCGCGCCCGCACACACACACACACACACACGCGCGCGCGCGCCCGCATGCAGGCGCCCCCTCCCCATGACCTCTCAGGCGTCCGTCGGGAACATGAAGTTGTCGCCCACGACCAACAAAGTCAAGGCCCGGTACTCGAACTCGCCATTGTATACCTTTAAGCCCGGTGATGAGTTTGCTGAAGCAGACGCGTTGGGCATCCCCCGCTCACACATGTCGCCTGCACTCAGGTTGGTGCACCCGCCACAGCCCCGAGTCCCAGCCCCGCATGAAGCCCACAACCAAAGCACTGTCCCCAGGGCCCCACCCCCGATGGCCCCAACCGCTTTGACGCACTGTCGCACGGGTGCAGGCGGCAGTTGGGGAGGGCCACCCACGGGACTGTGCCGATTCTCAGGAACGGCCGTAGCCCCTGTGCGCACAGAGACAGCCCCATCTCCGTGCAGGCGTGTGCTTCAGGCCACAGCCAGTGGGCACAATGCCCTACCCCCCGGGTGGGGGGGGTGTCAGAGCCCCCCCCCCCCCCAAAACAAACGTTTGTATACCTAAAATCGGCCTCAAATTTCCGGCCCCTATAAGAGATTTCCTTGTTTCCCTGAGGAGTGGGTCGGCTGGGGTTTGCCAGGACGATAGATGACCCCCCGCCCCCCCAGGCCCTGGTGCGCGTGCGTGCGCCTGAGTTTATGGGCGTGCATTTGCGCTTGTGTGTGCACACACGCGCTGTGCGTGTTGTGATGCGGACATGCGCCCGGGGGGGGGGGGGTCTGCATTCTCCGCCCCTTGCCCCCCCTCCGGAGATCAGGTCGAAGTGCCATCCCGAATCGCAGGGGCCACACGGATGATGGCGTTGTGGCGGATCGCCAGGGGGACAGGGGGGGCTGGTCCAGATGGGGAAGGAGGCCGACACAGGGGGGGGAGCAGCCGAGTGAGGCCTGAGCCCCGACGTGGGCCTGGCCGCATGACGGGGCCTGACGAACCGAGAAGCGACCGCACGGGGGCGGACCGGGGCACAGGACAGTGTGCACAAATGAGAGCTCCATGGACCCGACGCCGCCCGGGACGGAGGAGGGAGCGGTGATCAGCCGCCCAGGGCCCAGTGATACGCCTACAGAACGCAGTGGCACGCCGAGGGCCTTGGATGCCACACAAAGACACCGCGTTGCGGGGCTTGGCCATGGCCTCTGGGGGAGGGACAAAGGGTCTGGGGGCCACGGAGGGGCACCGCAGCAACGGCCAAGTGCGACCGGTGCATCAACAACTGCCCGCCCTCGAGCCGTTGTGGAGTGACAACCGGAGCCCCCCCCGCGCGATCTGTGGCCTGGATCAGCGGCACACAACACATCCGTCTGCAGTGGCCGCACGCTCTCGGGCCCTTCAACACCCAATACGTCAGTAATGAGATTAGGTCAGCACCGACGAAACCAAGTTTCTCAGGCCCGAACGACACGGGGGTGCCTTGAACAGGGGCGGGGCTGAGTGAGAGGAAGGTCCTCGTTTCGAGGCACGGGTCTGTGCTGTGTGACCTCGCCCGTACATCTTCTGCAGGAGAGGCACGCGCCCCCCCAAAAGCCTGAGGAGCACTCTGCGGGACACGCTTCGTGACGAAACCCTGAGTTCTGTGGGCACTCTGGCCCATTCACGCGACGATGAAGGTATCGCTGCCCCCGCTTGCATTTGTGCACGCTCGAAATTCGTGCCAGCCCCGCACCAAATGGACCGCCTGGAGTGCAATATTGGTCACTCCAGTGATTTGACCTGATATTCCCGATATTCCCGATTCCCGATATTCAGACCCGACACAAAGACCCCATGCACTCATCAAATAGGAGGCCCGAGCTACAACGACAATTGAGTCGCCCTCGCGTACTGCTGGGGCACGGCCACCCGCCTGCACAAAACTGCAGAACCGCACGTGCCGAGCAAGGCCTGCATCCCCACACCACCCCCAGCCCCCACCCCCAGCACAGACCGTCTTCTTTAAGAGGCATCCGATGTTTGTTTGCTTTCCCGTTCCTTGGAACATGATGCGCAAGCTGACGGTTGGTGGGTGCAACGACCCATTTTGGGTGTGTGACGCTATGACTCAATCGTGTTTGGAGCGTGTCTGCGTGCGCGTGCGCAGGAGTGCGTGTAGAAAGGCCCATGAAAGTGCTGTGCCGTTAGATCAGAGGTCCACGGCCCCAAAAGAAGGACTCGTTCGAGAGAGAGAATCGTCCATGTGCAAGCCGGAGACTGAACACTGGTGGTGCAAAGCAGAAACAATCGCTTGCACAACACAAAAGAAAGTTTTCAGTGGCCTGGGACGGGAGCGCAGGTGGGCAGACTCAATTGTAAGGGATCCGTGGAATCAGGGAGTAGGTCACCCTGCACCTGCTCGGGCACCTTGTGTGCCACCCCCATAGACCCATAGAGCGTGGTGCTCCTAAATGGAGGCCAGGTGCCTCCGTTCGTGAATCCAATTGTTGTGCCGTGTTCCACATGGAGACTGCAGGGGTTTGGTGGGCTCGGTAAGCCACTCCCTCACTCCACAGCTATGCTTTCCGTACGCAGCTAGAAATCTACTGAACGGTTAGCATCTGTATGTCCCGAACTGAGATGGGCCCACTGAAGGTAACTATCGAGTCGTGCCACAGGCACTACTATCTGGTCCTCAAAATAGAGGTACTAGTGATCTTTATACCATCGGTCACCGTCTATAAGACGGGCCTCCAGGCCATTACTGAGGGTCCGCAGTACACAGTGGTACTACTCTTGGTAGTCACTCCAACCCTCTAGGACTCCAGCAGTGCGCATGGACATGTCCAGTTGGACATCCTTATGCTGGAACGCCTCTTTGGCCAACAACTCGGAGCTCTCACCCAGGAGTGCATCCAAGTTGTTTCGCGAGATATAGTTAGCCAGTTCGTTTCTTATACCTTGTATATGGTGGACGCTCGGTCTGAATTGACTATGTTAGGTCCACCATCGCTTCAGCTTAGCTTTCTCAAGAGGGGGACCCTTCCGAAAGGTTTTCACTGGCTCTTGATCACAGAGCCATGCGATAGGGTTAGTTCCAAGATTTGATAACCAAATCTACCAATGCCCCCTCTTCCCCGTCATACACTCATGTTCCTCACTTTTTGAACAATTTCAAGCGACTCTCCCTTCGTGACTTGGTTTGGCAAATCCAAGATTACGAAACAATATTTGCCTACCCCCCACCACCTAGCCAGTAACACCAACTTCCAACCCATGGCGCATGGTAATTTTCGTTGTGAATGGCAGATGATTGCAGTTTCATTTTTGTGCCACTTTCTGGTGGCACACATATTGGGAGAGTGTAGGGGACGAGGCACAGTCTACCCCACAGAAAATTCGTAAACTGGTGGGGGAAACAAGAGGCATCTACCCCATCTACTCTCTCTCTCTCTCTCTCTCTCTCTCTCTCTCTCTCTCTCACAAACACACACATACACACACCACATGTTGTAAACTGGGTCATCATGCGCCTAGCATCCAGTTGCGACGGCCAAAGTTGCCAAAGTGTGCAGCGCACAACTTACCCCCGTGCCCCAAATGCATGGTCAAAAACATGGGATTCAGACATTGCTGCTAGAGGGGGCACCATCAAATTTGTACCCTAGTTCCGGCACATCGGAAGTGCACACTGCACCCAGACAATCAGCGCCCGCACAAAGTTCCACGCCTATCAGCACGGCCTGCACACACGAACAGGATCCAAGACTCATCCTCACATGGACCTCTCACGCCACCTGCACCCAAGCGGCGCACACCAAAATCTCCACAACCTCCCTCACCGTCAGCGCCTGTGCCACATGTGGGACATGGGGACTCCGCAGAAAGGGAGGATACAAGTGGCAAAGAGGTACTCTATATTCAGAGCCAAATGTCCACTCCAACCCAACACTGCATTAGGGTCTCCCTCACAAATAGCAGTCCTTCCGTCGCGCCGCAACACCAGGGGTGGGCGCGGGGCCGGGGGGGCAGGGGGGCGCAGCCAGTCCCTGGCCCATAACCCCCTCACTTAATCCGTCGCACAGTGTCCAGGACTTTAACCGGCCTTTGCCCTCACAGATAGCATAGATTGCACACATAGACACACACACACACACACACACACAGGTAATGCACTCGGAACGCCTTCGGGACCTTCGACGCCACTTTCGCAGCCTGTGCCCTCACTGGCAACGACTCCATCTGGAACTCTTACGCGGACCAACACCAAAGGGAAGGTGTCCAACTCTTCCATATTCGAGGCTTGGTGATGGGGCTGCCTTGTACCAACATTCACACACATGCCTTTTGGGGGCTGTCTTTGTGGCACCCATTGTGTTGTTCAGGGAAGGGTCTCGGTGCGCTGAGACGTGTGGCAGGGGGAAAGGAGTGGTGGCGCATGCCGCGTATGAACTACCATACGGAGTAGCGTCCAGAAGGCAGGACGGCAAGACGGCACGGCATTGCAAGATGGCAAAAGCCTTGTACACGTAGAAGGGACCAGAGTGGAGAACCAAAGGGCAAGGCACTAAACAAAGCATTTTCTTTTGGTCAATGACAGCCCTAAAGGGTATGTCAATCAATCACTGCCTAGGATCCACCGCCATCCATTGCTGGGACCTGCCATCCACCGCTGTTACCCACCGTGGCCAGCAGTCAACAGCCAGCCACCCATCGCCTCTTTTCTCCGGCTCACTGCCCTTTGATGCTTGATGAATCTTCATCATGAATGAATCCATTGCACAAACGTCTTCAGCGGGATTTGTAGCGTGCAGCCCCCTCCTGGCTTTCGAGAGGAGTGTGTGAGTGCCGCGTGTTTGTGTTTGGAAGTTTTCAAACCGAATCATTATCGAGTCGGATCACATCGAAATGGCACCAACGCAATGATGAGGTCGTATACCGTGGGGTGAGAACGATCGGAAGACCGAGAGATGGGCAGACAGGGCGAAGGGGACAACAAGGGGGACGTGTTGTACTGTCCGCAGTTTGTTGCCGAAACCGCAATACTGCGATCAAGGGGGCTTTGCGTACGTGGACGCCCGACGCGTCGTGCGGCGGACACGAGAATGGGAGACTGCAAAGCAGAGCAGAAGTAAGACGGATGTCTGTCCGCGACCCCCGAGCATTATGCACTACAGCGTGGGGACCCAGTTTCAGTTAGGAACCCCCCCCCCCGGTCCCACCAGAGTACACACACTCCCCCGTCACCGCCTACACACCTCCGCCCACCCACACACGGCATAGGGGCACGCCCCCATACAATACAACGGAGTGCGTTACAAGCCTCCACCACCTGAATGCCCCCTCCCCCACCGCATGGGCCCCAAAACCCCATGCCCTTCTTAAGGGACTTGGTGGCGGTTGGTCCTGGCGCCTTCAGCCGAGCCACACATTTCTCCGTTGCCTTCCGCACATGACAACGCAGGCCAAACAATTTCACTCATCACCCTCGGGGCCGAGCAAAACTCAGCACCCCCCCTCGGCGGGGGGGTGGGGGGGGGCTGGTCTGCCGCGCGGTGGGTCCTCGACTCTCACGTAAAGTGGAGCGCTGTACATGGGCCTGTAGTACAAGAGGTTGCACAGCACACATATGAGCAAAGCAGAGGGCCTTTGTAGTGGCCCTTGTAGTCAGTGCCGATGGATGTCATGGGCACTCTCACGCACGGTGGGGGGGAGGGGAGACGACCTCTTGGGTCCCTCACCCCAACGCACTCTCCAGTCCGCCTCCTCCCGACTGCCGTCCCCCGCACACCCCCTCCGGTTGCCCCCCCCCCCCCCCCAAAAGGGGCCTTCTGCCAACATCAGTGGGAGAGGGCAGGGCCGCGTGTCAACCGGAGGGATCGTGCCCCTTGTGCTTTGGCCGTTGACGCCGTGCGTCGCTGTGACGGTGGAGCCTGTGACTCAGGACCGCTAGTCCCGGCGCGGGGGCTGTGCGTCCCCCATCCGATATGTCTTTGCCTCCGTCTCTGTTTCTGCCTCCGAGGGCCGCTGCCATTCCGCGAACTGCAGAACCTGAACCAGACCCTCGTGTCCGAAAAGGGGGCCGAAGAGAAGGTGGAGCGCACGCTGCGCAGAGCCAATGTGCTGCTGAACACGGAGTACCGCTGGCTGAGGCATTTGGAGGGGTCCGCGTTCCAGAGCATTCCAAAGGGGCTGTGGTACGGGTCGGATGGCTCCAAGTATGTGCGGCGCTGTGGCGCTGTTGTGTCCCGCCGCCCCAGGCGACCTCCGATCTTGGCCCGTGCACAATGTCTGTGCACGCCGAGGCAGCCAAACGCGGGTGCAGCCAGTGGCCCAGGGCGATGGCATGGGCCGCTTGAGGGTTCGCCAGGGGCGCATGCGCTTTTTTGGACGGCCCCGTCCCGCGCGGCCGTGTATCCCACGCTGTGCGGCCGGAGTGCCCTCCGTCAGGGAAACACCGCCGGTGTTGGGGCGGACAGCCCCCCACCGCCCGCCCCGCCCCGCCCCGATGCAGGCCCCCAGTCATAGCGACGAAGGCGGCCTGGGACACCTGGCGCTCTCCCCCCACCAGAGGCATGTGGTTGAAGGTGGTGATATGCGCCCCTCCATCCAGAACTGAGGGTCCGCTCCGGCCCAACCGCTCCCGTTCGTCCTGAACCGGTGCCCAACCGTTTTGTAACCGCTGGCTTTGTCTCCAACTGCCAGTGACCGCTTTAGCCCGCGCCTGAGACCCCCTTTGGTCTTCCTCTTCTTCAAGCACCGGCCTGCCTGTCACCCAGAACCCCTTCTCTTTGCAACGCAGGGGAACCGATGCCAACGGCAGAGACGCACGGCGCAGCATTCCGGATCACGACCTTTTTTTTTCCCTTCTACGAAATCGCCCAAACGTGCGAGGCCAAGGGGAAAGTGTCACGGGGAGGGGCCCGACTAGTGCTCGCCCCTGAGGCAAAGGTACACAGAGCGCGGTCGCGAGGCGTGCCGCCCCTCTCCTCCCTGGCGGACCCGACCAGACCTCTTCTCGGTGCACGAGGGGCCGGCGGAGCCGTACAGAAGTGGGCGACGTGGCACCCGCTGCGGAGTGGGTGGGACACGCGGGACCCGAGGGGCAAGGCCCGTGCAAAGCGGGTGCGTGACATTGGGAGTAAAGTCCATGAACGCCCATTTTCCGCGCTGCGGTGGTGTGGATTGTCTCGGCCACTTCCACTGAAAGTGCGGCGCGGCCGGGAGCGGGCACCGGGGGGCGGTCGCTGCAATGTGACGGTCGTGGTAGCCCGTGCCCCCCCCCCCCCCCCCGCAGACACACAGCACCGTGCCCCATATGTACAACGCTTTCCCGCTTTTCAATACACAGCAACCCCCACCCCCCATGCTATCACCCCCTGAGGGGGTGACAGCATTCAAGATAAAGATTTTCTTTCGGGCGCTTTGCGCCCATTGCAGCTATAGTTAAATTGAGGCAATTTTTGCCAGCGGGGCGGGGTGGGGGGGTTTCACAAGTGGGGGGGGGGTGGACAAAATGGCAATGGCAGACCCCCCTCGGACTGTACTCTCAACCAGGTATCGCCCTACCACAGTGCTGCAGTAACCTGGCTGTGGGTGCTTGCACCAAAAATGGCAGCATTAAACAATTGCAAATGCCTGGAAATGCTGCGCATCACTGATGGGTAACACCTGGTGACCCTAAACCCCTGGCCCTGTGCTACATTTCCCACATCAGATGTGGTTGTGAGCGCCCTCCAAACTTCACGGTCTTGAGAAGGACTTTGTGTGAAGCATGGTTAGCGGCGGACGGACGCCACGGGGCAGCACTTGTGAGCAGGGGCACAGCTGTCCCACACATTGAAATTCCCTTCCCTCGTGGCTTGGGACGCGCAACTTAATCAATGTGTGTACGCCCGGAACCAACCGGCACACTTACTCAGATTTTATGGCAATCCCCCCCCCCCCACGCATATCACGCTGCCTGGGCTGCTGTCCAAGAGCTTCCCTCAGCTCACCTTCACCAGGCCTCAAACCCCCGTGCCATCCCCATCCAAGACCTCTCACATTCTCCCCAAAAGGTACAACGTGTTGGTCAGTGAACCCATTGGGCCCTCACTTAATCAACTGCTGCTGTTCTGTGGCAACAACTTCTCCCTCAACACCACTGCCAAATTGGCCCGGCAGTGTGTGCAGCTCCTTGAGCAGCTGCATGACCAGAATCTGTGCCACTGCAACGTTGCGCCCTCACACATCCTCATCGACCACGGGCAATTGTACCTGATCAATTTCGCCCATGCGACCGTCATCAATACAAAGGTGTTGCTCAGCCCATGTGTGGTGGTGGTGGTGGTGGTGGTGGTGTCGGGGAGTGGGGGGGGGGGGGGCACAAGGCCGCCCTACACACGGCAGGGAGACGAGCCCCAACAGGACACACAACAAGACACAAGGGAACCATGAGGTGCGAGCACTGCAGCAACCACCAAATGCAGCGCACGCCGAGCGAGCCATCAGCAAACACCCCCCCTCCCTCTACAAGGTGCCCACGTACTCCACAAGGGCGGGGGCTGCGCCCCGCGCTCTGGGAGGTGCCCGCCACGGGGGTGGCAACAGGGCCGTGAACAGCCAACCGGGCACGGGGCAGTCCACGTTGTGTGGAGATGTGAAATCCTCGTATGGGGGGGCAGGCGGGTGGGACAGCAGGGGGTGCGCGACATGGGCACCCAGGAGCGCCACCAGACAGGGGGAGGAGCAACACAGACACACAGAACGCGGGAGCCACACCAGGAGGGACAAGGGCGGGCACAGCAGACAAGGAGGAGGGGCACAGCAAGGCGGGAGAGGCAACTGGAACAGCGGGAACAGAGAACCAGAATGGAGCGGATGGCAGAGCATGCGCATGGGAGGCAGCGACAATAAAGGGGATGGCCTGGCCAGCCAACCCCGTCGCTACCGGGTGCCAGGGCAACCCCTGCTCAACCGGCATCAGGTGGGGGGTGTCTCCCGCAGCCCAGATGGGCTGTTTGCGCAACAGGAGTGGGAGCCCATCAGGGGCAGACCAACCGTGAGGGGGAAAAGAACATATGGTGGACGGCCCGGACAGCGCGTGGAGGAACAGGGCACCTGGGCCGCACAGAAACACAGCGAGGCAGGCGATGGACGGCCTGTGGACAGAGGTGTGTGGACAGCAAACACAGTCAAACGACCCCGGCAACAACCAGCACATCCTCAATACGCCAACTATTGGGCGCCGCTGACACGCAAACGGCACACCATGCCACATTCAGCACAGTCCCAACACGCCAACTACTGGGCTCCGCGAACGCGGAAACAACACCAGCAAGAGCACCGGCCGCAGCGGCCGACAGAAAGTAGCGACCCGACGCAACATGCGAAGGGAAGAACGGGTGACCGTCCAGGGCCCCGTAAAGGAGCAACAACCAGACGGAATGTCACACAGGGGGGCAGAACAAAGTAAAGCAGTGTACCACAATAACGGCGGCGGACAGCCACACCACCCGCCGCAAGCACCAGCACCAGCCCAACACCCAACGCCCAGGGTAGGGGCCAGACCCACCACACAGGCACTTCACCCACACACAGCCACCGCCGCCCGCAAACAAGGCACGCGCGCAAACCTCAAAGGCAGGCCCCGGGGGCTCGGACTCGGCCCCGCCAATGGGTGGGCGGCCCTATCCAAGCGCCGCGGAGGTACCCGAACTTGGCACCGACGGGGGGAGCGGCCCTGCCTGGGTAGCCGCGGCCGCCACGCCTCACGGAGGCAGCGTAGCGCACAACGTGGAGGCAGCATAGCACACAACGCAGCGCAGCACACCAGAGCCGGCAGAGACACACAATGAAACTCGCTAGCACACGACAGCACACAGCACATAGTACAGAGCAAAGCAAAGTAGTGTACCACAACAACAGCCGCCGGCAGCCACACCACCTGCTGCGAGCACTAACACCTACCCAACACCCAACACCTAGGGTGGCGGCCAGACCCACCACGCGGGCACTTCACCCACACACAGCCACCGCCGCCCACAAACAAGGCACGCACGTGGAGCATCACCAAGGGCCCACGACCCCACACCCCAACGCCAACACGGCGCCCACCACACACGCAACAACCAAGGCCACACTTACACACAACATAGAAGGGATGCTTCCCTGATGCACTCCCGGGAGCCATCGCCATCCCGACCACACCAGGAGGAGAAGGCAACCCAAACCTAAGTAAGGGGGTCGCCCCTGTGGGGGGTTGGCAGCCGGCTACTCGGTTGTCCATTGGGCAGCGACCTAAAACATGTACTGCCCGCGAGTAGCTAAGTTCTGTCACCAGGGCCTCGTGCAAGGGCCTTGGGCACACTTATGAGACACAACATCCAAACCGTTGGTGGTCACTGCACACGACCAACCAGGGGGTGGACTCACACGAGTCCCTAGCTTCGAGGCGTGGACTGCCCGGACTGAAGTCCTCAAACGGGGAGCCCCTCAACAGCCCCGGATTCGAAAGAGCAACAACGCATCACATTCACCCTAGAACAACCCCAAACAAACACTAGTGACAGGTCAGTTTGTAGATTTGGAGACATGTGCAAAAGTGCCCGGCGCCCCTGGTACCACCCAACTGAAAGTGGGACAACTCGACAGCCACAATGCAAGGCAGGTAGCGACATGCTGCCCCCCCCGGCGCCGCACACCAGCAGCGTTGAGCGTGCCAGCAGAAGAAGAAAGAGCCCGATATTGGGAGGAACGCAAGCAGCAAAGCAACTAGGCACAGAGCTGCCCCCAGCAGTGAGACGAGGCCCAACTGGACACACAACAATACACAAGGGAACCATGAGGTGCGAGCACTGCAGCAACCACCAAATGCGGCACATGCCGAGCGAGCCATCAGCAAACACCCCCCCCCCCTCCCCCTACAAGGTGCCCGCGCACTCCACAAGGGCTGCGCCCCGCACGCCGGGAGGTGCCTGCCACGGGGGTGGCAATAGGGCCGTGACCAACCTACCTCGCACGGGACAGTCCACGTCGTACGGAGATGTCCTCGTACGGGGTGGCAGGCGGGTGGGACATAGTTGGTTCGCGAAAGGGGCACCCAGGGGCGCCAACAAACAGGGGGAGGAGCAACACAGACACACAGAACACGGGACCCACACCAAGAGGGACAAGGGCGAGCATAGCAGACAAGGAGGAGGGGCACAGCAAGGCAGGAGAGGCAACCAGAACAGTGGGAACAGGGAACCAGAATGGAGGGGATGGGAGAGCGTGCACATGGGAGGCAGCGACAACAAAGGGGATGGCCTGGCCAGCCAGCCCCATCGCTACCGGGTGCCAGGGCAACCCCTGCTCAACTGGCATAGGGGGGGGGTGTCTCCCGCAGCCCAGATGGGCTGTTTGCGCAACAGGAGCGGGAGCCCATCAGGGGCAGACCAGCCGTGAGGGGGAAAGGGACATATGGTGGACGGCCGGGACAACGCGTGGAGGAGCAAGGCACCTGGGCCTCACGCACACAGAAAACACAGCAAGGTAGGCTATAGACGGCCTGTGGACAGAGGCGCATGGACGGCAAACAGTCGAACGACCTCGGCAACAACCGGCACATCCTCAATAAACCCCCCCCCCCAAATAACATACCCCGGGGTACGGTATTTGCCTGATGCTCAATAGGGCCAGGGGGTTACACTATTTGGGGGGGTACACTATTTGGGTGTTTCGCTGTCACCCTCCCCCTCACCCTCCGTTGCCTTCTCTTTCGTCGTAGGTATGCAGCCCTGTCCACATGAATGGCACTGAGCCCCTTAGGTGGGACAGCAGGGTTGTGGTTCATTTTCAGGAAGATGCCTGGATGGATGTGCAGGGCATGGAGACTTTCTTCAAGTGAGCTACTGTGCAGTGGTGTTGAGACCGTATCCTAAATCTGTTTGAGTTTCGTTTGCTTGTATGTGATGAAAAGGGGTACCGTATTTGGCAAGACGCTTATTAAGCCAAGGGGGGTACACTATTTGGGGGGGTACACTATTTGGGGGGGGTACCTTATTTGGGGGGGGGGGGTTTACGCCAACTACTGGGCGCCACTGACGCGCAAACGGCACACCATGCCACATTTAGCACAGCCCCAGCACACCAACTACCAGGGGGTGCCATAAGGACACTCACCCTTTTTTTTTCTTTTTCTATGGCATCCACTCTCTGATGTTTGGTGGCTACCCACCAACCGCCATCGGTTACCCACCAACCGCCATCGGTTACATACCAACCGCCATCGGTTACACACCAAACGCCATCGGTTACCCACCAAACACCATCGGTTACCCACCAACCGCCATCGGTTACCCACCAACCGCCATCAGTTACCCACCAACCGCCATCGGTTACACACCAACCGCCATCGGTTACACACCAACCGCCATCGGTTACACACCAACCGCCATCGGTTACCCACCAACCACCATCGGTCACACACCAACCGCCATCGGTTACCCACCAACCGCCATCGGTTACACACCAATCGCCATCGGTTACCCACCAACCACCATCGGTTACACACCAACCACCATCGGTTACCCACCAACCACCATCGGTTACCCACCAAGCGCCATCGGTTACCCACCAACCACCATCGGTTACCCACCAACCGCCATCGGTTACCCACCAACCACCATCGGTTACCCACCAACCGCCATCGGTTACCCACCAACCGCCATCGTAGGGCGTATTGGACACTCCGAGTTTTTTTTTTTTTCATTACGGCACCCCCTGGCAACTACTGGGCTCCGCGAACGCGGAAACGACACCAGCAAGAGCACCGGCCGCAGCAGCCGACAGAAAGCAACAACCCGACGCAACATGCGAAGAGAAGAACGGGTGACTGTCCAGGGCCCCGTAAAGGAACAACAACCAGATGGAATGTCACACAGGGGGCAAGGGTATAAAACGAAGCTGGTGGGTGGGTGAGGGGCATCCGACAACCTCCATCCCTAGGTACCAGTGCACTCAGCCGCAATCCGCATTTCATCGGATTTCAGGTGCCATGCACCCAATGGGCTCACCTCGCATTCAGTGCAACGGATGTAAGCATGCGCCCTTTGGCATGTTTGTGTCCAGAGAGTGGGGATTCCATCCACAGTCGCCTGCTGACTTTTTGGCACAGCTCAGCAGACTTTCAAGCAGAAAAGCGGCCGTGGCTTTGCCGCGTGTGTACATCGGGGCGCACCATCGTACGATGGCAGGGACTGGTGCATGGAAATGCATTCCAGAAAAGTCCTTTCTTGTTTCTGGACTCTTTGCCGGCATGCACCCCCCCCCCCAAAAGATCTAAAAAGCTTGAAAATGGGCCAATCCATGATCAAAAAAAGGGTCCAAAGGGGTTCAAAAACACATTTTCCCACAATTGGTCCTTGACACCTCGGGGCGTCCAAGTAAGTCTTTTCACCCTGTTTTGGCATTTTGCTCCCCAAAAAGTCCCAAAAGGTGTGAAAATGGGCCATCCCAAGACCGAAACAGGGTGAGTTCCAAAATGCATTTTTCCAAAAGTGAACCGAGACCACTTGCGATGCATCTGCAAGTATTTTTGGCCTATTTGGGCCCAGGTTAACGCTTTTCGGCCTTTTGGCTTTTGGCCCATGCATTGACGCGTCCGAGGTGCGCCAATACATTGCAGCCGTCTCCACGTGCGGGGATTCCACCCTGGGCACAGACAAGGACGGAGGCCAGGGCATGGACAAGTGTGCAATTTGCTAGCGCGGGTCTGCTGTCTTTGGGTGGCATGCCCCATGGTGTGCAATGTTCATGCCCTCACGAACTGCGTCCCAATGTTCAGTCAGCGTTCGGGTCAGACTCCACCTGCAAACAGGGGATTAGTATCCATTGAGAGTTAGGCCGCACCCAAAAACAGTTGCGTGACATCCACCGAAAGTTGGGCCGTGTCTGCAAATAGTTCAGTAATATCCACCGAAAGTTATGCCTCGCCTGCAGACATTTGCACAGTTGCGCACTGTACAGGCAAGGGTTATGGTACCCCGTCTCGGGTTCCGATGCATCCACCAACATGTGAGTGACATTCGCCATTATTGGTTGACCCACTTGAAGGTCCCACAAACAGTGCCATGCTGGTTGCCGGGGGTTGCGCCATCCTCAATCCGCGGGGTGTTTGGGGGGGGGGGTGCACGGCCAGGGAGGATGGGCGGGGAAAGGCGGGGGTTTGCAGGTGCGGGGCAGGCACGGGGCTGTGGCGCACGTTGGATGGTTTGGCGCATGAGGGGGGGGGGTTGGCGCGGTTCTCAGGGCTTAGCGGACATGGGGGGGGGGGGTTGCGTACATGAGGCACACTGTCGGGGCGGCGCAGGGGGGGGGGGCACGCACGCGTGCGCCCAGGCTGGCTTGCGCCTCGTGCAACGTGCTACGCGAGGCGTGCGATTCCGCCAAAACACTCTTTGGTACTCTCAGGAGGTCATCGTTTTCACAGGTATACAGTGGGGCTTGTATCAACAAAATCTGGACGCAGTGCAAAGTCAGGTCCAGGGGCCGGAAGGGACGGAAGTGGGCAAAGGGCTTGCACTGGTGCAGGGCCAGGCTCAGGGCCAGGCTCAGGTGCCTGCGAAGGGGCAGGAGGGGCAGGGTCCAGGGCCCAGAAGCGTGCTACATCATGGCCATGGGAGGTGGTTAGGGAGTCCGAAAGCCAGCCCACCCCCCCCCCCCTCCAGACCCCCAAATCTACGCCCACAGGGAACAGCATTTTTTTGCGCCTTTGCAGTGAATTTTCGAAAAGCTTTCGGAAATTTCGATTCGGCCGCATTTCTGTGCAGTAGAAATGCTCAGAATTCATTGGGGAATTCAAATACGCCCCGGCGTCCCCCCAAAAGACTGCACCACAAATACACCGTTGCCCCAGTGCACGGCGGTTCATGACCATTGTGCATCCCATGATCATGGCCCTTCCGCAGATGGGGCCTGCTTCACTGCCACGGGTGGTGCAGTCCACGCGTCCGCACATGCCGCGCTCTCGTTTGGTGCCCGACGCCAAGTCCGAGCGCCTCATTTTCGCGAGCATCAATGCGACTTTGGGGCACGAGCAGACGCGGCGGGACGATCTGGAGTCGCTGGGGTACATGCTCTGGTACTTCCTGCACGGCGGTCTGCCGTGGATTGGGCAGACGCTGGCCCCGCGGCAGTTGGCGGAGGAGAAGAAGCGGTTCTGCGCTGACACGTCCAACACGCCACCGATCCATTTCCATCATTTCTTGAAACGGACGCGGGCGTTGAAACGGGACGAAAGGTCTGTGCTGGGCTGAGGCGGTGTGCCCAGAGCGCCCCTTTGTCGATCCCTTGCCTTGTGTTTTGGCACTCACGAGGGCCATTCTGGAGAGCGGCCGACCGCATCGCTTAACGGCCGCGGTCCAGCCTCCAGATCAGAGTAGCTGCACGCGCAGAAGTGAGACAACGAACAAGAGGCCTTTGCAACGAGAAATGGGAGATGGTGAAGGGCTTAAGGGACGAATGCGACCGGGACAGCGCGGGGTTTGCCTGACGAGCGGATAAAAGAAGGAACTCCCTCCCGCCCCAACCCCAACTGCTGCCTGGCCCAGTCTTTGTGACCAACCCGTCCTCATGTGCGCTCTCAGGCCGGACTACAAAGGTCTCGTCGAACTCTTCGACCGCCTCATCGCAGAGAAGGGGCTGGCGACGCAGCTCTACGACTGGTCCACAGAATTGGCGGTCTGACCTGCACATCGCCTCCCCTTCCCAGACAGACCCTCCCATCCGGTCACGCCCTCTTCTACAACTCCGTCC
This sequence comes from Eutreptiella sp. 'Long Island Sound 2002', assembly GCA_964036045.1. Taxonomy (NCBI): domain Eukaryota; phylum Euglenozoa; class Euglenophyceae; order Eutreptiales; family Eutreptiaceae; genus Eutreptiella; species Eutreptiella sp. 'Long Island Sound 2002'. The sequence goes on from OZ038390.1 coordinate 40,106,313, forward strand.
ACAGCGCCGTCATCCTTCTTCTTCCCTCGTCTTCCCCATCTTCTTCCCTCGTCTTCTCCTCATTTTTCTTCTTCGGTGGGACGGCCGTCGACAACAGCAGCGGCAACTGGACAACAATAACAGCGCATGTGGAAAGCAACAGCAACCGTGGGAGGCAGCAGCGCGGGGCTGTGGGCAGCAGTAGCAGGAGGCACGTGCACCAATGGCAGGGGGTTACAGGCAGCAGTAGTAGAGAGAGTGGCCGCCAGTACCTCGCCTTACTCTGTCCCACTGGCGTTGTAGACTGGCTCGCAGAATCCTGGGTGCGTCGCCCTCTGTCTACATAGTCTTCGACCCGACCCCATCCCATTTCTGTGCCGAACCCTTTGTCATGTGACTATCCCGCTCCCTCGTCCTTCTTTATCTCCCTCGTATACCTTAATCATCATCTGCCCTGTTGACTCTGTTTGCGTTCCATAAGGACCAAACTGGTATTGACCTCAGAGACCAACGGATCTCATTTCTCATGCATCAAAATGAATTTGGTGTTGAGACTTCTTGGAGCTGTTTGGCATGGGGTCCATTGGATGTTTCCGGGGCCGCGCCCCAGTGGCCACTGAAGCCTGGGCCTACAACCCGGCAGACTGTTCGGGTACGACGCCGGACGTGGGGAAGCCACGTGGGGGATCTGGGCGGACCTGGGCTGCCGTTGGTGGGTCTGCTCGCCCAGAGACACGTGGCAGGGCTCAGGGACTGTGGCCTGGAGCAACGGAATCAGGTCTCGTTGCAGGAGTTGAAGGGGAACGACGTAACCGAAGGCGGTTGGCCGTCACCCGGCGGCAGTTGCCGGAAAACCGACGCAGTGACCGGGGCAGCAACAGTCATGGCGACAGTACAGAGGGGGGCAGTGGGCGACGGTACGGCGCCGCCAGCCCGCCACCCACTGACCTCTTGGCCACGCACCATTCGATGGCCGCAAACTCGAGGCAGCATTTGGTGCAGCGCTCTGAACTGATGGAGGGTCGGGGCCATGCTGGTCGTTGCAAAGATGACACCGTGGCCCCACGCGGTGTTCTCCCGTGTGGCGAGGGACGCTTTGTGATGTGGATGTTTCCTTCGGTCAACGCAGGATGCCTGTCCGCTGGTCCTGCACGATCTGATTGAATGGGTGTGTGCAATGTCACGTATCTTGATGATGAGGCAAGCGGCAGGACCCGTGCCCGCATCTGCCCACATGCGGGATCACCTCTACCAACAGCAATCCCTCGGTGAAGCACGTTCGTCGATGGTGACACACATGGGCCTGGTCCTGCTCGTCCTGCTCGTGTGGACCTGAGAGTTCGTCGTGCTCATAAAGTTTGCGTCAAAGATGCGACGTTCTCTGAAAACTAGGGCCCAGAATTTTCACCAAATGTTCGCATTATTATTGAAAAATGGGACAAAAAAAAGTGCAAATATTTTGAACATCATGGGCCACACAGCACACTGCACAGGAGCACCGGGCAGGTGCTTGTAGGATTTGCGGCATTGTAAATCGTGCTGTGAAAGACAGACTGATACCTTCAATTTGGGGTGAGAGCAGCAGGCCCGACACACACACCACAGCCATCCGTCCAACGTCACAAGTGAGGGGATAGAGATGCGGTACATCAGCAGCCTACTGCTTTCGGCATGTCTGAGCTACATCGAGGGCCTGCAATCGTCACCCCATGTTTTGCAAATCGACCCGCAAAGCGAGCATCCTTTGAAGCAAGCGCGACCCCACCAACAGATTACAGCCACCCTCAGCAATTACACTGCGCCTTTCATATGTACGCACACTGCCGTGCACACTGTAGCATCGGAACACGGCAGGGAAGGTAGTCGCGAAAGTAAGGTCCCTGACCCGTATGTATCACACATGTTACATAAGCTATGCGGCCCAGCTCAAATGCACATTGCCCAGTTTCTCTTGGGAGCACAGCTTCACACAGGTGCGCCGAGCGCCTCAGCCGTCACACTGCACCCATGTATTCACTGCTGTCAATTGTCGTCATGGGACTGTTGTGCAGTGCGTGAAAGCCACAAATCTCGGATGCTGCCCTTCCACTATCATCAATTTGATTGCTTAACAGGTTACGTCGAGCATGCTGCTGCTGCTGCTGCTGCTGCAGCTCTTTGATGTTGCCGTTTGCGCATTCCGTACTTGTCCTGCAACTGGGTTTTGGTTTGCAAGACTTTTTTTTCATGTTTCAACGTGACATTATAATTGGGGCTCCATTTTCCAAATGTGTGTCCTATTACTCAAAACCTCTGCGAACCGTTCCGTGATGATGAATTTGATTTGGTCAGCTAAATCCTGTATATGCAACGTTTCTGGATCTTTGCATCGTCTGCGCCCCTGGAATGTCGAATCTATTCACACAATATTCATGAATCTTAGCCTTTTTGTCAGACAGTCTTACCCTTGATGACACGGTCTCTCTGACCCTTCGTATGACCCTGCGCCCCTGGAACTCCATCCTCCTGTGCCCCTGAGGCTCACCTTCACCATCACTGTTACCCTCACTGTCACGATTTCTTCAAGCCAATGCCAAGGGGAGGTACTCCCCTGCGGCCCCTCTTGTTGCTGCAGGAATGTAGATATGTATCGGCACAGAGGGCGCATGGCTATGGTCATTTCTGCACATTCTGCATGCATCTAGTATCGTAGTATGTACAATCATGAATACATGCCCCCCTCTACCCCCACTGGAAGCTGTGTGGTGGTGTCAATAGGTATGTGTACACCCTCTTCGATACCTTTTTGTGCACAAGTACCCCAAACGGCAATTGGATTGTGGTTTTTCCCTTCTTGTTGTAAGTTTTGGTGTTTTGGGGTTGTAAGACTTATTCCCAGCCTGCGGCACCTGCGGCGCGCCAACGTACCCCGCAAGGGTCACCCTCACACTAACCGTCACCCTGACCTGTCGTCGTGTTTGGGCAACTGCACAACAAAGTGTCCACCTTTACACGTGCAACCGGTGGCACGAAGACAATTATGACACATTGCGGCTTGCATGCAAGCGACATCAAGCATTGCGTGACCCAGCTCCGCAAGGAAGGGTAACACTCAAGGCGATTTCATCTACCTAGCAAACGAGTAAGTGGAAGAATGCGAACCCAAGGCACGACAGGTCTGGGCCGGCAGCAAAGGACATGTCGACATTGTTGTGCCGAGAGTCAGCAATGCAAGTTTTTAAGAAAAAGGGCCGCGGCAAGCGCCCCAGGTAATCAGTGCAGCTGCAAAAAATTCGTCGCCTGTGCAGCTTTGTTTCGGCCGTGAAGGATAAAAGATAAATTCACATGATGCAGCAACTGTCGGATGCTGAAGGTATGGGCAGCATTTTTCCAGTACGCCAAGAGCGCAGCATAAACTTCTGGCAGCCGGCTAAGGCGTCCCCAAAACCCTCTTTTTTCCGTGGTTTAGAGCGAAGGAGGGGGGGTCCGGGTCTAAGGGAGGAGGTCCGGGGGAGCCCCCCCGGTGCCAGAATGACAATTCAAGCAATGCCGTTGGCCCCCACCCTATTGTGCCAAAGCCATGTCCCAGCCAAACCAAAACTGAGGTCACATTAAGGTGCAGGATGTGTTGAAAGCAGTGCAATGCACCGACTCTTTGAGGTGAGTGCAGCCAGATAAGGATGCAAAAAGGTGGAATTAATGTAAACTCTGCTTTAGATTTCGATTGATCGCCCTTTCTTGTTTGTGTTGCATGTTCATGGCGTGAAGGGGTGGGGGTATGGTGTGCTGTGCACGTACCATCCACAATTTTCATCCTGCACCATATATTGGCGGCATTGTTGTTGTTGAGCTCCCTTGCGGGGAACATGGGGTAGTTTGAGGGAACATTAGCGCGCCAGGCGCGCGCCGGGCATCTTTTTTGGACCCGTGCCCCTCTAGTGGCCTTTAGGGGGTGCACTAAGGGGGCGCACTTAGCACAGTGCAGCTATTTGGGCGCCTGGCTGTACTAGAGACCCACACTTTGAGATACTAGGAGCATCATGGTGACCCCTAGCGTAGGTTTTGACTTCTGATTTTGTCTCCTTTGTTGGGGACCCCCGAGAATGCAGGGGTGACGTAGCATGTCCGCCCTCTTTTGGGCCCCAACCTTCCGGTGCAATTGAGGAAACGGGGACAATCTTTGAATCCACGCTTTGTTGCGTGGTGCATCATGGTGACCCCCGGCGTAGGTTTTGACTTCTGATTTTGTCCCCTTTGTTGGGGACCCCCGAGAATGCAGGGGTGACGTAGCATGTCCGCCCTCTTTTGGGCCCCAACCTTCCGGTGCAATTGAGGAAACCGGGACAATCTTTGAATCCACGCTTTGTTGCGTGGTGCATCATGGTGACCCCCGGCGTAGGTTTTGACTTCTGATTTTGTCCCCTTTGTTGGGGACCCCCGAGAATGCAGGGGTGACACCCACACTTGTGGGACCAATGTTGTTTGTTAATTACACTACAAATGACAGTTGGAGTGGTTGAATTCACAGATATTGCTTTATTTTGCAACGTGCTTTGTAGGGAAGGTGTGCAGCGCAATGTGGTCTACTCGGGGGGCTTCTCCATGGGAGGGTAAATCTGGGGCTGAAGTGGGGATAGTTAATAGAAAAGTAGCGCGCCGGGCAAACATTCCCCCTTTGATTTCCACCCATTTTCAAATTTCAGCCTTTCTTGGCCATTGGGTAGGTGGAGAATGGGATATAATGATAGCCTAGCAATTAGTAGATTCGCAACATGGCTTGCACCTTTTTTTTATCACACATTTCTTCCTCGCTTCAGACCCAAGGCAGTAGGGCTTATGTAGCCATGTTAGTCCACAATTTTGGGGTCAACGAATGACAAAGAGCCACCAAATTTCTCGGCATTTCTGCGACAAATTTTGCCACAACACTTTAGGATCGTTGATTTGGAATCTAGATCAACGATCCTAACTTTTTCAGCAAAAATTGGTTCAACAATTTGGAGACAATCGACGTACAAAAGTCCCTAACGGACTTGCTGCTGAGGCCGCAATTTGTGGAGAAACTCTGTCGTTTTTTCATACATCCAACAAGCACTTCAAAAGGCTAGCCAACTAAATCAAGGGACAAAGGCCAAATATCCCAAACATTTCATTTGATGACTGCCATGTTTTACTTGGGGGATATGTCACGTTTCACGCACAGCAGTAGCTGTACAGACAAGGACATGAATCTTCCTCAAACCGCATCCCGTGACTGTGGTGGTGTTCAGCAGACCTGGGGGCGGGATGACCGGCGCAAAAACCAATTAATTGCGAACTCTAAGGGACTTTGTCATGGCTGTAAGGATCAGCGGGTGTACAGGGGCGAAATGAAGGGATGGCCTGGAAGCAAAGAGGGTGGGCCATGCTCTGCATGCCAGAGTGGATCATGGCAAAGCCACAATTCTTCATTCATTTTCAGATGCAAAATGCAATGCACAAGTCCAAGTGCTTTGCCAATGCCTGTTAATGTCTGCTGACATTCTTGTGCTCACAAAGGCTGATCTGAGGGGCCTGTCAAACAGCTTCTTCACGAGCATATGGCAGCGATGGAGCCCTTTGATGAAGAAGAACTTGACTTGGCCACCCAAAACATTCCTGTGGCCCATGTATTGACCATGCGGCATATCTTGGCACAGGTACAGCATTGATGGCACTTGGGATCCTGTATGGCATCCAATATGGGAGTTGCGTGTGCACGTTTGCCTACGTGCAGATGGGTGCGTGCGCACGCGCCGCTGTGTATTTATGAAAGTGCTTGTCTGGGGGTGCAATGCCTGCCCAATCAAGACTTACAACTAAGACCGAGATCGGTCCTAGGATCAAGATTGCTCCTAGTCTTTCTAATGCCTTTCTAATGCATCCCTGCCTTCACTCCTTGCCCCCTGTATCCCTGGTTTTCGAGCCCTTCTCCCCCACATCACTGTACCTCACAATGTCTCATCAGTTGCCAAAGGGACAGGCCCAGGCTCAATCACAGAGCGTACAGAGGGCGAAAACGGGGACCGGCAACGGCGAGTTCGTCCGGACGTTTGGTCTGACTGAAGTGGACGTCAAAAGTGCATGGCAGAAGAAGACGCGGTTCCGCTCCGCGACCCCCGATCCCGTCGGTATGGCCATACGCTTTCATAAGTTGCATTTCTGCCAGGCGGCTTAATGGTTTTTTCTGAAAAAACATCTTGTCCCACCGCCAACGCTTGCCCACAACCGCCTTCGGTTGGCCTACAGCCGCCATTGGCTCACAACTTAGCCTCTGATCTCTGCCAAGGTCAGAGACCATTGTGTTCTCTCTTTTTTTCCGAAATATGGGGCTGACGACCAGACGGCCCTCGTTTTCTTCTTTTTGAATAAAAAAGTGTGTTGCAAGTCTGTGCTTCGGCCTCGGGTCCCATTTGGCGACGACACAACGCGATGCGGCTTGGGACCACGTGCTGAAGCCAAGAACAAAGCGTTTGAGTAAAGCTGGGGACTGGGGTTGGCACAGGGTGCATGTGGGCTCCCTTGGACGCATGGTGTCACATCCAGTCTCTGAATACAGAACCACCTTCCCTGTGAAGAAAGCGCTACACTGTGTCTCGCAAGGCAGAGTACATGTGGTTGTGCTGCAGCTGCTGGGCTCTGCTCCCCCCTGCCCCCATCCATCCATCCATCCATCCATCCATCCATCCATCCACCCACAGAATTGGTGATGGGTCCAAAATAAGGCGACCCCTCCACACTTGACAGTCCCTCGACACATGGAAGTTCTTTTGTCAGTCCGCCCTACCTTCCGACCTCAGGGATTTTGTCCGCAAAGCCCTCTGGAGAAAACTCCCGATAGGCACGCAATTGGCTAATTGGAGACCGAGTGCTGTTCACTGTCCGTTGGACGTGGAGATTGAGACCTCTGTACACGCCTTGACTACTTGTCGCTTTTTACTGTTACCAAATGTTTTCTCCCTGTTGACATTGATGGCACCACGGTCTCTGATTTCACGTCACTGTTTCGCAATCACCTCGATTGTACCTTTGAACTCCATGCGGGAGTTATGGAATGGCTTGCCATCATGATCAATTGAAACTGTGGTTGTCAAGCTAGGACCAAAGTGCCCACGTGGCACCAGTTTGTTTGAATCTGGATCTCCCCATTCGACGCTGGACTACACTTTTACACCCACCGAAAGCACGTCATGACCTCACACAGTTTGCTGATTCACTTCTATCATTTGTGGATGAAGGAAAATTGCTTCAACCCAACTTGCATCCCACCACCGACACCCATAGCTCCCAAGTCTCACAGCAGGCGACTTAGCAAGCTGGAAAAAGCGGCGAGGGACTCTCACAAACTGGATGTTCTGCTTACTGATATAGAAGAACAGAGCTACCCCTTTTGTTTACATCGACAGCTCATCAAAAAAGGTGGCTGGTCTAGGATGGGTAGGAGGGTATGGCATATTTTCTGAAGGCTTACGAACCCTTATGGTCCTCACAACATGCTAATCAATGAGATATGCATTATGGGACAATCTTCCCGCTTGTGCATTTTGCAGAGAGGCGAGCAGGGAGGAGGGGGGGGTCATGGTACCCCAGCATGTTACCAACGACCATGCGTTGAACAAACAGTACCACACAACTCTTCGTAGCGATTCAACCCTCAAGCTCTTCCCCACTGGAAAGGTGGCAATTTGCACTGACTCAGCACTTGTTTCCCTGGGAGCCACCAGGAATGGGCCCTTAACAATTGGTTTGGGTCTGGAGGACCCCTCAGCAATGTGGAACTGTGGAAAGAGCTCCTACACCAATTTGACTCTCCCAACAGAAAGGTGGAATGTATTAAGGTACCATCATATGTGGGTATTCAAGGTGATGAAGAGGCAGATTCTTTAGCTGAAAACGGACGCCTGAGCAGCCCCCTGCTCAGACAATTGCTTGCCCCAGCGGCACACAACATCAGACGCTCAACAGCACCAAGGCGAGGGGCCTAACCCTCCCTGGGCCTCTGATCAAAATTTTTGACACTTTTGCACCTGATCACATCGCTATCACTCCCATGAAGCTTAATGGGTCCGAAGCCCGAGCCCAGTCACCCTGTTTTATCAATCTGGCTGCTAGCCCTGCAGCATGTGTTCTTCCTTCTTTGAACCTCCAGCTGCTAGCTTCTGCTGCCATCGCCTCCCCCCCTTCTAGGGCACATTGCACAACGGGATTTTGACTCCGACACAAACACGCGCCGTTTTGCCAGTGACTCTGATCAGAGCACCATCTCAATGCGGGCCTCCTTGGCCTCCTCTGCAAGTACAGAAGTCTCAATACCCAGAAAACGCAGACGATTCTGGTCGTAATATATCACGCATGATGTTTACATTTCACAGCCACAACTGCACACACAACTTACAGTAGGACGCCCACAGCAACTGAGAGCTAGAGGAGTGCTTGAACAAAGTAGCCGTGGAAAATAGGACAGACAGTGATGTTGCATGAAAGCTGCAAACATGCTGCTGCCTTGAAGGAACATCTTGGCATGCTCACCAGTATTTCGTTGTTTTATACCTACATTGGTGTTGGATTGATGAGAAGGATGGATGCGTTGCGTTTCATCTCAACTGCACTTAGTGTATCTCTACAAACTCGAGAACTGATGCAGTGTAAATGATGATCGCACCACTAGTCATGAGTGGAGGCCAGGAGCAGCATTGTTTTTTTGTGCTGTGAACACCCTACCATGGCGAGGGGTCCGGAGTGGGTGGGTGGCTGGGTGGGTGGATCCTTGAGAATTAACCCCCCCCCCCAATCGGGGGTATGCCATGAGTGGGTAGGGTTTTTTTTGTTGCCCCAGTCTTGTGAGTCTCTGTCAACAGGTTGCCAGGAGACCATTATTGTGTTTAGGCTTATTTGTACGGCAGCCGAAGTTGATTTTGACCCTGAAGTCTCATTGCGTGTGAACCACTTGTGGAAATAAACTGAGATCCAATGAATGTTGAGCAGCACTGCACCACCAACCGTTGGCTGCCTACAAGTTGCACACATGCCACCTGAAAAACACAACCAAGTGTGTGAAACAGGACGGACCAACCAGCACACCTACCCCACCTTTACGGTTCAACAACCCCCCCATCCCCTGCCCACCCCTGCGCTGCGCAACATGGGCATTCTACACAAATTGGGGCAAGTATTTGGGCAGCCCAAGTGTAATTATGCAGGTGGGGGGGGCAGGGTGTAGTTTGTGCCCCCCATACAGAGGGTGCACGCGAATGATCTTACGTGATCATTTGACCCATTGCTCCAGTTTCTCTCGTGACACAAACAAATTTGGGCCCTCATTCCTGTCCACAGCCTCCAAGACCTATGCCATTCCACCACGAGGAACTGCTACCCCTACGCCTCAAATCACGTGGAATCCTCCTGGTGCGGATAAAAAGTATGTTTGTGGGCCTCTGTGAGGCATGGCATCTGTACAGCTCATATGTGCGTGTGCGTGCGTGTGTGTGTGTGTGTGTGTGTGCATATTTTTGTGTTCTTCGGCATCCGTGTGTGTGTGTTCCTGGTAGCCTCAAAGCCTGTCCCCATGTGTACCACCCCTTCCCCGCTGCAGTTTCTTGCAAGCTTGCCCTGTGTTGCTTAGTTGCCATTCCTGTGAAGCTCATGGCAGGCACTGGGCAGAGCTATGATGTCTTTGTGAGTTACACCCCCCCGCCCCAATTCCAGTCAGCACCTGGTGGATGTCTGCCAGACGTTCTATCCGGTTTTTTCATTTTTCTGCTTCTCCCTGACATGGATGTACGTGGTTTTCAGCAGCACGCACGCGTAAGCAGAAGACTCTCTCTCTCTCCTTCTGTGTTGACCCGTTGCCTGTTTGTCGCATAAATTGTGTGTGTGTGTGTGTGTGTGTGTGCATCTCATTACGCCATTTTCATCGAGCAGTGTGAGTGAGCCCACATTCTGGTTTCATGCCGCGTGTCTCTTTCTACCACTGCATCACAGGAACGCAAAAGGCCCCCCTCTCCCCGGAGAGAAGCCACGGCCTGAGCACGGCAGTGTTTTCATAGGTATGTGGGGTAGGTGTGGGTGTGGCTGTACAGCGGATGGGCCTTGCCATTGGTGGGTGGGTGTGGCTGCGGGGTCTGGATTTGGATGTGGATGTGGGTATGGGTGTGGGTGTGGCTGTAACTGTGCCAAAGGCGCTGTTACCCAAAGGCAACGGCCGAGTCGCCTACCCACGGGGACAGGTCAATGGGAACGCTGCCGACCTGATCCCTAAAACTGTTGCTTTGACATGGTGTGCCCTGGGCAAAGGGGCCCCTTCCCCCCAGAGACCTGTGTCTAGCCGGTGCGTGCTTTACCCAGTCCATGGCTCCTTGGGGGATTCCTCGGTTTGCTGATGGGGCTTCAGCTCTTGTAGCGCCCAGGCCATTGTGCATCGTGGTCCCACTTGCCGCTTGGGGGTGGTCCGGCCTTCGCGTAGGCCTCCCACACTGGCAATGATTCCTCCACCACCTGCGTGATGAACTGGGGACCTGTCCCCTCCGGCCAAGAGAGGATGTTGTGTGCATGCTGCATGGACAGCGTGGCCACCGAAGCACGCCCACTGTTCCAGCAGTATGGTTTCCCATAGTTGTTGCCGGACGGGCATTGCTTGTAAGCCTCGGCGGACACCAGCCAGATTCTGGGCACTCTGCCACTCATGGGCTTGGGTCTGGCTGCCACTCATGGGCTGGGGGGCGGCTGTGTCATGTGTGGCATGATGTTGTGGGGGCAGCCCACACTGAAGGCAGGTAGTGTCTCGTTGTGTATTGGCCGACCATTTGGCTTGGCCTGTCGTGGTGGGCAGGTTCCACATCCAATGGGCCGCTAAGTGCCGCTGTTGGGTATGGTCAGACTGGTCCAAGGGGAGTCCAAAGCCGAGCTTGTGGTTGTCTCCCCCTGTCTTGGATGATGATGCTTGCAAGGACGGCTGCTTGATCATGCAGCCAGTTCTGGAAGTCGGTGGGGGCAAGTGGACAGTGGTCTCAGTACTTGGTGGGCGTGACGGCAGCCGCAGGGGGTTAACCTCTGGGTCGTGTTTGGAGGCTGCATCAACCATGACATTGTGCTTGGTGATCGAGTTGTACAGGGTGTTGATGATGTTCATGTCACCACTAGGTGTGGGCCCTTCCCCACAGGATGTGGGCGGATACCATGGCCGCACTTGCCACCCTCTTGGCATGTCTGGAGGCCCCACCGAGTGCTCGGAGTGTGGGGCGCACTGGTACACGCCTAGCTGCGCAACCAGCTACGTAGGAGAGGAGGATGAAGGCCTCCTTTCTTGGAGGCTCCCACCCCGGAGGCATTGCAGGCGCGACAGCGCCATCGGTGTTGGTCAGCGATGCCAACCATAGACAGGCGTACCTGAGTGGTACCTGCGTCCATGGCGACAATGATGCGTTGTGTAGTAGTTGCAATTGGGGCAACTTGTGAAGTGTATCCCTAGATCTATGCAGGGTAAGAGGAGTTGTGGCTCACTAGAGGGCCATGGTACTGAAGCTGTGGTTGTGTGCTCACTGAACTAGCTGGTAGGCTCCCCGTGATGCATTTTCTGGCCACAGTTCGGGTGGTGCAAGCACTGGTGCATGGAGCAGATCACTGAAAGCGAGCTGCTACTGCCGTCCCCAAGGGTATCTAGGGGTGGGGCAGGCGGGGGGCTCTAGATGGTCACTAGGGGATACGGCGAGCGGCTGGTCCTCTTGTGGTCCACATACATGCTTTGCCCGGTGGTCAAGGACTCTGGGTGCCTCTGGCATTTTGCTGGCTCCAGCTGACTACTTCTCCTCGGGTGGCACTCTCTCTGCCTTTCCTCGCTATCAGCTGGCCTCTTGCTCTTGGGTTCAAGGGTGTGCCTTCGCCCTCGAGGCTCCGGCTCCTCGGATTACCCGGCACGGATCAGCACTGATTAGGGTCCCATGGTCGACAGAGATTTTGATCAGCCAAATAGCTGTCACCTGATGTAAATATGAACGGGGGCACATGCCTCGGACATACCATGGCGATTCAAGGGTCTGGGAAGGTTAGAACCACATAGCCTGGGCTGTTGTCTGGCAAACATACATTTGACACCGAAACATCCAAAACACTGTGGAATGCGTCATCTGCGCTGTGGCATCATAGGCAGGTGTTAGATGAATCATGGGCGCACCGTACTTTGGAAGCAGCGTCCATTGATATGGACTGTGCCCCTCCCTTGCTTGCGGCCCAAGTATATAATGTGCGCAATACACATTGGGTGTTGCGCTTGTTGTTGATCCATGTGGCATGTGCTGCTGACTGGCCGTGCCGGTGGACACTTTATGCAGGGCATTGGACGCTGGGGTCAGTAATGCCTGACCTGACCTGACGTGATGTGTGGGGACATGGGAAGGCATTTGTAAGGGCCTTCAGAGGCCTGTGCCTAGTCACAGGGCCCGCAGGCGCCATCAGATCTCATTTCAACTGCCGATGTTTGCGTGCAGAATGAAGAGTTGTTCACCGCACATTCCCCGGCTTCCACTGTTCACCTGTTTCAGGGCCCTTTGGCTGCAACCCTCGACTTATCTGAGCAAAGGCTGCAGGCTTCCATATCTTTGTGTGTGCTCTTCAGGTGCGCACGACACCGTCAAGAGGGCGCATCAATGTGCCAGAGAGAGCGAGAGGCGCATGAGGCAGGCTGAGAGACGCCTAGAAGAGTTGCATGGACTAGTGCACCTGGCGGCAATGTATGCAGCCCCCAGACGACGGCAAGATATGGTATGCGCAGGCCTGGTGGCCACTGGTGGTGCTCGGAGGGTTTTTTTGGGGGGGTTGGTGGGGGCGCAAAGCCCTTCATTTGGCAGCGGCTCAGTGTGTCCCACGGTGCAGTGCAATGCTGTGTCTCCAGATACCAGGGCAGAGGCAGCCCCCCGTTGCCCCTCCAAACCAGTCACAATGGTGGTGGTGCTCTGCCTTTTCTTCCACCATGGGCCGGAGTCTAGGACCTGAAGCAGGAGCGAACAGCTTGCAGAAGAGACTGATAAAGAGCCAAAATCATCTACAGCAATCATCATGAATTCCCTGTCCAAGCACCAATTGAAGAAAATTACCTCCATTTTTAGCTGTCCCGCTGTTGACCCGCATAGCATCACTCTCATATCATATACTGGAGGAACTGCAAGATGCTTTGCAGAGTGAAATTTGAACACAACAGCCAACCTGTTCTTCAACAAACAATTCGGACCCGGTGAGTCACCTTGAAGGCACTTCATGCGTCTAATCACGTTGTGTGCCCGTTGCTGACTTCTGCTGCCAGATGCGCCAGCAGTAGTCGTCCAGAGCTTCCCTGCACCTACAGGCTGTTCCTTCATGCCACGCACTTAATGCACATAACACAGTGCAGCCTCGTGGTCATGGAGACTCGCTCAGGTTTTTGGTTGTTTCACGATCCTTCGCCAAATTGACAGCACAAGTGGAAAGGAGGTGGTGCTAGGCTTGAGTGAGAGATTTTCAAAAGCTTAATGAGGGGGCAACTGCCATACGCCTCGGTGACGACAATTTTTGTGGATCTCCAGGAGAAAATGAGAGCCGTAGCAAATGGGGAGTACATTCATCTGCAGCTTCTTTTCAAAGCGCACTGACCGTGCAACTGCAACCTTGCGCCGTTGCTATGCCCTGGTCACCCACCAGCAGCTAATACCCTATCAAGTGCATGCTCAATAGCCCATCACCATTTTGTGATCTGGTCCTCATCTGCTTGGCACTGAGGCACACTTTTGGGAGGATTCATGCGGCTAAATGGGGATTCACAACACCTGGGGGAGACACCTTGCAGACTGGCACACACATTGATCATTTGCGCCTGTTGTCTGGGCCCTTCACCGGACGGACACAAACTAAGGTCCTTGCCAATGTCCTAGAGAAATATTTTTCCTTACGGCGCCTGAGGTACAACCTTCGGCGCACACTCTAGGTAATTATCCAATTGTAATTCACACACGTATGAAAAAAAATAAAGTATTCCCTTGTTTTCCATTCTTGTTTGATATTGATGTTTCTCTCCTGGTTTATCCCTTTTTCTCTTCGCAAATAGTTTGCATGGAGCCCGGCAATAGGTATGGAACACAAATCCATAATTCAGCACATTGCCCTTAGTCTACGGTACGCAAAAGCGTTCTGCTTTCCAGCCACATTTAACATTCTAGCCACACTCCTTAGTGGAGAGTAGGTCTACCCTCTTGCCCCAGCGGACCCCGGCGGACTATGAAGAGTGTGGCTCCTCTGGCACACTGCAATCGTGGTCATAGCACTTTTGTCCGGTTTATCTCAGCCCCCCCCCCTCCACAATTTTTTTCCATCCTGCCCTGCAGCCCCAGAAGAGTTGCCAAAGTGGTGGGCATTGTTTTCCAACTTAAGTTATTATACCAAAAAGGATGCACTATGCTGCAGCAAAAGTATGGCACCACCATTAGGGGTCTGCAAGGAGGTGCCAGCCAAGATGAAGAAGGTGTCACTCAGTGCTGTCTCAACAATATCCCTCAAAATGCCCGTCCCCACGCGTTCACATTTACTCCAACCCCGGCTCCCGCAGATGAAACCGCGATCGGACTCTTCTGAGGATGCACTTGCCGGGGCGCGCCGGAGGTATGAGCCTGAGAATACGGTCAGGCTTCCCAGACTGATGCACACCACCGCGAGCATGGCCATGCAGGCCCCCCTGCAGGATGACTTGCAGAGCATTGAGGAAGTCTCTCCTGATGTCCGCCCCCGCCTTCCGCGGAAGATTCAGTTGAGTCAAGGTGTGCCCCCCTCCTTTTTCGATCTCATCAGCCTCCGAAGCCGCGCACGAAGGTGGGCTTGTGCCCGCATATACAGCCCTGGCGGCCACATGGCCAGTCCACTGGCCCTGCAGGCTGGCATAGGGGGAGAATACAACATGGGTGCCCGTGCTGGTGCTGGTGCTGGTGCTGGTGCTGGTGCTGGTGCTGGTGTGGCATTGCGTGTCGCGTGTTACCCGCGGAGTTGTTTTTCTAGTTTGCTGTATGCCCCGAGACCATTTCCATTGCTTTTTCCACAGCCAATAGCGTCATGCTGCAGATGGGGCTCAAGTTTGAGCTCCCTAAACTCAATCCGAGGCAGTGGATTGCGGACGTTCGCGGTGAAGAGGACGGGCCCTCGTACGCAACAACACCGCAGTATGTATCTTGCGGTCTTGGCACATTGTGGCACGACGGGGGGGTGAGGGTTGGCGCACGGAGGGGAGGGGATTGCAGCTGCTCACGCAGAGCGTTACCCAATGGGCTGTTGGGTGGTGATGGGCTGTGCAAACGGTGCACACGCAGGGCTGCCTGAAGTTGTGGGCCACGGTGTCGTGCAGAAGTGCTCGTTGGTCGTCCAGAGCGACCAAGGGCGAATTAGGGGTCCCCCCGCTGCTCACCGCAGGTTGCGGTATGATCCTCCTCCGAATTTTTCAAAGGATGCCTCGATATTTCATCAACTCCGATGCAGCTGTTGCTTGTGCAGTTCCAGCATGTCTCAATGCGCCAAGGAAGCTGTGGCCGCAAGTAATAACCACCAGTACTCCAGCCGGCGTGCACTCCCCACTGAAATTGCTCTCGCTCGTGCTTCTGCTCTCTCATCCCTCATCTCTCCTTCCCCCACCTTCGCCCTGTCTGGCTCCTCCCCTGCACTGTCTGCCTCCCTCACCACAAGACACCCCAAAAAGAAGACGAGATGTTCCTTGCAATTGAGCGCCTACAGGCTGTAAGGGCGCGCGCCTCAGCAGCCTGTGGGTGCACGCCCTATCCGGGGCCGAATCACCTCGCCGCCTACCCACTGCAGAACGCCCGCCTGAGGCCATCGATCTTCGTTCACACAGGAGTCTGGGGATGTTTCTGCGGGAGGCCGGATGGCAGGGCCCCCCTCGTATGCGCGAGGGGGACCTCACTGACAGCGACGACGACAGTGAAGATGAGGAGGAGGAGTTGATGCAGGACCGCCATTTAGCAGCCAAGGTCGGCAACTTGTTGTGTCCTTAAGCGCAGTCTCGTGGTTGCGTTTTCGAGTTGTTTTCCTCTTAAATAGTTGCCAGAGTAATGCGGTTTGGTCATGAAAAAGGGGCAGGTGCCATGAAGTTATGTTTGGTGTTGTGTTGTATTGCTGTGGATGTTCTCAGCAGTGGGCGTTATTGGTTTGTCCTGTGGATGTTTTGCAACGAGTTGTCATTTGTGTCCAACCGATTCTTTGCAGCCAAGCGATGCTGTGCCTGCGCTAATGATTCCCATTTTGAAAACTGTTTTCCCCGTGTATTCCGTGTGGATACGATTCACGTGGTCCTG
The DNA here is from genome assembly GCA_964036045.1 of Eutreptiella sp. 'Long Island Sound 2002'. NCBI lineage: Eukaryota > Euglenozoa > Euglenophyceae > Eutreptiales > Eutreptiaceae > Eutreptiella > Eutreptiella sp. 'Long Island Sound 2002'. The sequence goes on from OZ038390.1 coordinate 40,122,605, forward strand.
CAATCCTGTCACCCCACCAGTGCCGGGAGAAACAACCTCTCCGCACATGCCCTAGTGCCCCCGTGCTGCGGGCCCCTCAGGCCCTGCCTGTGTACAATGCTGTCGCCCCTGCACTCCGCCACCGTTCATGTGCAGATGCGACGCGCCGAAGCCAGAGAAGCCAAACTGTACAGACTCAGGGACAAGATCGAGAAACGGGACCAACTGCGGGCGTTGGCGATGCAGATGACCAAAGACAAGCCCCGGTCTGTGCGCACTTGGGACGGGCTGCTGTGCAGTGAACGTCACGGAGCTGCGGCTCGTCCGAAAAACGAGGAGGACCATGCGAATAGAACTGTGTTACCCGAGGGAGACTTAGGGATGGCGACAAAACAAGTGAGTCCAGTTGTGCGTGCGTGCACGTGTGAGCGCTCCGGTCACTAGTGACTGACGCAGGGGCTTGGAGCTAAGGGCACGCCGCTCATGGGCACTCTGGCGCTCATGACCAGCGGATGCAAACGACCATTTCTGCAAAGATATTCAGTTGCCCCAAACATACAGAGAAGAGGCACATGACGTGGCCATCGCTGTTTCAGACCCCTTGTACTCCTGTGCCAAGTTCAGCACCACGTCCAACACTCAGAGAGGCGTCCCGCATGACAAAGAAATGATGAGGTCCGGACAATGTTCGCAAAGTGGGTGCGCGGTACAGTCAGAACAGAGTCAGACCTGCGTATAACTGCCCTCACTCTGTTGCCGCTGTGCCCCCCCCCGCCTTTACCCAGAGTGAGGCCCGCTGGTTCCAGGGGAGTAGACACCGGGGGGTAGACCGCTGCACATGTGACGGTGAGGCTGTGGTGCCACCGTTCCACTCCGACCCACAACTGCTCCCGTGATCCGCTGTCCGATACCCGTGGCTGCGCAACGCGGGGCAGCCCCCCGCGCCCCCGCGAAGATACAGCGCCAGCGCGCCGGGTCTGTCGATGTTATGCTGCACTTGCAGTGAGAGAGTGCCCTCTGCATCCTCCGACCCTGAAGGCCTGTGGGCGTGCAGACGGTTAACAAACACAGTTTCGGGAGGCGTTTCTGTGCAACTCCCGTAACACGGCAGCCGCTGGAGGTCTGGAGCTGCAGGGGGGATGGGGTGATTACAAGTACAGCGTCCATCCCGACGACACAGGGAGCGACAGTCTTTGTCCCTTCTGTACGGTCCTTGCAGAGAAATCCCGTGCCCCAGGAAGGAGAGTCCCGCCCATGTGAGGCGCAGATGTGAGGCTGCAAGGGCTCCGCATACCCGCGACGGTGAGACACGTCCCCAGGGGGCACAGTGCGCCGGCAGCACGTACTGATAGGAAGCAGCACGGGCGGTCCTGTGAAGGCGGTCCTACGAAGGCATGAGGCATGGTTACCCCGCCCCGTTGGAGGGGGGGTGGTGATTGGGTGCCCTGTACTTTGTCTCTTCTAAGACCCGCTGTTGATCATTGAGGTCAGGCATTTTTATTTTGGGGGGGGGGGGGGGGTCAGGCGTGCCCAAAAAGTTTGTGTTCTGAAGTCGGCCTCGATCCGATCCGTTTTGTGCGTTTCACTTTTCGCTTCGGCAAGTTTTGCTGATGTGGTCGGAGGTCGGTGGACCGGCCGGTTGGCCAGGGCCCCGAATAGACCCACGCGTCACCGCGCAACAGCCTGTCAGGACGCATTTGGCTTGTCCAGTGCTGTTTGTTAAGCACCGGGCCCCCTCCCCCTCCCGCTCCCGGAGCTGTGGTGACCGCAGCAGGACCTTCGGGACCGCGGGATTCCTTTTGTTTTACTACGGACGGGCGACTGTGTCATGTGGCGGATTGCGCTTTACCGACGGCGGTTGCGGGCCAACCAACGCCGGTTGGCCCGCTGGTTGGCCCTGAACGGGCGGCAGGTATTGGGCGACCAGCATGCAACCGACTGTGCAGTTGCCTTGGCAAATGTCCCTTCGAAAAACAATTTTTTCTACTGTCAGCCCCGGCCGTGACGGCAACTGCGTGGGGCGTGGCGTTGGTTGACCGCCATGTTGATGGTTCACACCCACACACCCACACACACATGTGGCAATGTGTGCAGGATGCTGGTCAATGGTTTGCGGTCCGCAATGTGGCTGACGGTTGTACAGCTCATTGCACATTGCTTCTGGGATGCCCCTCAGCAGCAGCGGCTTACCAAGATCATCGAGCGATGTGTCCTGCCTCTGTGGAGGAGGTATGGTCGGCATCTCGGGATGCGGGTTGGTGTGGCTTGGGGCCCTGTGCTGTGGTGGATAAAGAGATGGGGGGTTGAATATCAATGGGGCTGTCTAGATCTAGAGGAGGGCGTCTGCATGTTTAGGGCGGGGGGCTGGATATTAAAGGGGTTGGATATTGATATGAGGTGGCCTGGATCTAAGGGGTCTGGGCCGCTGCATGTAAAGGGGGGATACAGAAGCAGGTTTGGATATTCAAGTGGGGGTCTGGATCAGGCCATTGCATCGTGAGGCTCCCAGGGTGGGTCGGGTCCGAGGACAAGGAGAATTTTTCGAATCTTTGAAATCAGCCTCAAGTTTCCAGCCGCTTTCATCAATTTTCTTTTTTCCCTGAGGACAATGTTTCTGATGTCGGACAATGCCGCTTGATAGTATGGGCAGGGGGTGTCACATGCTTAGGCGTGAGGCATAGCCCCGCCCTTTCCCTTGGGTTATTGTCCATCGAGACATGTTTCGAAGGGGCTAGGGTGGCTGTTTAGCCTCGGGTCTTGTTAGATGACAAATGAGAATCAAAATACTGGCACGGTTCGCTTGGTCCATAGCCCAAGTTGGAGTCTGCCCAGCCCCACCCTCGTGGGTGCCTTGCCGAGGCATTGTTTTTTGGTACCTCATTTTTTGTGTTTCTTATTCTCATGCATTGGGTTTCCATCATACTTAGGACGTGTACTATTCGGAGGTGTGTCAATTTGTTCCTGGTTGGCGCTCCACCAGCACCACCTTCATCCCCCCCACTCCCCCACCCCCACCCCCACCCCCACCAAAATGTAACAGAAATACCATCCCACTCAGCGTGGTGTCTGCGTGTGTGCGTGCGTGTGGGGCTGAGCACAGGAGCTGTGTCTTACATGTGGCGGGGCGTGGCGTTGGTACCTGAGCGAGTGTAGGTATTTTGCTGTGCCCACAGACATCGAGCGAAGAAAGAGAGAAAGGCGGCACGGATGTTCCTCAATGCGTTCGGCCGCAGGAAAGTGGTGCGACCCTCTGCGGCAGAGTTGCGGTCCACAGGCCCTCTCTTCAGGTGTGCTAGACTAATGTAGAAACTGTGGTGAGCGAGAGGGTTGAGGAGAGAATCCCACGTCCCCACATACGCCTCACAGCGAAGAGTTGGACATAGGTGGGCGCCGCCTGCGCCACGCTCCACGCCGCCGGTGGCTAAACGGCGTCGGCCAGGGCTGGAGTGGCGGTGCTTTGGAGGTGGATTGGCGGTGGATTTGCGGTGTGAACGACACTGAGCAGCCTGCGCAGATGCTTGTGTACACGAAATTCAACCAAGACGGACGAGGCGCCAAGGGTGCGAGGGATTATCGGCTTTCCCCTCGAAGGCGGACGGGCCAAATGGCCATGGTGGGTAAGGGACGCCCCTCGTCGTCTGCCGGGACAGGGAGCCAGGGAGGACAGACACATCAGCGCGGCTCCAGCCGAGGTGAGGGGCTTAGGGCAGGGGGTGCTAGCTACGGCTGGTGAGCCACAGACCAGCCTGACCCGTTCCTGCCTGATCCTTGCAGCCCATATGGAGGTTGCTGAAGGTTGTGCTGGAGGTTGCAGGGGGTTTCACTAGAGCTCACATTGGGAGGTTGCTGACGGTTGCACCGCAGAGTGCTGGATCTTGCTGGAGGCTGCACGAGGTTGTGCTGGAGGTTTCACCGGAGGTTACTGGAGGTTGTGGTGGATGATCTGGAGGTTGTGCTGGATGTTGCACTGGAGGTTGTGCTGGAGGTTGTGTTGAAGGTTGTGTTGGAGGTGGCGCTGGTGGTTGTGTTGGAGGTTGTGTTGAAGGTTGTGTTGGAGGTGGCACTGGAGGTTGTGTTGGAGGTTGTGTTGAAGGTTGTGTTGGAGGTGGCACTGGAGGTTGTGTTGAAGGTTGTATTGGAGGTGGCGCTGGTGGTTGTGTTGGAGGTTGTGTTGAAGGTTGTGTTGGAGGTGGCACTGGAGGTTGTGTTGGAGGTGGCGCTGGAGGTTGGAGGTTGCTGAAGGTTGCCAGAGCGGTCCCGTAGACAAGGTTTTGCTTAGTGTGCAGCCTACCCTATTGGGAGAGAGGGAGGGGCTTCGGAATCCTGGGCGGGTGGAGGTCCAGCAACCCCTGCCCCTCTCCCGTGGGGTTAGGCCGTATGCAGGTCCAGTGTCCCTTAATTCTGGCAACTCATTGTACGAAATTACCCGCTTGTTTTCGCCCCAACGGTTGCCGTGTACCCTTGACAGAGTGTTTGGGAAGACATAAGCAAAAATGCGGCCCAGCTCATCTTTAGGGACTATGCTGGGCACTACCGCTGATACTCAATTGTTTTTTGCAGGTCCCCACCAATGCACTACAATGGAGTTGTGGCTAGCGCTCGCGCTCCCCAGGGCCATGCCAACTCCAAAGGCATCCCGCCTGGGAGCTTGGCCTGCAGCACCTTCAAAGCCCCTGTCTGAGGGGAGACCGCGTCATTCGTGGCATATTCCATGGGCAGGGTTTTGCTGAGCCACGAGAGGGGGGGGGAGGGGTGCGCTGACAAACCCACCCACCCAGAATTTTGGGAAACCCGGGGCCCAGAGTCGTCCTACCTTCATGGTGGCGGGGGGTTGGGGGCTGTTTGACCCACCGACCCACCGACCAACCGACTCTGGTGCAACGTGCCAACTGGAAGCGTGCCCCAGGCTGGGCACCATTGTTTCCGCTCTTGTGAGGCATGAGAGTGTGATGCAGAGATTCGGTCCGAGAAGGTGGGTTGGGACAAGGTTGCTAATACACACTCGCAGGAATGCACTTCTCTAGGAGCAGGGTCGTTACACTCCACGTTGAAAGGCGTTGCTGTGTGGATCCTTCATGCTTTGGTCAATGCGACCTGCCACCTGACCAAAATGGCGGCTTGGTGAGCCTTCCAGAAGAGTTTTACATGGCGAGAGGCTGATTGGCGCCAACCGCCATGGGTGTTAGGTGGCAATAGAGTAGTGGGCACCACCACATTCCAAGGGAAAGAATGTAGTGAAGGACAGGGCCAGTGGCGAGAGGCCAATAGCTGCTGCCAACTTCAGACAGCAATTTTGCGACATGCCCTACTCCCCCGAATCCCTTCAAATTACCCGTGTTCACAACAACAGGTCACACCAAAGACTCTGCCCTGAGCACTAGTCCCAACACGGCACCTAACTAGCCTTCATGGAACCCCTCAGGAGTTGACCGCTGGGGATGACACTGAAAACTGGAAAAAGGGAAGGAGGATGGTGATGCTGACTGGATCAAACATTGGGAAAACAGCCAAACGACATGTAGGCGATTGGATCATCCCCCTGCAAGAGAGCTTGAATCCCCATGCAAAACCATCTGACAAAAGGTTCATGAGGTAGGCTCATGCACTGATCTGCACGCCGGCTTCAGGAGATGCGCGCTCACATCGGACACCAGCCGCCTGCTCTAATGTGCGACCGCGAGGATGGTTAGCAAAGAAACAAGCTCAGACCCAATGAGTGACGAGCCGCAGAAGCACTGCACTGCTAAAGCACCAAGCTTCCACAGCATGCCTCTACACAGCACCTGAAGTGCGTTAAGCCCCAAGTATCAACTGGCAAATCAACTCCACCTTTATGCTCTGCTTCTAACTGGTTTTTGCTTCTGTTTTTTTTTTATGCCATCTTTCCATCACCCCACAGCGCCATGCTCTCTCATCCTCCCATCCCTCGCATCAGCCCCCTTCCCTACACTGTCCATGCCCCCCCTCCCCCTCCTTTTGCTTTGCCAAAAAAGGCTCATCGCCGCCTCATGGCCACGTACACGGGCAATTTCCACCACAACTCAGCCTTTTGCAGTGGCTGGGGCAAAAAGTATTGCGTTCTTCTTCCAGGCCCAATGGCTGAACAGCCTGCGGAAAGTCCCATTCAAGGCCCCCCCACGTTGTGTCGTCCTCTATCCCCCTTTCACTGTGCACCATCACAAGGCTCTATGGGGGTTTGCATGGTGAATATGTCATTTGTGATGGGCAAGTTGTGCAACCACATGTATTTGTATTGTCAGCCCCGCCATTTTCTTAATGTTTCGTCATCCAACAGTGTACAATTGATTGTGTTTGTGTAGTTCACAAAAAGCATTGCATATAGCCCATGCGCTCGTTAGCCGTAGCTGTTGGCCACGCTCTTTTGCGATGTGACCTGCTGCTTTACCCCAAGAAATGCTTTTGTGTGCTCCCCGCAGCATCAAATTGACACAAACTTTTGGCCTGTGTGGATGGATTTCTAGGTACAGAAAAAAACACGTTGTGATGATGATCGGGCAGGAAAAAAAATTGCTCCCTGAGACTCAGACCCATTTCCCAAATCCACCAATTCCTTTGATGGCTTGCCCAGCCACAGACAGGGCCTGGCAGGGCAAAGGTGCAGCCAACAGGAGTCAAAATGATCTCCATCACCGGCTTATCATTTTGAGTGATGTGTCATAACAGAAACAAATGTGCAAAAAAAGTTTCTATTCAGTCCAATCCACGCCTCAATTTTGAGCCACTTCTGGTCTTCATACAGGCCGCCACCGAGGCCCCTCCCCCCACACCCTCTCCCCTCCGCTGCACATGTCCACGTATCTGTGAAGAACAAGGCATCCACTGCAATTTAGGGTACCGGAAAATGTTGGAACAGACGAAATCTGGAACAGCAGAATTTGGCACAATAAAAATGCGCTAAATTAACGCCATGTTATAAGAAGTTTCATAGCCATTTTTCTAGGTGTCATTGTTAGCGCTCTTGGCATGCACATTCCCCTTGTGCCCACCAGTTTGCTCTACAGGGACGATTTTGGAAGACTTCAATCCTCCAGGAAATAACAACAACCAATCAAAGGCCCACAGGAAATAACAACCACCCTTCGCGGTTGATGCTTGTTGTGCCACAATGTGGGGATTTTGTGTGAAATTTTTCAGTGGTATTTAAGAATAAGAATGGCAAATTTTCCCCACACCAAATTGCGCCATTCCAAACTCTGCACACAGCAAATCGCCCCCTTCCCCCCCTTCTTCCCGTGTCACATTACATTTCGCGGAAAGCTTTGCAAAACCTGCCAACACCTGCCGGCTGGAGTGGCAATGATCCAACTTTGACTTGTGCGGTCTGTTTGTTGCTGTGTTCCCGGGAGCAGTCGGCGGATGCATTCTGCGCGTGCGCATGCGCACCACGTACCAACTGCTTGACACCCGCCGACACGTGCCGCAGCAGGCGATAGCTCCCACCCGTAGCACACCCTCACGGGCTGCCCCGCACGACTACCGTCTTACTCCACAGCAAATGGCCCGATACCAACCTCCAGTCGTTCCTGCGGAAGTTATATTTGATGGTCTTCCGCCCCGGAGAAGTGATCTGTCACAGTGGCGATGTGTCGGACGTGCTGTACATCCTCGTCAAAGGCACGGTGTGATTCGGCCGCAGATGGAGGGTGTAGCTTCTGCCGCGGCCGACGGCCAATAGATGGCCAATAGACGGAACTGTCGCTGTCACTGTGCCCCGTCCACCGCGCCCATTTGATGAGGCCCTGGCTCTTGTGGTGGGATGTGCGCCATCTGTGTGCAGTCTATACAGTGTGCACACGCGCCAACCTACGCACACCAATGCACTTACACATGCACGCAGATGCACACGTTGGCAGGGATACGGCAGAGTGTCCAATTCTCATCAGGCCATGTGCGACCTGAGCGCCTTTGTGCAGATCGGATGACCCGTGTGATGGTTGTCGCCGCCGCAGTGTGCCTGCCCAATCCCTTGGAAATAGACCACGACGCAGGTGGTAAACTAGAGACTAATACCAGCCCCAATGAAATGAATTCTTGACTGTGGCCACCCAAAACACCCACCCACACGCGCGCGCACACACGCACACCCACACGCGCACGCACACACGCACACGCACACGCACACGCACACGCACACGCACACGCACACGCACACGCACACGCACACGCACACGCACACGCACACGCATACACACACACACACACAAGCTTCTGCGCAGGTGCAGCGGTAAGGGGCCCGCCGCCATGCATTTTGCGCTCCTGTCTGGAAAGGGAGTTCAACGAAAAGGGCGTCGCCAATGTAGTCAGCGCAATTTTTGATTTTGATGGCACTTTTGTTTTTTTTTGCCCATTGAGGGTTGGGTTGGGTTGGGCTCCCCAGCAGCCAGTCCTCTGATGCAAAGTGTGTTACAATGCAAAAGACAATTCAGGGACTGCTTCCATGGATGCGTTCAACGCGAGGCGGGAGGAGGAGGTGGTGGTGGTGGAAATTGGCAGTTGACGGTTGACTGTTGGCGTTCATGGATTCACTGAAGGCAGTTGACAGCGCTGTTGGCGGTCAGCTCAGGTGGTGAAATGACCGCTTTGATGTGCTCTGGCCACGCGTTCCCTGGTGCTGCTCGACCGAGTCTGACATGCCCAGTGTCTGGTCTCAAGGCCGCCCGAACTGTTGACAGTCACCAGACGCCGCTATGGCGCATGCGGGTGGGAGATACCGCTGTGCCTGTGTGTGTCCTGGGAACGGAGAACCATTCTATTGCAGGGTACTGCTGAGGCCTGCTCTTCTGGTTCCGACCTGTGCATGAGCTGCAACAGTGTGGGGGCATTGGCCGTGGCGGGGGGCTGGGAGTTGGGGGGGGGGGGGGAAGAGCATGTTGGCACACCTGCGTGCTGCACATTTAGGACTCGTTGGGATGGTGTGTGCCCGGTGCTCTGCGCCCTGGCAGGGGGTCCAATGGGACCAATGAGTCCTGCGCTAAGACTGCCAGTGGAGTTATGGGCTGGGTGGCCTGAGGGCCTCCAGGGGGCAACCCACGACTGCACAGGACGCATGCACGGGTCTATCCAAGCGCTGGTGGTTGTGTCACTTGGGTGTGGCGCTTGGCACTGAGGCGTGCTGAGGACCTTCCTGCCCCGGGACAACTCACTGCAGCGCTGCAAACAGATGGCCCAGAGCACCCAATCTGCCAACTCCTCCTTGGGTGAAGGAGGAGGGGGCGGGGGGCGCCCGCTGCAGTAGGAGAGCGCAGGACGGCACAAGGGTGCACAGTGGTCTGGGCAGCAACTGCTGGGTGCATTGGATCACCTCTGGTTCCACTGGTTCCTGTTTCTTGACAGCCTTTGTACTACACTCCCATGTCGTATGACGATACATTCAGGGCATGTGCACTGTATGGTCAGATGGGGTGGTCTGCAGGCTCTGGCTGAAAGGCAGCTTGCAGTAATGGCTGCCCCCTGGGACAAAAACCAAACCCAAAGGAATGCAATCTCCTTCCATTTCAGTTTTTTCTAACGCCAGACTGAGAGGACCTTTAAGAGCAAGAGAACGGGAATAAATCTGCCTCCAGTTTTTTTTTTGGTTTCTGGACTCGCTTCGAATCAGCGGCGGTAGGTGGGTAAGCGACGGCGGCCGACGGGCACCCCGGCGGTGTACAAGGTGCGCGGGTGGGGGCATCTTAACGGAAACAACAAACAAAGAAGTGGCTCCCTGGGACCTCTCTGGGCCAGACGAAACTGTGCAAAAGGACTGCTCACTGCAGAGGGCGCACAGGTGTTGCTTCAACTTCTGGTTACTGTTGTTGCTTGGGGTTGTCTGACCGTGTGAAAGAGGCTGTGTTGGTATCATCAACTGAGGATTGTCGAAGCATGAGTACATGGCTCCCCACTTTCAAATGCGGTTCTGCTTCAGGTGGATGTCATTGCCTGGCGTGCCAGCTCTACGGGCAAGGGGCGTGGGAGAAAGTCTGGTGTTGTGGTATGATTGCCCTCGCTTCTTTTGTCTTTGTCTCGGGAACGAAGGTGGGAAGGGCTCATGAGGGTCCGGTGGTGCTAGATCACATGACGCCGTCTCCTTATGCATCCCTCATGGACGCTCACCAGGCAACACACGCACCGCTGGCGCCTTATCCCCTTTGCCAGAACAAGCCCTTGTCGGAACAACAGTGGGTGTTGTTTCCGCAGCTTTTGGAATTGTACTGTTGCTCTCGCTGGGGAGGGGGGCCAGGAAGGATTTTGAGAAGTGCGCCGGCGGTCTCCCCCGATGCCACAAATTGTAGAGATCTGCCGTGGTTGGTTTGAACCGTCATGGCTACAGAACACAGTCCCTCAGAATGGCACAATTTTGCAAATTGCAAGAGCATGGAATATAAATGGGATTGAGCAACTGGAGTCCAAGAAGAAGAAGGGCTATTGCCTCGCTGTAGTCCCGGTCTTTGAACGTGTTCAATGTATTTTGTGCCCTCAGTCCCTGTTCTCCCCCACAAACGGTGGTGTTGATGTGGAGAAGAGGCTGTTTGGCATACTGTGCAAGTTATGCAGACACAATGCACGTGGTGCAAATTTTGTACATTGGCAATTACCAAATAACCTTTTGAAGCTTTTTCCGGAATTGAGATCATTTGGATTGATGCCATCCTTGTGATGAGAAAGTATGTGCAAGGTGCAGGTCTCTGCTTCATTCTGTGGACATGGTACGGGTGGTGGCAGTGGGGGTGCCTCTATTTGTGAAAGCGGGTGCCTGTTTGCCCCCCGCCGCTAACCTGGCCTCGTATGCCAAAAAACATTGTGGGTCCTTTTTGCACTGCTTCTGATGTGGACGATGCTTCTGTTTCCCCACACAGTTCCAGTGTTTCCATGATTTCTATTACCTCCTCCGGCTCAGACCAGTGCCAACAGTGTTCCCTTGTTGGTTACTTTTTTGTCCAGCCTAGACAATGAGTAGCTGCCAACAATTTTCAGTAGCTATACATGTCCAGCTCATACAATGCGCAGATGCTACATATGCTGTACCAAATAGACCAAATCAGTAACAATGAAGGTCGGGTGGAGCCCTAGGGTCACGACGGATGTTTTTTGCAACATACTGTCATGTGGGAGGAGGGGAGTGCATGTAATGTGGATAAATTTGTAGCCAACAGTAGCCAACTAGTTAGTTAAATAATTGGTCAATGAGTAATTGAATATGAGAAGCAGGTGGGAAGCGGAGGACGTGGAAGGTGCATCAGACTTGGGGTCGGGCCGTGGGCACCGCAGTAGGTGTGCATAGGTGCACCCGCACTCCGGTGAGTTGCAAGATGGCAAATACCGAGTTGTGGACCCTATCCCCCCAACGGGTCTAAAACGCGGGATGCAGCCCTGCTTTCTTTTTCCTAGAGTGGTCCCAAACTTGCCAATACAATGCATCCAAGGAATCTTTGGGGCCTCACCTAGAAATCATGACCCTGGCACACACCTGTAGTGTATTGTCATGAGACATGCCTGTCCCGCACAAGGGAGGTGGTGCCTCAGAGGGGAGATTGTGTGACCGAGTGGGTGCAGCTTTTCACAGAGATGTGCAGGTTTCACAGAGGAGGCTGGTTTTTTCACAGAAGGGGGTTTGAGGCATGCGTTTGAGGGCAGGAGGCTGAAGGTCAACAGCGGTTGCCAAAGTGGTTGCTGGTCGTTCGAAAAGCGATTCTGGCGGTTGGAGGGACAGAAGTGGTAGGGGCGTGACGAACCGTCACCTTGTACGGCATGGGTACCCCCCTTTCAAGGCACGCTGGGGGCACCGCTGTAGCACACAGGAGGAAACGGAGACGTGGGCCGAACTATGGAGTGGGGGGCCAGGCTTGTCTTCCGGAAGAGGGAGGCAGCACAACCTTTGTTCTTGTCAGGTGGCGGCCGTCAATCCCACGCGGTACGTTGGTGAGTACGGGGTATTTGCTGATGAGCCGCGGGCTGCCACTCTGGTGGCCCAGACCCAAGTGTTCTGTTGGGTGTCCTCAAAGGAAGCCTTTCGCTTCGAGTTGAACCGACTTCCCAAAGTGGTATGCCTTGGCATGTGTAGTGAGGCCCATGTACACGGTCAGAGGGCAGGGGAATAGCCTTCCTCACGACCTCTGCCCAGATGACCTCACAGCCGGCATTTGTCGGGCCTTGTTTTCTGGACTGGTCAGGACCCGAGGAGGAGGCTTCAGGGCCACATGCGTTTGAAATCGTCCGATGGAGTGGCACCTGCCTGTGGATGGCAGAATGTGGTAGACACACAAACAAAAAATGCTCTTAAACTTCTCGCCCTGACCCCACACACACCCCGAAATCCCAGTGCCAAGCCACCCCTGCTTTTCCTCAAAAGGCATCACAGACGTGTTACACTCAGCGATCCGGCACTCCATAGCGCTGCGTTGCAGTTCCCACGTGATTTTTGGTGGAGCGGAACCTCCGGATCTTCACAGTCTGGGAATGACTGAAAGTGAGGCGGCCAGCCCCGGCAGTGGAGTGCATGCTAAGGCGGGAGCAGCACTTGTGAGCAGAGGGATAACTGTCTGGCTCTCATCTATCAAAATACCTTTTCCGCCGTCCAGTGACAAACAGCACATATGATAGTCTCTCCAAAACTTGAACCATTGCACTCATCTGGAAGTACAAACCAGCATGCTTCCTCAGCATGGTATCCCCCCCCCCCCCCCCCCGCAACACCCGCCCGCTGTTTGCATGAGTTGGCACCGCTTGGCAGTGTCCTGTTCTCTGTGAGATGGTCTTTTACAACTCCCCTCCTCTGTCATCCAGCTCACCACCCCCTGCCTCCAGCTCCGGTACCTTGCCTCTGCCACCCAATCGGGTTTGCAACATTCAACTGGTGAAGCTGGATGCTGTTACTGCTGGTAGGATATTGAATTGGAGATCAGGGGAGCCTTGGGGAAGCCGCTACCACCGAAGCCACCCGGTTTTGTGTCTGCACTTTGTGCGGATGCCGGTATCGATTCGGGAACCAGGCACGCAGATGTACACAACCCCAGAATGTGTCACACTGTGTCACACAAACGGGTATTTGGGGGGGGGGGCGGCGGCAGGGGGAGGCCATCCTCGGTGGAAGGGGTGATAAACGCTCCGGGATCTGGCATCCGGATGGTACCTATGCAAACGCTGTGGATCCGCTGGTGTTAAACGAGGGTACGAGGGACACGGCAGCACGACGCTGCATTGTAGTAGTACCAACGTGCTGCAGACAGGTGGAGAACACATCTGTTGCAGGGCAGCCTTGTACTGCTTTGCAGAGGCTTTGTTCTGCCACCGTGCAGCATTGTGCTGTCCAGGCAGCCTTGTGTTTTATCACTGCACAGCAGAATGCTGCTTCCTATCAGATTAAATCCGACACTGTGGCCACTGTGCAATGTTGTGCTATTTGGCAGCAAGTATTCTTCCCATGTTCAGCATGTGGCTGCCCCGCAGCAGATTTGCTATGCCACTCTATACCTGTCTGCACTATGCACTATGCAGCGATGTGCTACTTTACACCAGTTTTACTCTGCCACTGTGTAGTGTTATGCTGCCCTGCAGCAGAGGCACAAAGCTTTCCTGGGAACGACAAATAGAATACTTCGCTTAGTTTAGAGAACATGGTTTCCTTCAGGAAGCACAAGGGGACACAAAGGGATACGGGTAGTTTGTTCACAGCTTGTAATCTTTTCCTCGGAGAACAAGGCAGCCAACAAACACTCCTCGGGTTTCTGAGGGAAGCACAAGGGACATCAAGAAAGGGGCAAGGTGGTTTCTTAGAGAATTTTGCCTTTTTCTGGCAAAGACTCTGAGGATATTTGTTGGCACCCCAAGCAGGGCGTCAACCTTGCACACCTCCTCGATACAGCAGGCGCTGTGTCGCCATTTGTCACCTCCCTATTTTAGGATCCCCCTATACGGCAAGGTTCATATAGCCATTTCTTACCTCCCAGCTTAGAGGACCCCTAATGCAACAGGGCTTATGCAGCTCTTTGCCACCACCCTGCTTTGGACTCCGCTATGGCACGGTAATTTCCCCTGGTCACCCACCAAACCACAAGCACTGGATGCCGTATGCTGTGCTTGTGCAAATCACACTTTGTGCAAGAAGGGTTTGCATTTTTAGGACGCAGATGCCGCTAGCGCTTCCAATGGATTTGGCTTTTGTCACCATGCCCTGTGCCATGACCTTTTTGCCCTGTTCCTTTATTGTGTCCACACCTCCGCTTCCAGGGGGCCGAACTGCCCACAGTGAAGCCTTCCTGGCTGACCTTAAGCACAACTCAGTATTCATAAGGAGTATAAGCGAGTGGATTTTAATTTTAATGGAGTGGGGCTGTGGTAGGTGATCCGTACAAAGTTGCTTTCCCTGAGATGCCCTGAGATGCGAACCACAAGCAATGCCACAGACAGGGTTGTAGCTGGGGGATGCGAGGCAGAAAGCGGAGCCGTGCGTGTCCCAGCATCTCCAGCGTGCTACATGTGCATTCCAAACACTCTTTGATGGTGTGCATGCCAATCAACATCATGGACCTCACGCTTTTTGGAACACCGGCACACCGCACCGTGAGGAAGCCTAACTCACTGCTGTCATTTCTGACCCCTCCACAATTAAAGCATTTGGTACCAAATTCAGTCCTACTCGATCCACTTGCTCATTACAGCGTTGCACCCGGACGTTGTCCCAGCCCTGGCCAATGGTTCACCATCATCCATTTGGTCTCATTTTTGCAGGCCCGCACTGACATCACCAAATCTCTCGAGGCCAACATGACCAAGATTTACAAAGTGCGCCCAGTACTGTTGGCCTCCACGCCCCTTTTCTTGAACTGGGATCTCAAGGTCCTGGAAGACTTGGTGACGAAACTGGAGCCCTTCGTGTTTGCTGAGAAACAAGTCATGGTCAAGCAGGGGGACCTGGGGACCTGCCTCTTCATTATTGCTCGGGGCAAATGTGAGTCTGTGATCCGGACAGGTGTGTGTACGTGCGTGTTGCTGCAGGGGCTTTTTCCCGTTTACCCCAGTACCTGGTTCACTCTTTTTTGTCTTTCAGTGATGGATATGGTGCACTGGTTCCAATGGCGCAACAGTATAGGCATGGGTGCCATTGCAAAACTCGACTGCAAGGAGGATTTTAATCTTCAACTAGAAACCATCTGTGCTCACCTCAAAAATTCGACTGTATTGCTTATGAAGCGTCGACGCTAGAGAGCGTCCAACTTGGTGTGGAGCGTCCATGACATGCATTCCCGTTGAGACAGAGCAGGCAAAGCCAGCAGCCAAGGTTTCGGGTACATTACACATGAAGAGTTGGTTGCTCTGATTGGGCATGGGCTCATAAAGAATAATGGGCACTACAGTGCTGGCCACTGCTGGTTTCGCACTAATTGCATCCTGATGGGTCATTTTCCGCACAAGGTGCAGATTTACACTCCGTTGGGGAGTCATATGAGGCTCGAGGGCTTTTCAGGCACTGGGCCGACTGGAACTCAGTGACGAGGGACGGCCAGTGTGGCATACGGCAAAGGGACAAGTGGCACTATGGCAGTTCCGTGACAATATCTTGGGGGCCACGGACGCACAACTGTGCTTCGGGACCGCCATTATCCAGCACATGTGACAAATCTTGAAGCCTTGTTGGGGCCTGAAAGTGGACTTTGAGTGCATGACTAAATGAATCAAGACCTGTACAGGAGAGTGCTGCCGCCCGGTAACCAAAGCAGTGGGAGTAGCAGTGGGAGTAGTGAAGGTACTAGCAGGGGGACCAGAAGCTATGGCTTTCGTGGAACCGGCTGCTTTGGCGGCAGGCTGGCAGTTAAAGTTAGGCCCTCCCCTCATGAGTTGGCAAGCGGCGTATCAAGGATACCTGGCTGCAATTTTCATGGGAGTCCTGAAAAACACCCTCCCCTAGGCTAAAACATGGCTTTCGCCAGTGCTTAGCGTTGCAGCGTGGCTTCAGGTGCCCCCATTGTCAGGATACAGCACAAGAGCTGCAATGCGTGCACTACACAGGGCTGTAGCCAAAGCATACGCTTCCATATGCTGTGCCTGCCGCTGTTGAGGTTCTGCATTATCTGTCATTTAAAATGCCATTACAAAGGTGTATGGTTGGGGTACACACAGGGGCTTGGGTGAAAAGTAATGGATATTGGAGTGGTGATGCGTACTCCTCGTGGGTGCCACCCCCGGAACTGGCGGTGAATGGAGTGTACAGAACATAGAACGAAGACGTTAATTTTCTGGGGACATTGATTAGAGTTGCACTGCGAACGACTGTCATTTTCAAACCCTGGAGCAGCACAATGTGTTTGTAGTACAGTGTGCTTTCCATGTCGTCTTTCTTCCTTTTCTGAAACACAACCTGTAATTTAATCAGAAGTTGCCACAAACCCTGCTGCAGAACGTGACGATGTGAACTGCAGTGGTCATACGTGTACGTCGCATAGCCCATGCACGTCTCGGTTTGCAATATGCCGCCGGGACACAGTGACCTGCACTATGGTGGTTCCCTCGTGATAGGCCAATACACACAAACGTTCAATGCCAGCAGTGCCGCAGTGGCAGGGCATGGCCGTGCTTTCCTGCACAGGCCGGGATCAAGCAGGATCTGCCTTGGTGCGCCTGTCCCCTATAGAAAGGCGCCTATTGGCGTTGAACATGTTTTGTCTGGTTTGACTGTCAAATTGACCAGGAATCTGACATTCGGACCACGCGTTGTGTCCGTTATTTGCAATCGTGTGTGCGCGTGCGCGCTTGCATGTGTGTGCATTTGCATGCGCGCGCGTGTCTGTTTGTGCGTCTTTCTCTCAGTCACTCTTTGCTCTTACAAGCACCTTGTCAGTACATTTGCACACCCTTTCAACTCTACAACAGCACAAAAGACATCTAGGGCGGCTCTGTAGCTCCTGAGGAGTTCTCTCTGACCACTTTTGTTGCTTTTGTTTTTTGTTTGTGTTTCTTGCGGTTCTCATTGTGTGTGCGCGTGCATGTGTGTGCGCGAATCATGAAGGGAGGAGGGTGGGCGTTTGGGAAATTGAGAAGGAGGGGGTTGGGGGGGAATGTAGAATAGTACAGTCTCAATTGTTGGTTTGTGTTTGGCCCAATTGGACACCCGGGGTAGTGGTTGCACCATGTGCACATTGTAAAGTGCCTGTCAAGGATGCCACCACACACACACAAACGTATTGGATGGATGCAATGATTTTTTGGACATCCCTCGATGGATGTTGTTGCTTCCTGCAGGCCTCTGGGTCGATATTGCTTCCGAGGGCTTCCCATTCAGGAGGGAATCCAGGAAGTGTCAGCAGGGGATGGGCTCTGCGAACGGGTCAGGATTGTCTATGCCCCCCCTCCCTCCCACGCACACACACACACACACACACACACACACACACACACACACACACACACACACACACACACGCACGCACGCACGCACGCACGCACGCACGCATCCACGCACACACGCACGCACCCACCCACCCACCCACCCACCCACCCACACACAAACACACAAACACACAAACACACACACACACACACACACACACACACACACACACACACACACACACACACACACACACACAAACACACACACACACACACACACACACTGTTTTCATGTTTCGTTTATGGTTTCTACATGGCACACAGTTCACTTGCACTGCAAATGTGGGGGACGGGGGAATGGCATATATTTCTGCCCCTTACTCACAGGTATGGTGGTGCATGTGGTTAATGCAATCTATCTGTTTACAACCTGCTGCTCTTTATAGAGCAGGGTACAAGTGGAACGGTGACAATGTGCCAAAAATGAAAAAGAAATCGTCCAAAGACTACCAGTGTGCCTCATTGACCTAATGGGCATTAACTGCACTCATCTGTCGGCAATCAACCGCTGGCGGTTGGCTGGCTACCAATAGTGGTTGGTGATTCTCTGTCGGTGGTTGGCCATCAGCCAACAAAATTTGGTCAGGGACTGCCAGCGCACGGGCTTGCTTCTGAGCCGTTGAAAACAATCGTTCCCCAAAGATGGTCAACCTTTTTCAAGAAAGTGACCGTGTATTTTGCATCGTCCAGTCAGCACCTTCTGTCTGTGTGTGTGTGTGTGCCCTTGGTCGTGGGGAGGGGCGTCGCGCGCAGGTGCGGAGGTGACAGTGCGGGGGGGCGATGGATCCGTTTTCGGTCCAAGTGTTTCTGCATTGCTCACGCATTCGGCTCAGGAACCGAAGAACACCGCACGTTTTTAACCAGCGGAGAGCAGTTGGGACAGCGGGGCTGCCTCTTTGTGGAGCCTCAGCACGCCACGGTGCGCACTGTGACCACTGTTCAGGTCCTCCGCTCCCTCAGCTCTGTGATGCAGATTCTGACCGGAATTGTTGGATTGCCGCCTCCCCTGTTCGACCACTGAAACAGTAACGACGCAATACCGGCTACCGACAGCACAACGGAACGGGAGTCATCGATAGACAACCGAACCAAAAACCGGATGACAAATGATTGTTCATTCGGTTGCCTTTGGCGCTCTTCCCCTTTTCCCTGTTGATTGTCTGGTCAGAGCAATTGTGGACGGTTTGGAGGTGCGGAGGTGGATGGTCGTTGTCCGGTTCAAGGTCCACCAGTGAGCGTCGTAGCGCGCCTAAAGGAGCAGTCTCAACAGCCTGCTGCCGTAGTCCCGCGGAACAACTCAGCACCCCAGGGGGGCCGACCACCACCACCCCCCAACCCCGCCTCTTCCGGGGAATCCGTCCAGACCTGCCGGCTGCACATGTTGATGGTGCGTGTACCGGGTGTTTTTGCCGGCTTCCCCTTATGCCCCCACCTCGTATCCGAACTCTGCCGGTGGTCGAGAACCACGCGTTACGGCAAGCAGCAGAAAGCAACCAAAAACCAGGATCGATGCACGAACAACCCGTCAGCATAGACGAAGTAGCAACCCAGTAGGGCCATCGGCGACGAGCAAATCTTGCGTGTCTCTCAGGAGTCACTGTTGGCCGATATTTGACGGTGACAATGATGGCCACTGTCGGCAGTACGCATACGTCCCACTGGTGTACGGAGCACTGTGTACCTTCTCAGTTGGCCGCTTTGCATTCTGGGAAATTGCAGCGTATTTGAAGTATCAGCAGAACAAGAAAATATTCGAAATCTGTACTCACACCGATCCATTGTGTGTTCAAAAGGCGTTTGGGTGGCCTTTCCGTGCTGCTAAGACCTTGTTTTGAAACAGCACATTTTGATCGGAATTGGGGCGGAGTCAAAGGACCCAGGGAATGCAAGGCACAGCAAATGTGTGTTCCAGGACGTGTTGTGGCACGATGAGTGAGCAGCCTCGGACCATCATCCACGAAGAACCGCATGTCTCCACGAGAATGAGAAGGAGAATGAGAACAAAGTCGTGGTGTCAATGTTTGCTTGTGCATCTGGGAGGCGTTCGTGCATGTGGTCACGTCCGCAGGGGCCATGTGCGAACCCATCTCAGGCCGCGATTAGATGCCCCCCCGACACAGGGAAGTCTGGGTCAACAGTGGTCGACAGGATAATTTCCTGTCGACCACAAAACACAGGATGCGTGAGGAGAAATACCGTCCCCCTCCCGAATGCGCACCTCAACCAAATGCACCAATTGGACCCTGACCCTGACCCTCGTCATCGCACCGTGAATTAGGCCTGGCGGCTGCAGAAATCTGTCCTCATGGATTACATGCTCCAACGTCCTGACTGGTTTTTGGCAGGTGTGCCTGAGTTCTTTCAATCAGCGCACGCATCGGCAGCACACCGTGCACAGTAGCGTTGCACATATGGTGTTGCACCACCACACACACGGCGTTTGCAGCACTACACACACGGCGTTTGCAGCACTGGACACACGGCATTTGCAGCACTGCACACACGGCGTTTGCCGCTCGACACACACGGCGCTTGCAGCACTGCACATACGGCGTTTGCAGCACTGCACACACGGCGTTTGCAGCACTGCACATACGGCGTTTGCAGCACTGCACATACGGCGTTTGCAGCATTGCACATACGGCGTTTGCAGCACTGCACATACGGCGTTTGCAGCACTGCACACACGGCGTTTGCAGCACTGCACATACGGCGTTTGCAGCACTGCACATGCGGCGTTTGCAGCACTGCACACACGGCGTTTGCAGCACTGCACATACGGCGTTTGCAGCACTGCACACACGGCGTTTGCAGCACTGCACATACGACGTTTGCAGCACTGCACACACGACATTTGCCGCCCGACACACACGCCGTTTGCAGCACTGCACACACGGCGTTTGCATTATTGCACATACGGCGTTTGGAGCACTGCACACACGACGTTTGCAGCACTGCACACACGCCGTTTGCAGCACTGCACACACGGCGTTTGCATTATTGCACATACGGCGTTTGGAGCACTGCACACACGACGTTTGCAGCACTGCGCACAGGACATTTGCAGCACTGCACACACGACATTTGCAGCACTGCACACACGACATTTGCAGCACTGCGCACACGACATTTGCAGCACTGCGCACACGGCGTTTGCAGCACTGCACACACGGCGTTTGCAGCACTGCACACACGGCGTTTGCAGCACTGCACACACGACGTTTGCAGCACTGCACATACGGCGTTTGCAGCATTGCACACACGCCATTTGCCGCCCGACACACACGGCGTTTGCAGCACTGCACATACGGCGTTTGCAGCATTGCACACACGACATTTGCAGCATTGCACACACGACATTTGCAGTACTGCATACACGACATTTGCAGCACTGCACACACGGCGTTTGCAGCATTGCACACACGGCGTTTGCAGCACTGCACATACGACGTTTGCAGCACTGCACATACGGCGTTTGCAGCATTGCACACACGACATTTGCAGCACTGCACACACGACATTTGCAGCACTGCACACACGACATTTGCAGCACTGCACACACGGCGTTTGCAGCATTGCACATCCGGCGTTTGCAGCACTGCACATACGACGTTTGCAGCATTGCACATACGGCGTTTGCAGCACTGCACACACGACATTTGCAGCACTGCACACACGACGTTTGCAGCACTGCACACACGGCGTTTGCAGCAGTGCACATACGGCGTTTGCAGCACTGCACACACGGCGTTTGCAGCACTGCACATACGGCGTTTGCAACATTGCACACACGACATTTGCAGCACTGCACACACGACGTTTGCAGCACTGCACATACGGCGTTTGCAGCAGTGCACATACGGCGTTTGCAGCACTGCACACACGGCGTTTGCAGCACTGCACATACGACGTTTGCAGCACTGCACATACGGCGTTTGCAGCATTGCACACACGACGTTTGCAGCACTGCACACACGACGTTTGCAGCACTGCACACACGGCGTCTGCAGCACTGCACACACGACATTTGCAGCACTGCACACACGGCGTTTGCAGCACTGCACACACGGCGTTTGCAGCACTGCACACACGGCGTTTGCAGCATTGCACATCCGGCGTTTGCAGCACTGCACATACGGCGTTTGCAGCCCTGCACACACGACATTTGCAGCACTGCACACACGACATTTGCAGCACTGCACACACGACGTTTGCAGCACTGCACACACGGCGTTTGCAGCACTGCACACACGACATTTGCAGCACTGCACAGACGGCGTTTGCAGCACTGCACACACGACATTTTCAGCACTGCACGCACGACATTTGCAGCACTGCACACAGGACATTTGCGGCACTGCACATACGGCGTTTGCAGCACTGCACATCCGGCGTTTGCAGCACTGCACATACGGCGTTTGCAGCACTGCACACACGACGTTTGCAGCACTGCACAGACGGCGTTTGCAGCATTGCACACACGATTTTTGCAGCACTGCACACACGGCGTTTGCAGCACTGCACACACGGCGTTTGCAGCACTGCACACACGACATTTGCAGCACTGCACACACGACGTTTGCAGCACTGCACACACGGCGTTTGCAGCACTGCGCATACGGCGTTTGCAGCACTGCACACACGACATTTGCAGCACTGCACACACGACATTTGCAGCACTGCGCACACGACATTTGCCGCCCGACACACACGGCGTTTGCAGCATTGCACACACGACATTTGCAGCACTGCACACACGACGTTTGCAGCACTGCACACACGGCGTTTGCAGCACTGCACATACGGCGTTTGCAGCACTGCACACACGACATTTGCAGCACTGCACACACGACATTTGCAGCACTGCGCACACGACATTTGCCGCCCGACACACACGGCGTTTGCAGCATTGCACACACGACATTTGCAGCACTGCACACACGACGTTTGCAGCACTGCACACACGGCGTTTGCAGCACTGCACACACGACATTTGCAGCACTGCACACACGACATTTGCCGCCCGACACACACGGCGTTTGCAGCACTGCACACACGACATTTGCAGCACTGCACACACGACGTTTGCAGCACTGCACATACGGCGTTTGCAGCACTGCACACACGACATTTGCAGCATTGCACACACGACATTTGCAGCACTGCACACACGGCGTTTGCAGCACTGCACACACGACATTTGCAGCACTGCACACACGACGTTTGCAGCACGGCACACACGGCGTTTGCAGCACTGCACACACGGCGTTTGCAGCACTGCACACACGACATTAGCCGCCCGACACACACGGCGTTTGCAGCACTGTACATACGGCGTTTACAGCACCATTGACGCAGTCGTACGGCTCCGCAAACGGTGCCCTGCAGCAGGGACACACAGTGGGTGAAGGCACTGTGCTAAGCCCCTTATTGTTCTACTCGTTCAACCCGCGGCCTTGTGATTGTAAGTGCACCAGCGGCAAGCGCTTAGTAAGATCCAGCTCTCTGTTGTAAGGATTTGACCCTGGGGTCAGGAGGCAGAATGCCCTGCCCCTGCCCAGGAGTCCCCTATTGAGCGCAAAGGACCTGATGAACCCCAGGCAACCTCTTGTTCGTACTTACAGCGGACACATGTACCATGGTGTCGCGCTGCACGCATACGTTGGTGCGGCACGTCGTGTGGCGGCTTCAAGCTCATTTTTGCAGGAGCACAGGATCGTATTGTGCAGATGCAGACGCATGGGATTGCGGTCCTATCCCCATCTACTCTGAGCTGGCGAAAATTGAATTTGGCAGGGGTGGGAGCTTTGAGCCCCTCTTTTCCAGGGCTTGAGAACACGGGCCCAAGGGTCCAAACGGTTTCCGCTGTTTTTTTCATCTTTTGGCATGTCGAAAGGTTGGGCCCTCTCAAGAGCAGTCCCTATTTCCAATGAGTGCCCGTTTGATTTTGATGAAAATGGCGCCACTGCGATTGGAGCTCCGATTTTGAGCCTCGCCTTCGGTCCATCCGTGGCGCTCAATCTGGTGGGGGATGTGGAACCAGCCCTGTCGTATGCAGTGCTAGTCCATGGCTGCTGAGGCACAATTGGTACCCATCCTACGCCCAGCAAGAGAGATCGATGGAGGCTCTACGAAACGGATTTAGAATATTTCATACTTGGCAGTGGCATCTGGTCACCTCAAGCAAGCGCAAGCCTTGGGAATAGCCCGGCCTTTAGAGCCCCAAAACCGGTGACAATTCTGGTTTTGTCCTCCTCTGAACACTCAGCAACCATGGCCCCAGGTTCGAGCACAGCTGCTCTGTTGGAATGTTTTGGTTTGTGACTTATGTCATGAATTACAATTTCAAGGGCTGGTTTTGGCACACAGAAGACCAACCACAAAATCCAGCTGGTAAAAGAAATGCACAGCTGGGTCAAATTCAGACAGGATTGAAACACCTGATGCAAAGTCTCTTCCAGCCCCATGCGGGCCTTGAGATCAATTGCATTGATATGAGATCGAATTCGAACCCAGTGTCATATGCACTGGATGAGTTGATCGCCACAGGCCGCTTTTGTAGGCCTACCGAAGTATGGAACAAGAGAGCGCAATGTAACAGCGCACCTGCTCATCAGCAGTTGGTGAGCAACTGGTGACAGATGGATTTAATA
Organism: Eutreptiella sp. 'Long Island Sound 2002'; assembly: GCA_964036045.1. Classification (NCBI taxonomy): domain Eukaryota; phylum Euglenozoa; class Euglenophyceae; order Eutreptiales; family Eutreptiaceae; genus Eutreptiella; species Eutreptiella sp. 'Long Island Sound 2002'. The sequence continues at coordinate 40,146,622 of OZ038390.1, forward strand.
TCATGTCCCGTGCAGCTCACGCCACTTGCTGCCCATGTTTGCTGACGTTTACACTGTCCTGTTGAAAGTGCAACCGGTTCCGACGGAATGTGGCCTGCTGCTGGGGCGGTGTTCACTTGGCTGCAAATGTTCATTTGTTCTCAAGGCTTTGGGGCATACAGCTTTGCTTTGCTTCTGAAGTGGGCAAACTGAAGTTTGTTGGAGTCTGCGATTGATACTGGGGGGGGGGGGGGGCGGAGGGTTGACGACCTTGGGGATCACAAAAACCCCTGAAAACTGGGTGAAGGTGGAGCTCTTATGACACAGCCCGTTATTTGGTTGGTACCAAATGCGCGGAAGGAAAATGTCGATGGTGGCCTACCACAAAATGCTAGATGATAGATTGTATGGTTCTCCCCAGCATCTCCCCAGCATAAGTGCATACAACCCTGCTCCTCTGGACAGCAAAGCAGCGCTTGAACCGTGAACTGGAGAAGTCCCTGCCCAAGCCCAGCATCCAGCACATAATGAATTGCGGCTTGTTCCCACAGGTCTGCTCTGCTTTGCCCCTTTGTGCCCTGTGCAGTTACTCAGCAGTCATACTGGTCACGGTCATGGGGTGAATGTCAAACAATCACTGCTGGACTGCACAACGCCCTCCAGTTGCACAGTCCAGCACAGAAGTGCTGCAATAGAGACACAGCACAACCAGCAATGAATCTACACTTCCAACCCCCCCCCCCGTACGGGAATCCCGTATTTCCCGTACAGCCCCGAACAGTGGCCCGTACAGTGGGTTCTCAGAACCATAGCACAGAAATAGGCAATATTAGGCACCCATTTGTCTCTTTTTCCTGCCCTCCCCTATGCTCTTGACCAGACTATGCCTTGTAATGTATGCCACTCCAAGAATGCTGAAACTGTTGCTTTTTTGTCTTTGGCCGAGTCGGATCGTTGTACCCTTCGACAGAAGCATTCTGATTGTGCTGAAGATTGGGTTATTTGTGAGCTGTGTGTCCGCCAAGCCCGCCCAAACCCTTTTTTTGGGTCAACGTCTAGTCGGTCCGCTACTTCAACCAGTACCACTACTGCTGCTACTAACGCTACTGATACTGCAACAAGTTCAGCCACTACTACTGCCACACGTGCTGTACCAGTGAAACCAGTGAAACCTTTACGCAAGGCAAAGAAAGAGAAGACATTGAAGACCATCACCGTGGATGACCGTGTGCCTCAGGGTACACTACCCAGCCGGCGAGTGGCTGGATTCAAAGATTTGTGGTCCCCAGCTTTTTTGTTGTTGTTTGTGATTGTGTTCAATGCATGTCATGTGCACTTGTAATGCTGAAAAAGCGCCAGAAAAAGCGCCAGAAGCACCAGAAAAAGCGCCAGCAAAAGCGCCAGAAGCGCCAGAAAAAGGGCCAGAAAAGTACCAAGCTTTTTTCTTGTTGTTTGTGATTGTGCTCAATGCATGTCATGTGCACCTGTACTGCTGAAAAAGCGCCAGAAAAAGCACCAGAAAAAAGTGCCTGTAGCAAGAATCAAACCCAGGACTCCCCGGTTGCGAGCGCATGCATCTACCAACTTGGATATGACTTGTCTGTGGTACCTTGTGGGTTCTTGGTGGTATAGACTCTGAACATATTTTGGTGATTGGGGTTACCAGGCAGTGCCCTGCTGAGGGTTTTTACCAAAAAAGGTCCGCCCCGCACAGTGGCCCGTACAGTGGAAAATTTTTGCCCCGAACAGGGGGCGGGTTGCACTTCAAGCAAAACGACCCGATCACGCGCCCAGGGATTCCAATTGCCACTTTCCTCCTGTGAACGCCCCTCTGTCGGGGGGATTTCGACAGGGGGTTCATTTTGTTGGGAGATTTTCGTTCTTTTTGTAGATCGGGGCCGATATTTTTCACCCGAAACTTTTTGCGCAATTCGGGCCATCTTTGCTCGAGTTGCATTTTTCTGTCGGGTTGTACTGGTGCCTGTGTGTTCCATGTCTTCCTCTTCTTTTCACTGGTGACTGCTGGTTTGGCATTACCCAAATTTGCGTCTGCCGAAAGTTCCCCCAGCTTATTGTCCACGAGGCACCAATTTGGGGGTGTCGAAATTATCCCCACCCGGAATTTTCCACCCTCTCTCCCCTGTACCCGCCAGCCGGGATGATAGGTGTTCTTTGTCCATGGATCCACCCTTGACGTCTAATCCTCGGACCACTTTCATCGTCGGTCTGAATGTGCAGAACCAATTGTGGGGTGGTGCGTGCATCCAGTCTGCAGCCCCTTTGACGTAGCTGCACTGTGTTGTGGTCCCAATCGGTCCCTGTGTCCATCTCCAACCACGCCGTATTGCCCCATCACAATAAAGCCAAGACATGAATGGTGGCACACATACAACAGGGAACACATGGCCAGCAACAACAGTGAGCATTTGCCTTGCACTCTCAAAGTTCTTAAAGTGCGTCTTTACACTGCACGGTTGGGACAGGATTTGATGGTCAATCTTGATTCTTGTCATTTTTGTTCAGCATGACACTGGCCCATGGTAGTTTGTACCGAACACCGCACAAAACTGAAGACTTGTGAAAGTGTAGGCGGCAGCGCTCCTCACACAGAGCTGCGCTTTCCGACGCTGTTCCTCAAACGTGTTGCCCCGTTCCTGCATTGTTCTTTGTCCCAGCTCGACAATTCGGAATATTGTTTTTTCGTCGTGGCTGATACATTTTCCTTTCATGCCCTCTGTTTATGCATGTGTGCACCGTGTGTGTGTGTGTGTGTGTGTGTGTCTATTGGTCCCAAGGAGGCGTACGCTGTTGCTGCGCCTTTTCTGCAATGATGTCGGCGCTCTTCCGGCGCTGCTCGGAACGGCACCAGTGGGAATTCTAGGAGCAGGCCCAGACCCTCATGTGGGTTGCCAGGCTTCCAGAGGTTCCACGCTGCTACAGGAATTGAGCCAGCGCCTTGGGGAGCGGATTTATGAAACGTGCCTGCAGCCCCGGGTCGTGGAAGGCACCGCCCCATTGATCATGGTCGGGGAAGAGTTTCGCGGCCTCTACCTCATCATCGGGGGCACTTGTACCTTCGAAGGCAAGCAGTACGGGGCTGGCGATACTTTGGGGATGGAACAGGTATTTGGATGTAGTGTGGCAGTGAGGGTCATGGGAAGCTCAAATCTGTGTGTGGGGTATCCCCCTGGGACCCCCATATCCCAGCGAGCTTCCCATGGCCACAACCACAACCCAACCCAACCCCAGTCAGTGAGAGAATAGACAGACGATCCCCATCATCAAAGCTGGAACAGTCTCTCGCACCGCTGACAGGCAAACGGGACCGTAGGAGACAGGGCGGTTGTATAATGCCAATTCTGCGACTTGTACTACGATCTGCTCCGATCCCCTTGCGCATGGATTGATCCGCCCCTGTTTCCTTTTGGCTCGCACGGCTCATTATACCGTCGTCCTTCTCGTCTTTTTGATGTGGTAGATCAGCTGTTTTCCCCATAAAGTCATTGCGGGGGGGGGGGGGGGGGTTATGGGACAGAGCATCCACACCCGAGGGGGCCATACTGGAGGAGCTCTTGTCTGGAACACTGTTCGGAGTAAGGTTTCTGCATTGGGGAGCCCCCCACCGTCCACAGGAACACTCCGAACAAAGAGCGTGGCAGTTGCCAGCAGGACATGAGACATGGGCATGCGACTGGGGCATGTGGCTTGCGACTCAACGAGGGCGAAAGGGGCGCGACAACCCGAACCGACGGGGGTGCCTGCCCCGTGGTCGACCAATGGCCCAAGACCAAAGGCTCAGTAGGCCCACAATTGACCAGTGGGGCGTAAGGCGCCAAAGCAGTGCGGCCCACGGGTGCCCTGAGGGCCCTCGGGCAAGACAAGAAGCGAGAACAAGATTGGCGAAAGTGGCGCATGCGGAACTATTGAAAACCCGCTTTGTGGCTGGAGTGGGGAGAAGGAGCAGTCTGACCCAGGGGGGGCTCCGTTGTTGGGCACAAGATTTGCCCTGACAAAAGGGCGACAACGTCCCGAAGGGATTTGGAATCGGGAGGAGCCGCTAGGAAGGCACAGGGAGGGTAGAGGGAGACGAGTTAAAGGACATAGGGTGCACGTTGTCAGAGATGCAAGAGCTACTGAGACGTGATGCCATGTGGAGCATGTGCAGTAGATAATATGAAGCAGAGGTGCAGAGTTGTGCAGAGGGGCGGGGGCGGAGGGACATCATGCAACGCCGATATGCACACTCCGATATGCCTACTTCGCATGAGAAAAATAGGCCAATTTTTGTTTGCACAGAAAGCACACATGACGCAGGAACATTCAGTCAGTGTGGATGTGTGCTTCCAGAAGGCTGACTCATTCTAACAGAGCCGTCCACCAGGGATTTGTGGAGGGACTTGTGGAACTGGTTCACTCGGAGGCGCATACCGGGGGAGCCTCGGTAACTGACATCAGCCGCATTTTTGTCCCCCGCCCCCCGCCCCCATTTTCCCCCTGTCCCAAGAAGGGCAAGGGCAAGAAGGAGAATCTGCTGCAAGTACCCTGCTTCCCACTGCCACGCAACTCCAGGAATCAAGGAATGAACTGTTTTGTTTGTATGTTCTATCATAGGGACAAGGGGCGCATGGTGCAGCATGTGGTGCAGGCCCTACCATCGCAGGAACAGTCGCCCACATTTTTGTAGCCTTGAGCGACCCCCTCATTTTTGGGTGAGGATGGGTTTCCCCTGAGTAGATTCATGTTAGGGTTGGGTAATGTGGTCAGTGATGCCATTCCCCCTAAAAGGGGTCATGAGGCTGCAAGCTACGCCGTAGCTGGCCCTGACTGCGCACTCCCATAACCCCCCCCCCCCCAATTTAGTTGGGCCCCAGCTACAGAATCTGAATCTTCCATGCAGTCAATAGAAAGGAAAACTGAACGAAACGTGAAAATCACACGTGGCACGCACCTGCCCAAAATTAGTACCCCCGGCCATATTGAGCATTCTGCCGAAACAAGTACCCTAGGGGACTAAATTTTTTTGGGGGGGGTTTACCCTGCAAGTAAAAAACACAACCTGGGAGCAGCTTGCCAGCCCCTACTCGGGCAGTGGCTCCTGAAGCTGCCTCACAGTGTGTTTGCTCAGCACGATTAGGGCAGAGGCTTGTGGGGCTGCCAGCCATCGCACTGGCAGTGACTCACAGGGATGCCCCGCACTGTGTGTGCAGGTGCACGTGTCTGAATCCGACAGGCAAAGCTTGGCACAGCCACTAATAACCCCCACCCAACGACTCCGAGGCGGTTCAGGGGTCCACAAGGTCGCAAGGGGTAGCCAGTACATACCCCCAGTCCAACCAAAAGCGCAGTTTCAAGTGAGGTCAGATTTGCAGTTGGCAGACAAACAGCGTAAATGTCCTCTCTGAAAGATTGACTGTGTTTGATAGGGCCGCCCACCAAGAGCTTCAGTTTCCGGTTCAGTCCGAGGCATGCAACTGGGGCACATTATAATTTTTTGCCTCTGGCATCCTCTGTGCACTGACAGGGGGGGGGTGTTTCTCTGTGCTGGCCCAATCTAACTCCGAACACAGTGCCATCACAAGCTGCAGCCAGCCAGCCAGACCAATACCCAAAACTCTGATATATGAGGAGGGGGGTCATGTTGTCCAAATCACCTTGACCCCACCGCCCCTCTGAGGGTTTGGGTTTGGGCTTTCGTCGCGCTGAGCAATAGCCTAATAATATTATAGATAGCCGCAAAACGCCGTGGCGCCCTCATCCTTTCGAGGAACTGATGTTGGAGTGAAGACCATTGTGACGGTTCCCTCGGGCAGGGATAATGCTAAGGGCACGGACAGGAATGGCTTCCGCATCCTGCCGCAGGTGAATCGCCATGAGGCATTTTGGCGGGAAAGTGTACTTGCCAACACGCGGTTGGATGTCTGGTTCCTCAATCTCAACACGCTGCACGGCATCATGCAGAAACCCGGAAAATTGGGTCTCAACAACCCTCAAGTGTTGAAGCTGCAGCAGGTCCTGAATGAGTGGAAGGAGAACGCACGGTAGCAGTGGCCTTGGGCATCCGAGGCATTGGGTCATTGCAGACACTCTGGGCCCAGTGCTGATGGTATACGCAACGGCCTCTGGCCAGAGACTGTGCACGGTTGCCGTTGTGCGCAAACAAGCTGATCAGCTAGCGGTAGTCGAAACTAATCCTTCATAAATTATTTTTCATGCATCGACGTGAGATGCAGGCCTCTGTTCTTCTGGATTGCTGCATTGCGGCAAGTTCTATGCATCAGTGTTGTAGCTACATCGTAATTCTGCTGCTGTGCGGTGTTGTGCCGAAGAAATTTGGCCGCCCAGAGGTCAGGGAGCAAGTGCTGCGAAGATGGGGGTTCGGGGGCGGCCGCCATCCACAGTGTCGGGCAAACCCAATCCGGTTTCAGTGATTCACGCGCCACCTTCTGCACGCTCCGATGGCCCAAAACCCGGATTGCGGTGGCGGATCCCTTTTGACCATACCACAGAGCCCATTACTTCCTTGTGTGCAACATATGCAGGCAAGAGGCGTAACATGTGCAGAGGTGAAGGACGCGTGAAATGCCTTTGTGATCGAATATGATCTGAACCTTTTTTATGCTGACCAGCAGCAGCGATATTCCATGTGATTTTGTTACTGTAAATGTTGGCAGTCAGCAGGAGCGGCTTCCTTTTGCGAATACAATCCCCCCCCACACACACATCGTCGCGCGGCTGCAAAGCCTTTGCAAAGGCTATGGCTTACGACTGAGAACGCGCCAGACACAGGTGTCACTCACCCAAGTACTTTTCACTCTGACCCTTCCATTGCATTTGTATCTCGAGGGGTTTGTATCCCAGTATTGCATTTTGGTGTGCGATTTGCTGTTTTGTTCTGTATAGAGAGACAGTTACCCTCTGCTTCCTTCCTTGCCCATCCACCTGCACTCGAGTGCAAGACTACTGGCGCAAGTGCGGTCGTATTGGCGCTGCCTTGTGCTTTGTTTTCAAGGGCCCCGGTTGGTACTTTCTTCATGTTTCAGTTTTGCATGACTCGCGGTTGCAATGAGGGCTTATGAGGCTTTATGGGTGGGGCCAGTGATTTTCAGGTGTGGTGCTTTTGTAGTAGATAAAATTTCGGTTTGGCAACACGCGTATGGCAGTGTTGGCAAACCAGATGTTCCCTATTCAAACCCGCTTGGGATACAACAGGTGGCATCTGTTGCATGCTGCGATGATTCTCCTGTGAGGTGGAGATCTGGAGGTTGGAAATCAGATTTTTGGCTGCAAAAGACCTTTGCGGAATTTGCCCACTATTTTTACACGCGAACATACAACCACACACAGATACACGGACGCACACACGCACGCCCCCCCCCCCCCACACACACACTTCGCCGGTTTGGCTGACAGCTGCAGGGGCGCCCTTCTCCTTTCTTTCCAGGCCCACCGACTTGTGTGTGTGCGCGCGCGTGTGTGCGTGTTGGATGCTATTTTCAAAAGGGTAAGAAGGTTCGTTTGTCGCCCAGACGCATTCTGAGGCAAGACACAGGCGTTGAAACACATTATTTTGTCAGAACCTCTCAGGTATTATAAAAGAATCAAATGTGTGTTGGCTTGTGTGTGTGCGCGCGTACATGGTGCAGCTGTGCTTGTGTTTCTAGTTTGGCTTGTTCTGATTCTGGGTCGTCAAGGCCTGCGATACCTTGATGTGCTGCATGCTCATACCACATCTCAGTTGTGCTGCAGTTGGAAATTGCGATAGATGAATGTATGAAGGAACGTGTGTACAAAAAAACGATTATTGATACATGTTATGGCTGTGCATGTGCACAAGAATGCACATGCCAGCTGCTTTCAAGCGTCTTTTTTTTTTCCTGTTGCAAGTGTGTACCGCGGTCCATAAACTTCAAAAGCCCCTGGAATGATTGATACAAATTACTAACCAGCCGCTCTCTACCCTTTTCACCCACTGCCTCTTTCCTGTCATTTGTTTTGTCACGGAGTTTTCCCCTTTTTGGTGTTCAGGTGCATCTCAATTACCCAGCAACCCGTTGTCTATTTCAAATAACCATTGCTTGTTGGAGTGGAAGGCTTGTGTAATTGCAGCATGCGCCTGCCCCTGGGCAGATGTTATGTAATTTGATGTGACCCTTTCTCTTAGGAAATGATAAATGGAATTTTCTGTCCTTCAACAGCAGAGCTGAAGCAGAATGCTTTCTCAATGCCAGCCTGTCTACCGCATTTGCAGCAACAGCAAGGAGGGGGACTGCTCCTGCTTCTCCATGATTCTGGAGGGATGCTAAGTGCTGTTGCAAACATTTGCATCGCATGCATATTTGGAATTCTGTTCTCTGACTTTTTCCCGCTGTTGGTCTTCTGCTGGTTATTGATGCAGTGAGCCATATCTATTCTTGTGTGTGTGATGGGCCACAGGTGGGAGGTTTTTGGCGTAATGTTTGTTTGCCCCATGTTGGCCACAAGGTAAGGCCTGGGCGTATCTCACCAGAATGCAAAAAGAAATGATGCAGGTGCAGGACGTCTTGGTGCAAAAATATGTTGATCAAATCGTCACGCAATTTGGCAGCAAATGATGTGAATGAGGCTTTTGCAGTACAATGGACCATCCCAAGGTTCATTCATTCACCCATTGTATGGCAGCTTATACCCGCACCGGTATGCAGTTCAAAGTAGGGATTGGAACCGGTTTTTCAGGTACTGCCAATAACTGGTACCTGTTTAGCATTGTCGTTTGAAACCAATAGCCAATAACCAATATCATTTTCTGCTCACAAGCCAATAACCCGTTCTGTTTTTTGGCCCAACATCAGGCATTTGGCGATCCAAAAATTAAAAAAAGTTACATGGTTCTATATTGCCCAAACCACTCGTAGAACTAACCAGTGGACAAATTATCAATAAGCAGTACCCCCCCCCCCTTGTTGTTCCCCACCCCTTGTCGTTCCCCAGGGGGGGTGGGGGACCGTCACTTGGTCAACCCAAAATTTTTCGTTGCGGCTCATTGTGTTGTTGTGTGGGTGACTGTGTTGTGGAGCACTGCCACTTGTATCCCTTGCACTCATGGCGGGACATTTTGCTTACTTTCGCTGAAATGGAACTTGACGGCACAAATTGGTAGGAGGCTTGGCAGGCGCAAGCAGATTTTTGGGAACCCATTTCCCTTCGGGAATGTCCCTTGTAAAATACAACTTGTTCCCAAAACTGTGTCCCATACCCCATACACCACGGGCACTCTTCACCCACACAACCTCCGTGTCAGAATTCAGGTCACTATCATCATCCGTCACATTTGTCCCAGGGGGAAACATAGAAGGCAAAACCACCACCCAACAGTGCTGCCCAAAGCAATCCAATGGAAAGTGGAGAGCATGTGCAAGATTTCAAGGTGAAGTGGAGCAGGACCAAGAAATTTTACACCGAGCCGGCCAAGGAGTAGGTCTCCGTACATTGGCAGCCCTTTGAACATATCTTATGCTGAATTCTTTACGGTGTTAGTGCGGTCCCCCAGGGGGGGGGTGTGGGGGACCGCCACTTGGTGACTGTCCCCCAGGGGGTGGTGGGGGACCGTCTTCCCTGGGGTGGGGAACGACAAGGGGGGGGGGGACCTGTTTAGATACATACAGAGGGGGGGTGGGGGGTTAGTATAGGAAAAATACTGTTTGCCAAAATTTATTACGCCCAATTGTGGCACAGTTTCCCCCATCACTTTAAAGGATTGTTGCGCAATTTTCCCGTACTTTTTTTTGGACATTAAGTTCAGACTTTGTACCATTTGCGATATAGTAATGACAGGTTGTGGTGGTTGCTCAGCTGTAGATGCACTGTCCAAGAATCGGCGGACCTGAGTTGTGTTTTTTTTTTCTGGAGGTGCGTGTGATTATCTGTTTGTCGGAACAGATTTGTGGCAATGATGTATTAGATATCTTTTGCACCGTCTCAGAAACGGTAGACCTGAGTTTTGTTTTTTCCTTCAGGTGCCCATGATTATCTGTGGCCGAAGGTACAGAGCTAAGGCAATAATGTATTTGATATATTTGTCGCTTTTTTGTTAGCAATCTGCTTTCTACCGCTGAGAACAGCCGAGAACGATGTTTCAAGGAAAATCTTGGGGTGCCACAGCAAAAAATATCCAAAAGGAATGGCAAAAAGAAAAAGAGCAAGGCTCGACGATTTCTGATTTGGGAGTTACGACTAGGGTTTCTGCGGATCATCAGACCTAGACCATTTGTCACCTCTTTTTGTGGTTCCTTTTGGGAAGAGGTCATGATGGATAGCCTCGTTTGTAGAGCCACTTTCAATGCGCACTATGCGGTTTGGTTGTAGCAGGTTAGGCCCCAATTATCAAGAGTACGTTGTCACCGGTCGGGCCAAAGAGTGTCTAAAATGTTCAATTCAATGATGAACGGTGTCTTAGGGAGGGGGTTCTTTGTATGCTAAGATGCAATGTCCCCCGTCCGAGGCCATTGGGACTTGTCACTTGTCGTCACCAGATTCTTGAGCACAAGAGAGTAGAGAAGGCGAGCATGGAATCATCAGCCATTGTTCGACTTCAAAGGCTGCATTGGTGGTTGTTATGAGAGGGTAATTATTTTCTCAATGCGCACTCTTCCGTGCGTTGTTGTATTCCAATGCAAAAGATACGGTTTCCGCCTACATTGTTCTGGCAATTTTACATCTAGCCCGTGCTCCGTGCAATTCACCTAGCCATCTCACGTCCCTAAATGGTTACATAACCCGTGCCATCTTGGAGGCCCGCATGTGGGCAAAGTGGCTACATAACCATGTCGTTGTGCTCCGCAAAGCAGGGCCAAATCAAAATGAATACTTAAAACCCGTTGTTTTGGGGCCCCGCATGTCAACAAAGTTGCTACATAATGCCTGCCGTCTTGGGGGACCATGAAGCGGGGATAGGATCAAAATGGTCAGTTGACATCTACCACTTTGGTCTCACACGAGGTTTTCAACATGCCCCACAACCCTTGAAGCTAGAATCATAGCAAATTGGAATTCAATAGTGCAAGGTGACTTGTATGTACCTTAGGCATGCATGATGCTTGCGGACTGCTCCATCTGTACTACTCGCGAAGGTTGGGTTGTGGTCGGGGGAGGCAGCAGAAGAACTTTTTTCAAGACCCAATCCCGAGGACCCCCCCCCCCCCACATTCCCCTTCCACCACACTTTCCTCTCCCGCAACTGCCCTCTCAACCGTCGAGATCTGTGCCGGCGGCATCTTCTTCTGACCAGCTGGAGAGCTGGAGATGCTGAAGGAGGACGACGTGGATCCGGAGGTGCCCATCGCATGGGCATTGGGCAACGTGGCCTCTGACCCCCATTGTATTATCGATCCAATACAACCATTTCCCGCATTTCTTTCCTTGTAATAACAGGGAGTGGCGGCTCACGAGGAGAGGCATTGTATGTAGTTGAACTCCACCAAGCCTTATGCCACCTCTGTGCAAGCAAAGCAGGTCCGCAATCTGGGTCAGCGATATGATTCACTAAGGTCCTCTGAAGCGCTAATCCAGCACTGATCCAGCACCAGACCGCCCCCGCCCCCCTAAAGAAATAATGGTGAGAGGTCGATGGGCGCCACCAGGTACCAACAACATTTTCTTGCCACCCCCCCCCCCCCTAAACTGCCCCCTCCAGGGGTGCGACTAAGAACGTGCCATCTTTGGGGTGGGGTGGGGGTTGGGAGGAGGGGGGCTGCTACCATGGGCATGTCCATGGTATGGTGTCCATAGTGTAGCCTGTCTGTGGTTTTAGTGTCCACAGCACGGCTTGTTGATGTAGTGCCTGCAATGCATGCAATGCAGGATGTCTGTAGTACCGCATGGTATCGTGTCCCTGTGCTTGCTGCCTGAGTGCAAGTGAACCTGAAAAGTGTGGAAATTCCATTTTTCTTGGTTTCTCCTTGCTTTTTGCACGTTTACAACACCATGTGGCATGTGTGAAGCTTGAGGAAGGAGGTTTGAACTGAGGGTGCAGGTTGTGCATTGCATGCACCCACATCGGTCTGAACTCTACGCGATGGACACCATACCATGGATGCATACCATGGCCAAGAGGGGGGGCTTGCTGAGAACACCAACCCCGCCATCTTGTTCACATCCCTGGCTCTCCCCCTCCATCCACTTGCCCTCTGGGCCCTCTGGGCACCCAGAGTGTGTCAGGGGGTCTGGGACAAACCTGTACAGACACAATTCCCAGGAGGTGCACCACACCTCCATCACACCTGCACCCATAACATACGTTTGGTTGTCAAGGGCTTTTCTGACTTATAACCCCCCCCCCCCCTTGGCAAGTCACACATTGGTGAGCTAGCACCCATGGCCTTGTGTGACATTCACGTTGCTGGTTGTGGTGAGCACCTCCCATCCTGGGGTCTTCGTGATGACCGCATACCGGGTACTGATCAGGCCGTCAGGGGAGGACACCATGGGCAGAAGGGGGAACGTTAGCGTGCCGGGCGCGCGCCGGGCATCTTTTGTGACCCATGCCCCACCAGTGGACTGTTGCTGTTGATATGTTGGGCAACATTATATGGATTTGCCCCTTGGCCCCCAGGACATCAGCAGATGTTTTGATTTGGGATGGGTATGGACCTTCTCGTACCCGAGGTGATTTCTTTGATTTCGAAGTTGGGGCCATGATGGTGCTTATAAAGGCCGGATTCATGTCATTGTGCCATTCATTGGAAGAAACAGACAGCCCGCCAACAATGTTACAATGACATGCACGGGTGGTATAGGGCACGCATTGAGCATCTGTTTGCTTGGTTGTGGCACGCAAGATGAGGCAGAGGATGAGGCAGAAGTGTGTGTGTTGTGTTACCAGAAGCGCTCCACCGTCGCAGTTTGTGATGAGTGTAAGGAGCACTATTGTACTGAATGTATTGGCATCCACACTTGTGGGACCAATGTTGTTTGTCAAGTACAATACAGATGACAGCTGGAGTTGGTGAATTCACAGATATTGCTTTATTATGCAACGTGGTTTGTAGGGAAGGTGTGCAGTGCAACGTGGTCTACTTGGGGGGGCTTCTCCATGAGAGGGTAAATCTGGGGCTGAAGTCGGGATAGTTAATAGAAACGTAGCGCGCCGGGCGCGCGCCGGGCAAACATTCCCCTGAAGTTGCATCCCACCCAGGAAGATGGATGCCCGTGGCAGTGCGGATGCCCGCAGTAGTACGGATGCCTGCTTGTCATAGCAGAAGGTTCAAAGGCGAGAGGCCAATAGGCGCCGCCACAGGCTAACAGAGCCAACCGCCAAGGCCTTGTGCCAAACCCCCTCCTCCCTGTCAGGCAGCGCTTTTGGCCCTGTTAAATGTGTCCAACGACTGGGGGAAGCGGGGGGAGGGCGGTCAGACGGCGGAGCATTGCTGGTCGTTGTGCAAGGGGGGTACTCTACACGAGCACAGCACGGCACCTCCAGCTCTCACTATCTCTGGCAGGACGTCACCACAATGCGCCTCCGGCTGTTAAGCCAGAATGCCCTCCTTCGGGTTCTGCTCTGCGTGACAACCGCAATGTTGTTCCCGAAACTGCTTCCCCCCATCGCACGGTCAGCAGCGGAGCGCCGCCTCATGGCTCGCCAAGCGTCCCATGTGGGCGACAGCTGCACGGCCGCAAAGGGCCTGGAGACCGCGGCCGCCTGGCTTAGCGAGCCGCTCCAGCGGATTGCCGCGCTGTCGCCAGACGCCGCCCGCACCCTCGCAACGCACGTGCTCGTGACCAAGACTGCCGCTGTGTCGTGCCTGCCCCCGAGCGATCTGGCGACAATCTGCGCACCGCTGCGCTTCTTGTGGTACGCCCGCAACTCTTACAGCCTCACGAACGATTGGCCCCGTACCGCCGAATACTGCTGCACAGGCGACTTCGGCGCGGGCTCCGGGCACTTCCGGTGGTCGCTCACCTGCGCCCTCGCAGAGGCACACCTCTTGGGGGGTCGCATATTCGTGTACGAGCGCGCCAAGTGCCTGCCGTACATGCACTCGCTGGAGTCGGGCCACGGGGACGTGATCGCAACCCTCGATGAGATCCTTGACGAGGGGATGCTGCATCGCCACGGCCCTGCCATTACTGAACAAGAGTACCGTGCGACGTGTGGCCGCCTGCCATCCGCAACAACCCTCGATTTCACGGGGGGCAACCAGCAGGTGCTCCGGCGGGAGGACGTTGTGCTGCTCCGGCGGACCGGCCCTGTCCAGGGGCTGTTTTCCGGGACTGGGTATTGGTACGAGGTGTGCGACGCGCTGCACCGCCGGGACCACGTCCCACCCACGCGCAACTTCAGCGGCGTGTGGGATGCGGTGGCCCGCCCGGCGGGCCTGATGGGGCTCGCAGAGCGCACCGTAGAGAAGTACGCGGCCACACTGCTGAGGGCGCCTTTTGTTGCAGTTCATGTCCGGCGGGGGGACAAAGTTCGTGACGCAGATCGCTGGCCGGGGCTTGACGCCGAGACGTCTCCACCACACATACTGCAGGTCCTGCAGAGCCACGGTGTGCCCACCAACGGGACGGTGCGGCTGTACGTGGCCTCCAACGAGCCGGGCACCGACTTCTTCCAGCGCCCACCGCTCGCCGGCGCTTTCGCGTCCGTCACGACGAGGCATGACCTGCCGGAGCTGCGCCAGATTGCTGACAGCCACCCGCACCAGGTGTGCCTCCCTCTGCCAGTAGCAGCAAGCAGCAGCCACATACTGCTCACATTGTTGGTGTGCACGCCTTCCATGCTTCCGGTATAGGGGTGGAATGTCTATGAATCACTGCTGGCGCCAATGCATGTCTGGTGTGTTCCATCATCGTTCGTGCATGTGTGTCCGGATGTTCATGCTTGATTGTCAATTGTGGATATGGATACTGGGGTGCTGAATACAGCTCACAGATATTCAGCCTGTGTTCATTAGTTGGGCCGCCCCAACTTCCGTTTGCGTGCCCTGTCTCTCAGGCAGTTTTACTGGACGCCTGTGACTCACCGACACAACTCAGACACAACCAAGAACCCAAGTGCGGCATCCGGCAACTATGTGGTTGCTATTGCGAACCCCTCGCTCCGCTGGCGGGCAGGGCGGTCCTTAAGGACGCAATTTTTTTTGTCCTAGACTGCCCTTAAGGACGGCCCTTGAGAGTATTTTCCCACCGGCCAATGCTGCCCATTTTTGGTCCCCGTATTGGGGACTCCTGAGAAGACAGGGGCTGTGTAGCCATTCCGCCCACATGTGGTCCCCCGAGAAGGCAGGGCTTATGTAGCCACTTCTGATTTTGTCCCCGCGCTGAGCGTTGGGAACCCCCGAGACGGCAGGTGTTATGTAGCCACTTTGCCCATATGAGAGCCTCTGAGACGGTAGTAGCGGGACCCCACTGACCCGCGCACAATCACACTCCCCGCCAAAGGCGTTGGGTGATAGTATATGAGGCTCGGTTAGGCAGCATCCCAGGAGAGAGCCCTAACATCGGACCAGTGGACGCTTCGCCGCTGCAGGAGGGTGTTTGGGAACACAGAAAACTGCCTAAGAGCGAGGGCACGCAAACAACAATTGGGGCGAGGCCCACCTAATGCTTGTGCACACAGCAAGAATACTCAAAGCATCAGAATGTGGGTATTCATTCCCCCCCACCGCCCCTCCCCCCATCCCCCGATGCCCAACAGAAACCCAAAAGATGAAAACTGAGATGGGAAGTAAAACACTTGAGAGTGTGCGAGCTCTGGAGCTAGCCACAGAGCACAGAATGCAGCGAAACTCAAAGTCAATCAGCCCTGGCAAGCAGTGGGCCCAACAAGTTACAAACCCGCAACCGGCCCTTAACACGCGAAAACCAAGCCCCGAAAAGACTCCACCAGGCAGTCCAGGGCTTGCGCCAGCCCCAAAGCGGTGCAGGATAAATACTCCTGCTGGGTGAACCCAACGATCACCAACGGCCTGGGATGCTAGGAATCCTGCCCGCCATAACCTCGACGCAGCCGCCCACAGGTACAAGGTATATTGGGTAGCCTGGCCTGGGCCCGAACGCCTGAATACTGCTGCCAGCCGGCCACGGCAAAAGAAATGTCACAACTATCTGACCTTTACGGACCATTTCTGTCCTGATGTCTGAGGGCCCTCGGAGGGAAGGTACGGGCATATGATATGATGTGATGTAGCTGGCTGGCCGAGCACTTGCGAGACACACATCCCCTACCCTCTTGTCCAAGCCCGCCCTTGTCTCAGCCCATGTACCTTGAGGGACCGTATTCATTTGGTACCTAATTTTTTGTTACCATTTGAAGGGAACCCATGGAAGTTCAAAGTTTTGTGTCCAAGGTAGGGATTCTGCTGATCTGCCACACACATAGTGCTAGTGTCCAGCCTGTGCCTGCCCGAACCAGTCCATTTGAGAGCGCATTGAGAGCCCTATTCCAAGGTTACGCATTGAGGACACACTGTGCGTGAATATTCACAGTACCCGGCGCTGCACGGAAGTTCGGCAATGTCTAAAAGCCCATGTAGCTTGAGGGACCATATTAATTTGGTACCTGGCTCAGGCTTAGATAAGCCGGGGGGGGGGGGGTCTGAGTCCAAAAAAAAAAGAGGAAATTTTCTTGCTGCCCCACCCACGACTCACACTGCCACACAAACAGGTGTGCGGGCACATACATTGGGGGAGTAGTACCCACTGTGCGCGCACCTTGCGTACATTGGCGTCAGATCGAGGAGTACAAACCCACGTTGTTGATGCCCATTCCTTGCTTCCCAATCAGCCGTAGTACTCCCCGTTCTTTGCGTAAGCACTGCCTTGTCTAAACACGCGAATCCATCTTACCGTCGTTTTTCGGACCGCTCTTTGAGGTGTGCTCTTATGGGCACTGCCTTATCCAAGTACAGGGGCCTGTCTGACCGTTGTTTTTCTGGCTTTCAGTGTGCTTGCGCAAAGGGAAAGGGGGGGAGGATCTTTCACAAGGGCTCTCTTGCAATTTCCTGGAGAGCCTGTTCCAAAAGAAAGCACCGTGCATGCCCCATGCGGACATTCCCCCCTTGTCACGGAACAGGAAAGCACCGTAGTTGGAGACATTTTGCCCTCGGTGTATTCTATGGGACACTGACCCACACCGTGCCGTGCAGCCCGAAACTGCACAGCTTGCGTCCATGTCAAGGATCCCCGGGGAGGGGGCGTCCGACACATTGGACGTCCCCCCAGAAGTGGCTCACAAATGGGGAATGCACCACATTTTTGGTGCTGATGGCGTCGCAAGTGTTTTTTTTCCCCCAGCCCGGGGTATTGGGCGGACTTTTTTTCACATCACTGAAAATTAATGGAGAATTTAAATCTCTGTAAAAAAAAACATGAAAAGGAACCGGGACCCCTACCTGCCCCCACCACTGCTGGGGCACCTTCCAGCTGCCGCCCCGACCCCCCCCCCATCCCCCTCAAGGTGGCACAGAAGTGGGAGGGAATCTTGGGACTCTACTCAGCGTTTACTCTTTTGCCGCTTTGTCCTGCTACATGGTCAGCCTTAAGGGCTCCTCGGGCTGGGGTCTTCTGTTTGATGGTGCTGCGAAGCTATCGTACAAGCGTACTTTTGAGGCCTTCCTGTTCCTTAATTCTGTACCATATTCGCCTGCAGAGCGCTTTTTTTTTTCCGCATTCCCCATCCTCATCCAAAATGCTTAGAAAAGTGGGAGGGGGGTCCAGGTGGCTGCTGTAATTCTTCTTGGGCGTGTGGGTAAAAGATGGCTGCCCCCGCCCCCCACCCATAATCACAGTCTGTCTGCCACATGCCCCTGCCCTCTGTGCCCTCGCTCGCACGCCGCCAGGTTTTCTTCGTGGAGCACATGCTCGTCGCGCACGCTGCGCACATCTTCGGCACCTTCGCTGACGACGTGGTTGCCAACGGCGCGCGCCAAGTCGAGGGCCACTTGTCACGCCTGTCCAAACACGGTGTGGCACCCGGAGGTGTGGCACCCGGACACAAAACCCGCCCGCCGCCACCGAGTGAAGCATTTGTGCAGTGGTGTGAGGCCAATCAGTGCTCGGCCCTTGGCTGCCACGATGGGGTCATCCTGGAGTATATGGTGCGGGGGGAGGGCCGAGTGCTCCTGGTGGGCCTGGCGCTGGCGGCTGCGGGCTGCGTGGCCATGGCGTTGCGGGCGGCTTGTCCGATGCAGCGACGGGCTTCTATAGTGAAGGGGGCTTGATAGTCCCCACGAGTTAAGGTCTTTAATATACATTTCTTCTTTTCTGCAGGCTGCTGCATCCATCGTCAGTCGCGAGCAACCTACTCAGCTCCACACAGACCCAACCTGCCGCTGGCGTCCGGCCTGGATGTGTCAACCTTGTAGGATATAGTAGTGTGCCTGGCTGCAGTCATTGGACCCACGCACCGCATCTCGACCATGCATGCTGCAAATGCTTGAGCGTGAGGCTGGCTCCTACTGAGTCAGATGTGAGTTGCAAGGAGGTCCTACTGGGTGTGATTCCAGTTGTGTGGCAACCGCGTGAATCGCAACTGGGAGGGGCTGATCAGCTGAATCATGAGGACGACGGTGGCTTAAGGGATCATAACATGTGTTTGCGAGTGTTGTGAGCAAATACATGTTTAAGACTTGTCGCCTGTCTCAGCATCATTGTTTGTCCGAAGTTGGCAGCCACATGTCTTTGCATTCATTCCCATTCTCTCATTCTGATGACCTGAACATTGTCCAAGTCCAACATACCCAACCCCTACCCCTATAGCCCCTCTTCATACGCCCGCGGTGCGCCAAAAATGCAAAGCCCGCTCTCACCTGTACATCCATTTATGTTGAGGAGCTTGACCGTTGGTCTCTCCAACAAGCTCAGTAAAACTCTGACCATGGTGTCGATGAACCTCAGTTTCTGGCATTTGCGCAGTTATGTGGACTCCAGTCCATTGAGTTGAACGAGTTTGTCCATTTTGGGCGCTAGGGTAGGGGCATCCTGGGCCCCTCAAGGTGCTTGCAGGCAAGGAGATAGGACCTCCAGGCGTCAAGGAAAGGACCCAGTGGGCATGTGACGAGTTGTAAAATGTAAGCCAATGCCACTGGATGGCGGCTACATTTTGGACCCGCCATAGGTATCAATGGTTGCTGTAATGAGGAAGAATACATGGTCCAGGGAGAGTACAAGAGCAGAAAACCCCAACTGTTTGTGGATGGTGAACGGTGGCCCAGGGTTTAGGTTGGGTATTGACGGAAAGGTGTTTGACAATGGTTCGACCACAGAACAATGGGTTTTGTGGGCACTGGAGGCGCCGGAGATTTTGTTTTAGGCATACGGCATGGGGAAATTTGTTCAACCCTATGCGTCGATACTCAAAATGCTCAGAATTTTGTGGAGATTTCAAAAATGGCTGAAAAGCACAAAAAAGGATTTTGACCCCGACCCGACCTCTGGGTCGGACCTTGGCTCATGGGAGCCTGAGTTGATGGGCAAATTTTTTTGATAATTTTTTCACCCCACTTGTGCATATTGAAAATGATCAGCGTGTCATGTGGATCATTTTGAGGTATGTATGTTGCCCCCCCCCCCCCCCGGGAGAGCCCGGCGGCTGACCGCCCGACGCGCCGACCCCCGAGGTTTGGGTCAACCAAGGGGGGGGGGGGGGGCCTACAGCCCCAAAACGGTCGCACACCCCTTGGGGTCGCACATTGGCTGGCGGCGGCCCCCGTGCTGGGGGCAGTCATCATGACCGCAAACATCAGAGCAGAGATCAACAAGGTCAGAAACTCCTGACAAGGTCAGAAACTCCTGGAGGAGCACGTGCCGCTCGACATTGCTACTTGGGATGCTGCAGTCAACATCCACACCAGAAACCCGCTTGACGGTAGTGCTCTCCTTATAGAAGACGTCGACCCCGGAGCAGCACCACAGCCATTAGCGGACACAACAAGCCCTGCAAACCGAGTTGATCAATAAAACAGAACCCCCAAGTTAAAAGCGCACGACAGATCACAAGGAAACAAGACACCACACAAGGTGTCCCCGCCACCAAAAAGGAAGCAAGACAAAAAAACACCGGAAACCCCAAAAGACATAGCAAGCAAATGAAACTCCACGGAGGCTACCTTTGCAATCCACAACATAAGGAACAAAACACAAAACCGACAGGAGGCAAAGAACTAGGACGAGGGAGGCTACTGACCAGGATCCTCCCATTTAGTTTCCAAGGCGAAATAGCCGAGTTCAACGTCCATGCATGTCACTTCTTATGCCCCTACAAACACTCCTATCCGCACAAGTGTGGGCGTCAGTGAAGGAATCCCAGGTGTGTCATTGAAGCAACCAGTTTTCAGTGGGTATGCAGGCATGTCCTCCCCAACTTCCCCAGCAAAATTACTAGATGTGTTCCGCCCGAATACACCACGCATGCTCCGCTGACTGGTCCCCAATTTGGTAAAAAAGGCAGCCCATTACCGCCTGCCTGCAACAGGGACTCATTTTGCACATAACATCAGCACCATTGCACGTACCTTCCTCGCTAAAGGCTACCCAATAAACTGGTGGAAACACAATTTACTACGCAAGGCCTCTTCCCTTGATCTGCAGGGCCCTGCGCGTGCGGAAATCAAGCTCGCGATGACCTCACCCCGGCCGGCCGTGAACGAAGGTCCGACAATGTAGGCAAAAATCAGGCGCAAACAAAAGCCAGTTGAGTGGGAGTGTAACGTACACTGCATGGTCCCAGGGGGGCCCTGAGCTGCCCAGTACCAACTTGTTGTCGCTACACTCGCACCCTTCTTTGCACAGAAACGCCAATTAACGGCATTGTGTCCCCTGTTTTGTTGTCGTGTTGGGCTGAGGATCTTGCGTGTCTCTCCAACTTCGTCCTACAATCCCAGGAACCAAGCACCAGTCGACGTGCAAGGAAGTTATACACTGTTGTGTTTACTATCAGACTACCAAGCGTAAGAAAGACACTTGGTTTCTCTTCATCACCGCCATCGACAGTACTTCGTCATCGCTGTCAGCATGAGTAATATGAATTCCAATTTCACCAACCTCTTCAGCCAGTGGGTCGCAGCGCAAGCTCCGGGTTCGTCTACCTCAAGCCCTGCGTCTCGTGATCCTGGTACGACCGCTGGCGTATCGACTATGGCATGAAATCCTTCGACTTTCCCGCCAGCCGCGAGTTCAGGCGGGCCCCCTAGTGCAACCGGCACCCAACTTAACCAGCTCGGCAACCAGTTTTTTCAATTCCTGCATGCCCAGCAGGCCTCCCCAGCCAACCCGAACGCGTCCACGTCACCCGCATCCGCCACAAACTCCAGCGCGTCTCCCCAGGCAAGCCCTATCAGCTCGTATGCCGAAATGTTCAAGGCTTTCCAACAGTGGGCGCAATCAGGCGCTGGCCCAGCGAATCCTCCTGCAGCTCAGCCATACCCGTTGGCGCCGCCACCGCCCGCTCATCATGCGGCATCGACCGTTGACTTCGCCAACCTACGGGCCAGAAGCTCAGCACTCGCGATCCAGAATCAACGGAGGGCACTCCAGAACAACGGGGCAGACCACAACCAGGGGAAAGGAGGAAAAGGCGGCTTTCCTAACCAACCCATTTGCCCAGGATGTGGTGGACCTCATGGATGGCAGAGCTGCCCCAATCTGTCCCAGCATGAAGACGCGGTGTTCAGTCACATCATTGTCACGGAACAGGCAAAGTATGAACGTGATCAGAACCGGGCACGCATCAACGCAAAAATTATGGCGGCGGGGTTGGACCCCATGGCCTTCAATTTCAATCGCAGCAATAACGGCCCGGGCTACGGTGCTCCAGTTAACGTCATGGCCCAGCTATCGGGGGGGTCTACTGGCACACCCAACTACGGAGCGGCGTTTCCTTTCCCCGATTCAGGACCGAGCCCGCCGGCGGGGACTGCATCAATGGGCCAAACGCACAGCCCCAGTCCTAACACCGCCGAGATGTATCAGTGATTCCAGGAGTTCATGAACCAGGCAGCGCACAACACACGTGCAGGCACTTCCCAGGGGAATGCGGCCCAGGGCTAGCCAGGCACTGGGGATGGCGACCGTCAGCGACGACACATCAACGTGGATATTGCTGGGTTTGAGGATGTGCTCGACACACCGCTGCCTCCCCGCGATAAACGGAAACGCTGTGACCGCACTCCGGGCAATGATGATACGCGATCACCAGCCCCAAAGCGTGGGGAACCTGGCGACGACGACAACGTCCTGCGTGCCCTGTTCAGTGATCCACCTGACGCCGCCCCTGCCGCGCAGGACACCCAGAACGAAATCGCTAAACTCAGCGTCAAGCGGCAGAAGCTAAACGCCGGCTCGCAGAGCTACGCGGCGCGAGACCTGGCGCCCGCCCTGTAACGGAGAAAGTTATCCCGGTAGTGCGACACCGGCGGGAAGTCAGGCTGCAGTGTACGGAGTTTAGTTTCCAAGAGGAGCAAGGTGAGGCATGCCACTTGGGCCGAGCAGCTCCTACCAATCGGTGTACCAGTCGTTTGGGCCAGCACAGAGGAAAAATGCGAGAAGCGGTCGTTGAAACAGGTGTACCAGGACAACAGGCACATGAGGTCATTATACGTCAGAAAATGGAAACTTGCATCCCCAGACTTACGTGCGAGCGCGTCGAGCTGTTTCACACCTGCTTTATGGATTTTAAAACCCAGGTCGTGGTGCAGTTTCGGTTTACCGTCGCAAAACAGTTTCCAAAAAAATTCGACAGACTTCGGTATCTCATGGCGCGGTATATTGGGAAACATCTCAACCAGGTCCAGCTCGGTCCAATTTTGCTGGGGTGTCACCGGTGGGTGTGATCTAACGAAGCTAAGCGGCTGGTCCATTGCAATGATTTCGATGGATGAGGGCTGTCGGGCAGCAATTACTAACTATATTTAAATTTCCATAGGAGCGCGAGGGCACGTCCCAGGTGCCGCAAGG
Source organism: Eutreptiella sp. 'Long Island Sound 2002' (assembly GCA_964036045.1). Classification (NCBI taxonomy): domain Eukaryota; phylum Euglenozoa; class Euglenophyceae; order Eutreptiales; family Eutreptiaceae; genus Eutreptiella; species Eutreptiella sp. 'Long Island Sound 2002'. The sequence continues at coordinate 40,169,527 of OZ038390.1, forward strand.
TTTGACGGAACGGGTGTGTGTGGTGTTGTATCACCTCCCGTAGTTTATTAATACTAATTTTTAAGTTTAATAATAATAATAATAATTTTTGCTGTGGTGTCATGATCCAGCCATTTGTGCTTGGGGAGTAGGCGTGTGGTTGGGGCAGGGACCGAAAGTGGACGCGATTTGGGGTGCTTGAAAAAGGGCGCGGAGAACGGGACATCACTGGGTTGAGCCCGGTCTGTGTGCGGCAGGGGCGGCCCAATGGCTGGCGTCTGTGTGCGTGCGCGTGAGCGTGCAGGTGGTCGGGCGCGGTTGCTGCGGGTAATCCGAGCGGTCCGTGTAACGCGTGTCGATGCTGCAGGGGGACGCGTTGAATGCCGCAGGTCACCCAGGGACAGTGTGTGCGAAAACCCCAGCGTGAGCAATCTGGGCCAAGCCGCGGGAGAGGGCAGGCAGGAGCGTATGCGTTTCAACTGGTTGTCGACCTGTGTGGAAATACGATTTTTCAGCCTCAAGGAGGAGGGGTATTGACGATGATGGGAGAAAGCCTTCACCTGCTCGTCTCTGGAGAGTGGGGACAGTCCAACGGATCTGGACAGGTCAGATGGTTTACCCAAAACACACAATTAAAAGACATTGAGTCAATGAGGCTCCATGCCGTGGCGCATTGCAAGTAACTGACAATGAGACAAACGATTTCCAACATATGTTGTTCAAAAAGAATTGTTCCATTAGCATATCATGTGCTATGTGGGGCTCTGTGGCATGCAAACACAAAGCAAGACAAGGTCTACACCCGGCCGGCCAACGGACCGAGAATAGGAGGAGACCCCCCCCCCCTCCCCCCCCCCCATGGTCGCTTTCACTCCAAGGGGCAGTGTTAACAAACAGCCACCGTATCTGGCTGTGGTGCAAATGTCAACTGGTGCTCGAATCACTTTGTCTTTTGGAGAATTGGAGCATGCTCGTATTTTGCTAGTAGTTTCAAGGGCACTACATTTGTTAAGTGCGTTCTTACATAGCTCAGTACTCCGTCATGCTCGGGTGCAGGACCACATGTGCACAGATTTGTACTCACGCATGACCTGGTGTATTTCAGAGAACGGGACATGGATGACATGTTTCGGCAGATAGACTAGAAAAGATGCTATGACAGCTATTCAGGGATACATAGCGTGCGTTGACACACTTGTAATATGTACCACGCATATGGTACGTCGGTCTCGGACCCAGACTGTAATTATGCACCAAAAATTACGAAGGCAGTTGAGTAACGACTAGTGTACCAGTGTAAGTACAGGTACAGTCACAGTAGCTTACACTGTTACATATACAGGGGGGGGCACATTTGTGCCACTTGAACGCTTCAACTTGATTACAAGGTCCGACCCCCCCCCCTTGGGACCCCCCTCCCTCCCTCCCTCCCTCAGCTCCCTCCCACCCGCCCCCGGCTCCCTCCCCCCCTCCGTCGCCTAAAGTTAAACTGTTGCCCCCCCCCCCCCCCCCCCCCTTCCTCATCTACTTTACCCCTCCTCCTCCCTCCTTTGCAATGCAATGCATAGACAACAAAGAGCAAATAAATTCTCCAATGAGAGCATGTCACAATGCTTGCTTGTCAAGAACACGACAAGAAATGTTTACTCATCAAGAAGCTAGCCGCTTGCAGGATGCCGCAACCTGTTGTGGTGTGCCTTATTACCTTTGCTTGTGAACACCCACCAGCATTGTGCACATGCACCATGGCCATTCAACAATGCCGTGGGTTGGTGTTCATCGGCCTTTGCCCGCAGCGTGGCATCATACGCCATTTGCTGCCACGTGGCGTAGGCCTGGGTGCTGGGGGTCAAGGACTGGGCTCGGCAACACATCACCCATCTGTTGCACACGGGCAACAAACATGGTGTGTGGTGTGGTGCACTGGGACCTGATGGAAAAGGGTACCTTGTTGCACCCAAACTTGTAAACACCTAAAAGGTGTCTTGTAGTACCCATGGGGGGTTTTCAGGGGTCATGTGTCCTAAGGGGGCCCAAATGACCTATAGGGACTCTGCTTCCCAACCTTGTACTCCATTGTTAACCATTTTCAAAAATGGGTACAACCCCTTGTTGCACCCTTGTTGCACCCCTTGTTGCGCAACAACCCCCCCTTGTTGCACCCCTTGTTGCACCCCCTTATCGCGCGATAACCTCCCTTGTTGCACCCCTTGTTGCACCCCTTGTTGCACCCTATGAAGCATGCACAAGACAACCACTTTGTGACATCTCTTGTCTACCGCAACCTGCGACGTCCTAGTAGGATTTCTGCTTTGTCTCTCTCCTCTGCCTCCTATACCTTCCGTGCAAGCAACCCCATGTCCAGGTTATTCATATTTACAACATGGCCCATGGGGAGCCTAGATAACCTTGGCTTTAAGAGAGCCCATCCCTTACAACTGTTGTGTAGGTCCCTCTTGAAAGGGCTATTCCTTCTTTCACTTGGAATGCTTGAAAATATATATATATTCCTATATGCCTGTGCAAAATAAGGTGAGTGAGCACATGTCCAATGGACCCACGTGCTCACCTTCCACCCTAAGTCCCCCCATGCCTCGCGGAAGCGGTCCACCGCATTAGTGTACATGGCAACATCACTATTTGTAAAAAATTCTTTTTGCCTCCAAAACCTATGGATATGTGCAAATTGGTGCAAGAGGGTACGAAGGACCACCCATACCAAAGGCCCAGCAGGGGTCTCCACATTCCCCATACGTGCCTTGGCAATGGTGACAATGTTGTCTGCCCATTGGGGGTAGGCCATGAAGGCATTGGCACTTGTCAGGTCAAAACTTCCCTCTTTGGCCCGCCTTAGTGCAATCCTCTCTGCCTCTGGGATCCCCTTGCAAAATGTGTAGGGCCCCGCTGTTGAAAATGTAGCGTAGCTCGCAACGCACGGCACCAATCAAATCCGAAATGCTCTCCAACGAGTGATTAAACAATCAAGACATTTGGTGCCTAAAATCAGAGTGAGCATTTTATAATAAAACATTATTACTCACAATGAAATACTCGCATTGCACTCAACTGAGCATCGCATTTATAATCTACAGTGCGCACGCGCGCGCCTCAGAATGCCTGCAGTGCACTGGTCTGCTGCACGCCCCTCCCAAGTCAGTCCAAGGGGACCTTGGGCTGGCTGACACAGACAAAAAGTGGCAGCCAGTGCACTGCACACCAAAACTGATGTACAAAAAAAATAGACACTCAGAGAAACACAAAAATTTCTTAAACACCCCGGTGCCCAACGATGGCAAGCCACCTGGTGTCAGGGGCTTCCTGTGTCCCCTGTGTCTCATGGATCTAATCACAGCCCAATGCCAAAAAAAAATAAAAAATCCTGCACCAAAATTTACAAAACCCCTGCTCAGAAATTTGTCCATATAAAAAAAACAAAAGACATTCCAGAAAACACCCAAACAGGCATTGCAGCAAAAGCAACACAAAATCTGTTGTGGACTGACCCACAGGGTGCAGTAACCCTTAAGCTAATGTACAGGGTCTTCAGGGCACTTAATGTGCCGTGCACTGAGCCTTAGTTAACTGCACTGAGCCTTAGTTAACTTCTGAGCGTTGTGGTCTGGGGGCTGGTGCAGGGCGGCTGGGCATGGACTCCGTGTGCTCTGAGGGGGGAATTGGCCTGCCGTGGTGGCTTGATGGCCCCCCACACTGATCTGCAGACCTGCAGCAGGGAAAGAGACAAAGAAAAACTGCGGTAATAATATAATGTACGCATGCATGTGCCAGAAGCACTGCACACTCACTGTTGGGACGTAGGCCTGTCAGTCACAGCAGGACCCAGCAGCACACACTGCACCCCAATCCGGGCTCCACTACCTGCACTAGGCCACTCATGTACCTGACATGTACACAACTCCTTCTAAGGGAAACACGGTTGGGGGGGCAAACACCCACATACTGCCCAACCCGGCTGCTAGGCGCCAACCCTGGCCCTACTTCACAGCCCTGGCTGCTAGGCACCACCTCCTGGTCCTGGCCCAGCTCGTCGTGGCCTAGCCTGTGCAGGCAGCAAAATCACTGCCTACATGCCTGCACCCTGACCCTGTGCAGCTCCAGCACCCCACACCCAACAGCTACCTGCCGCAGTCACTGTACAGCCACAGGCTGTAAACGGCGAAAACTAAAACAAGGGTGCATATCAATGCAAACCCTGGAGCACAAAAACAGTGCTTTCGGACCGACAGTGGCCCTGCACACAAAAGTCGTTTTGACATGCAGCTCATTCTGAGCTAGATTCCGTCTCAGTCACAGAAATAACCATAACAGTCTCCTACGACAAGTTAACAAATAGACGAAAGGAGACGCGCCAGCTGCGCCACGAGCAGCGCAGGACGCGAAAAAGCACATATAGTGGCTAAATCAGGCCACAAATGAGTTAGATGCAAAAAATGACTTGCACATGAACGTCGCAAACAGCAGCAAAACCACCGCCAAAACTCCTGAGTGGCAGCATAGATACCAAAACAAACTGGGCACACCGCAACGTCGCCCACACCAGCGACAGTCACACACAGCTCAACTCCGCAACACTGTTACCAGGCGAGTGCAAAAACCGCACATGGCACAACCCAGGCAAGTGCTAAACCGCGCAAGGGCAACAGGTGCAAGACACTGTACGCAAAACAGCCAGTACAAGCAGGTGAGGCAAATCCACCAGCAACAACAAAGGAGAAAACAAAGAAGAAAAAAAATACACACAGTGACATAACCTTATTCAGTCTCCTTGTTAGTCACCCCGAGGGCGTCGTCGCTTCTCAAGTCCAGCAGCACTGCGGCGACCTCTACGACACTTTTTGGTACCAACGGGGCACACTGGCACTTGGTGGGTCGCAGATTTCCTGGAAGTGCACCCGACGGCTGCAGGCGAGGCTGCCTCATCATCCGTAACCTCCTTGGGCAGCTGCTGAACCTCCTGGACCACCAAGGCTCCTACCCTCTCAAGCACAAGCAGCGCAATAGCCGCACCAGCTGCAATGTCCAAAGGAGTGTCAGAATGGTTGAATAATACCACAGCGACGCCGCGTCGGTCTGTGCTGGCCGCACTCACCGACACGTGATGCACCCATGCAAGTCCTGGCAGCGCAAAGACACCCAGCCTGAACCCTGGCGGCGCAGATATAGCACAGTCAGTCCTGACCAGCGCTTTGCCGTGCGCCGGCACCACCAGGTCATACGCGCTGTGCAACGTGTAGTCCGACGCCTGTAGAGAACTTGTACCTGGCAGGACAGCTTGCATGCTGAGTCGCTGCACCTGCAGCGCCGGCGTCGTGAAACTCATGTCTCGCGAAGTCGCCTACGTCGTGTCTCGTGTTTGGATGCACTCTCGAACATTGGGATTGTCAGATTGTTTAATTGTAGCGTAGCTCGCAACGCACGGCACCAATCAAATCCGAAATGCTCTCCAACGAGTGATTAAACAATCAAGACATTTGGTGCCTAAAATCAGAGTGAGCATTTTATAATAAAACATTATTACTCACAATGAAATACTCGCATTGCACTCAACTGAGCATCGCATTTATAATCTACAGTGCGCACGCGCGCGCCTCAGAATGCCTGCAGTGCACTGGTCTGCTGCAGAAAACCAACCCTTTGCGCGCCGAGCACACAACCCCTTGGACCTCTCGACCCAAGTGGTTCGCCACTTGCACCACCTCTCTAGTGGTCTTACATTTGGGTGCCAACAGCTTGCCACCACACTCCATCCACAACCCACCACCACGGAAGTCACCAAGTTCAACCACAGCACTGAGAGGTGTGCCATCACGTGGGTGTGAATGAGGTACCATGGGCTGCTGACCCGTGTAGTGTGCCACTTGCACAGTGCACCAATGAAACCAACTTGGGAGGGTGGCCAAAGCCCATGCACGCACCAAATGCAAAAAATGAATGGCATTTGGCTTCAATGTTGCCTTTAGAATGCGGGCCTCCTGCCATGTGGGCCCAATTCGGCCCCACCCGAATTGTGCAGTGTGGACTGGGGCACCAAACTTCTCCCCTCCCTTCAATTGCAAGGCCCGTGCAAAATGTAGCAACTCCTCCTCACTGGGGGTGGCATGCAACTCAGGACCCCTTAGGAGTCACTCCTGAGAAAAAGGAGGCTTAGATGGACTGGCAGGCCAGGAAGTTGAAGGCCTGGGCTGCATTCAAATTATCCTGAAGGTTAGCCTTGTCTACATCCAAACTCTCCACTCGCTCTCGCAAAGAATTCCTCTCACTTCTGAGCCGTGCAACCTCAGCACTACTTGTTGTCAATTTGTCCTGCGTTTCCTTGGAGGTTGCCTCTGCCTTTTCCTTTGCCTCCCGCAGCCTGGCTTGCTCAGCAAGGGCCAACTCCAGTTTGTCCTCCATTTTTTTTGTTTTCTCCTCTTGTCTCTTCAACCGCGCTGCAACCTCACTCCGCGCGATAAGGTGCGCGATAAGGTACCTTGTCGCGCCCCCTTATCGCGCGATAAGGTGCGTGATAAGGTACCTTGTTGCACCCCTTGTTGCACATTGAAGAACACCACATTGCAAGCCCCATAGCACATTGTCATTGACAAACCTGATGGCACGTGCACCAGTACGTGTCCTCAACAATCTTCCCCGACTTGTGCACCGCTTCAACCGTTGCAACGGCGCGCAGCAGGATTGACATATCGACCATTTTGTGTTCCGTGGGGACCATGTACCAACCAAACACCTCCGCTTTCTCTTTGCCACCACCCTCCTTGTCACCACCCATTGCAAACCCCCCCCACCTCCCATGTCGCAACACCAACACCGTTCCAGCATCAGCACGGATCAGGTGAGAATCCTCGGGGGTGGGGGTGCCAATTTCACCACCTCCATGCATCGCTTCCCAACAAGGACAGTCCAACTCATCACGTGCCTTGTGCACCCTGGGCCTCTGAGGGTGCCACATGAGATGAACACTTGTAGTGCCCACAGCGAAAAAACATGTGTATGGGAAATCCACAGAAATAGAGCCATTACTGTTTGGCATCGCGACATCCCCAGAGGAGGACGGTACATCCTGGGCAGTCACATGAGCATCACATGATGCACACATCTGGGTCTTGTGTGTGGGGCACAAAACCTTTTTTTTACACCCATAACAAATGGAGGTAGGGCGTTTTCTGCATGACTTGACACCACAGTGGGCAACATCGGGAGCATCTAATGTCATGGAAGGGTCCTCTGCCCAAAACGGTGGGTTAATACCTTCCGAGAAAGATGTCCTTGAATTATGCCCTAGGTCTTTTGATGTATTCCTGCAAGTTGGTTTTGTAGTGGAAAACCCCAAACCAAAGCAGCAAGTAGAGCAAGGACTGAATATGGATCGAATCAATGAAATCAATGATTGGTTTTGGAATCCAGTGTAACACAGAAGGGCTGCAGATAGACAAAGCAGGTATATGAACATAGATTCAATCACAAATGAATAATGTAAAAGGGTTTAAATGAAAATTGGTCAGACTGTAGCCTCAGTGGTTGCAATAGGCACTTCATGTGCACTCTTTTGGGTGAAATGGTGCTGGTTAGGACTGAGGGGCATAGATGTCAGGACCACACAGAAAATGACTTGGCCAAGCAACTGAATTCAGAAACAGTTACAAAGTAGGACCACAATAAGTGGTAGATTCAATTGAGTATAGGGGTCTTGGGGTGGGAGACCACTTAGGCTTAACCTCCAAGGCCAACAAGCAAGGAATGCCTGATTTATTTTGGTATGACCTCCATGAAGGAAGGTACTTCCGCTCAGTTGACTGGTAGGGGTGAACTTCATGGGGGGGGCTAGGGTCACAACCCTAGTTACCTTGAGAAAGTGTACTTTAGGCCACAAAAGAGTGATAAAAACACTTAAGTTTGTCTCAGCATCAACAAAGGGTTTTAAGGGGGGGCTTAGCCTGGATCAAGCCCTCCAAGAAAGACATGGCAGTGACTTTTTCTTACTCCCCCCTGGAGTACTAGTTGATCAAGCTAGTAGGACCAAGGAAAAAGGCTCAAATATTCCCAAAATTACCTCAAAAAATGCATTAAACTTACAGAAAACATTCTCATCACTTCATTGAAGCCTATCACACTGTATGGACCCTTGAAAAACAGTGTAATGTACCGTGATTGATGTCCCTTCGAAGGGGCATTCCTCAAAAGTCGCCGGCGTGCGGCGAAAACTTTTGGAAAAAGTGTGGGGGCAGTGGGAATTGAACCCAGGACTCCCCGGCTAGAGCACATGTGTCTGTCCACTAGGGTACAGCCGAACGCTCTAATGCGGACGGTTATCGCTGTATAAACAGCGTTTTAGTAAACGTCCTGACCAAGGGCCAGGGCGGAGCAATACTCCCAATGGAGGACACAAACCCCCAGGAGCTGAAAAAAATAGAAAATGGAACCAGCAGGGAGTGATTCCTGCGGTTTTGCGGAAGGGGCTGCGATTTAGCAAGTGAAATCGTTGAAAATCGACGAAACCACGCGGGAAATCGTCATTTTTACACATAACTTAAAGTCGCAGACAAGCGCAAACGAGGCGGACGCCAAGAAAAGGGTTGCGCAAGCGAAAACGGCATTTGGAAAAGAAGGTATGTGCCGTAGTTTTTAAAGTTTTCAAAGAAAATTTTTGCACAGTTGCATCAAAATTTTAATAAACTTCAGAGTAAAGTATTCACAATCAGCCCGCACCACAGAGCAGTTCAACAACCCGTCTCTCAGGTATGTCTGTGTCATTTCACACTCACGCACTGCGTTCGTGTTGGTTGCTCCGTCAAAACGTTAGGGTTGTTAACGCTGTGCTCGTTGGGGGGTCGGGTGTTCATCTCGCGTGCTCTGCACAGGTGAAAGCAGGAGTGAAAGGTATGTGATGCGTATGGAGCGCGCAGCGCGTATGTAGGGTTAGAATATGCGCTGTGCTCGCGATGCATGTGCCTAATCTAGGCATCCACACGCTGTATCGCTTCACCTGTATCCCTAATCCACCCTTGTTTCTTTTCTCACAGGTTAGCGTTTGTACGTGTGCGGCCGTAGCGTTCAAGTTGAGTTGCTTAAAACGCTTAGGTTTGTTTTGTGTTCGTTTCAATGCGGCATTCACACGATGCATGGTAAGTAAGGTAGGTTAGCCCAGGAGGAGCTCACCTCCTGGTGGAGTCTGTGGTTAAGCCTCCCTTCCCTGCGTGCACATGATGCATTAAAGGGTAGGCCACGCGAATTGCGCACGGTAAACCTTGTTTAGGCTACCCAGGGGCTCCTCGGTACGTTCTTTAAGAGAACCTGAGGAGTCCCTTAACGCTTGCTTGCTTGATAAGGGTAGCTGCTCCATGCAGCGTGTTTGCGGACAGCGTATTATAGGGCACACTGAGAAGGGTATAACACCTGAAGTGTGCCTTGGTTCCTCCGCCGCAAACGCCCTTTCATTTGCCTTTGTTTTACAGGTGGGCAGGTAGGGTGAGTGGTGCAGCAGCATTTTTTTTATGCCCTGCTAAACAGGGGCGCAGATCACACAAACAAGTAACTCCGCTCCGCCTGTGGCAGAGCAGGGAGTCCGACTTCATCGACATCTGCGCCTTGCACACGAGAGCACTCCTTCCCTCCGAGCCCTTGCAGGGGAAACGCGTTGTGGCGTCCCCTGTGAGGCCACAGTTGCTCAGCAGCGCTGTGTTCTCTTGTCATTTCACAGGTGGGTCGCTAGGACCCTCGAGAACTTTCTCTTCGCAACGCCAAGTAGAGTGTGCGTGTAGGAGTGGTAGTCCTGCGTGGGGGCTAGAGCCAGTTGCCCAGCGCTCGCCCACCAGGATGGTGCCACTGTAGGGTGTGTAGGACCTGTAGGGGGCGTGTCACTGTCCCACCCTTTTGCTGCAATTTTAGCTGGGTTGGTGGGCTGTGACAGTGGGTTAGGTTAGTGTTTTTGGCCACATAGCAAACAGGCGTTTTGCATGCCTTCATAGCTTTTGGCCACCCCTCCCTGTAGTAGTCAGGTAGGTAGGGAAAACAATACCTGGACTAACACTCTGGGTATTCCCCCAAGGTTTTGCGCCAGCACAGAAATTGGGCGCATAGGGGAGGGGAGACCCGGGGCGTACCCCGTGGCATCAATAAGCCAACCCTCCGGGTTTAGCAAGGGCGCAGACTTGGGTATAATTAGGACACCACTTCTGCGGCTTGCTCTCAGGACCTTAGGACTAGCACACTCACACATACGTCATGGCAAGTAAGGGTAAGGTAAACCCTGAAAGGAAGGGTAGAACCCCATGGGTCTGGACCAGTCAGGGGTCCTAACTGTGGGCTCGCTTGTCCCCAAGGAGGGAAGACACACCTTGCCTCATAACACCTTGCTTGTCATTCCCCCCTGGTGTAGAAAGCCACCGTTCTTCGTTGGCTCACCAAGGTCATTACATTAGGGCAGTACCCATGCAACACATGGTCAACAAGGCAAACACTCGCTGGGTGGCTGCAATCTTGATAAGCGGCCACCTGGCTCACGCTGGAAACCATAGGCATGGGTCTGCAGGGCACAGACAGGGTCAGTTGACTGACACAGGGTAATTAGTTCCGCTTCTTACGCTGGGACATAGTCTCAGCACGGGTTAGGAGCTGCCCCTCGTTGTTCTCAACGAGGTAAGTGCGGAAGATGGGGTTGATACTCCCATCTGGTTGTATGAAGGCTGACATAGGTTCCCAGGTCGCCTCGGACAACCCATAGCCATCCCACAGGGTAAGGAATTTCCAGCCCTGTTTATACTCGTGGCGAGCAATACCTGCAACCACGTAGTAACCATCGACTGCCATCTCATCGGCAGTCATCTCTTCGAGTTCGTCTGCCTCCTCTGGACTGGCAGCGTTCTCTAGGTCTATACGTTCAATCTCACTGTCGCTGAGGCGCCACTCATCCCAAGACAAGTCGTCAGGGGAGTGATAGTGCCTCAGCTGCTTAGGAGCACATAGCAGTTCACCACCTAGACGTGGACTGCACCTGACATGGATCCTGGATCCATCTATCCTGATGATACGATAGGGTCCAAAGTAAGGGTCCTGTAGGCAGTTACGTGGCCAGGAGGGTAGGCGTGAATGGTGTACCAAAACGAGGTCACCAACCTTGAAGCTGGCAGGTCGCCGTAGGCGGTTCCGTCGGCTCTGTTCACGGTCACGAATGTGCCTCAGGTTAGTACCAGCCTGGTTAGCCAGAGACTGCTTGTGTTCTAGCCAATCTCCTACAGGGCTCTTGAAGTCCTCAGGAAAGGGGGTTTTGAAGAACCAAGCAGGTCGTCCTCCATGGAACAGTTCGTGGGGGGTGAAACCCGTAGAAGAGCTCCGCTGTGAGTTCATGGACAGAACTGCCCAGGGCACTAGGCGTACCCAGTCCTTGGTGCGCTCCTGTTTCATCAGGATTCTTAAGTTTTGCTCCACCACACGGTTCTGTCTCTCACAGAGAGGGTTAGACGTGTGAGTGTAGGGCACACCTGTGGTTACCTCCACGTTGAGGGCATTTAGCACTCGTTTGTACCACCCAGTGTCACTGCGGATGCGTACATCTTCATCAGAGTGCACCTGTTTAGGTGCTCCATAGGGTTCGAACCATTGTTCGACCAACATTTTCACAGTCTGCTCACCTGTGATTTTCTTATTGCAAGGGAACACACGGGTGAAGCGAGATAGACCACAGGTGACCACGAGGCAACTATCATAGCCGCCAAAGCGTGGTAGGCCGTGGATGTAATCCACGTAGAGAAGAGAGTTAGCACAATAGGGTATGGGTAAGCTGGAGATCAGACCCCTATCCCTACTGTCGCTCTGCTTGCTGGCATGACAGCCACAAGCATCCACAATGGTCTGCATACGCGACCTCAGTTCAGTCAGGGTTAGACTGGAGTAGAAACATTCACGGAAGAAGTCCACTGAACGATTAGCGCCAGTGTGACCGGAACTGAGGTGGGACCACTGTAGGCACCCATCTAGTCGTGCCTCAGGCACCACAATTCGGTCCTCGTAGAAGAGGTACTGATTGTTTTTATACCACTGGTGCCCGTCAATGACACGGGGTTCGAGACCAGTGTTGAGGGTTTGGAGAATTTCTTCATACTCTGACTGATAGTCGGTTAGACTCCAACCCTCCAGGATTCCAGCAGTGCGCATGGACAGGTCAAGCTGGACATCCATACGCTGGAAAGCCTCTTTGGCGAGCGCCTCAGAGCTCTCACCAATAAGCGCATCGAAGTTGTTGCGCGATATATAGTCAGACAGTTCATTCTTAATCCCGGGGATATGATGCACTGTCAGCCTGAACTGGCTCAGGTAAGTCCACCACCGTTTTAGCTTCGCTTTCTCTGGTGGTGGGCCCTTCTGAAATGACTTCACAGGCTCCTGGTCACACAGCCAGACAATAGGGTTAGACCCCAGGAGTCGGGATTGTGAAGATAGCACCAACATACCGGCCAGGAGTTCCTGGTCATAGGTGCTGTAGTTGGAACGCGCTTGGTTCCACTTCCAATTCCAGTGTCCCAGTGGCACCAGTCGCCACTCACTGGTAGGATAGTCGTGTTTCAACGAACCATCACGGTTCAGTCCAGTAGTACGATAATGGCAGTGGGTTAGCTCAGCGGGGTTAAGCTCCTGCCATTGATAGATCGTACCTCCCCGCCCTACATCACTGGCATCAGTGATCAGGACTATCTCGCCCTCGGGGCGGGGAACTCCCAGGCAGTTGGAGGAGGCAATCTTCTTCTTCAACTCCTGGAAACACTCTTCCTCTCTGGAGGTCCACCTCCAGGGAGTAGTTTTCTTGATTAGGTCAGTGAGGGGTGCAGAGGAGTAAGTAAAATTGTGGATGTGACGCCGATAGAAATTACAGGCGCCCACAAAACTCCTCACATCGTGTAGACCCTTCTTAGGGTCATCGCGAATCTGCATGTCCTGTAGGGGCTGCATCTTAGACGCGGCTGGTTTCCACCAGCCATACCCCACGTCGAAACCCAAATACTCCATCTCCTCTTTCATGAACTCACATTTTTCGAGTTTGATTCGGAGATGGTTTTCTTGACATACAGTGAAGAATTCACGTAGGAGAAGGACATGGTCCTCTTTGGTATTAGTACCCAAACTCACGTCGTCGATGTGAGCCTCCATTTCTGCACCCCGAGAAATCAACTCTTGTACTAGAGGCCTGCGCCTCAGTATGTACAAAATTTTGTTCATAAGCTCCTGGAAGAGCGCTGGGGCGTTAGCCACCCCGAAAGGCATAACCTTCCACTTGAAGACACGACCCTTAGGGGTTATAAAGGCAAGCAGCTCCTGAGCTGCGGCGGTTAGGTCAACCTGCCAGAAACCAGAGCGTTTGTCCATTTTGGTCTTATACCTACATTTGGCAATACGCTCCAGGGTGTTTTCCATGTTAGGAATACTCCCTGAGTGGTTCTGGGTTTTCTTGTTGACCTCACCATAGTCTACAACAAGACGTAGAGCAGTCGACCCTGGTTTAGCAACAAGGAAACAGGGGCTGCAGTGATGGGGATAGTCCCCATGTTTGTACTCTTCAACGAGGCCAGCATCAATGCATTCTTGGATCTGGCGCTCGATTTCTTCAACCTGTTCCTGTGGAGCGGGATAGGGACGACGCCTCACTCGCGTCTTTTCAAATTCTGGTTTCAATTTCAGGTCCATCTGGACCAGTTTTTTGCAAGATAGGGGAGGCGGCAAGGCGCCGAACACCTCCTCATATGTTATCAGGAGTTTCTTCAGGCGGGGGTCAAGGTTAAGACTCTCGACTTTCTGAAGGAAATCCTCCTCAGCATGGAGGTTGCTTTTTCCATGTTCTTTCTTTTTATGCCGATCAGCAGTTTCGGCTGGTACAGTACCATCGTCCCACTCAGGGGGACATTGCTGCCCATAGTGTAGAGAGTACACTAGAGGTATCTCAGGATCAGGCAGCGTATAGGACTCATCGTCCTCCTCAGACCAGATGGAGTATTTCCAGGTCTGTCTGAGGTATTGCAGCCGCTCTTGGCGCTCAATACCTTCGGCCTTCAGGTACAACAGCCGTCGGAGTTCTTGCGTGTCAAGCTCAGACAAGGGCATGTTATTAGCAGCAGGCCGTGCCAGAGCATCAGTACTCCGGGCCACGGGTTCACCTGTGTGCACAGGCTGCATGTGTAGCACTGGTTTCCCAACAGAGGAAGCGGGTTCAGAGGTTGACTCTAGATCTACCTCCTCTAGCAACAGCTGGGCCAGGAAAGCACTATGTTTTAGGTCAACACAGCTGGGATCAACAGAGGGAATAGTGCTGGCGATCTCAGACAGTTGGTCGTCAGCATCCTCTTTTACAGCTGCAGGTTCCAGATAGTCATCAGGAGACTCACACCCTGTAAGTGTGGCAGATAGGTGCTCAGGAGATCGATTTTTGAGATCATAAAGGGTCAGGCCACGATTTTCGGCCATGACCTCTTTTAGTAGCACCTGGTCCAGGTCACACAGGGGTACAGGATTGAGAGATCCATCGATGATGGACAGGAAACTGGCCCACTCAGGGGCCTGCATAGCTGTGTCTGAGTCCTCAGGCACATAGATGGGGCCGTCGGGGAGTTGCACTCTTCCCACGGTCATTCGGTCAAGCATACGGCGCCAGTAGGCATGTTCACCAGAGCAACCCCAGTCAGGGGTGCACATAACAACCCTTCCTCCCTCATAAGCGGTCTTGGTCAGGACCTTCGCGAGCAGGGAGAAGGGAGGGTTAGCATACGCTAGGCCCATTGCTTTCCAGAAGAAACGGAAAGCATTGTTCGTTTGTTTCGAGCAGTACAACTGCATGATGTGCTGTTGTTGGCTCGCAAACAATTCCACCTGGATCTCATCCAGGTTTACCTGAAGGGCCGCCAGTCCATTTTCGAGAACGTGACGGGCCAGTTGGTAATTTTCAGTACGATAGTTCGTCTTGGCTGCGTAGCGCAGCCCAGACTCTTTTCGTCCTGACAGCTCCAAAGGAACGGAGAATAGCCCACTGCCAAAGTCGCAGTGCAAAGAGTAAGGACGCTGTAGGGACAGCATTTTAACCTGGGGGTTTCTTCTTAGAAAGTCAGTGCCAATGACAATGTCAAAGGCGTCAGTGTCCAACACTCTGCAGTGTTGAGTCACGGTTTCGTCGCCCAGACAGATGGTCACATCGACACCCCCCAAGGAATGGATGGTACGACCATCCCCTACTCTTATGGCCACGGTCTTAGTCTTCCTGAAAGTTTTAAGCAGGCGCCGGGCCACTATGGAAAGTGTTGCACCGGTATCAAGCACTGCTCGAAAAACCTGATCCCCGATTTTCACGAGGATCCAGAAAACCAAGTCCTCCTCTTCGGAGCCGCCCCCCTATTCCTCATCAGGGAATTTCACATCCACTCCTGCAGCCATGAGGGACTTGGCCATCCAGGCCAAGCGCCTCTTCTTAGAATTATTCCCCTCAGGGGTAGCGTTATCCCCTTGGGGTCGCTTCTGGGGGACACCTGCGGCAGGAGCGGGTGTGGCAGCAGGAGTAGGCGTAGCAACAGGCGCTGATGAGCGCCTCTGGGGGTTAGGGGGTCCAGTCTTACCACCCCCTTTGCCACCTCCTTTACCTTTATCCCCATTCGGGGGATTCCTGGCGGGCGTCGGGTTCTTCTGGCGCTCCGCCTCCTAACGCTTGAGTTTGTCACTCTCGCGTTTCTTGATGTGGCATTCGTCCTCATAGTGACGACGCTTGCCACAGTAACCACAGGTGATGGTACACCTGAAGTGGTCCTGATGGGTCACAGTTTTCCCATCTTTAGTATGCTGCTGACGTTTCATCTGCAGCATACAGCCACTGCGAAGATCGCAGTCAGAGGCATGACAAGGTCCCCCCTTGTCATTGACAGGTCGGCAGTAAAACAGGGGGGGGGTGCCTGCATCAGTTGGAACCTCGTTCATGGCACGTAGGTTGCCCCTCCCTTTACCGCCTCCCTGGTTGGTGTTAGTGGGATTTTTATGCCCCTTCCCTTCGCCACGTTCAGGGGTAGGGGTACCACCTCGTCCCAAATGTTTCTTGAGGAACTTCTCCATGTGGGAGTCGTTCTCTCTCTCAAGAGCTAGCTCAATCAAGAGATCCACCAGTGTATCATACGAGTGGGTCCTGCTCTTCCTCTCAGAGGTTGAGCGGCAATCATCCCACGTACGCTGGGGGATCTTACTCATGAGCCACAGGTGGGGCTCAGTGGCTCCGTAGGAGCCCACATTCATCCTCGAAAATAAGTACTCCATGTCGCACACATACTCAGAAATTCGCGCAGCGGATGGAAACTCCGGGAGCATAGGTAGCTCCTCGATTTGTGTGCGTACGCTGAGGTCAGTCTCATAGACTGGGAATGTTTTCTCTAACCTCAGGAGTACCTCCGCCCAAGTAGAACAGGTTTTCACAATCTGTTTGACCTGTTTTTGCAAAAATTTCTTTTTGCATGAGCGTTTTAGCAGTGAACATTTGGTGGCCACATCCACATGGGATTGGCCAGTCAACAAAAGGAACTCCGCAAATTCTTCTGCCCATTCTGGCAGGTTTTTAGGGTCGAACTCCGGCAGTTCCAGCTGGATGTTCGCCTGGGCAATCGGTCTGCCCATCTTCCCACCCCCCGGAGTTAGGCCTGAAGGCGACACGCCGGCAAGTGGGGCCAGGGCTGACAGCCCTCTTCTCTCACTCTCTGTGACAGGCACGTCCTTTAGGTCCGCCATAGGCACAGTCCTGGCACGGGGGTGAAAGGGGCTGGGGCAGGTAACCTTAGGCAACAGCCTTGAGACCCTCGATCTCTTGAGATCTTCGGCCAGGGTACTCAGCCCTGGAGAGAGAGAGAGGAACTCAGGCTTGGGTAAGGGTTCTGCAATACCCAGTTTAGCCTTAATGGCCTCTGATAAGGCCGTCACATCTGGATCTTCTGATCCAGATAGGAATTTGGCCAGCAGCTCGGCCGTTTGATCCAGGGCACCGTAGGTTGGCCTTGGATGATGTTCTTCGACTCGAGTTGGGCCCACTTCGGGAGCCCTTGGGGTTGGGTACTCAGGTCGTAGTCGTCTTGGCAGGGATGCAGTAGACGGAGGGCCTGAGTGTGAGTAGGACCCTAGATCCGTACGTGGTCTTGGCCCATGTACAGCCAGTGGTTCCTCTCCATCTTCCCCACGGATGGATTTGTAGTACTCATCGTGCATGATGTACTCATCCATCTTCATCTTCAGCTTCTCATATTCCTCAGGTCCTTCAATGGCAGTTGAGGATGAAGCTGGGCAATTGGATCGTGATACTGAAGCAGCCACACGTCTGTGGAGGTGACTGAAGCTGTCTCCACCGTGTGCTGCTAAGGCCTCGGTGGTAAGGCCTTTATTCTTCTCCGCCCTTCTGCGTTCTGGATCTCCTTGGGACCCAGATGCGCCACTGAGGTGATGTGGTGCTCGGTGTGGTGGTTCACTCATTGGGTGGACCACACTGCCCATTTGTACTTGGACAGTTCGGATAGGCCAGGTCCTTACACTTGGTGTGGACATTATGGACTTTTTGTTGAGCTTTTGTTCTGCACTTCTCAGGGTCGGTTCAAAAGGTCTCAAGGGACTGTCTCTGCTACCGGAAAGATGTCCTTGAATTATGCCCTAGGTCTTTTGATGTATTCCTGCAAGTTGGTTTTGTAGTGGAAAACCCCAAACCAAAGCAGCAAGTAGAGCAAGGACTGAATATGGATCGAATCAATGAAATCAATGATTGGTTTTGGAATCCAGTGTAACACAGAAGGGCTGCAGATAGACAAAGCAGGTATATGAACATAGATTCAATCACAAATGAATAATGTAAAAGGGTTTAAATGAAAATTGGTCAGACTCTAGCCTCAGTGGTTGCAATAGGCACTTCATGTGCACTCTTTTGGGTGAAATGGTGCTGGTTAGGACTGAGGGGCATAGATGTCAGGACCACACAGAAAATGACTTGGCCAAGCAACTGAATTCAGAAACAGTTACAAAGTAGGACCACAATAAGTGGTAGATTCAATTGAGTATAGGGGTCTTGGGGTGGGAGACCACTTAGGCTTAACCTCCAAGGCCCACAAGCAAGGAATGCCTGATTTATTTTGGTATGACCTCCATGAAGGAAGGTACTTCCGCTCAGTTGAGTGGTAGGGGTGAACTTCATGGGGGGGGCTAGGGTCACAACCCTAGTTACCTTGAGAAAGTGTACTTTAGGCCACAAAAGAGTGATAAAAACACTTAAGTTTGTCTCAGCATCAACAAAGGGTTTTAAGGGGGGGCTTAGCCTGGATCAAGCCCTCCAAGAAAGACATGGCAGTGACTTTTTCTTACTTTCCGTGACATTTTTGGGCAGGGCGGTGGTAGACAGAAGCATGAAACCCACCCACCGTACATTCCTTCTCTGTGAGATCTCATCAACCGGCGGCACACCCTCGAGCAAGCCACCACCACGATGAATGGAACACACATTCAACACAAATGCGTCTCCCAAACCAGCATCCATCTCCCTGACAACCCAAGGAACAGGAAAGCCCACCGATGAACCATGTACCCACTGGTTTCCATTAAGTTGATGATTCAAAGGAAAAAAAACAGCAAATGCATGATGTCCCTCAGGGATCACCTTGCGGGGAAAATCCCTATGCCAATGTTGAGCAACACCAAGTGCACCAACATAGGCAACAATCTCAATATTCAAGGGCAGGCCTGTTTGGGTCTGAATGTCATGGTGCAAATCTGTCGTGACATTCTCAAGGTGTGGAAAGTCATGATAATCCTCACCCCATTCATTGATAGGGATGCTATGATGCTTTCCAAAAAACTGCACCCTGTCATAAGAATCAAACTTCCTTCCAATAGAACGAAACTTTTCGTTAAAAATTGGTGTGCCTTGGAGCGGATCGAGGGTAGCCACCTCAGTTTGTAATTTGTACAATGAGGGACTCAAAGTTGTACGCGAAACACAGTGCTCCAAGCGAACAAGGTCTTGGAGTGATTCGTTGAACCCCACCCACTCAGGGGACTCAATTGGTTCGTCACCAGAACCAATGAGTGGATCTGCACTATGCAATGGCCATGCAACAACAGTGGCGGAAGTATAAAAAAACGGGGTGGTGAAACCATAGTATGGGTCGGCCCAGGCCGTGGACCCATTTGAATGAAGAGAAAAAACCGGCAAAACAGAGGCACAGTCCTTCACCTCAAAAACTCGCTCGTGATGTATCACGGGGACCTCTTCCTTTTTTGCCCTTTTGGCAGAAAATTGGCACCCGGCTTTTCTTTTCCCACCTTCATCAAGGTCCTGAAAAAGGGGGGTGACGTGTTCCAACCTTCGCGCTCACCTTGCTTCGAAAAACAGGCACCAGGGCATCGGTGTCGGCATTCACCAAATCAAGGGTGCAACCCAAAAGGTTGGGGTTGGCATCCATAATGGGGTAGATCATGTCACCGAGACGCGACCCAGTGACCTCTCCAAAAACCTGTCGTGACACACGGATATGGGCAAAAGTGGTGGTTGCATTGAATGTTAGCTGCTCATCCGATGCCCTTACCGTGGCAGCTTGCAACACCAGCCCCGGTCCCACCACCCTTCGGGTCCCCAAGACCCGCCGATGTTGTTCCACCCAATCCCCAATGCACACTCCGGCTGCACCCAAAGCCTCCATGACCACCGGCAAGTCTCCACGGACACAAGAGAAGGTCTGAGAACAAAGGAAGAGGGAAAAGTGCAATAGAAACCTAGTAATACAACACATAAGGGGGCGCGACAAGGGGGTGCAACAAGGGGTGCGATAAGGGGGTTATCGCGCGATAAGGGTGCGCGATAAGGGCGCGATAAGGGGTGTTATCGCGCGACAAGGGGCGCGACAAGGGGCGCGACAAGGGCGCAACAAGGGCGCAACAAGGGTGCGACAAGGGTAGTTCAGCACAGGCGAATTATAGGTTTCTTCTGCTGGCACTTGGATTTCTTATTAAAAACAACATTTAAAATAACAGATTCACCAGATTTAGCAGAAATTAAATTATGGTCTGGCGCCAAATGCGCTTTCAAATTCACGACCCTTTTCCATCAGCGCCTGTCGCGCGACACCACATGGATAAGCGTGGATAATTCCTCATGCAAGCGCAGGAGGCAACACGACACCGCTTGAAAGATAGAAGATTGTGGCGCCGATCACAATGTGCCAAGAAAAACTTGCATTCACCATAAACCTCCTTAAGCTCCGCCTTTTTGCGGATGGTACTATTCGACCCTGCACAAAAAGCAGCAATAGTATCATAATCTGACCACCGTCCGGCATCGTCCGGTAGGTGGCACTGCACAGGAAAGCCATCGCGAACACCGTCTACCACATTCTTCATTCAGCGAAGCACAAATTTCGTGCGCGCGTGCTGCTAGTCCCCCGACACAGGACAGGGGACGAGAGGAAGGCGAGGACGAAGCACAGGACGCCAGTGAGCTGGGGTCCTCGCCTTCGTCCGAGTCTTCACCCCAGACTGTTGCCACAGCTATGACCGTGGCTAAGAGCAGATGAAATCGCACACAGCACTATTCGGTCCAAATCTTCCTTTTTGCATACCTGGGTGTCAAAATGTCAAGAGGCACACACTGGACATCCAAATGCGATTTCAGGTCACGTCGCACACCGCCATGAGCATGTCTACGAGGCTATTCGATTGTATTCTGATAGATTATACCAATAGCTCCAAAATACCTTTACAGAAAATTCCTTAATTTGAGCCTCTCTCCGGACTTTCGGGAAATCGCGGACAAGACTGGGAACCTCGACTTTGCATATAGCGACCGTGGTGCTTTGTGCTGCATGAATCACTTAACAATTTGGATGCTGTGCGTGTTGGGCACCCAGCGATCCCTGAATTTTTCTGAAGCTGTTGAGTCGTAAGTGCGGAAGCCCTCACCTCGCAAAGCCTCAAACAATCACAGGTTTTGGCTGGTATTTTTTGAGAAGTACAATGTCCGCGGAAACAAACAGACAGGCTCCTCGGGCCCAGTTGGATTCCACCGATATTTTATCTCCTAAAAGGGCAGGGCAATTGCAGTGTTCCTGAAGTCTGAACCCTTGTTTGCTGCCAAGTGTTTGCACAGGTTTGCCCACGGTCTTTGATTTCCGAGCGCCACGTTAGTGCCCATCTACACCGTAGCGCGCAGAAGAGTTCTTCCACACGAGCTGCATTTTTTTTCCTTCGAGGTCTGCCGCACGCAATCTCCTGTACAACCGCTCGTCATTGTTGTGACTCAGCGAGATTCCCCGTGGGAGGGCAGCACGTGCAACCTTCGGGGGGGTGGCACCGAGGACACCTAAAAAAAACAAAACCACCTTGCACTGCCTTGTCATAGAGGAGCAGTGTGGAGGGTGGTTGAGAAACATGCGTGCACCGCGAAACACAGAAGGCAGAGACACCGACACAGGCCTGTGCCTCCAGATGGGCATTTCCTACCTCTTGGGTGTTGAGAGGGGCCAAGCAGGAACGCCAGACTGAGGCTGCCAGACCCCTGCTTCCCGCTACATAGGCCAGGAATGGAAGTCTTTTTAGAAGGTTGGGGCTTGACATGCAGCAGAACTGAAGTCTCTCTCTCTCTCTCTCTCTCTCTCTCTCTCTCTCTCTCTCTCTCTCTCTCTCTCTCTCTCTCTCTCTCTCTCTCTCTCTCTCTCGTCGGTCTTTCCCCCATCGTTCTGCTTGTTTCCTTTGGTCCCCCACCATTACTGAAGGACATTGGAGTACCATGCGTTGCTCTTTCACAAGCAGCCCCTTCCTTCTGCGCCATTTTTCCGGGTTCAGGCATCGCAAGAAGTGACTTTGTTCTGTCATACTTCTTCTTGAACCCTTCAGTCCCCCAGCATTACGGAAGGACGTGGAAGCATACCGTGCGTTGTTCTTTCACATGCACCCCCTGACCACCCCCCCTCCGCCAATGTCCCACAGTTTTCTCACTGTGTCTCTCACATGTCATCTGGTGTTGATGATGCAAAAGAGTTTGCTCTTGCACGTGGAATTGCATGGGATGAAGTGGAATTGAATGTCAACAAAGCGCCCGACGGCAGCCGGATTGGCGTGGCGAATTTTCAGGGAGTAGCGCTCACTGTCACTGGCACCGAGAAGAAAACTGTCAAACGAAGTTTGCACTTGGCTTTGATTGCGCTGTTCAAACAAATGGACCACAGCACTGCAGTCTGCAATGTAACCGCGGAGCAGTATGCAAGTAGACATGGACTTTCTTTTGAAGACATCAGCATTTCAAAGAACACTGATGGTAGTCGAATTGGCACTTCGAAATTTCAGGGCATTACTGTTGAAGTGAATGCAGCACATAAAAAGGAGGTCAAGCAGAAACTGCAGACTGCGCTGCTTGCACTGTTTCGCAGTGCAGCAGACACTGATGCTGCCTCTTCTCGGAAGCGGAGTTGTGGGGACATTGAACAGTCCCTAACTAAAGAAGAGAGGAAGGCTGCCAAAAAGCAGAAGAAGGATACAGAGGAGAGCCAAGCCGAACCAGTTGCAAGTGGGACGAATTGGGCAAAGGTGTCGCTGGGGGATCAGAGCAAAACCTCAAAATTCATGGCTCTCATGGGTGCTACCAAAGCGAAAGCGGAAGATTCTCGGAAAACGGAAAACAAGGGGGAGGAAGAGGCGAAGGGGGGAACGGAGAAGAAGAAGAAGAACAAGGAGAAGAAGGAAAAGGAGAAAGAATGCAAACAAGAGGAGCCTCTGGGGGTGCCTGTTGGTTTGCATCAAAAAATGTCTTCGTTCTTCGTACCTCCATCTTCCGGCCACTACCACTCCATTCCAGTTGTTCAAACGAAAGGGGGGAAAAAGTATTCCATAGTGATGCCAGGCGAAGCCGCACCTCATGAGAATGTCTATGATGATGAAACTCGGCAAAAGATAGCTGCAGAACAGTTAAAACAATTCGGGCGTGCGCGCAAGAAAGCCAATGCGCAGGCAGAGGCGGGCTTGGGTTTCGCGGAGTTCACTCACGAGCAATTCTCGCAAAATGAAAAGCTTCAGAACAAGAAGATTACTTTCGATTAGGCCCCATGCATTGATCATCAATTCATTACATTCGCCAACCCTGACCCATCTGACCACACCAGGTGCACCGATTCCAAGGAGAATGAGCGGGACAGACGGAAAATGCCACGTGTGCTTTTCCTTCATGGTCAAGGGCATTCGTTGCCAATGAAACTTGACTGTCTGGATTGCCATTTCTCATGTTTTTGCATTACACTGACCCTAAAGGAGCCTGCACACAATATACATCGAGGGTTCGCACGCAGGGAACAAGCTGAACAACCTGCTGTCTGCTGCCCGTCTGCTGTCCATCGGGGGCACGATCCCGAGGATTATCCCACAATTGTTCATTATTTTGCCATGCCCCCCCGGACGTGCTGCTCGTGCTAGAGCACTCACAGCTCACGCCAGGATGCAGCAACATTGTGAACCACGGAAATACAGCCTCAAGGTGGCCCAAAAGGCTTTTCTTCTCTTACCTGTTTGGTACGTCTGAACCTGAGCAGCCGTATTTGTCAATCCTGTTTGAGTTCTGCAAAAAGAAAATGGTTGTAGAAAGCTCCAAACCGAGCATTTCAGTCTTGGGCAAAAAACAGTTTTGCCCACTGGATTCCAACCTGTCGCGCCGAACCCTTGATGAAGCTCAATTTTGTGAAACAAGCCAATTGCTTGCACGTTGAAGATTCTAGGATTTCCAATTGACAACATGCACCGTGCAAGGAAACGTCTTCCGCACAGACATGTTGGCACAGTGCCTTCTGGGCGTTTCCATCTTTCGTTTGGTATGGCGGAAGGTTGGGGGGGTGGGGCTGGGGGCAGGGGGCGAACCCAATTTCCACATTGCAGGCATTTGCTGTTTTACATATTCATTCGCGTCAGTTTCCTTCAGGTGGGGTGGAGTTCTGCAACCTCTCTGCTTCAGGTTTTGTGCCCCTTCGCGGCAAAGGGCAACTGGTATCACAAGGCCCATTTGGACACAGCCACATTGGTGATTAAAGGAGGACTATTTTGCAGGACACACATAGGACGGGGCTGTGTTTGTCATAGATATTGAACATCACGCCTCTGGCAGGCACTTTTACAATCTGGGCTTGAAAAACTGCCTGGCATGTTGCATATCCATTGTTTGGCTGGTTGCTGTAGAATGGACAAGAACTATCGAAAACGTTTTCAATTTCGTAAATTTTCAAAGCTTTCAAAGAAAAACAGTGTCCCAAAGGGCACAGCTACTCTGACTGACTCAAGTACGTGAGCCACGATAAAATTTTGTCGGGTGGTTGTATGTTTTGGCATTGGCCCAGTGAGCTTTGTTCATTGGGTCAAACAGTATGATTGCACAAGATGTTCAAGATTGTACACGAGAGAGAGAGAGAGATAGAGACAGGCTGAGGGCGTCTGGTATGGCATTGGAATGGCAGGTATTGCTGACATGCATCTTTCATCATTTGATGACCACATTCTACCAGGACAGCCTCGGAGAAGGATTTGATGTGGGTACGTTTCCTTGGTTGTTCTTGCTTTCCAATCTTGAACGTGTGAATGGCTATCTAATTGGGACACATGGGCAGGTCCATGACAGCACGCACTGTACAGTTGGGTTACTAGCTCTTTGTGAATCATCATTCCTGTCCCTTATTGTCGCCATCTTCTGGATGTTTGTTTGCAGAGAAATTTGCCTGGTTTTGAGCTTGAGTTTATCTCACAACCCAGCAAGCGCGGGGCCCATTTCCCTGTTTTGAAATTTGCGCAAATGATTTACCCCCATCTTGACAACGTCTTGGGTCATAGGCATGTTCAGTCGGCCAGTTCAGGCTGTCAACCCCCCCCCCGCTTTTTTCTATTATCATCCACTGAAATAGTATCACACATGCATGATAATATTTGGACTGCTGAAATACTGCTGAAACAATGCAAAATGCTCTTAGGGAATCTTCCTGAAACACAGTTAGTTCTGTGCAAGGAAAGCAAGCATGGACAGTTGCTGCGCCGCTGGTGTGGGTTTAGGTTTGAGCAGTGCTGCTGCACTATTCTTGGGGCTGAATTTCTCGCAGGACAAATTGGTAGGATCAATGTGACCAAGATGCTCGAAGTAAAGTGGGATCCGATGTAACAAACCTAGAACAAGGGGGTGAGCAAAATAATGTCAACACAAAATTATCTCATGCGTCAAAATGACAAAAGGGGAGTGTTCAGTCCACAAATTGTTAGATTGGTGCAACCTACAGGTCAAACGGCTTAAGTAGGAAGCGCGGTCTGCCGCTGTAGCTGCGAAATTCCTTATTTTCTTAATTTTTCAACTTCACGTTGACAGTCTGCGCAATTTTTTGCCAACCCTTGTCGCAGCAGTGCTGCTGGCGCTGTCGCCAGCCTGCCATTTCCGTACGCAGACACGTGATTAGTTGTAGAAAGTGGTGCTACAGAGAAGCTAAAAAGAAAGAATTTTTCGACGAAAACAATTGGTAACGAATTACACATGATGCCCACAATCTTTGTTTTATTAGTGAGAGTTGTATAGATCGCGTCCTCGAGCGTGCTGAATTGTTGTCCTCAACTTTTTCTTTCATATCCAATGTGAGTCCAAGCGGATGTTTTGCATCATGTGCGGCCTGCTTCTGCCAGTGAGGGCAGGGCTTTGCTCCCGATGCGGGACTCAATCTGTGGGCCAGTCCGCAGACAGTGGGGTGCACGGCGCCAACGAAGGTGCAACGTGTGCACCATGTTCACATGCGCTTGCGGACGCTGCGCGGAATGGCGCCAAGGCCACTGCCGAACACGAGCTTGACGCCGCCGCCAAGAGACCAAGAGATGGGGCCGCTGAGAGTCGCAGAAATGGGGTGGATGTGAACGCGTTGGGTTTGCTAAAGGGACCACGCGCTCAGCTCTTTCCCAAGCTAGCAAATGCCAAGCCTCCACTCACTGTTCTAGCAGGGCAACACTGCGCACTTGACTATGGAGTGACGAAAAGCTATGTTGCAACTGCTGGCAGGTTGATACCCCTGGGGAAGGAGCTGTTGGAACCGGAAAAAGTACAAGTGCGATCTCTGCAACTCGCCACATGCTAATCATGGTCATGCCCGTAGACTGCCTACCCGCAACATCTTCGAATGCATGCCGCACGTGAAAAAGAGAAGAACAACATTCCTGCTGTTGCACTGCTGCCCCAGATTGTGCCTGATGTTGTTACACAGGCAAACTACTTCGAGTGATGCTTGACTTTGTTGAAGCACAAGTGACATCTTCTTCCGCATTTCGACTCCCAAAAAAGTCCAAGGGTCAGTCAACGAGGAAACAACCTTCATAACAGTGGAAGTGCAAGGTGTTGGACCTCCATGAGGAGCATCCTCAGATGAAAGAGCAACAGAAAAGCACGAATGTAGTGGAGGTGACGGCGGACCTATTGGGACGGACGGATTTAAGATTGCATATAAATACGATTTGACGATGTAGTGTATAGAACGTGTTAAAAGATACGGTCCGCATGCAGGCCATTGGACAGATGTATATGGAACTAACAGCCACCAGTGTTCCCATGTACTGTCTGCGGATAAATACCGCTCCATGAGGCAGTGGGTATTTGGTAGCACTGTTGCTGAATAGTTGGGAGGTTCTTTGGTGCACTGCACACAGCACTGCACCCACACACTATAAACTGCTGCACTGCGCACTACAAATAAACTGCTGCACTGCACACCGGCTGTTGTACATTACTGTGCACAACTGCCGGTTAGGCAGCGAACCCAAATGGGGAAGTCAGAGAAAACATTCACCGCTTGTTGCTTTTGCTTTTACTCTGCATGTCAGTTTGTTGTCATTTGCACAAACTTTTCACAAATTGTCAGCAGTGCAAATAATTCGGAATTGGGTTCACCTAGTGACCTATGTGAAATATCTCTACGCCCTTTGCTTCGGGAGGCACCGCGGGTGCACCCGGGGCCGGAAGCTGCTGCCCGTTGCCAACACCGTATTCTCACCAAACCATCACCCAAGCGACCAGAAACACAGAAACATTCTATTACCTTCGGCAGTGCACCTCGAAGAGAGGCTGACAGCACGGGGGAGCAACTACAATCGGTCTGGATGCGACCCATCCCCCAACTATCTGTCAAAACTTGCGGGGAGGGGGGGGGCAGTTGGGGCGGGGGGGGGGGGGGGGAGACTTGGCAGCTGAGCCGGGGGGAGGGGTCCCAAACGGGGGTGGGTTGTGCGCGACCCACTACTACCCGATGCATACCACAAGGGTGTGTGTGTGTGTCTAGGGGCATGGACTTATAGAGGTATGTATGCGATAATAGCGATTTCTCGGCTTTGCTAGGAAGAAAGTCTTACGGGTCTCAGAGACCAAAGGCATAGTACCCCTCTCAACTGAGCATAGGACAAAAAATTTGGCGCCGTTGGCGCCATGGCCCCCGCACCGTTGTCTTTCAAAACTCGGGGGGCGCGGGGGGGGGGGGGGGGGCTGGGGGGGGCCGCATACAAAGACCGGGCCCGGCCGCCCTCCTGTGGCTGACAGTCAGCCAATCAGTCAGTTAGCCAAGCCAGCACTCAGTCAGACAGAAACACACAGTTTGGGTTTTGCGTCAATGGCGGACTCGGCTCCAAGTTGTGGGGAGGACAGCCACCATCAGAATAAGCAGTGGCCGAGCGGTAATGCAGACGATCGCAAACTTTTCAGTCGGCGGTTCCAAACACACTCGGGCAACCATGGCGGCGGCGCTTATGACCACCGCTGGCCAGCCAGGATTAGAACCGCCGCCCCAAAATTCTGCAGTCGGTTGTGTTACCCATTTGTTCTGAGAACAACATATCTCCCCTCTGCTTGAAGCTTCTGAGCACAAACTTTTGACCCCCCCCCCACCCTCCCTCCCTCCCTCCCTCAACAAATGATATCCTATTTCAGGGGATAAAGGCTTCAGGATCAAAAAAACCATTGGGGGATTGTCTTATTGGGCAAAATAATGATTTTACAAAAGGTTGGATATGAAATGTCATGCCTTGGGGTATGCTACGCAAATGACCCCAGAAGGGGGGCGGGGGGGTATACGACGCCCGCGCCTACGCTTGATCTAAGAACCTCTCTTCGACGTGATTCAATTTTTCGATGATCTTTCGGTGCCACTAAACAACCTAAACAACACAAACTTCGGGAGCATTGGGCTACATGGGCCTAGCAGGCCCTAGCACTGGTCACCCACACCCATCCCAGCGGCAACACTGGGATTTTGCACACAAAAAAAAAGCCAAATTTTGAAAATTTTCAGCTGACACATGCCAGCCTGAAAATTGCCAAGCCCTCACTGTTAAGAGCCCACGAGGGACACCTGGAGCTTGGACCCGAGACTCCGCCATTGGTTGGATGATAAAGAACAGCTGTTCACTCCGCCATTGGTTGGATGATAAAGAAACAGCTGTTCAGGACCGGGCCCTCAATTGCCATACATTTTGTCCGCCAGAATGGTGATTTTACAGATGGTTGAACATCACATACCACCCATTGAGTGTCTAACGTGAATGACCCCAAAAAGAGCGGGATATGGAGCCTGCGTCTGTGCTTGATCTAACATGATGGGCAAAAAAGGAATTGGAGAATTGAAATCAACCACGTCCACTGTTTCCTGGCTCAAATGATTTTTTTTTGCATGCCACTCAAGAAAGCAGCCTAGCCATGGTCAAAGAGTTGACTCTGAGCCAAAGTTCACATGAGCCAACAGACACAGCTATGTACAGCTGGAGTACCCCCTTCACGCACCTCAGTGCGGGAAAAAACAAAAATATTTACCAGCACCAGTGTCATTGCCCAAAAGTAGAAGACGTGATTTCTCCCTTTGGCATGGCACTGAACAATGCAAAACATCAACAGTGAAAAACACCTCAATAGTGTCAACCAAGTAGCAATCCACACCTGCGGATGCACACTTGAATGCTATCATCATCAATCCTTTCCATCCATTTGTCCAACAATCACTTGGATGCTCATTCCAAACCCTATGCAAATGCACCAAAGCGATGAGATTGATAACATTGGGAGCCACAGCGATTCCTGTTGTCTGGCAACACTCACCCATCGTTCGCATTTTGACACCTAAACAATAGTATTCGAATGTCAAATGTGCCACAGAAGTTGATGGAGAGTACAAAAAGGTGTTTCTTGCACAAATATACATCCTCTGCATGCATACATTGTCAATTCCCCACAAACTTTGGGGCACCAGCAAATAATCTGCTGACGGTGCTCCACAGAGAATGTACAGTGAATCTAATATACACTTTTATATCTTCGATGCATACAAAACAAGTTAGCAAACACAACAAACCTGAGCACAATGGACAATGGTTTACACGGTTAAATTCAGAGGCCATCAGAATTGAAAAAAAAAAAAAAGCTAAATTTGCACCGCTGTACACAGCTTGCAACCATGAAAGAGCAACTGGAACTCCCCAACTTCAAGGGATTGGGCACAACACAGTGGACAAATCCTTAACTGGCCAACTGGTGGAACATGGTGCAACCCAACATAGCACCAGAAAATATGACAAAAAAAAACTGACATTCATGGCATCAGTACAGCGTTGTAGCTGCAAATTGCTACAAAGCCAGCAAGTATGACTCACTCCAAACGTGAGATTCACTCAACGGTGGCACATCTACCAGAGTGTTCTGGTTTTTTTTCCTGTAAGCAGTCCTGGGACTGTGGCATAATCAGAAACTTCATGTGGCATTTGTCACTGTTCAAAAATTTGACAGGAACACACAGCCATCAACGTTCTAAGGGGCAAAGAAATGTCAGAGAAGAGCTCAAGACAACCCCGACCCCCCCCCCCCGTGCCACGGTTGCAACGAGGCACACCATTCCCACTAGGAGAAAGGTACTCAAAGGCTCCAAGGTGAGGCTGATGCTAGACACACCAAATGGTCTGCATGCAGCAGTTCAAACGGAAAGCCACCTGGAAACCACAAGCCAGCCAACTTTGTGGCGTGAAATGCTGGTGACATATTTGTATGTAGGGGTGATCAACAACTCACATGAATTTCAGCAGCAGGGCATACAAAGGATGGGTCAGCAGCCAAAGGAGTGGGCTGTCATATAACTGCCCATCATGTTGCAAAATATCCGTCCGAATTTCCAACCACCTTGAAGCCATTAGCTGCTTCGTCTTCTGGTGACAGTCTGCATCCAAGGTAGCTATCTGGGCAGGCACAAAAATTGCATATGCTCTGCATAAAAGTGCAAATGCTCTGCATATATCCCGAAATGGTAGCGTACTGAATATGCATAGTGGCTACACTGGATCAAGCACAAAGTGTACAGACGTGCTGTGCCAAGGGCTGAATGCAACACAGAGAAGCACCATTACATCAATCATAAGGGTTGACTGTAGTATTACACAATTCTGGAGAAAATAAAGACTACAACGTGTGCCTGGACCACAACTGATTGCCCTTACGCCATCAAATTCTTTACAGCTGTGAGCACATTAATCACCTTGCACTGCAAATGTGTGTTGTGTTGTGCTGTGTGAAAACTGTGGACAGAACATGCCCACAAATGTCAGTGGGGCTGCAGGGTGAGGGAGTGGGATGCCAAGGCTGACTTAATCTGGTCTCAGCAAAGGGCAAAGATCTTGGGGGTCTGGGGCTGGCCAGCCAGAACCCCCTGAGATCCACAGAAATTGCAAATATTGTCCAGGAGCCTCTGTACACGGCCCTCTAGAGGCCAAGTAGAGACCTGACAACTGTCACACCATCACGGGTCACTCCATCATACATAAACCGCAGTTTGACTGCCGGAGAGCAATTGACAAACAGCCCCAGTGCAAACTCAAGGCACTCTCGGGAACTGAGGTCCATTGCCAGATACTGGCGCCACTCTTTGGCTTCAGGATCACTGAAGAACGACCTGTAGAAATTAGAAAGGATGGACCATGGGGGGTGCCCAGGTGCAGCCCTTGACAGCAACAACCCGTAAACATTTTGGCCCAGAGAGTGGGGGGGGGGGGGGTGGAAAACCACCACGTGCTGTGAGCCACTGTGGTGTCCAGGCAATATTCACACCCACCCACCCCCTGCAGGCACCTCCCAGTTTTGTCAACCCCAATGCAACCTTTCTAATCATCTCATAATCATCACCACTCATCTTGGTTCTCGTAAATCTTGCTAGGAACAAAGTGGCAGGGACGCGGTGGCCTGAGCGGGTGCGAAACGCAAAATGACCGCCTCACGGGACCAAGCACCCCGTGATACGAAACACGAAATGGTCGAAACGGTTGCCTCACAGGCTTGGGCACCCTGTGTGCCCTCTTTTGTGTTGGGCCTTGCCAAAGAGGTCAATCTATTATCAACCTTCCC
Source organism: Eutreptiella sp. 'Long Island Sound 2002' (assembly GCA_964036045.1). Classification (NCBI taxonomy): domain Eukaryota; phylum Euglenozoa; class Euglenophyceae; order Eutreptiales; family Eutreptiaceae; genus Eutreptiella; species Eutreptiella sp. 'Long Island Sound 2002'. Next base: position 40,200,911 of record OZ038390.1, read on the forward strand.
CCTCCCCCTGGTAGGGGGTGTGGGTGGCTACAACCACCATGACATTGGTGAAGAGGTAGAGTGGAGACCTCCGTTGTTATATGCTAACCCCTCACATATGTGTGTTTGTGGCGGCCTTTCGAGCCTTGACTAGTTAGCCAACGCAATTTGGGAGTCCGTTTCTGCTATGGCAGGATAGGATTCCCTCCCTGCGCTATTGTGTACGGCCCACGAGTCCTGCCGTACATGCCACTGAAGGGTTATTGTTGCTACATCATCCCTACCATCTTGGGGGTCCCTAGTGCCTAGTACGGGGACAAAACCAATAAAAGTGGCTACTTGACCCCTGTTGTCTTTGGTGCCCACATGTGGGCGGAATGGCTACATAACCTCTACTGTACCGCGGCGAGGCAAGCAGCTTCTCATGCCGGCCGTGCCCCTCGTGGCCCACCCTACAGCAGCTACTGATACCCCCATCCTAGGTGCTAGCAGTGGCTGCAGGAGGGCTTGTTGTGCTCCCAACACACTGCCCCAACCGTCCCGCACCCCTCACCTTAGGCATCGTGGCCGCTACTCCACTGCCCGGCACACCCATGAAGCCTGTGCTCGCCGCACCCGGCGGGCGCAATTGGGAAGTGCCGGCCTCTATCCACTAGTCGTGGGAAATAGTCCATCAGATAGTGTTTTGCCTCTTTGGGGCGCAGGCACACCGTTGCTCACGGGCGCTTGAGCCAAGACTCCTAGCAGTGAAGCGCCAACTGCTGCATGTAGCACCACCTCCGCCCGCGTCGAGAAGTACGGCTGGGCCAGCAGCCCTGCACAGTACCAGCCGCCGAGGACAATGAGTGCCCAGCACCGGTCCCACGGCACCCCCTGCAGCAGATGGCCCGCTACCTAGTGCCTAGTGCAGCACCTGCGCCCACTCTCCCAGCGGGAGCCGTATGCCCCGCAACTTGTGGTTCTCGGGGACACCGGCAACGCCCTGCCCGCATGTTCCAGCAGCTGGGTAGCTCTTGGGTAGCGTGCCACCCAGAGCATCCAAAGGACTCGCTCGTAGCGGGTGTGCATGATCGGGGACACGCAATGCAATGGCCTGAGGACCAAGAAGACAATCTCCTTGGCCTAGGAGAGCTGCATGGACCCCGCACCGCGCGCAGCACCATGGTCTGTAGGCCACTCTGCTCCTTGGAAAAATACAAAAAGAAGGCATGTTTACTTTTCAAGTCCACAAGCCTATGCACATAGGTGAAGGGCTAAGGTGGTGGGCCGATTGAGAGTTCAGCCCCCCACCCCCCCGCGGAGTGCGCCCCCACCTATGGATTACGGCGTCTTAAAGGGAAGGCTTGGACGGGACAAAGGCTATTCCAAACTCGCCCTCCCGGGCAACCGCCGCGATGGGGCCCGCGTACCCTACCCCTCTTGAGGGGCAGGGGGGCGCTAGCTCCACAATGAAAAGAGTTGCTTGCCTACCCGCGTTGAAGAAGACGCCATCTCCGCCCGCGTCGCACAGCAAGGCCGAGCCAGTAGCCCACACCATGCGGGCCGCAGAGGGTAATGAGTGCCCAGCACCGGTCTAGCACCAATCTGAAAGCGCTCCCTTACAAATAGAGACGTGCCGCCAAGTGCCTCCACACCAGTTGCATGGCTTGGCGCGGCCCCTGTGCCCACCACCCCAGTGGGAGCCGCGTGCACCGCAACTTGCGGTGCGCGGACACCGGCAGACACGTTCCCAGGGACCAGCCCTCAGGCGAGGGCTACAAAAAGACAGAAAGAGGGCATTCGTCCTCCAGTGCCCACCTGTGTACAGAGGCCGGGGGCTAAGGCGGTGGGCCAACAACCAGTGAGGACGCCCACCTCCCTGCGCTTGCCCCCCGCCTATGGTGTAGAGCAACGGAGAGGGACAAGTCGGGACTCGATCTCTTCCAAACTCACCCTCCTGTGCACTTGGGTGCCCTCCCACCCTCCCTTGTGGCGCTCCACATGCTTCCCTTGCTGCCGCTTCCGGCATCCCTTTGACCGCCAGGGCACCCCTGCTGAAACACCCCGTTCTTCCTATGGTGCTCCACTCAACTTCTATAGCGCCCCCTGGACCGTGGGCGCCATCCACTCGCACCAACCCTGCTACAAGGGGAATAGGGGTTCTATGCTTGCCCAAGCATGCATTGTGGCAGGCACGTGGCTGCATCTGCCTTCCCACATGCCCAACCCACACGATCGCGGAGGGCTATCCCAACCGGTGCAAGGCTTGTGCCTGATCGGTCGACGAATGTGGGCCACAAGGAACTAGCATGTCACCCTACACTAGCACGGGGGCGGGGGGGGGGGGGGGCTCAAATGTGCATGAACGAAGTGTAAGGGCAGGGCGGTGGGCTATTGCATGGCCGGCAGGGGGAATCTATGGTCTTCCCCTCACACCACCACACCACCAACGGGGATGGGGGTAGCCACCATGACACCCCGCCGTTAGGGCACCGCCCTGCCACCCACAGTGGGATCTTATGCTCTTCCACCATTGCTGCCTTGGGGGGGGGGGGGGGGGGGTCACCCACCCTACCTATCTCCAGCAACCGCTGCCAGGGTAAAGCTTGCGCGTGGAAGCAGACTTGAAGGCCCCTCCGGTGCGGGGCCCACAATAGCATGCCATGCTCCTCCATTGTGTGCCCCACCCTTGGGGAAGGTGGTTGGGCCAACTGTTGTGCTCTTGTGGTGCATTGCAATGTGAAGGCTAGCAGGTCAGCATTCAGTGAGGCTTGCCTAGCCTCGAGGGCAGTGTGGGGTAAGCTAAGGGAGGGAGTCTACAACCGCAAAACAACATCAAAAAATTGCGAAAATTGCAGCTTGAGCAATGCGACTTTGTGCTGCCAAATGTGAGGATGGAGGTCCCACCCCCCGCAGCCTTGGCATGAGGCGATCAAAAAGCAAAAGTTCCGGCTTTAAAAACATGGGGCTTACCCTCCCCCCACCCCTCCCGAGGGGGCATGGCTTGTGGTCCTCATTATGGAACACAATTGCCCTTCACCAACAGTCCCCCAAAGATCCACAAATCTTGTAGGGCCTCCGTGTGCCCGGGCAGAGGCACTCCCGAGGCAAACCCTAGCCCAAGTAGCACAATAGGTCAAAGTGGCAGGAGTCGTGGCTTGGACAACTGTCACACTCGGTCTATGCTGCCCAATAACAAGGCCCAAAAATTCCCAATACGGCCCGGAAAAAGGTTCCCTACAACGTTCCCCTGGAAAAATGGGGAAATAGGGAAAATGAGGAGAATGGGTGGGCGGGGGGGGATGGGGGAGAGTTGAGGGGAAACGGGAAAAGATATTGGGAAGGGGGGGGGGGGGGGATGTTGATGGAGACGGGGAAAAATTGGAGAGCCGGCCAACCGATACCCAACCCGATACCCAACCCCTCTATGGGTCGTGGACAACCTTCAGCGGAATGTAACACACCCCTTTGTACAGGTGCACATGACCCATGGGACCAAAGGTGGCAACATTGTGAAAGGGGACCCATGGACTGCATGTGAACCCTTCATGCCCCCCCCCCCCATGTACAGGGGCCCTGTATCCCCAACGTCCGCCATATTCCTCCCCACTTTTCGACATTTTCCCACTGTTTTCCCCATTTCCTCCAATTTTTCCTCCAGCCACCGCCTAGTATACCCACCCCGTGAGTCCCATCGGCACTGAAAACCACCGTTTTCCACCTTTTGGGGGGTGGTTTATCACCATTTTTCCACTCAATTTTCCAAAACGAGACACATCTTCACCCATTTCCCCCCAACGTTTTTTTTTGTGTTTCAGAATAGTGTTCCGGCAAGGTTCTGGTAGTGGGAATTTCTTGGCCTTGCATTCAGCCCATTGCTCCCCAAAGATCCACAGGTCTCGCAGGGCCTCCGCATGCGAGGCAGAGGCACTTGTTGGGCAACCCCAGCATGTGAAAAATGTAACTCGTGGACAAAAAAATCGTTTAGTCGTGTAATTTTTTTTGCGGTAAGGAAGTGTAATGTTTTTTGCGGTAAGTCGTGTAAATAAAAAAAAATTGAAAAATTGAAAGAGATGCAACCTTTGCAATACGTGCGCAATATGTATAGTTGCCGGTTCCGTACGGCACCCCATAGCGACCTTAACGATGGGACGCCGAGTCCACCAGGATTGTGTATAAAGTCTAATGTCTGATGTCCGATGTGGCATGTTGTGTTTGCAGTGTATACAACAAGATGAGTGATATGTTTGATATAGGTTTGATGCTTGGAGGAGGGGGGGGGGGGGGCTCAAAATGGGTGTGCAAAAACCCACCCAAGAAAAAAAATATAAAATAAAGGGGTTGGGAAAGATCACGGAAAAGCTAAAGCTGGAAAAAACCAGAGTCCGGAAAAAGTCCCCATAGGCCCCCATACGCCCCTATAGGTCCCCCTGCAAGTCCCCAAAGGTCCCCAAAACTCCCCAAAGGTCCCCAGAGGCCCCCATAGGTTCCTAGAGGTCCCCAAAGAACCCCATAGGTCCCCAAAGGTCCCCATAGGTTCCCATAGGTCCCCATAGGTGCCAATATGCCCCCATAGGTCCCCATAGGTCCCCATAGGTCACCATAGGTCCCCAGGGGTCCCCATAGGCCCCCATAGGTCCCCAAAGGTCCCCATAGACCCCCATAGGTCCCCATAGGGCCCCATAGGTGCCAATAGGCCCCCATAGGTCCCCATAGGTCCCCAAAGGACCCCATAGGTCCCCATAGGTTCCCAAAGGTCCTCATAGGTCCCCATAGGTACCCAAAGGTCGCCATAGGTCGCCATAGGTTCGCATCGGTCACAATAGGTCCCCCTAGGTCCACATAGGTGCCAATAGGTGCCCAAAGGTCCCCATAGGCCCCCATAGGTCCCCATAGGTAGCCATAGTCACCATAGGTCCCGATAGGTCCCCATAGGTCCCCAAAGGCCCCCATAGGTCCCCATAGGCCCCCATAGGTCCCCATAGGCCCCCATAGGCCCCCATTGACCCCGTAGGCCCCCATAGGCCCCCCATAGGTCCCCATATGCCCCCATAGGCCCCCATAGGTCCCCATATTTACCCATAGGTCCCCATAGGTCCCCATAGGCTCCCATCCCCTGGGTCCCTTAAGGTGCCCATAGGTGCCCATAGGTCCCCATGGGTGCCCATGGTTTCCCATAGGCCCCCATAGGCCCCCATAGGTCCCCATAGGCCCCCATTGGGACGAGGGGCACATCGGAAAAAGTACCCCGGTGCTCCACCACCAGCTTCGCGATGTTCAATCTTTGAAAACCACAAGACCAACCGTCCGGCCACACAACAAAGCGTGGATTGCGAGTCCCTAACCCCAACTCAAGGGGCCACGCAACAAAGCGTGGAATGAGAGTCCCTAACCTAACCTTAACAAAAAAAAATCTGGTTCCTTAAGGACCGCCCTGCAAAGGGGGACAAAATCTTCGGCAAGGCACCTCGAAGAGGGGAGGAACGACCATTTTTGAGCTGCCCAGGCTATAAAATTGTTTAAGCAGGTTGTGCCCCTGCCCCCTTGGGACCCCCCCCCAACCACACAAATAAGGTGAAAAACACATAAAGAGGGGCTAAAACATGCTTTAAATAGGATATTTGATCTTTTTGGATGGTAAGAATATAAAATAAATCAGTTTTGGAAATTTCCATTTTTGAGTTGCCGAGGCTGAAAAACTGCATTTTTGAGTTGCCGAAGCTGGAAAACTGCATAAGTAGGTTGTGCCCTAGCCCCCTTGGGACCCCCCCCCCGACACCCAAATAAGGTGAAAATCACATAAACAGGGGCTAAAACATGCTTTACATAGCATATTTCATCATTGTAAGTGGTCACAATATCAAAAAAAGTTTTGCAAAATTTTCCATTTTTGACGTGTAGAGGCCGGAAAACTGCTTAAGCAGTTTGTGCACACACCAAATGTCATTGAACCACCTACAAAGAGCAATTTTGAAGCTTTTGGGGGGCCCATGGCACGGGCTACATAGGCCTAGCGGCTACTACGTGGCCACAGGTGGGCACATCGCCTACAGGCATGCATTTTCAGTAAAATTGGTAATTGGTTCTTTGCGGTAAGGTCGTGTAATTTTTTTCATTTTTGCGGTAAACGCCTGTAGGAGAAAATCGTCACACCGTGTAATTTTTTTTTCCGGTAAGTCGTGTAATTTTTTTTTGCGGTAAATGCGTGTAACAAAAAAATCGTCACGTCGTGTAATTTTTTTTTTGCGGTAAACGCGTCTACAAAAAAATCGTCTCGTCGTGTAATTTTTTTTGTTTTGCGGTAATGCGTGTGACGGGCTTACACGAATTACCGCAAACAAAAAAAAATTACACGACAAGACGATTTTTTTGTTACACGCATTTACCGCAAAAAAAAATTTACACGAATTACAACATACACCCCCAACACATGGCACAATTCGTCACAGCGGCAAGGGGAGCCACCGTAGCATGGACAGTCGTCGCACTATACCACATCCGTGCTGCCCACTAACTCCGCCCATTGTGGCGGTGCAGCGCTCAGCAATGGCGAGCAGGCATTTGCAACACCCACCAGATCCATCAACTGAGGTGGCTGATGGCCTCCATCCTCGGTCGCCACCACTGATGGGGGCTCCACAATAGAAGGCCCTGGGAGGGCCAATGCTAGCCCGCACTCCATGTCCGCGGCGGCAGCCTCCATCAGCCCGCCAGCGATACATCCCACGAACAGTGCTGGCCCAGCAGGCACATGTGCCCTCCATCAGGGCAGTCCGTCGCAGCAAGCTGTTCCTTTGCTCGTGCTGGTGGCGTCGATGTGGGACGCGCGAAACCCCTGGCGCCGCCCCGCTACAGGGGCTGCCATTGCTGATGAGGCCAATGCCGGCCACGTCTTCACGTCTGCGAGGTCGAGGTCAGCGCCCATCATGGCAGAACAAGCTGTGTGTGGCCGGCAGTTGGCCCAAGGATGGCAGGCACGGCCGTCTATGCCCCCGGTGGCAGCTGGGGCGGTGGGTAGCACCCAGGGGACCCCCCCCCCCCCGGCACCCGCAGCGCAAGAGCCCCCCCATGATATACACGGTTGTGATATCAGCAAAAACAGTGACACCAGTGTAGATTTCACAACAAATCATATGAAAAATACATAAAGAGGGCCTCAAACATGCTTTACATGAGACTTATGATCATTATGAGCAGTCCTGATATAAAAAAAAATGGTAGTAGATGTTTCAATGTTTGAGATGTAGAGGGTGAAAAACTGATCAAGAAAAGAAGGCCCCACATCCCAAAACAGTGGCATACCTGTACCAACATACCCCAAAATGACCTTCGTGCTTTCTCATAGGCAGGTTGATCTAACAAAATCACTGGCGATATGATTTGAGAAAATTCCACAACAAACCAAAAGTATGGGGGGGGGGGGGTATGCTCATGACCTGGGCACCTGCCAACTATTTTGCAGACTTCGCTTCTTCAACATCCGTGAACTCTAGTGTCCCCTACCCTGTGTGCCCATTTGGGGTGCAACTTTCTAATTATTAGGAATACATAGAACCTGGTACATGGAATGAAAGCCTCCAGCAAACTTTTTGCCAAAATGGAGAACCAATTCCACACAGTGCTGCCAGTCTGCTTCCCCCAATCTGAGTATGGGCGGACCGTAAATGGCAGGCCAGAAAGGGAAACTGAGATACAAGGCTTTGCCCCTTTGGCGAGGCACAAATGCAAGGGGCAAAGCATGCAAATGCATGGTATCCTGAATATGCCCTGCTATGATCCCTCGTCCCAGGACGAGCGTACGACGAGGGCTGTGAAATGGGGGCACACTTGAAGAATGCTCTGCTCTGGTCCAGGTTCATATTCAGCAAGACTTCCATGCCAAAGACTTGGAAATCCCGGATCCGGAGGGCCTCCTGTGGCCACACTGCGTTCCAGGCTTTCTGAGACACGTCGTTGAGGCTCAAACCATTATCCAAACTGGCTTGGATGGCAGCTGCAAGGGATTCAGCATTCCCAATGGCACGGTTCACCATATACCCTGCCGAAGAAAGGAGTTGCAACAGTCTGGGTCCTGGGAATCCTTGCACAAACCTCACTTTGATCTCCAGCCCTTTTTCTCCGCCTGCCAAATTCCCCAAACGCCACCCCCCACCATCAGGTGTTGTATTCCCAGCATCCCAAGTTCAGCCGCACCCTGCCTCCCTGACAGCTTCCTGTATCATATTGCCGCTTGCTAAACCATACTGTCTGGTGCAAATTTCCAAGACTTCCCTCCCACAAATTCCTCCTTGGTGAGCAATGTATGCGCTTTTGCTCCTGCCCCTTAGAGGCCTGTACCCTCCTGTGATATTGTGTCTGGAACATGGGGGGCACTACAGTGTGGTCCAGGCTTGGCCGGATGCATCTCACAGGGGATTTCCTGGGTCCATGGTCTCCCTCTAGGGAACAGCCCAGAACGGGGTGCACTGGCACAGCGAGTCACAAGGTCATGGCCCATTCCCTACAACCCTTGAGGCCGGTGATTCCATCGGCAGGGGAAGGGCTTGGGGACAAGGAAACACACCGACTGCCTTGGGGTTCCTCTGAAAAACGATGTACCGCTGTTTCTCCTCAGCACGTATCGCAGGTGGTCGTGCATCCTTGCTGTTGCTACGTTGATTGAGGTGCACCCCGACCCTTGGAAACCGCTTGGAGCGCCATGCGGCAGCTAAACCTCAATTGGGGCTAATGGGGCACACCCTGTCCACTGTGATCGCCAGAAGACGGGCGGCTCCCAGAACTTGAGCACTCTCTGCTATTGCTCAGGGACCAGCAGGACCCCCTCAACTGGCGTGGCTGGAAGGGGGGAACGGTTGACCAGTCCCTACCCACGCACATGATGGTGGACATTGTGGGGTGGTACGAGACCGAAATCTCCAGTCCATACCAGTGGAGGTGCAACTATCGCTGACCCATCACCATCCTGTGAACGTGCCACTAAACAGCCTATGAACTGCAATTTTGGGGCTTTCTGGGGGTCCCATGGCCCAGGCTGCATGGGCCCAGCAGCCACTAAATGGATCCCCATGGGTGCTAGAGTACGTGCATTGCCACCAAATGATCGCCCACAATCCATCCCAGTAGCGATAAAAGGATTTTAGGTAAAATTAAATTCTATTGCCTTCAGCAAGGCACCTCGAAGAGAGACCGACAGTCAGCCAATCAGTCAGGCAGGCAGTCAGTCGGGCAAGCAGGCAGGCAGACAGGCAGGCAGAAACACACAGTTGGCGTTTTTCAGTTGCGGACTACGATTAAAAACGTTGGGTGACCCTGGTGTGCAGGAACAGTCAGTGGTCGAGTGGTCGAACACCCGACCGGTGAATCGCCTAGCGCCGGTTCGAATTTTGGCCGGCGGATCAGCGATCACTGGATCGGCAGATCGGCTACTCGACCCTGGTTCAAACCCTTCTAACCACAAACTTTTGACCCCCCCCCCCCACCCCAAGCCCACCCCCACCCCCACCCATCCCCCAAAAATTGATATCCAGTTTCAGGGGGATAGAGGCCTCAAAATCAAGAAATCCATTGGGGGATTGTTTTTTGGGCAAAATAATGATTTTACAAGGGGTTGGACATCCAATATCATGCCTTGGGGTATGCTGTGCGAATGACCCCCAAAAAGGGGGGGTGTATGGCGTCCGCGCCTGCGCTTGATCTAACAACCTCTCTTCGAGGTGATTTCTAGGTTGTTTAGTGCTTTGGGGTTTTCAGGGCCCCATGGCCCGAGCTACATGGGCCTAGCAGCCACTACGTGAGTCCCCATGAGTGCCACAGTGCCCGTATTATCACCAAATAATCACCCAAACCCATCCCAGAGGCAACAAACTTCAGCAAAGCACCTCAAAGAAAGACAAGTGACCTCCAGATGAACGCGCACAGGCATAGCAGCCACTACATGGGTCCCCATGCATGCTAGACTACCCATACTGTCACCAAAGGATCACCCGAATCCTTCCCACAGGTGACAGAAGAATTTCGCAATAGGTCAAAAATTTGAAAATTTTCAGGTGCCACTGAGCAACTGAAAAAACAGCAATTTTGGGGCTTTCGGGGTGCCCATGGCTCGTGCTACATGGGCCTAGCAGCCACAACATGGGTCCCCAATGGGTGCTATAGTGCCCATATTGTCACCAAAGGATCACCCAACCCCATCCCACAGGCAACACAACTATTTTAAAAAAATTCAAATTTTCGAAGAGTTGAAAATACCACTAGACAGCGCAAACAATGGCAATTTTGGGGCTTTCGGGGGGGGGGGGGGGGGCATGGGCCTAGTGGCCACTACTGTCCCCATGGTCCCCATGGGTGCGTGAGTACCCGTGCTGTCACCAAATGATCACCAAAAGCCATCCCACAGGCGAAGGATTTCAGAAAAAATGAAATTTTTGAAAATTTTTGGCTGATGCGGCAGATTCCACGGGGGGGGGACCGGGGGTATCAGGGTTCACACCCGAGACCCCCAACATTGGTTAGAGGGTCAATGGATACGGGAAAAGGCATTCAGGACCTGGGTGCAAATCAACACACAGCGGTCACAATACGGGGTGTGCTAATGACCACAAATGAACACAAAAAAGGTGGGGTACATGGCGTGCTCGCCTACAAGTGCCCATGGCCGGTGCTACATGGGCCTATCAGCCACTACGTCGATCCCTGTGAGTGCAAGAGTACCCGTATTGTCACCAAAGGATCACCCAAACCCATCCTAGAGGCGACAGGAGTACTTCGAAAAAAGTCAAATTTTCGCAAATTTTCAGGTGCCACTAAATAGCCCCCAAGACAGCAATTTTGGGGCTGTCAGGGAGGGCCATGGCCTAGACTACATGGGTTTAGTGGCCACTACTGGGGTCACCATGCGTACTCCAGTACCCATATTGTCACCCAAACCCTTCCTAGGGGCCATAAAAGGGTTTAGGAAACCGTCAAAGGTTCCAAAATTGTATTGCCTTCGGCAGTGCACCTCGAAGAGAGGTTGACAGTCAGCCAATCAGTCCCTTAGCAGTCAGTCAGACAGAAACACACAGTTTGGGTTTTTTGTCGGCGGCAGACGCGGCCCCAAGCAGTGGCGAGACCTTTCGCCTCAAACCAAGCAGTGGCCGAATGGTAATGCAGCTGACCGGAGTCTTTTTGGTTGGCAGTTCGAACCCCGGTTGGGTGAATACGGCACCGCCGCCGCCGCCAACAGTCGGCCGACCAGGATTCGAACGGCCGACCGAAAGCTTTGCGTCGGCTGTGTTACCATTCGACCGGCGGTTGTGTGATAGCGATAAGCTTCCCCTCTGCTTGGAGCCTTCTGAGCAAAAACTTTTGACCCCACCCCATCCCCCCCCACCCCCCACCCCTCAAAAAAGTGATATTCAGTTTTAGGGGATAGAGGCCTCAGAATCAAAAAATCCATTGGGGGATGGTCTTACTGGGCAAAATAATGATTTTACAAGGGGTTGGACACCCAATATCATGCCTTGGGGTATGCTACGCGAATGACCCCAAAAAAGGGGGGTATATGACGCCCGCGCCTGCGCTTGATCTAACAACCTCTCTTCGAGGTGATTTTCAGGTGCCATTGCAACAGCAATCGGGGCTTTCGATGGGCCATGGCCCAGGTCTTGGGGTCTCCTGGCTAGGGGGGGGGGGGGTCCAGGTATCCACATAACCGCCCACTGTGGTCCAAAAATTTTACCAATTCATGAACCTCTAAAATGCAAGTGTCATCTTGTAGTTTTAGTGACATATGTACCACCCCTACCCCTTCCATATCAATAGCCCGGGCCATGTGTCTTCTTTCGAAGGGGGGCGGGTCCATTGACAAGGGGGGGCCATGTATCTTCTTTTGACAGGGGGGGGGGGTCCATTGACGAGAATTCTATTCAAAAGTCAAGAAAAATTATTTGTGTAAGCTTTTGCTAACCTGCAGAAGTGTTGCACCCACTATGAGCCCAATGTGATCCATTTAGTTTTTGGGGTGCAAGGTACAAAGTGCTGTAACATTACATGCCATTGCAGAACCAGGAACCTGGCAAAACAGGCAATTTTGGTGATCGTTGGTGAAAAATTCTTGGGCATGATTCTTCTTTTGAAAGGGGGGGGGGGGTCCATTGACATGCTTCTTCTTTCAAAGGGGGAGTTCATTGGCAATGGGGGGGAGGGGGACCAAACATGGCACACTGCAAACCTCTTGACCCGTGGCAATACAAGCAGCTCATCTGTCACTTTACACTGTACATAACCAGCTGACGTCCAAAGCTGGATTCCATATCTCTCGGGGACATGCAGTATGCGCCAACACGGTGGGTTTTGGCACTTTTCCTGGGTTTTGGGAACTTTTGGTCCAATGCACCAAAATTTCGTTTCTTTGGGGGGGGGGGGGGGTATGTGTATACTTTTTGGACTCTGTGAGAAAAAGACATTTCAGAAATGTATGGGTAAGGGGGAGTTAGGTGGTCACATTTTTGAGCACAGAACTGCAAATTGGAGGATGCATAGGACGGAGCAATGCTCGAGGGACAACTGATTATTCTGAATCCAAGTCGTCCTCATTATTGCCCCCTTCCACAAGGGCAGTGACGCCATTGGGGCACACATCGCCCTGTTTGTGAATGGGAATGTATTTCTTCAAATTTTCCCAATCCTGCAGCCTGCATGCCTTGACTGGCACCCACCCTGAGGTGTGAGGCATGGCCCACAGGCCGTCAATTGTCCACATTGAGGTCCACATTGCGCTGTTTGGTCAGCCGCACCTTGCGCCACGCAATGGTCTCACTGTACCCTGATTTCACCCAGACAAAGCCAGGATGGAGCTGCAGGTTCTCAGGGTCAGGTGTCTTTTGAGCACCCAAGGCTATTGTGGTGCATCGGGGGAAGCAACAGCACGTGGTGTAAATTTGTATGCAGACATGGTGGTTGCCTGTTGACAAAAAGGGGCAGCAAGGAACACAGGCACCGTCCAAAATGGACGAAAATCTCAAAAATGTCGTCAGTACAGCATGCAGACCTGGGTGTTCCAAGTAGCCCTTTTCAAGGGCTTTCCAAATATATCCCATATACCCCCCCCCCCCCCCTACGGGACACACAGTGGGCACAAATTAGGCACCAACAACAACGACCACTAAAAATCCACCAAGTTGGCGCATTCGGTACCAACCCCGAGACATATATAGTCTCATGAGCCCACTTGTGCATTATTTCGTTGGCACTTGTATGGATGCACACTCCAATCTCATTTACAGGTAGCCCAGCAGGAAGGTCACTGAGATACTAAACCGAATGCATCACTTTGCTTTGAGCTAAGCATGCAGGAAGTTCATTTGGGAAAGTGGGCTACCTGTCGCGGGGTGAACAAGGTTGTTGGAAGCTCCATAAGCCACAGTGCGCTCTCCAAGAATTGGCAAGGGACCTCCCATAGGGATGACACAGCGCTCAACTTCGTGTATCTGAGGTCCAAAATAAAGGTGTAAATATGGCACTTGTGAGATATCATGGCAGTGCCCGGGGCTTTTGCATACTGTTTTCAGACTCACTTTGCTTGGGCATCAAAATCCCATATGACCATTTAGGCCATGGTTGTCACACATGAACAATTGTCTCCAAAACTATTTCATCTTGACATGCACCCACCTCAGGCAACTGTGTTCTAGTAGCTAAGAGCAAGTAATATGCAACCAAACACCAACCACAAAAAAAATTAAAGGCGAAAAAAATGCATGAGGCTACAAAAGAGTGACAAACAAATGCAAAGAGTGTCCTGCATAATGTGTACTGTGTATCATCCCTCTGCCCAATTTCCTGAGAACGTACTAGATTGACACAGCATGCACCACCCACTCCATATGACGGTCCCCTCATAGATCCCACTCAGTGCACTGGGCACTGGGCTCTAGGCCTGCTTGCTTGGCCAACCGATGCCATAGCAGTGGGTGGGAGATATGGTGGCCACTTCTGAAGGTGTTGCGACATCTTTGAACCAGCATGGGCCACATTACATGTGCGCCCTTGCCAACTGCCCAGTACCTTGCCTCTTGTTCCATATCTTGCATTGCTGTGTCCCAAAACCACTGACTGCATGCATACCCACAATGCAATGCAATTGCCCACGCGCATGGGCTGTAGGGTACTTATGACTGCTTTGGGCTTTGGGCGGTATGGGGCCATAACACCACCGAACCCACCGTATGCCCTTCACACAGTGCCTTGGCAACCCCACACGATGCATACCTGTTGCTGTGACAGTACGTAGTCACAGTGTGCAAACACTAACTCCACCCCCAACACCCAACACCCAACACCCAACACCCAGCCCATTGTTATTCACCAACAACAGCCAGGCATACATGCGACAGTTCACGTATCCTAAAGGTTGCAAATTGGCCTTGCATGTCTGCTACTTTGTGGCCACCGCTCCCAGCCAACCCAAATGAAAGCCACCACAAAGCAAGGGTGCCTGCCTATTAGTCCCAACAATCCCCTTTTTGGGTCAGCAAACAGACTGAAAGAATGGGGCCGTTTGTGCACAGCGCATGCACGTCACGCATTTAACAGGGAGAAATTGGTGAATTTCAGGGCAATTAGCAATATTGTTGTCTACATCCATCAACTTGCGCTGCATTGCAAGGTTTGTTGGCCTGGCAATGCAGCATGCAGTGCTGCGTGGCAGTTTGGTTGACGTCCACTAACCTTGGAGACGTCTCCTCATCACGAGGCCGCAAGCTCCACACGTAAAAGGTTGCATGGCCGGCAACTGCCCTCATGGTACGAGCAAGGTAAACCTAATCCTTGTCCGCATAGAATTGTACCTATCAAAAACTTGTCCTCCGGTGGAACAACGGTGATTTTGGCCTTCTTCTTTTGTGCGTCTTCCAACCCAACAGTATCTTCCTCAAACACCTGATCCGTGCCTTAAATATGGCTAGCATCTTGTCAACGCCTTGTACTACCATATCAAAGAGGACATGAAAACGGTCCACGACCTCACCCTCGGCACGAAATACTTCCCATCTTTCACCAAATGCCTGTAAATCTCCGTATTCCTAGCCCCATGGGTTGCATGCTTGGAAACACTCCCACTCTTCTTTGACGTCCGAATCGGTGTTCTACCTACCTACCTACCTACCTACGTTGGGTATTGTCTTGAACAAACCCTGTGCACAGTGCGCGGACAGCACGCAATATGCCCCCAATGCATTGCAAGAGCAGCATCAATCTGTGCCACAATGTTGGAGGGTCCAACGTGAGAAAATGCCTCAGCATTTCGCTAATGGAGGTAGGGCTAGGGGGTTACCAAGATTAGATTGGGAAACAAACTCACATGGTCCACCTGCTCAGTGGTTTTCAAACAGTTGCATTAAGATCTCATGAGAGGTACACACAGGGCCATTGCTCAGTGGCAAAAAAAACCCAGCCTGGGAGAGGGGTCAAAGGACAAGGAAAAAATTCTGCACCTTAAACCAGCCTTTCGAGCCCCTTAATACATTTCCATATTTTCTCCCAAGGAAAAATTCTCTGATAAAGGTGGGTGCAAGGGGGGCGGCCTGTTCGAATATTGACACCCAACCGTGTGCGAAAACTTTTGGGGGTTATGGGGGGGGGGGTCTGGGAGGGCACCCGGGGGGAGTGTAGGGGGGGGGGGGGGGTTCCGGGTGGTTTGAAAGGGGCAGGGGGATCGGGTACCTCCGGACAGTTGGGTATGCGGCCCACGTCCCCTACCCAAATGGGGGCGTGCTTCATTGCCCTGCCTACGGAGAGCCGGGCGGTATCCTCCCCTGAGTACTTAAGAATGTGCAAACTAGTATGGTATCAAAGTCGGTGAACAAGGTTGAGCCCACTTTGCAGAGCAGAACGGGGAATTACCCGGGTTAATGGGACAAACACAAGTGGCCGTGAATTGCCCCGGGGTCTTCATGCCGTTAAACAAAAGTGCCACCTACCATCAAACTGTGAAGTTACTCATGAAAAGAATGGAGTCATGGTTCCCCTTGGTGAAAAAAAAGATTTGAAAAAAGTTTTATTAAGTTTTACCTCAAAAGACGTCAACACCAATGGCACAATGGGTATCATCAGCTTATCTTGGGGAATTAGAGTTTGCCCAATTTTCAGGGCACATATTAGGGCCAAATAGGCCTGGTCTATTTTCCCCTGATATTCCGATGACAAATTGTGTGTCCCATAGATTCCCCATTGTAAAATGCAAATGCCCCCCCACCACAAACATCCTAGGCACCCAAACACCCCAAAAATGGCATTTTTTGGCCATTTTTGATAGATTCTGAAACCTTGGTCCGCCACTTACAACGGCCATTTGCAGCCATCACTGTTCAGTTTCTTGCTCAAACTTTATGTGATTCTACTTCACACCCATAGCTACAAATTTCGCATGTTCCAAGCCCCCCCCCCCCCCCAGTAGGTGCAGAAAAGCACACTTTGACATGTGCCTGTTGGAGCTCTGTGG
The DNA here is from genome assembly GCA_964036045.1 of Eutreptiella sp. 'Long Island Sound 2002'. Lineage (NCBI taxonomy): Eukaryota > Euglenozoa > Euglenophyceae > Eutreptiales > Eutreptiaceae > Eutreptiella > Eutreptiella sp. 'Long Island Sound 2002'. The sequence goes on from OZ038390.1 coordinate 40,217,349, forward strand.
GAGCGGTGTATAGCCTGGTGAGGGAGGGGAGGCAGGCAGGCAGGGGCTGAGAAAGATCTAAAAAATCAAAGGATTGAAGAAGCATGGTTGTGGTGTGCCCTGCTTGCTTCATATGGGCTATAGGTCTATGCGGAGACCCTGTTGGGGGGGGGGGGGGGGCAAAAGTATTGTGATGGAGGGTGCGTGTATGCAAGCTCAATCAACATTAGCTAATGTCAGGCCAAGCACACACGTATAAATGACGTTGGCAAGTCTTGGGTGAATGTTGCTGAGAGTTGAGAGAAAGCAGAGGGAAAGGGTTCAACATGCAAAAATATGTTTGGTGAGGTAAAGAGTTTCTTTTAGAATACAAAGCTGACCATAGCCTAGCAATAAGGCCAGCTGCATCAACAAATATTTTGGTTGGACCTAGAAAGCAATTGTCCACCAAACGGCAATAGGAAATTGATTGTTTGTGAGAGATAGCAAAAGGCAGCAAGAACGACAGAGGGGCTGTAATAGAGGGTGGGGAGGAGAGACGAGAGGCAGGGAGGGACAGAGAGACGCAATGAGCAAGCAGGTGATTACAGGATGGTGGCTGCATGTATTTCAGGGCGTTGATGGTGAAATATATTGTACCGCGGCTTACTATTGGGATTATTGGCTGTCCTCACAAACGTGCCGGGCACAGAGAACATTAGCAGTGTGTTGCATCAAAAGTGAACAACCAACAACAAACCACACACTCGAAGCCTCCTGAAGATCCAAAAGCAAGCCTTATGCACACTGCAGCACACAACCTCAATTTCACACCTTTTTGATCTTGATGCCCCTGTGCTTCAGGCGGACCTCCAATCTGCGCTCACACTCTCCAATCGTCACACTTGGTCGTCCCACTAATGACGTCTCCTCAAGAAAGATATGCGTCTCGTCCGTGGGCATGACGTACAAAAATGTAGGGACTTTGTTGCACTCTGCTTCGTCTCTGACGGCAGACAAAATTGCATCAGACATAGCAACCTGTGCCATGCTACGCCCATACAGCTTGCGACCACCATGAGTCAAAATTGAAAGACCAGCACCCACCACAGCAAGCAATAACTTGCCCAACAAAGACTGCAAGCAGACCACACACCACTGGGTACAAATATGAATGGTCTGCAGCACAACTTAGACAGAAACAAAATCAACCGCCACAATGAAACCATGGCGCATGCCATTTCCTTCGACAGCCTGTTTGCAGAATGTCGCTGCACATGTTCTATTTGTGCAAAGGTGACGGAGGGCACCGGAAACCAAAACGGTTGTGGCCCATGAAAAGCAGGCCCCATTGACATGTGTCATACACAACATGGTATGTGGGAGAGAGGGCTACATTCCCGGGGGGGCAACTACAACCGGTCCTGATGCGACACCCCCCCCAGCTATCTGTCAAAACTTGGGGGGGGGGGCGGGGGGGGGGGGGGGGCAGTTGGGGGGGGTCCAGCCGAGGGTCGGGGGGGGGGGGGGTCAAGCCGGGGGTCGGGGGGGGGGGGTCAAGCCAGGGGTCGGGGGGGGGTCCTGCCGGGGGTCGGGGGGGGGTCTGGCCGGGGGTCAGGGGGGCGTCCAGTCAGGGGTGAGGGGGGGGGGTTGGGGTTAGGGTTAGGGTCACCGAGCTGGTGGAACCAGTCTTGGTTTTATAACCCTTTTTAGTGTCTAGGGTAGACCTACTAGGTTTAGCAGCAGCAGCAAGCAAGCAGCAAGCAAGCAGCACGCGCGAAATGGGTAAAAATCTGAACTCCGTCGTGGTGCTTCAGATTCGGGTGAAATTTTGGTGGATGATACCTATGGGTGTGAAGTACAATCACACAAAGTTTGAGCAAGAAACTCAACGGTGGCGACCGGGAACGGGATTCGCAAGTGGCGGACCTCAGTTTCAAAAACTGCAGTTTAGGGCCAAAAACAGCCATTTTTGGGCCAAAAAAAGCCCTGGAACACAGTCAAAACGGCCAAATGAAGGGAAACGGTGGGTACATTGCACGTGCGGCTTGACTTCCCCGTGTCAACGAGCTCTTTGCGGCCCTCTAACTCCATGATATGTCCCGGAAACGGCCCAAAAAGGCCCCCAGAAGCTCCAAATGCCGACAGCCACAAACCAAGAATAGGCCATATCTTTGGCTACATGGCTCAAAATGCGATTCCGAGGGCACCTACTCCACCCGCAACCCCCCACTTCTTGTGGTTTCCACCCCTCACAATTGCCCAAACAGACGCCTAGACCCCAATACCTAGGCCCACTAGGCTGCGGCAAGCTGCAAGCTCAAGCCCAAACAGGTGGGTGCCCAAATGGGTTAACACGGTCCAATAGGGGCAAAAAGATGACTTTTCTCAAAAATGATCCTAGACCATGTGCGACGCTAAAACAAATGTTTTTGGACCGTTTTGAGCTTGTGGTGGCCCATGTTGGTCCTCCAAAAATCCCCAAAATCCCTTGAAAATGGGCTGTTTTGGGACCAAAAATGGGTCAAAAATGGGTCAAAAATGGGTCAAAAACGCATTTTTCCAAACATCATCCTAGACCATTTGGGGTGCACAAACGGGTGAAATGAGCCCATTTTGAGCCCATTAATGGGCATTTTGGCCCCTCAGAATTCCAAAAAACCTTGAAAGTGGGCCTCGTGGTGATGGGGTTCACTTGCAAGCTGATTTCACTTTGTCAAGAGCCATCAATGTGTGAATCATTCTTGATGTCCCTCACCAGTCATAGCTGATGTTCCCTCCCCCACCAGCTCGGTCCCAATATTCAGTCTTGATTAGGGTCACCGAGCTGGTGGAACCAGTCTTGGTTTTATAACCCTTTTTAGTGTCTAGGGTAGACCTACCAGGTTTAGCAGCAGCAGCAAGCAAGCAAGCAAGCAGCAAGCAAGCAAGCAAGCAAGCAGCACGCGCGAAATGGGGAAAAATCTGAACTCCGTCATGGTGCTTTGGATTTGGTTTAAATTTTGGTGGATGATACCTATGGGTGTGAGGGACAACCACACAAAGTATGAGCCAAAAACTCAACGGTGGCGGCCGGGAACGGGATTCGCAAGTGGCGGACCTCAGTTTCAAAAACTGCAGTTTAGGGCTAAAAACAGCCATTTTTGGGCCAAAAAAAGCCCTGGAGCACATTCAAAACGGCCAAACGAAGGGAAACGGTGGGTACATTGCACGTGCGGCTTGACTTCCCCGTGTCAACGAGCTCTTTGCGGCCCTCTAACTCCATGATATGTCCCGGAAACGGCCCAAAAAGGCCCCCAGAAGCTCCAAATGCCGACAGCCACAAACCAAGAATAGGCCATATCTTTGGCTACATGGCTCAAAATGCGATTCCGAGGGCACCTACTCCACCCGCAACCCCCCACTTTTTGTGGTTTCCACCCCTCACAATTGCCCAAACGGACGCCTAGACCCCAATACCTCGGCCCACTAGACTGCGGCAAGCTGCAAGCTCAAACCGAAACAGGTGGGTGCCCAAATGGGTCAACAGGGTCCAATAGGGGCAAAAAGATGACTTTTCTCAAAAATGATCCTAGACCTTGTGCGCCGCTAAAACAAGTGTTTTTGGACCGTTTTGAGCTTGTGGTGGCCCATTTTGATCCTCCAAAAATCCCAAAATGCCTTGAAAATGGGTTGTTTTGGGACCAAAAATGGGTCAAAAATGGGTCAAAAACGCATTTTTCCAAACATCATCCTAGACCATTTGGGGTGCACAAACGAGTGAAATGAGCCCATTTTGAGCCCATTTTGGCCCCTCAGAATTCCAAAAAGCCTTGAAAGTGGGCCTCGTGGTGATGGGGTTCACTTGCAAGCTGATTTCACTTTGTCAAGAGCCATCAATGTGTGAATCATTCTTGATGTCCCTCACCAGTCATAGCTAATGTTCCCACCCCCACCAGCTCGGTCCCAATATTCAGTCTTGATTAGGGTTAGCCCTAGGGTTAGGGTTAGCCCTAGGGGTAGGGTTAGAGGTAGGGTTAGGGCTAGGGTTGCTGTTAGGGCCTGCAGCCCTCCTGTAGCCCTCCTTCAGGTCAAAATTTTTTCTTGTTGTTTTAACACAAATATGAATTCCCAAAATTTGAGTATTTTGAGTATAAACACATGGTATGAAAAAAATTTTGGCGCCTTTGGCGCCGGCCCGTTTTCTCTAGGGACACTTGTTGGTGGCCGACCCGGCACCACTATCTTTCAAAACCCGGGGGGGGGGGAGGGGGGGGGGGGAGGCTGGGGGGTGTCGCATACAAGGACCGGGCCCGGCCGCCCCCCCGGGGCTACATTGATAAAGAGGTAGCAGTTAGGATACTGATTCCATGGTCTCGAAGGAGGATTTCAACGAAATTTCCACTTCCATGGCCATGAGTGAGGAATTCGACCAAAGCTCCCACTTCCGTGCCATAAATGATGATTCTGATTGAAACTCCCATTCCCATGGCCATGAGGTAGTGCCGCTGCACGCGCCACATGTGTGCGCGTCGAGGGGGAGGGGGACAGGGATGTGCTCAGCGATGGAGAGAGCATTGGTTTGCAAGACCCACCCACCCAGGCCAAACCCCACCCAGACAGATGCGAAAAAATCCCTCTGGGGAAAAAATGAAAATTGGAACAGGACACCCAAAATTTGGGGCCTGTTTTGGGTACACCACAAAATTGTTGGGCCCCTGACCATCCCACCCAACCCTGTCCTGTAGGCCAACCACGGAGCACATCCCTAGACAAGAACACAATTTAAGGGGAGTGAGTCAGCACACGTCTGCGGGACAAAATACATGACAGGGGTGTGAGAGTCAAGGGGGAAGGCACGATCGCCAGGTATGCACGCATCCGCACTAGCCGACACCGAACTCACCGACGCACCGAACGGGGTTTTCCGCGCTCGGAAAAATGGGGAAAATGAGAAAAATGAGGGGAAATGGACATGAAAACTTCTGAAATTTGGAGACTATGGGGGAAAATTGGAGAAAGAACGGGTGAAATTGGAGGAATATTGGAACAAAATGCAAAACGGGCAGAGCAACAACACATGTGTGGATTACAATCATGTTGGTGGTACAGCACCATTGAAACAGAACGACACGTAGGCTTTGTGTGTGCCGCGCTCCATGTTATATTGCATATCAGAGGGCACCCGCTTCCAACCCAAGAAGGTGCGCTCCACAGCACAAGAAGTCCGTGGAATGGATAGAGTACATGTAACCCAGTGATACATCCTGGGCAAGCGATCCTTCATGCTCACCCATCATTGAATCACATCAAAAGCTGAACTGTGGGCCCTGCACTATGCACTACTGCGGTACAATGTCCATTCCCCGCTGTCCAGAATCTTTGAGCACTTGTGTGGAGGAAAAATGAGAGGGAAATCCGTGATTTCCAAGGGTGGCGATGCAATTTGCCTGGGATCACACACTCTGGCCTGCTTGGCCAGCTCTAAATGTTTGGACAGGTACTTCCAAACAGATTGCCATTATGTGGATGAAAATCGGGAGGTTCCATGGCTACAAGCGTGGAAAAATGGGACCAACCACGGAAAAATGGGAAAAAGTGCAAAAAAAAAATGGAACCAAACATGGCAAAATGGGGAAGGTGAGGTGCATCTTGCAACATTCACATGGCACAACGAAAAAAACAACACGCCACAAAACCGCATGTACATTGCAGCAATTGAAAAATAAACAACGAGTCGCACCACCACTCCCTGCCGGAAAAATGGGAATTTTTGCCACTCACCGATACTCACCGCCACGGCGGCTAGTGCGGATGGTTGGGTATGCCATCTGGCCAAAACTGTCAAACCGAGTGCAGCGAACTTGTCGAACTGAGTGCACTCATTTTGCCGATTGACCCTGCCTGAGATGCGCAGTGGCCGGTTACCAAAGCTCTGCATGCGGGGCGCGTGCGGTTGTGGGTGAGGGCGAGCCGAATGGGCCGTGCACCAAGGGAGGCCCAAATGGTTCTTGTTGACCAAATATGGGCAGAAGTTGGTGGCGAGCAGGCACATCGAATGTAAGCTGGGGTGCTACCCTCCTGGAGTCTGAGCCCTGGCCATTGCCATACATGTCGCCTTCCAAATGTTCTCCACTCCAATCCATCAGCACCATCTCATCCACAGGGTAACCATGGGGTCCATCAGTCTCAGCTTCAATCCCATATGCAATCTGGTACCCAGGGGCACCCCCCTGTGCATACTTCCAGCCCCAAGGATTGCTCCCCTTTTTTTCATCAACCAGTTCCTTCCAATTCTCCGTCATGTATTCCCCTTTGCTGCAGCACACATGGAGACAAGTGGCAACAGAAGATTGCATTCGAGGATCCTCACCGTCCATCCCCCAGCCGAGTGGACCAGCTGAGCTTCCACCTTCAAATGTGCCTCTGGTCCAACCCCCTCCCCCCCCCAGCACTTCTCATTTCTCTCAATTAAATTTAGACCTCCCCCCCCCCACCCCAAGCAACATCACTAGCTCCACCTTAGCCCCTGCCCTGCACCAGAAGAATGCAGGAGTGCATCTAATTCCCAATATTTTGTGTCTAATAGATAGAGCTATATTCTGAACTTTTCTGAGGAGGTCAGCCTCTAAGCCCCTGAATGGTTGAGGAAATGCTTGCGCCAGTTCAATGGGCGTTCCAGTTGTGCAAAATCTTTCTTTGCTTGTTGTGCATGTTGGGCGGCCGCAAGCAGGTCAACAAAGCGCTCCACACATGCACGTCCTGGTATGCATATGCAGCAATGTTCGGCAGTCCATCGGGAGCTTTCTGGGCTCCTGCGGGTTCAACCAACAGATCAATTGATTGCTTACCTTTGGCCTTGTTTTGGCGACATCGTGGTGTCTCGATGGAACAGTACAGGAAGGCATGTTGTGGGGGGGGGGGGGGGTTCTTGGTTTAAGGGCAAGAAGGAGAATCTGCTGGAAGCACCCTGCTTCCAACTGCCATGCAAGTCCATGAATCAAGGAAAGGACAGTTTTGTTTGTGTTCTACCATAGGGACAAGGGGCACATAGTGCAGCATATTGTGCGGGTCCCACCACAGTGTAGAAAAATATTTACCGAGCTGGGTCTCTCCCAGTGGAGGTTTAACAGTCCATTTTTGCGTCCAATGTGAGCAATGTCTTCAGCAGCACTACCAACAGCAATAAGCAGCAAGCAGCAAACAAGCAGCAGGCAGGTAAAAAAAACTATTTATGGGGGGGGGGGGGGGGCTGTGGCTCAAAATCATGAATGGAGTCGCTCAAAACGAATGCAGAGGAAATGTGCATCACCTGAAACAAGTTTTGTGTGGTTTCAAGCCGTCTAGCCCGTTCAATGGCTGATTGAGTGTCGAAAAATGACTACTTCCAGCGTTTGTTTGTTCAGAACCATCATCCTGGCCATCTTGAAAGTTCACAACGAGCTCCAATGTGTCAAGCACGTGTCTCTAATGAGGGCCATTCATCTTCCACAATGGTTGGACCATCAAATGATTGCAAATGGATGTTCAATGAGGTATCTCTCACACCGTGGTGCCATACCGTAGTCCATTTTGAGGTGAAAATGAGCCGTTTTTCAACCAAATTCAAGAGAACCATAAGGACCAGCTATGTCCTAGTCGTAAGTCTTGGTGGGGTTGGGTAATGCGGTCAAATGGGGTGGGTGATTGTGATGGGGAGCCATGAGGCTGCAAGCTGTGCCCTCTTTGCTTGGCCCTAGTGCTTTTGCCCACTCCCATACTCAGCAGATAAAACAACAACCTAAGAGCAGCTTGCCAGCCACCACTCAGGCAGTGAGTGCCCCCACCCCCCCTCGTGGAAGTGTGCCAAAGGCCCTTTTGGGGGGGGGGGGGGGGGGGCTGCCCTCTTTTGAGTTCCCATCTACCATACAGCCCTTTCCAAAAGCACCTAGTCCTGTGTGGTTTCCACCCCTCAAAATCAGACACCTAGACCCTGTACCAATGTCCACCGGGCTACAGCAAGCTGCAAGCTCAAAAAGGTGGGTGCCAAAATGGGTCAGCGGCGTCCACCAAGCTAGCCAAGGACAAAAAATTGACTTATTTCAAAAATGATCCTAGACCACTTGGGATGCCACAAAAACTGAATTTACACTCCTCTAAGCCCGCGGTGGCCCTCCGAAAATCCCAAAACAGCTTGAAATTGGGTTTTGGGACCAAAAATGGGTCAAAAACAAGTCAAAACTACGTTTTTGCAAAATTGACCGTGGACCATTTGGGATGTACAAACAAGTGAAACGAGCCCATTGGAAGGTCATTTTGACCCTTTTTCACCCATCAAAGTCCTAGAAACCCTTGGAAATGGGCCATTCTAGCACCCAAAATGGGTCCAAAATGGGTGAAAAACGTGTTTTTCCAAAATTGATCCTCCACAAATTTGGGCTGCACAAACAAGTGTATTGAGCCCATTCTGAGCCCATTTGACCCACTTTAGCCTATCTAGTCATGTCAAGGCGCAAACTTCTACACTTGTGGTGTATTGTAGCGCCGACCATAGAGCCATGCCCCGGAGCCAGCTAGAGTAGGGGAGAGGAGTGTAGATTGCTGGTTGCTCCACAGTGGAGATGAAGCGGTGCCGCCTGTCTATTTTGATTCGGAAATCGAGTCCCCCCCCTACAAATATCGGCAACAAAAGTGTGTCGTTTTATCCGAATCCAATTTTAGCCGAAGTTCTCCTCGGTTGACCCTTCCCCCCCACCCCAGTATCTCCGGCCAAGCAGTGGGTGGCTGCCTTTTGCATTTCAACCCCGCCTTCCCTCCCTCCTCATCGGAAAGAAGAGGGCTTGTACAAAGGTAAACGAAGCTTATTAAGTTGGGGCCTAGTTGTCATTCCGTACCAAATAAAATGTAATGCCACCGTTTTGGTTTGAACGGCGCAATTTGTAAAGGATTTTCCATTTGTGCCGTGAAGTGTGTGTCATGTTTATCATGACCATTCTATTCATCACCTACACATGCTCTCCGTTTGCGCATGGGCATCCCACAGCTGGGCATCCCCCCACTACATAACCGGATTTCAGACTCAACTAATCCTCACTGCGTGTCAGATCCGCTGCCACAGTCATTTGTGGGACCATCGTAGTGTTGGATAGCTCACAACTTTGCTTCTTGGGGGGTTTCTCGGGCACCATATGATGCACAGGGTATGCCACCTCATCTTGTTGTGGACCAAAAAGAGCATGGCAGTCTCCCACTGCATAAGCTCGTGTCAGACTCGGCCAATCCCCACTGTGTGTCAGATCCGTGTCAGATCCGCTGCCACAATCATTTGTGGGGTCATTGTAGCATTGGAGAGCTCAAAACCTTGCTTCTAAGAGGTTGTCTCGGGTACCATATGGTGCACAAGATGGGCTTGACCTAGACCAGAAAGAGCATGGCAGTCTCCCACTGCATAACCCAGTTTCAGACTCAGCTAATCCTCACTGCGTATTGGATCCACTGTCATAGTCATTTGTGGGATCATTGTAGCATTGGACAGCTCAGCACCTTGCTTTCGAGAGGTTGTCTCGGGTACCATATGGAGCAGAGAAGTTGCCCAGCAGCTACCAAATCCAAATTTTCAGCCAAAAACTCACCAATGGCACCCCAGGGCGCATGCGCCAAGGCGGTAGGTGCCCTCCCAAATATGCATCTTTTTGGCACAAAAACAGCTGTTTTCTGCCCAAAACGCCCCTATGCCCTCTTCAAAACCTTCAAAACAGCCAAACGGAGGGAAACAGTTGGTGGACTCCACGTGCGGCTTGACTTCCTCATGTAAAACAACCCCTTCAGCGCCCTCTCTCTTGCTGCATGCCCAGCACTTTTATCTGGCACGCATATTCCACTGGGGCACACACTTGTTGATCACTTTTGCGCCAGGGGAATGATACTTCACAAGCTTGGAGTAGTGCCCAGCAGCCACAACTGGAACTTTGACGGCCACTTTGATATCACCACTCAAACAAACCATTGAATTGTTGTTCCCAATCCCTGATGACAAACAGCCATCAGTGCAAAGATTGTACGGACAGCTAGGTTCACACACGAGGTGAGCAGTCTGCTTTTCTGATTGCAGATTTAATGAGACATGGGACAATTGGGCAGAAATAAAGCCTTAAACTAAACACTGTGGGACCAAAAAATCTGTGTAGATTGGCAGTGGACAGAGGCAATGGGAGGATCAATCTTCAGATAATAACAAGAAACGTCACACAATACTGAGCACAAATCCTTTAGTATCAAACTTGCTGCTGCTCTACTGAGAAGCTGGTGTTACAGAGTTTGGAAGAAATCAAGGCTGCAAAAGGAGACAGATGCAGGGCAATGCAAAAATGGTGCATTCACAAATACATTTATGCTGGCCATGTGTGTCAGAGCGGGCACACATGTAATGGACCACTGGACCTCAGGTGCTGCAGTAGCGCTGACATCAGGAAAAAAAAGGCAGGGGACGTTGTTGGACAGAAGCAGGCAAACGGCCATGGGGAGGGCCCTCCAGAACCCGCTGCACCCCCTAACACCCCTCATCAAACCCTCGGCAACCTTTGGCAACCAACACAACCCTCAATTGCCTTCAACAACTATTTCAAGCCCTCGCCAACCCTGTCACTGATGTTGCTTGGATTGCCTGTTGCACGAGTGGTTTTTTTCGTGATGTTGCTGTTGCCTGGCACCTTCTTTGAGCCATAAGTCATTATGCAATGCAAGCAATACAAGAAACTGGCATTTGCTTCCAGAAGATATTTGTTTGCTGTGCAGGTTCTTGATAACCTGGTACACATCAGACACAACATCAGGGCACTTCACAGCCGGCGTCTGGTTTGGGCAATTTCGAGGGGTTGAAACCACAAAAACTGGGGTGTTGCAGGTGGACTGTGCGCTCTCAGAATCGCGTTTTGGCCTGTCCTTGTTTGGGGCTCTTTGTGGCCAACTTGCATAGATTCAAGGGTTTTTTGGGGCTTTTTTGGTGCGTTTCTTGGACATATCGTGGAGTTAGAGACATTTAGATTAGAATGAGGACAGAGGGGCAGAACCTTCTTCAATGGAGCTCACACCATCCTTGCAGAAGTGGACCCCTGCTTTCACTGCCTCTGTCATCAAATGCGTCTTGGTGGTCTGCACAAAGAGATTAGACACAAATGATTGCGCAGCATGGTGCTGCGAAAAAGACAGGTGCCACCATAATCTGCCCTAGAGTTGGAACTATGACGAGCCATATTTGGTTGAATCCACAGAATTTGCCTACACGAAGAATGAAGTGCAAAACTAAATTTGTGGAGAAAATTCAACCTTCCTACATAGATTTGATTGGACTGTGCTTTCATGGATTAGTCTAAAAAGCCTTCCAAATGTGCACCACATTGGCTGCATCATTTCAAAGGTTGTGCTGGACATCACAAAGCAATACAGCATTCCTGTCTCATCTGAATCTCATGCGCAACTTTCCACAGCAAATAATGTTCCACTTGTGCACTTCTGTATCCATGTGTATCAAATTTCCACATGTTGATGGGTTGTCAAAATCTTGTACTCTCAACATAGGGACACATTGCATTCAAACTACCGCCCATGAACTTCTACCAGGTGATGGCGGAGGCTCTACACATGGTTCAGCAAAAGAGATGGATTCCATGCACCACCGCTGTTATACCACCTCTGCCCCATCTTGGTGGTACTCCAGCTGGAAGTCCTCATGCTCCTCTGCTATGGAAATCCATAATGTGCATGAAAAGAGGGGTGGGTAGATAAAAGAATGGATAGATGCAAAGAACATGGAGCAAGATATCCCCCAAAATGCCACCCCAGTTTTATCCCTGCCAAACTGTGTTTCGGGACAGGTTCATTCAGGCGACTTGCTTGCAATGTGTGGTCGGGGGGGGGGGGGGGCTGATACGTTGCATTTGGCCGAATCTTGCTTTTTTGTTGGTCCCGCTTTCCTTAGATTTTCTGTATTCAATAAATGTTTCTCTCTTTTGTTCGCATGTGTGTATAGGATAACTTTTTTTGTAGCTCTCTCTTTTAGTTTATTGAAGTATGTCACCGCACGCCTTGCACACACTGTGCAGAAATTCGGCTGTTTTGGAGGTCCCAATCAGACCAACTTTAGGGTGATGAGGGCATATCATCACATTGATTTCCATCTTTTTTCGCTGGAAATATCTTGATGCTTTTGTGAACTTTCTAGCAACACAGTTTGCTTGCAGATGGAAGAGTTAGGCTGGGGGCAATTGCTGAGACTGGTGCACCCAAGAATTCTGAAAACCCTTTTTTTTTTGCCTCAGAAATCACTCACAAGTGCTGCTCACGCCCATGCTGTCCCTCCCAGAGCTGGCGAGCACGCTTCACATTCAGTCATTCCCATGACAGTGAAGTTTGGTGGGTGCCCACCACCACTGATGTGGGAAGTGTAACACAGCGCCAGGGGGTTCCAGATCACCAAATGTTATCCATCAGTGGTGTACAGTATTTGCAGGCATTGAGCCGTTGCGTTTGTTCTCCTATCCATGCGGTGTCCTGACAGCAATGGCATTTCAACAGGGTTCATTCAGGCGGACACGATCTACCCAAGCGAGCTGACAGAGGAACAGCTCCTTTCCAGGGCGAAGGGTGTGGCAGGGCGGGGGGGGGGGGGGCTCAAAAGGTCAGGTGTGGACCCACCACTAGCTCCAGCCGTGCCTGCCTTCACACGTCCTTCGTTGCCATCTCTGTTCCTTGCATGTTCCACAAACAGGTGATTGCCTTGCCATGGGTGGGAGATAAAGTCAGACGTCAGCCAAGCTGGTTGTTGCCACTGACCATCGCTTTGGGTTGAAAAATCCCAATGGGTATTGGATTTCGGTGGGTCAGTATACACAAGGAAGTGTGTGTATGGGGAGCTACCAATGCCGGACCTTTGTTGTCAAAGGATTTTCCCCTGTCATTGTTGCGTGCTCACCCCAAATCCCCGTGGTATCTTTTTTTTGGGGGGGGGGGTAAGCTACAACCACCATATAGCAGTAAAAATGATCCAGGCCCAACAACTCTCAACAGCACATCCAGTATCCCATGTACAATACCACCCTCAGCAATGCTCATCTGCTTTGCTTGACTGGGTGTTGCTGACGACCCTCAAGAAACCACAGAAGACTATCGTCCATACTTTCTACAACCCACAACAACCCTCCAAATTTTGACCATGGAGGAATCGCTCAACACTGCCACCACATGCAACCACCTAGCAAGTACACAAATCTCTCCTGACCTGATGTCCCATGCTGGAACCCTTTACAAACCACAGCAATGACAATGAAGCGGCACTGCAGTAGAGATGCAATTGGAAAGAGGGTGCGCCTGATTTCAGGGGACACGAACGTTCCAGGGCTGGCAGTACTGCCATACAGAACTGCACGAAACATTTGTACGCACTGCGGAAAGACAAGTATGTTGCGGAAGCAATACCAATCGATCCACTCTGGCGTACCCTCGAGGTAACTGTGTGCGATCGTTTTCTGCATATTGCACAACAGTAGAAGACCATATCTTGCCCAACGTCTCTTCTGGAAAGCCCAATTGCTCCCACTCATCTGTCCAAACACCATAATTGTTCGGCCAATCCTATGCAGCAAACCATGTGCGGAGATAGAACCCCGAATGCAAACGGAACCTTTGCCCCTTTGTCACCCAGCATGCCTGTGAATTGCAAGCTGATGACGTCTCAACATGCGCCATGCTGTGTGTGTGTGTGTGTGTGTGTGTGTCCATAGGCACGTTTTCTATGAAACGTAGCCCGCCCCCCCCCCTCTTGGACAGTATGTACCCTTCATGAACGACCATCAAATCCCCGTTTGAATAGTCTGTGAACGAGGCATGAATCTAGCCCAACTTCTGTAAATTATGTGAATTTTCTCGACAAAATTCCCTTTGGAGACTTGAATGCTCCGGAATATGGTTGCCATTTCTGCCCACAACCACCACCCACAACATCATTCAACTAAAATCCAACCAGACAACAAACAAGATGTAGGAATAGAAATTGAATGTGTGTGTGTGTGTGTGTGTGTGTGTGTGTGTGTGTGTGTGTGTGTGTGTGTGTGCGCGCGTGTACACACGCGCGCATGTTTTGCAGAGGGGGGCGCCATGTGCCTTTGCAGGATTCCCGTGTCTTTGCATCTTGGAGGCGGATAACAGCGAGCAATCATACTACAAGGAACCAGCAATCTTTAGTGCCACACACCTTTTCCAAAGCGGGATCAATGACCACCACGCTGACCCCTTTCTTGGCCAAATTCCATGCGACTGAAATTCCAGCGGGACCAGCCCCAATCACAGCAACAGCATATGTGTGGGAACTGACATACTCAGGCAGAGACACCCCCAGGTATTCAGCAGCAACATTGGTTGACTGTGGCACCTGCAATGTTGAATAACCATGAATTGTTGCCACTTGCAGACACAACAAAATCAACCTGAAATGCTGTGATTTCTTTGCAGTCCAAAAGCGAAAGGGCAAAAGAAATGAAACAAATTCCACATTCGCAGTACACTGAGTACATGCCGTAGTTTGCGGATGGTTGAGCAGTTGATATTGCCTTGCACTTCAGTTCGATGATTAGTGCCATTACAATCAGAGAATAGCAGTGATTCATTGTGGTACTCATGAGACAGCAGGGTTGGTCCAGCAGTCATGGTGGCAGTAATGGTACGGCAGTCATGATATCGCAGCCATAGCAATCCCTCCAACAAGCAAACTGACAAAAGCCACAACTAACGAGACAAAATTGAGATTGGCAGTGGGCAAAGGAAGCAATGCTTCGAAGACCCACAAAGGTTGTGTTCATTTCGAAAAATCCTCTTGCGCCGCACCAGCCCCCGGGTTACTTACCGACATACTTAGCCTTCCACACCCAAGCGGCGTACGACAAAGAGGTGGCCTGCCACAACCCCACCCTCTGCTGGACAACGCCACAAAATGAGCATGGTGAGATCCTAGGATCCCCCTACGGTCCCTGCCGAAGGCGGGCCAAAATTTTTTAGGGCTTCAATCCTCTTGGCGCCGAAGCAAAATTTTGGCTGTCAGCCTCAAACATTTGAAGGGGAGGGGGGGGGGGGGTCCAGGGAGGGGTACCCCCCTCCTCCTACGGTGTACGGCCGTTCTAATGCATCACTGCACAGGCTCCTCCCTTCCTGAAAAGCCCTGAATCGTCCAGAAAGACTTGTGACATGTAGATTAAAGCCCTCAGGGTGCTTGAAATCCTGGCCCCGATGCTTGGGATGCAAAATCCAATGTCACCAGCATTCTCAAACATCACCCCATCTTGAAACTCTTGAAACAGTAAATCAGAAAGATGGTGACCGCATTAAAAAGCAAGGGCGACGAGGGATCACTCTGCAGAATTCCTGAATCGGAAATAAGCTCAATGCTAGGGGTATGGGACTGTCCCACGGGTCCTGCCTTCACCGCGATCAGGAGCTTCACGCCCGGCAGTGGAAACCCCACATACATCAGCAATACCTTCAACTTGCCAAATTGAAGCGAATCATATGCTTTCTGTCAGTTAAACGCTACCATTTTGCTTGCGCAGCCTTTGCCACTCCGCCTGTGCAAAAACCACATGGTCCGCCATCCTACTCTCCAGAATAAACCCCTGATTTTGTGGTATAGTCTATGGGAGAACTTCAGTAAGTGTAACATGATTATGGTCGAGTCCAGGGCGTTTCTTGGACAACGCGGGGGGGGGGGGGGGGTCTGGCAAGCGGGGGGTGGGGAAGGGGGGGAGGGATTCTGCAACGGTCAGGTGATAACCCCAAACAGCCATCAGAGCCCTCAATGCAACGAATTTAACCTGTTCAACATGCAATTGCCGTGCCCTCAAGCCCGCTTGCTGCTGGACTCCGGCACTGGAGGCTGCCAGCTCAGGACTCGCAGAACGGTCGCTCACCACTGCGCACATGGCCATGGCACTGGCAGGCTTGGGCTTCTTGGAGGCCTGGTCACGGGAGTAAATAATGCTGAAATCAATGCAACCAGAATTGAAAACAAGGTTAAAATCAGGCTCGGGCTGAACCAGATGAGATGTCGCTATTTGAAGGAGCGAGGGAGAGAGAGAGAGAGAGAGAGAGAGAGAGAGAGAGAGAGAGAGAGAGAATGGCACAGTGGTCTTTCCAGCGAAAAAAAACTGGACTGTACCTGGCCTCTGAATCTGAAGCCACTGTCGATTAAGCGCATACCGCACCAAATGGCTTAACCATCACCCACTGCCACTCACATGCAACTAGCCGTAAACCAACTGCCAACCTCCTGGGGTAGTGAGGGTTGTCCTCGGAAACCACAATTCTTGCCTGCTTTGTGAACTGTGCTGTGAATCTCACTTATGCGTAAAGGAGGATCAGGGCTCCTGGTGCATGCACCAGCACCCTACAGAAAACTTGCTTAACATTCTAGAACGGTTTGAGATGGTTGATGGGCTTGTTCCCAATCGCAACTAATCCCAACGTAACTAAGCCACCAGCAAAATTTCCGCGCTCATAATGGTTCGTCGCCATCAGGTGCACCCAACCGGGCAATCAATCTTGCTCGAAATCATCTGTGCTCCATAATTATGCTTGAGTCCAAGAGGTAAAAGTACATACTACAGCACCTTGTCACAATCCCTGAGACATTTATTGACACGCCACAAGGGTATGTTTCGTTCAATCCGAAATCGGGGCCAAATAAAGTAGAGTAATTGGGAAATCTTTCGACATCACCTTAATAACGAGCTTCTTCTCCCCCGCAGGGATGGCATCCAATAAAGCCGGTTCTATTTTTCGCCTGAGCATCCCAAACAGTGCGCTCGTCAATCTTGAGTCCCTTGGCACGTTAAACCCAATGCACCGTTTACCAACTCAATTTACCACTGCAAAATATTGCAAGGACGCAATTGCTGCATGCCAGTCAAGATTGAACATTTAACATTGTCATCATGTTCCAGACAGAAGGCTGTGGGGGGGACACTTCTCACTGTGATGCACTGCGGCGAGCGCAGGTCACTCGTTGCTCTGTTGTGCTCCCACCAGCCTCTTCTTCATTCTCCTGTGCAGATTTGCAGCTTTGCCATCAATGCACACACCTGGAACCCGGACCACACGACGAAACCCGCAGCAATGGCAAATAGCATAAGGCCCCAGGCAGTGTAACTGGCCCTGAACGAAGAAGAAGAAGAAGAAAAGACAATAATGCAGAGGGCCTAAGCAAGTGAGAATGTTCAGCGCTTGGTACTCCATCCAACAATCATGCATGTATCCCCCCATGTGTTTAGTTCCCAATGACTGTCACACCGCTCCACTGCCTGGGTATCTCTATTTGACCATCTGTAAAGATAGTCAGATGGAAAATGGCAACAGAAATGATATTCTCTTCGATTTGTCTGCATTGAAGCGGTTTACCTGCAATTTCTGTGTGTTCATGTGAAACTGGAAGAGAAAAAAAATTCAGTTCACCACCTGCCCCTCAGCCGCTCAACCAGGCAAGATGCCTGGGCTGGCCCAGACCTGACCCTCTGTGACTTGGTTCTCACAAAACGCCCCAGCTACTGTGTTTCTTTTGCGATTTCAAAACATGGAGAATGCTCATCATGCCACTGGCCTTCCAAAAACGGTAATTATTGCAAATCAACCACCAAAAGGTGGTTTTGTGGGGGATGGCCATGCAAGCAAAATTGCAGATGCTGGAGGAAACCTGTGTAAGCAGGCAACTAGTTCACTCCTCCATGTGTGAAGCACTGCAAGCCAAAACCAAATCACCCTACTTGCCGTTAATGCTTTGGGGACTGGAGGGTAGGCATGGATGTTGACATACACCCACTTGCCCTTTTTCATAGTGTGCACAAAGGGTCTTCTTCTGATTTTGCATACCTATACAAAGAATACATCACCTCTTCATGGCTCTGCCCTGTGCCACATTTTGTTTCTTTGATTCTCAGCTGGGTATCCCAAATTGCACCACCACCAATCTTTACTAGTTCTCCCACCGCATCCCACCATTGTGCTCCATGTTTGGGCCACAAGCGGTGTGGGACCGCAATTTTCTGTGCTGTTGGCATACTGAAAGGGGGTGGGGGGGGGCAGTAGAAGAGGGACGGTCCCACGGCCAAGGAGAGAGCCCACTATGTGAAAAATGTAACTCATGTACAAAAAAAAAATCGTCAAATCATGTAATTTCTTTTTTACGGTAAATCGCGCAAAAAAAAAAATCTGACCAAAAAAAAACGTCAAATCGTGTCATTCATTTTTGCAGTAAAGTCGTTTAATTTTTTTTTGCGGTAAATTGTGCAATGATAAAAAAAATGGAAAATTGAAGGGGAAAAAATTGCAACTTTTGCGATACATACACAATATGTACAATTGCAAGTTCCGTACTGCACCCCATAGCAACCTTAACGATGGGACACCGAGTCCATCAACACCAAATACTCTGTGTGGCCACCAATTAGTTAGGACTCAGCCAATATAACACAGTATCACATGGTGTCACTAGCACTAGAAACAAACATAGGCCCAAGAAAAGAGACTTGACAAGCCATGGCCAACATCAGTGTGCCGGCATTGGGAACAAGGCTCAAGAAAAGAGTCCCAACAAGGCCATAGCCAGCATTAGTGCCACCATTATACTCTCTATGGCCACCAAGGCACTGAAATGGGGCCGATATAATAGCATGCTTATACACTCCACCATGGGTACACCAAATAGGCGGAGGAAAATATAGTGAAGCGAAAAGCCTAGAAAATATGCATCTGCTACAACTAGTTGCATAATGCACATTTGTAGATGAGGTCACTTTTTGCATCGGTGGACTTGGGCTTTGCACTAGGACTGGTGTTCAGCTAACAAGCCACGCGCAACTCAACTGCTGTGCTGCTTCGACACGGAGGGCATAGAAGCACAAACTGTGGTTTTTGCGGTTTGAAGCAAAATTTCCATTTATCAAGGTGGGTGAATTGGCTCCTTAACCCCTACCGTATGGGCGGTCCCCAACACTTCCGAGCACGGGACAAAATCAGAAGTGGCCCACAAGTAGGTGGATGGGCTACTTAGCCCCTGCCGTTTGGGGGTCCCCAACGCTTCCAAGCACGGGACAAAATCAGAAGTGGCCCACAAGTGGGTGAATTGGCTCCTTAACCCCTGCCAGATGAGGGGTCCCCAACTCTTCCAAGCACGGGACAAAATCAGAAGTGGCCCACATGTGGGTGAATTGGCTACTTAACCCCTACCGTATGGGGGTCCCCAACACTTCCGAGCACGGGACAAAATCAGAAGTGGCCCAGAGGTGGGTGAATTGGCTACTTGATCCCTGCTGTATGGGGGGTCCCCAACGCTTCCGAGCACGGGACAAAATCAGAAGTGGCCCACAAGTAGGTGGATTGGCTACTTAACCCCTGCCGTATGGGGGGTCTCCAACGCTTCCAAGTGGGGGACAAAATCAGAAGTGGCCCACAAGTAGGTGAATTGGCTACTTGTTCCCTGCCGCATGGGGGGTCCCCAACACTTCCGAGCACGGGACAAAATCAGAAGTGGCCCACAAGTAGGTGAATTGGCTACTTGTTCCCTGCCGTATGGGGGGTCCCCAACGCTTCCGAGCGGTGGACAAAATCAGAAATGGCCCACAAGTGGGTGGATTGGCTACTTAACCCCTGCCGTATGGGGGGTCTCCAACGCTTCCGAGCGGTGGACAAAATCAGAAGTGGCCCACAAGTGGGTGGATGGGCTACTTAACCCCTGCCGTATGGGGGGTCTCCAACGTTTCCAAGTGGGGGACAAAATCAGAAGTGGCCCGCAAGTAGGTGAATTGGCTACTTAACCCCTGCCGTATGGGGGGTCCCCAAGGACACTTTTTGGTGGCCGACCCGGCACCACTATCTTTCAAAACCCGGGGGGGGGGGAGGGGGGGGGGGGGGGGCTGGGGGGTGTCGCATACAAGGACCGGGCCCGGCCGCCCCCCCGGGGGTGGATTGGCTACTTAACCCCTGCCGTATGGGGGGTCCCCAACGCTTCCGAGTGAGGGACAAAATCAGAAGTGGCCCACAAGTGGGTGGAATGGCTCCTGAACCCCTGCCATATGGGGCAACCACCCCCCCAATTCGGCGAAGAAATCCCAACAATTCGGCAGAACAATTCAGCGGGCCTATTTTTCGGCGAAATGCTTCCCAGTCACCAGGATTATGGCCCTGGCCCCCCAAACACACTGTCCCTTTGGTTGCTGTGTTGTCAGAGACATGTGGAAACCCTTGTAAGCTGAAAAAAAATTTTGCATCGTGCTGCTTGTATAAGACGAAAAATGGCATTTGCAGAGCGAAAATCAGTGGTTGACTGGTTACAATGTTGGGCCACAAATCAGTGGAAATTCAGGTACCTGGGTTCAAACCCTGTTGAGGGTAATCTTCTGACCTGGACCAAGAGTCAACGACAGTTTTCTGGAAGTGTTGGGGGGGTAACTTGGTCCCACCGCTTCAGTTTGCGGCGCTTTTTTTTTCATGTGCACGGGAAAACTGTGCACTTTCTGAATATCCAAGCGGCGTTAATTGGTTCAACGATATTTTTGAAACCCGGGCCCGAGTCTGGCCGGGGTCACCCAGAAAAATGATGAAATCTCCCTAGAGGCCAAAACAGGTTTTCGGAAGTATCCGGGGGGTAACTTGGTCCCACCGTTTCAGTTTGTGGCGCTTTTTTTTTTCATGTGCACGGGAAGGCTGTGCACTTTCTGAATATCCAAAAATCGCCGATTGCTTCAACGACATTTTGGAAAAACGGCACCGTTTTTGGGCGGGGTCACCCAGAAAAATGGCAAAACCTGCCCACAGTCAAATAGGGGGTTTTGGAGGTGTCGGGGGGGGGGGCTTGATCAGCGGAGGACAACGAATCCCAGGGGACCAAAGACACGTCTTTTTGTGGACAGTAAAAACACTGCATGGTGCCAATCTGAACAACCAATATACAAAGAAAAGGTATAATGCAGTGTCCCAAAGTAAGTGACGCCTCCAACTCAGGTGACCCAGAACCCATAAACCCCAACAGGTCGGCAAACCGAGGCGGCAAAGCCCCAGAAACCTAGTGATGCGGCAAAACAAATCGGCGAGATTCAGAAACCCAACAATTCGGCAGACCAATTCGGCAAATTCGGGCAAATTTGGCCGCCGCATTGGGGGGGGGGGTTGATGGGGGGTCCCGAACGCTTCCAAGCGGTGGACAAAATCAGAAGTGGCCCACAAGTGGGTGGATTGGCGACTTAACCCCTACCGTATGGGGCGTCTTCAATGCTTCCGAGGGGGGGACAAAATCAGAAGTGGCCCACAAGTGGGCAGGTCGGCTACGTGCATGTAATTATCATTCCGTAAAACCATGTACTTTTTTTCTTTGCGGCAAAATCATGTATTTTTTTTGTGGAAAAATCGTGTAATTTTTTTTTGCGGTAAATGCGAGCACCAAAACATTGTCACGGCGCGCAATTTTTTTTCGTGGTTAACGCGAGTATGGTTTACATGCAATTACAACAAGGAAAAATTACACAATGTGACGATTTTTTTTGTTATCTGCATTTACTGCTCAAAAAAATTACACATATTACAACATGCACGCCCACTGTTCTGTATGCTCATGAGTAATTTTGAGCTTGTCAGTATGCAAAATACCAAATACCCCACCACTGGAGTTGTTGTGGAGTGACTCAATCTGTCCCGGTCATAACTGGCAGTGCAGGTGTTTGGGAGAGTATGTGACGCTCCAAAACAATCCTAAAATGGGTGTGGGCTTTGGAATGTGAGAAAATTGGCCTCTAGCCTTGGCTGGGTTTTGCGTGCATGTCCCATGCATGCCCCAGCCTGTACACTCACTAAGACAGATACAAAGGACATACTGTGTAAAGTTACCAGTAATCTCCCAGTCATGAGCTGGTAATGCTGTTCCTGAGGCAACCAAAGTACTGAGCTGCAATCCACGTTGAACTGTGTGGGAGGCTTTGCTGCTGCTGACCTGCGATATGATGGTGACAGACGTCAGACAGAATTACAGCACAGCTGCACGTGGGAACACCAGATCTGCTTCCACAACACTTTTCTTATATCTGGGGGATTATAATGCAACCACATTTTGCTCAAAACTGTTTTAAGCTACAACCAAGCCTATAATAGTCCAGCTGAAGATAGGCTGATGAATTTCCCGCTAATTCCTGAAAGAAAATGCAGGAACTAATAGATCTGAATCATATCCATGGTGCCCAGGTACCCCCCCCCCCTTGCACAAGCACGGCCGCGGGCCCAGAAGTCAGGCCAAAACGGCGGTTCAACGCCCACCCCGTGCTTAAACAAGGCCGTGCATGTGCGTGACACATGTGACAGCCAGACCGGGAATAACATTGTTAGCCATGGCTGAAAATCACATCAGAACAAGCAGCATGGGGTTCCAATGTGTGGTACAATGTTGTTATGAACAGAATGCACCATCACAGACATGACTGAGCCCCTCTTTCCCTGTACAAACGCTCTACAAACACCCAATCCTCCATTCTGGACCACAAAAACAGCGGTCCCAAAATTTCCTCAAAACGGCGGTTCAACGCCCACCCCGTGCTTAGACAAGGCCGTGCATGCGCAGGGGGGGGGGGGTACTGGGCTACACACAGTCGAAATGCACAATTGCACTGGTTGTGAAACACAGTCATTACCAGTTCCACAATCTGTTTTAGTACTTCTTTCCAGATCTGATCCCCTGCTGCTGCGGTTGTTTCTGTGTCAATTGCAGATCGCTGCAGCTCATTTTCATTTTTTCTCTGCTCCAACACCACCAACACTGCCAACATTACAGGGATGGATATAACTCCAGAGGTACGTCTCTCCTCAGACCCCCCCCCCACCCCATCCCCCCACCCCTTTACAACAAAAAAATGCAACAAAATCCACAATAAAAAATGAATGTACGATAACCTGATCCCAGCCACCCACATGGGGATACCAAGTTTGGTGTGGCAAACAGAGCATCAGGACAACAAGCTGAAGGTATTTCCTGATGCACCATTCGCTTTTTCAGGCAGAATTGCACCGTCACTCTTCTTATTGCCACTGCCATTCTACTATTGCTCCCACTGATTGCGGCACCCCTCCGCTGCTATGTGAAAATATCTTTTTAGGGCCCATGGCAAAAAACTGCATGTAAAGAACAGCCAGCATGATGCACTAGGTGCGGAGGAGGTGATCCACCCGTGAGACCATAAATGGTGTTGCAGTATTTTGGGCCAGTGAATTTCCCATTATGTCTATTGATTAATTGTTGCATGCAACTATTGACCAACCCCCCCCCATCCCGCCCCTGGCACTCCCCCACCCCGTGCAGCGCGAGAAAATTAGATCCATACCTGCAACACTATGGTGGTTTTCAGCCTTGCACTATGGTGGTTTTCAGACCTTACTTCGATGCACATGTACAAAATTGCACACTACACAAAACAGGAGGCCCTCCGCTTTGCTGGGAGGATTCATTGGCAATGAGTTACCTTTTTTATGTTGCAAGAAATGGGGTTGCATGGAAAGTGTTGGGGGCATGTGTGTGGTTTTGGGCTGTACCCCCACAAAATTGGGTGGTGGTCATCCGGGGTGAAATCAGAGAAACTTCAGGAAATCCAGAAATTTTGTGGTCTTTCTTGTGCATCCATGAACTAGTGCATGCTTGAAGGTGGTCAAGAACCCGACATTGGACCTAGCACCTTCTGCAAAGCAATGATAACCACCTTCATTTTTTTGAGGTATAAGGTATGAATCTGGCGTAAGGAGCACTCAGAAGTGACGCAAGAAAGCGCCATCCTCATCAGGATCCATGGGCGGGGCCTCATCTTCACACCAAAGGAAGGAGGAAAGTGTTCCCATGGCCCACAAAACTGATAGAACTTGCAACTGAACTGCGTGAAATGCATCAAAAATGGAAATGCATGTGTTAGCATGCATGTCGCAAGACAAACTCATCCAAATATCTTTTACAACGGTCCAATTCCTAATACGAGCAAATACGTGCTCAACACGAACTCCATATTAGCCATGCACACAATGTCACTCCTTACGTTGGGTGAGAACTTTATGGCAAATGTTGTGTTCCTGTGCTGTTGCTTGCAACCTTGCTGTTGTCTTTGGGGCACGAGCAGAATGGGGTTTGGGCTTGGAAATTGAATGGGATTGGGATCTTCTGATAAATATACTGCGTATCAATGGTCTGCAGGGTGTCGTTCGAATCTCATAGCCTATCAGCAGCAGAGTCAACCATGGGGAGCAGACTGGATTGATTCTAGAAAACACAACACTGAAATGTAAATAATGTGCACCTACTCTTGATGATAATGCAGACAGATACACACTTCTGCACATTCACACACACACACAACACATGCACACACATGCAACAGCGTGCACATACAAATATGTCCTAGAATTTTCAACCCTTTGGTCACATTTTCCTTGCAACCAACTATTTTGTAGATCACCAAAATACAGTGAAACAACCCTCTCAAACAAGCAGAAAAACTGTTGGTTAACACAAAATTTCTAACTGGCGTTATGCAGTTTTGCTTGCAGTCCTAGATCTACAACGCATGTTTGTCCATTATACCTCCACCGAGAGTGCGAGTGCAGAAACCTTGGGTCCTAAAAAAGAAAGTGGCTGCCAGGGGCATACTGTGCTTGGCCAAGCATGTGAGAGTTTCAGGTTCCCTGACAATATTAAAAATCCCCTTATGCCATGCTTTTTGAGCTGATTTTCAGTATTCTCGCACCTTTCAGGACCTCTCAAGGCCTTGGTCAGTCGTCAATTCCGATTTTCCTCGGTTTCAGGGATCTGCTTAAGCAAAGGAGGCAAGGGGAGATATGCCAGGGAGTAAGGGTCCCAGATCAAGGTTACTTTGCCTGTGTACGCGTAGGCGTAGGTGGCCGTGTCCATGTGGGGCTTGCCACAAATATCTGGAGGCACACAGAGTTTCTCAGATCACTAAAAAACCAGACATCAAGAGATGAACAGGCATAGACGCGCACACAGCATACGGAGAAGCTCAAATAAACATACCACGTCAGATTGCTTTGAGTTGAAAGGCGGACGCTGCAGAGCTCCTGAAGACAGGATAGATACAAGACATGGAAAGAACGCACCCGCACCTATCCCTTGTGTACAAGTGGTGCTTGACTGCCATTTCAGGGAAGAAAAAAGTTGTCTTGTGCTGTGGTGCTGGCAGATGAAACAAGCTTGCCTGCACTGGAACCCCTTTCCTTGAGGCTTCACAGCTGCTGTGCTTTCCGTGAGGTATTGCAAAAGAGTGGACTGCCCAGAGCAAACAATTGCTATTTTCAAGAAATCCAAGAATCCGCATCTTGGGGGAAGGGCACATGCTGTATGTGGAGGCTGTATGGTGGCCCGAAATCTGCCACAAAATCAATATCCCAACACAATACATTCTGAACTACGTCCTGATGTTCAAATACTTTGTAGATGGAACAGCGAGAGAGGTCCAATGCATACTTGGCACAGCAACTTGACTTGACTGATCCACAACAAATTGGGCATGCAACTGCTGAGCGGACTCTGCCCTGAAAGCCTGAGAAATAGTTGCAAGCCCAAAAGCCACAGTGGTTCCCACAGCAGCTAATATTCCGAGCAGCTTCAACCCACAAACAGGAGGCTTGTGAGACAGCAGATGAATGTCCTCAGACATAGGAAAGTGGGGTTCTGCCATCAGTCTGTAGCATGGAAAAAGAGCAGAAGCAGAATAGCTGGGTCCAACAGATTCCGCGGCTGAGGACTTAGAAAACCACAAGTTCAAACCATACCCAGAACAATTATTAGAGCATGGCTGACATTTCATCCCCTCATTGCATAATTCCAACTGAACTGCAGGCCTCGTTTCATGGGGCGCAGGGAGGGGGGGGTTTGGCACAAGGTCTTGGTGGTTGGCTCTGTTAGCCTGTGACGGTGCCTATTGGCGTCTCACCCTTGAACCTTCTGCTATGACAAGCAGGCATCCGCACTACTGGGGGCATCCACACTGCCGCGGGCATCCACCTGCCTGGGTGGGAATCCAGAATGCAACGTCTGCCCATGGCGTCCTACCCTGCCAGCCGCATGCAGGTCAACAAAGCGCTCCACACATGCACATCCTGGTATGCATATGCAGCAATGTTCGGCAGTCCGCAGAATCACACTGAGTTCATTGAGAGCATCGGTGCAGGTACAATCTGTCAAACTTTACTATGCCACTTTCTCCCATGAGCTGTATTTCTTCACTTTTTGCACAGGCACCCACCCTGTATTGAGAGGCATGCAAAAGAAGCGGCCTCTGAGGTGTTCCTTGTGGGTGCATGTAGGTTGCTGCAAACCGGCTGTGCGAGGCCTTCTTGCTGGGCTGGCAAAGGTGCGGCGGCAAACTTGCACCCACTTTGCACCCCCAGAGCATGCTCTTTTGCGGACCAAAGGTTTCTCGGGTGCATCTGGGGAGGCAACAGCCCGTGGACTGAATTTGTTTGCAGACATGGTGGCTGCCTGTTGACAAAAAGAGGCAGGAAACAACACGGGCACCGTCCAAAACGGACAAAAATCTAAAACACATTGTCAGCACAGCATGCAGACCCAGGGTGTTCTAAATAGCCCTTTTCAAGGGCTTTCCCAATATACCCCTCCCTACCCACGGGACACTCAGCGGACTCAAATGAGGCAACAATGGCAACGACCCTTGAAAACCCACCGCGTTGGCACAAATGTTACCGAGGTCAAGAGATATGCTGGGCCTTCCCCGACCTGGGTATCGCCTTTTGCGGGGGGGGGGGGGGGTCCTCAAACCTTGGCTGCCTATGGGGGAATGTTTGCACGGCGCGCGCCCGGCGCGCTACTTTTCTACTAACTATCCCAACTTCAGCCCCAGTTTGCACAAGCAGAGCACAAGAAAACTGCACAGGACTTGGGATGGCAGTACTGATGTATCACCAAGGCCGGGTGTACCGGCGGTTGTATGGACGGGTGCATCGCGGACCACTCCGCTGGATGCGGGACCCCACTCTGATACTGACCCTGACCCTATACCCTGGCCCACACGCTGCAGCACGGTTAGATCCCCCACTCAACCCGAGGGGATCAGTTTCAAAAAGTAAAGGAAAGGGCAGGTGCTCTCAGGGGGTCAGCCGGTCAGTGGGTGGGTGGGCGGGCAAAGACAGGAAAACTGCCTAAACATTGGAGACGCAAACAAAAGTTGAGACGAGGCACAACTAGTGTTTGCACAAGCAGAGCACAAGAAAACTGCACAGGACTTGGGTATTCATTCTCCGCTGAACACAGCTCACGCGCCACAGAGCCCATCTCCGAGCCTCAGCCCCAGAGGAATGCGAACTGAGGTAGATACAAAACAGACAAAACAAATAAAAGCACCCAGCGGCCATGCCGTCAGGGACGCCCACTGCAGTGGGCAGGCACAGACGACCACGACAGTCGCCGAGTCTCACGGATTGAAGAGGCGGGCAAATCGCACCACCAGGCCGTACCCACCTTGAATCCATATATAGGGCACAGCAACCCTGTGTCCCTTGTTCCAGTCCGTCAGGGAGACCACAGCGACTCCCTCCGGCAGCCTCACCTCCCAGACCTCGCAGCATGCATGCTTCCCTGGGGGCTTAACGCTGCGGCCGTCGGGGGTCATGCGGCGGTGCGGCGTGCCTCCCAGGCGTGCGGCCACGTCCCGGACCGCTCGCTCCAAAAACCCATCCCTGTCGGCAGGGAGGGGGAACTGGGGGCACAGGCGCACCCCGTTGCCGAGCAGCACCCGGCGGATGGGCAGGTGTGCCACCCTGCCGCGAAGGCGGCCGCGGAGCTCGGTGGTCCACTTCGCCGCCCGGCGCTGCTTGGCCTCCGCGGATCGCCGGTGACGCTGTCCGCCATGGCGACCCTTTCGGTGGGCTCCACGGGAACCCCGTCGCTTGCGGGCCCCACGCGAGCCCCAACGCTTGGTCATAAGTGCGGAAAAAAGGTGCTACATGGAGGGCGCACGCACTGCCGCCGCTGGACTGCTTGGGGGTGAAGGGGGAGGGGGGGTTAGCATCCCCGGAGACATACCATCCCCCTCACCCGAGCCTCGCCCAAATTATCCAGCAATGCATCCCACGTGCGCCAGGCCTCGACCTCCGCCCTCGCCTGGGAGCCTCCAAACATTGACGTCACCCTCGACATAGGGTCCCCCGGGTGCAGCGCCGAGGGTACCCACACCAGGCGGACCACGATCCCCGAGACCCACAGGATCCTAGCCAACGACCGAAGGACCGCCTGGTGGTGGGTCAGGTGGCTAGTCGCGCGCAGTCGGAGAACCTGAGCAATGGCG
Organism: Eutreptiella sp. 'Long Island Sound 2002'; assembly: GCA_964036045.1. Classification (NCBI taxonomy): domain Eukaryota; phylum Euglenozoa; class Euglenophyceae; order Eutreptiales; family Eutreptiaceae; genus Eutreptiella; species Eutreptiella sp. 'Long Island Sound 2002'. The sequence goes on from OZ038390.1 coordinate 40,245,641, forward strand.
GCTTCACTGTCGCTACACACCGTAACAGACTTGTGCCCTGTCCTGACAGCAAACCTGACAGCCCACGCCAAGCCCCTCAGCTCCGTGGTTTGCTGGCTGGCAAAGCGGGCTGGAGGTGTCACATGCATACGCACACCCACTCCCGGTACAAGCGCTCCCACCCTCCAGCACCCTGCATCACGCGCTCCATCGACACAGATGATGACACCCCCGTACCACAGAGAGGAGTTTGTAAGCCTGTCCTCACTCCCAAACTGGAGGGTCTGCAACTGTCGCCAGGCCACCCCGCCCGGCGCCTGCCAGGGCTCAGCCGCCACCGCCATCAATGTTGCGAGGCTGCCCAGCATTTTCAGGGGGAAGCCCTGGGCCGGCTGTTTGACCCCTCCCACCGTTCTACCCCAGCGCAGCCAGCAGTAGGCGCCCGCCGCGAAGGGACAACCGAATCCCCGCGGACGCACGTGCCAATTCAGCAAACCCAGGAAGCTTTGGAGGTGCCTGTCATTGCCTGTCCCAACCGCCAGGCTTAGCCAGCCTGCCCACAACTGGAGTAGCGCCTGTTCGTGGCTCTTGATCTGCCTGGCCTGCAAGTCAAGCTCCTTTCCCAGGAAAGATGCCACAGGCACCGGGTCCAGGACACTCTTAGGACTTATGAGGAACCCAGCCTCGATCAGGGCGCGCACAGCCGATCGCCCCGCTTCCCTGAGCACCTCCCTATTAGTGAAGACGAGCAAGAAGTCATCGAGATAGTGCACAAGGAGTATCTCGGGGGGCAGCACCCCCCTGAGAATGCGGGCCAAACTCGTTTGGCACAGATACGGGCTGTATTTCCAGCCAAAGGGCAGGCGTGACAGCGCCACAGGCGGGGCCCCAGGGGCGGGCCGGAAGCGAAAAACCTGGCGCGCCCCTTGGGGCAAGCAAAAGCTCCAAAATGCATTTTTGAGGTCAATGTGGACCCCATAGAGGCCCACATCAGGCGGGAATGCCGACAATGACCTGGCCAAGTCCTCCCAGGAATCCAATCTAAAAGTGGGGGGTTTGGCCCCGTCACTCTTGTTGATCTTGACGCAACTCAAGATCAAGGATACCTTCTCGGAGGATTTGGGGATGACGAAGGGGTAACACGTGGGGGGAGGGGGGGGGGTCGGCCGTCTCCTCGTAGACCCCCGCCCCCCGCAACGCCTGCACTATCCTCTGGACCTGCTGGGACACCCAGCGGGTTGCCCCTCGGACCACCCTGTCCCCGTCCCGCCACTCCCGCTCGACGTCGAAATCCCGGAGCCCCTCGCGGTAGAAGGGCGGGACCACAGCGTCCCACAGATCTTCAGGGAGCTGGTGGGTGCCGACCGGCCCCAAACCCCGGTCCAAAATTGCATCCTCGACCCCCCCCATGAACCGCGGAATGGGGGAGGTGTTGATATGGAGGCATGCCTCCCAGGCGTCCGGGTGGAGCGCGCGCAACGCGCTCAGGAGCGCGGGTAAAGCCCCCCGCAAGCGGAAATCCTCGGCTGTATCGAAGACTCTATTTAACCACAAATCCACCCTCTTCGCCACCGTCCACAAGCCACAACGCTCCCGCTCCGCTATCCAGTGGAAATGCGGGGTGAGGGCTTGCATGAACTCCAGGAAAAGGGGGGGCTGTTCCCGCACCCTCCGGCCCCTGTCTGGACCCTTACAGAGGGGGTGGGGGGGGCGATGCCACTGGGCCCGCCCGCCCCCAAGCCTTGGCCTTGAGGCGCTCAGCTGCAGCCACGAAGGCACCCTCCACCGGGCTTTGCGTCGCCGGCGTCTGGACATGCCCGCCTGCCCCGAGCTTGGTGCGTTTGGGCTCCGGCGAATCAGTCTGCTGGGCCAAACGAGGTCTCCCAGTTTGACGGCGTGCGGGGGCTCGGGATCGCATGGCCTGCGCACCACCCACAACCACCTTAGCGCAACGCGGCCCCGTGTATGAGCGGTGGATACGGCCCACCACTCCAGCTTTCGAGCCCGCTCCGGTCCCTCCTCTGACAGGACCAGCGGCTGTCCTGGAGGACCACGGTTTACGCTCGCGTCCCACGAACTTGGCAACTCCGGCCTGTCGACGCCCGGGGGAACCCCTGGCGCTGCCGACCGCGAAGGTGCCATCGGGTTCGCTTCCGGAACCCGCGCTGTCATCGTCGGTGTCCACGTCGGAATCGACATTGATGGGCCCGGCTGCCGTCCCCGGCCCGCACCCCCCCCCCCCACAGCTACCAGAGGACCCGCCAACGTGCACAGCTGACCCGCATCTTCCCGAGACACGGCGCCGCGCTCAGAGGCAGAGGCCAAAGGCTGAAGCGGAGGGAGGGTAGGAGCCGCTTTAGGCCCCCGGCCCATCTCAGCAGGGCCATCCTCGGCGGACTCCTCCAGCTCGGTCGCGGCCTGGTCTCCCTCGTCTCCGCTCTCAACTGTGCCGCTTTCGGTGGATCCCTGGCACCGACCCCGCGGGCGCCTCGGCTTGCGCTTGGTCGGGGTGCTGAGGGCGCCCGCGATGCTGGGGAAAATCGGCGAGCCCCACAGCGCCAGGACGCCCACACGCTCCGGAGTCGGCAAAGGCCCTCGGTCACGGGACCATGCAGGCAGTACCGTAGGGGCAACGACTCCCGGGTCGGACTACTTGGTGCCGTATTGCATCGCCACTGCCGTGCTCTGCCATCTGCCCCACCATTTGTAGTAGGCGAGGTCTGGTTTGCGGGCCCAAGTCGCTGCGGCGCCTCCCCGGCGTAGGGCATGCCACCTGGCTCGGGCGTGCGCGGTGCTCGCCAGGGTTTCGGCCATGCCTGTCTCCAATCCCGCCTCCCCTGACTGCCAGACCAGCATGTCCGAGGAGCGGCCCAACGAGACCATGTGGCGATGAAGCCACGCACGGACCACCCGTAGGTAGCATACCCAGCTGATGATCGCCAACGCGCTGAACACCGTCCCGTTTCTGGAGTCTCTGGCCTTTTCGACCAGCTGGACCAAGCCTGCTGGGGACAGATAGGGCTGGGAGCCCGAAGAGGCGGCTCCCGCCGCAATCCTCTTGTGCAGGGTTGTGACTGTTGGGGGCAGCCACTGGAGATCCTCCACGGCCCGGACCGCGGAAGTAATACCCCGCAGGGCTGACGCTGTAGCTCCGGCTTGCGCCCGCTCTGCCAGGAGGCCTGCCAGTGCCGCGGCTGGATCAGGTGGGCCCGCGCGCTCCGCGTAAGCTGCCAAGGCCCGGAGCCGGGACGCATACTGCGAGCGGGTTCTCGGCCTCCACGACTGCATGGCGCTTTCTTCCGGTGAGCAGGGGTCGTCTGCCCGGGCTGCTGTCTCCCACCGGCGGGCGAGCGCCCGCAGTTCCGCCGCTGTGCCCGTGACGCCGGAGCCCGGGGCGGCGGGTCCGGGCTCCAGCTGGTCCTATCAGGACCAGTGTGGGCACCTAAAGTGCCAGTGGCGCTCGTCGGGGGAGCCCCGCTGCGCGCACCTCTAGCACCCTCCGCTCGGCGGCGACTCCACAGGGATCCATTCGCCTTGCCGCGACTGCCACTGCAGCACTCCGCCCACTTCCCTGAACTTTACACTTCGCCATGTGAATGCCGACCCCTGCTCCTTCCATGCCTCCTCCAACGTGGCGTACTGGCTGGACTCAGAGCTGGACTTTCCCTGTGTTCCTGCATACCTGCGGGCATACGCCGCCTGGGACTGGGACACGCAGTCCCAGACCCTCCACGCCAGCTGTTCTCCTGGGTCGACCGTGGCCTCCGTTGCCTGGCCGCCGAACTCGCTCGGGCGGGGGATCTCCCCCACCTCACCGGCCCTAAGGCGTACGTACGCCTTGATGTTGGACAGCATGAGTCTCATCCACTGTGCCAACTGGGGCTTTTCGAGGGCTCTGTTGATCTCCGGCACGCTCAGCGTGGGCAAGCGGGGCCCCTCCTTCACCACGACTCGGGCGAGTTGCTCTCTCAGTTCTTGAATTTCTTTGGCCTGTGCCGCCAGTCGCTCCTCGGCTGACACCTGCTGGGCCAAATTGGGCTACTCAACCCCGTCCATGGGTTAACAAAAACAAAGACAGGAAAACTGCCTGGCTGGCAAAGGTGCGGCGGCAAACTTGCACCCACTTTGCACCCCCAGAGCATGCTCTTTTGCGGACCAAAGGTTTCTCGGGTGCATCTGGGGAGGCAACAGCCCGTGGACTGAATTTGTTTGCAGACATGGTGGCTGCCTGTTGACAAAAAGAGGCAGGAAACAACACGGGCACCGTCCAAAACGGACAAAAATCTAAAACACATTGTCAGCACAGCATGCAGACCCAGGGTGTTCTAAATAGCCCTTTTCAAGGGCCTTCCCAATATACCCCACATACCCCTCCCTACCCACGGGACACTCAGCGGACTCAAATGAGGCAACAATGGCAACGACCCTTGAAAACCCACCGCGTTGGCACAAATGTTACCGAGGTCAAGAGATATGCTGGGCCTTCCCCGACCTGGGTATCGCCTTTTGCGGGGGGGGGGGGGGGGTCCTCAAACCTTGGCTGCCTATGGGGGAATGTTTGCACGGCGCGCGCCCGGCGCGCTACTTTTCTACTAACTATCCCGACTTCAGCCACAGATTTACCCTCTCATGGCCCCAGATTTACCCTCTCATGGATAAGCCCCCCGAGTAGACCACGTTGCACTGCACACCTTCCCTACAAAGCACGTTGCATAATAAAGCAATAGTTGTGAATTCAACCACTCCAACTGTCATTTGTATTGTACATAACAAACAACATTGCTCCCACAAGTGTGGGTGTCAATACATCAATACAATAGTGCTCCTTACTCATCACAAGCTGTGACGGTGGACCGCTTCTTCCAACACAGCACACACACTCCTGCCTCATCCTCTGCCTCATCTTGCGTGGCGGCCGAGTTGCTTTGGTCAGTCCAAACATGAGGCGGGACATTCTCCCATGGTCCATAGGGGGGGTGGCGGACTTGCCTGCGAATGCAAAATTGCGTAAAATGCAACAAAATACAGACTAACTGGTGGGTCATTGGGGCCGCCATGGTGGGTCATTGGGGCCGCCACGCCAGATGTTCCCAACCAAAACCCAATGCCACAACCAAGCAAACAGCTACTCAATGCGTGCCCTACACCACCCGTGCACGTCATTGTAAGATTGTTGGTGGGCTGTCAAAGTGCCATTCTTTCTTCCAATGAAGGGTACAATGACATGAGTCCGGCCTTTATAAGCACCATCATGGCCCCCAACTTCGAAATCAAAGAAATCACCTCGGGTACAAGAGGGTCCATACCCATCCAAAATCAAAACATCAGCTAATGTCCCGGGGAACATATCAACGGCAACTGTCACCTGTAAACATGGGGTGTGTTTCATCCAAAAAAATCAAAACAACGACTCACGGTCGAGGAGCTCTAGGTGCCCGTACTTCATCCAAAATTCCTCCAAGGTTTCTGCATCCGCACCCATCCGTGCAACCTGGGTACGCACACAGTTGGACTTACACCGTTTCACCCACCACCGGACACCACAACCCTTGCCATCGTTATAAACGGGGTGCAACGGCTGTGCCAAATTATTCGACATAGCGAGAAGGTACTCCAAAATCTCATCCTCTGTCTTCTTGTTCTCCCTCTCACACTCTTCCGCTTTGTACTCTCTTTTAGTGGAGTGTGGTTCAACAGGGTTGGGCTGGGGCTTGGGTTTGCGTTTGCCAAAGGGTGAAGGAACACACAGCGCCAAATTAGGTCATGGGTGTGCCACACACCGAACAGTGCAAGAAGGGGCAGCACTGCCCATAGTGTCACACTCACCAGGGCCCACCATGCACTCCACCCCAAACCCCACCCGCACCCCATCCAATCCCAGCAGTCCCCCACCGCAGGGGGGTGGGCGGGCGGACAGAAAACTGCCTAAGAAAGAGAAGGCAAACAATTGTTCGAGTACAAACAAGGGTTTGCCAAAGGGTGAAGGAACACACGGCACCAAATCAGGAACAGTCATGTAACGCAGACTACTCTCTAGCCAAGGCAACACAAGAAACAGCCAAAATAAGGTGCCGAAGGTGTGTCGAAACCCGGAGGCTCTGGCACGGAACAACTACTAGCAGGCCAACAAAGAAAGCAGCAGCCGCCGACGTGGTAACCAACGCATGCCCTGGCTACGAATCCGTGCCCGTGCCCAGGCACAACACCACACGATACTGAAACACAATGCCTATCCAACAACTGTTTATAAATGAGCCAGGCCATTCGCTCAGCGTTGAGCCTATTGCCCCCGAAGTCACCCTGCAGACGAGACATGGGATCCGCGGGCTGGAAACAGGAAGGCACCCAGAGGACCCTCACCACCAAGCCGGAACAGACCAGGCGCCTGGCCAGCCCCCTCAGAACTGACTGCTGCGCACTCAGCACACTCTTGGCATGCACCTTCAGGAGCTGGGCAATAGCCACCTCCGACTTAATTGCCCGGGGGGGTGGGGGGGGGGGGTCTGCGAAATGAAGGCCATTCATGGGGTGAAAAAAATGGTGAATTACTACCCCCTAATTGCACACAGCGCACAACGTATGAAATTTTTTGCTGAAATCATGCCCCATATTGTCCAAATGGACCATTTTGCCTGCAATTGAGGACACTGCAAATCATGCAAAACAGGCATTCAAATTCAAAGAAATAGCACTCAAGGACAAATTGCATTGTCCACTGAATGGGTTCTGTTGTGTACAGATGACACACTGTGAAACAGTACTCTGATGTATGGTGAAACAGACCCCCATTTTAAGGAAATCTCAATGAGACGCGAAATTTCGCCACATTGGGCAAAATACAGTATATTGAGGTATGAAATACTGTCAGTGCGTTGCCTGCTTGCCACAGTACAGGATTGATACAAAATATCACGGACATACGATTCGAACCATAAGGAACTCTTTATAATCAATCAATACACAAACATGCATCACAGAAACTACCAAATGTTGCCTACAAAAGGCAATTCCATGTGCCAACACCCACAAAGGGTGAGCCGCAATAACAAATCAAATAAAGTCGGACACAAATTAAAATTCAAGTCAACTGCTCAAAGGATGGTGGTTTTGCAATCACCAAAACCTAAAGCACCGTCTGGTGCAGCCCCACCACTGACCAAATTCGCAAAGATCTGCAATCCCTCTGGTGACAGTGACTGTCCTTTCGGCTCAAACAGTGGATGCGTATTTCCTTTGTGTGGCGTGACCAACTGCTGACTCTGTTGTTGTGTCCGCTGCTCATCATCCTGCGCCGCTGGAGCCTCAACAAAGGGTGATCGAGCCCTTTTTGTAGGCGTTGCTTGGGCTTTGGTACTGCGACTGGCGACAACCACCCTTCGCAGTGCCGGATCCATGTCCTGTGGTCACGTCACATCAAAGAATCACATCATTGCCTCGGAACAGTGAAAAGACTGCATACCAAGATTGTCGGAATGTTCATAAAATTCATTAAGAGCACAAATTTCGGTACAAATCAAATCAACATACATAAATGCAAATACACAATAAGGGCATGAATTCATCAAATAATGAAGGGGTCACGAAATTTCGCGTCTCATTAGAGAAAAAATGCATGAAAAAGGGGCATGATATCGGCCAATTTCAAAGGAGTGGCGAAATTTCGCTTCATTTTGGAATTTGGCTGATTTGCGAGTACAAAGCAAATCAAAGTAACATACATAAATGCAAATACACAATAAGGGCATGAATTCATCAAATAATGAAGGAGTGACGAAATTTCGCGTCTCATTAGAGAAAAAATGCATGAAAAAGGGGCATGATATCGGCCAATTTCAAAGGAGTGGCGAAATTTCGCTTCATTTTGGAATTTGGCTGATTTGGGGGTACAAAGCAAATCAAAGTAACATACACAAATGCAAATACACAATAAGGGCATGAATTCATCAAATAATGAAGGAGTGACGAAATTTTGCGTCTCATTGGAGAAAAAATGCATGAAAAAGGGGTATGATATTGGCCAGTTTCAAAGGAGTGGCGAAATTTCGCTTCATTTTGGAATTTGGCTGATTTGGGGGTTGAAATTGACTATTCGGAATTCGAACATTGGTATGGTTCAAAAAATGGCTTTTAAAACACAAACTGAAACAGTGACTCGCCCCCCCCTGTATTTCAGACCCTAAAAAAACACCCCAGTTCGGGGTAACAAATTCGACTTCTTGAGGGTCACCAGGGAAGGCAATTAAGGCCTCCTAAGTTTGATGATCCCCATGGGAGGTATCCTTGCCAAATCCTCCAGCCGCAGCTTCAGTCGGGTCTCACTGACCTTCCTGATTTGCCCATGCTCCCGGTACACGTCCACCCGCAGGACCTTGTAGGATAACACCGCTGTCTTCTGGACCGCATCTGCTAGAGTGACTGTTTTCGAAGGTCCCTTCTTGTTTGCATGGGTGTGCGCCGTCCGTTAACTGGGGCCCTCGGAGGACCCCTGCGATGGTTGTGACAATGAGGGTGGATCTGGGGCCACGGGCACATTGTTATTTGATTTTGGGGGTACAAATGACATGACAACCGGGGCTTGGAGAAAATTAGGGTGCTCTGGTCATGGATCTCAGTGACACACGGCGGTAATTTGTTGTTTTCGGTACCCACTATCCCTAATTTATAGCCTGTGCAAAGGGGAATCCAGGAAAATTGCATATTGTACCCTGAATCACACCTCATGATATTGTCAGCAAAAGACAGTACATCACATTAGCAAAGTCGGGACCAAGGACAAAGAAACAGTAGCGAATTGTTGGTAGGACTGGCTGCAGCGTAACAATACCCTTTACCGGGCAGGCTTGAAACATACAAAACAGCAAAACCATGCGAAATTTTGTGTCTCAATGCAAAAATGGAAATGCAATACTGAAAACACCAATTATGCCACATGTGGCGAAATTTCACGATCCAATGCAAAACCACCACAATCAAAGGACAGTTTCGGGTACATTGTAAGGACAACAGGTATGTCAGTCGCATGTTGAACCTGTCCAAAAACCTCCTCTTCATCTAGAATCGCTACTATATCGTCATCATCCGACACACTACCGTTATCACTGTCGCTGTGGACTGCAAACAAGGCCACCTTAGGGCCATCGTCCTCGTCATCGCTTGCATTATCCGCATTTGGCGTTTGGTACACTGAATCATGTCAAGAAGAGCATAAACCCACCGAAACAAGTCTGCATGACGTAGTTGCAAAGCATCAACACGTGCCCTAATTGTCCGGACAGCATGAATTAGTGAGACGTGACCCGGAAATGGCGGTAGCGCTGGCAGATGCAAGACAGCCACAGCTGTGCAATTTATGGAGTGGTCAAGATGCAGTGGGTCTACCCCATAATTGAAATAGGCATTGGTACATCCTGGGATTGTGCATGAGGGGCTGCCATCTTTCTCAAAAGTCGCCACAAGCATATCACTTGATTTGAGAAAAAAATGTAGCAATGGGGCTTCTTCTGTAATCCATAGGCAAACGGCAACCCTTTAAGATCCATCCGTGAACGTCGATTGTTCACATTGCCAAGGGCCGGACGGCCAAAAACCTTGCAGAGCCCCCTTTGGCAACATCCGTCATGAGGTGATCAACGTTCTGAAACTCACGTCTTGCCACAACCACCCTTAGCAGTGCGGGATCCATGCCCTGTGGTCACCTCACAGCAAAGAATCACATCATTGCCTCCGAATAGAGAGAAGACTGCATACCAAGACCGTCAGCATGGTCATATAATTCATCAAAGGCGCACATTTCGGTACAAATCAAATCAAATCAACATACATAAATGCAAATACACAATAAGGGCATGAGTTCATCAAATAATGAAGGAGTCACGAAATTTCGCGTCTCATTAGAGAAAAAATGCATGAAAAAGGGGCATGATATCGGCCAATTTCAAAGGAGTGGCGAAATTTCGCTTCATTTTGGAATTTGGCTGATTTGGGGGTACAAAGCAAATCAAAGTAACATACATAAATGCAAATACACAATAAGGGCATGAATTCATCAAATAATGAAGGAGGGACGAAATTTTGCGTCTCATTGGAGAAAAAATGCATGAAAAAGGGGTATGATATTGGCCAGTTTCAAAGGAGTGGCGAAATTTCGCTTCATTTTGGAATTTGGCTGATTTGGGGGTTGAAATTGACTATTCGGAATTCGAACATTGGTATGGTTCAAAAAATGGCTTTTAAAACACAAACTGAAACAGTGACCTCCCCCCCCCCTTGTATTTCATACCCTAAAAAAACACCCCATTTCGGGGTAACAAATTCAACTTCTTGAGGGTCACCACGGCGGGCAATTAAGGCCTCCTAAGTCCGAGTCACTCACAAGAGTGACTGTGGTTCCACCTAGGCACAGTGCCAGTCGCACTCCCCAAACAAGACCGTAGGACAAGGGACCGTAGCTCTACAAGCTGCTGGCTCTGGGCACGCAGTGGACGAGCCACCACAGAACGAACGCCGAAGAACTCCGAAAAACCTCCTATTCTCCATGATGGACCGTCATGGGCCCCATCGACGAAAAGCACCAGCCCAGGCCCTTCCCACCACCGCCCCAACAGGACCAGGTCAGATTTGTGCAGTCCCAGCTCAAGACACAGGGTCTCGACGCTTGCCACAGGCGCATGCCACGGCTCAGCAGCCACAGTCTGCAGAACAACAAGGGACCCCAAAACTGCCACAGGGGTATGCCCAGCCTGCTCCGCGTTGATCCAATAGTAGGCCCATGCAGCAAAAGGGCACACCAGGCCTCTAGGTCGCACTTGGCAGTGAAGAAAGCCCAAAAATGACTGCATAAGCCGCTTCTGCGACCGCCATACTGCTAATCGGAGGTAGGCCACCAGCATCTGCAGGTGGGCCACCTCATGAGACCACACCATCCTCTCCAACAAATCCAGCCACTTCCACAGGAAAACCAGCCTGGTGGCAGGCTCAAGGACACTCTTGGGGCTCACAATAACCCCCCCCCCTCTCCAAGGCATCGACGGCGCCTCCTGTGTTACTCCGCAGGTACCCCTTGTCATGATGAATTAACAGAAAATCATCCAAGTAATGTACCAACAAAATATCTGGGGGCAAGGATAGCTCCACGATTCGCGCCAGCGCCTGCTGGCATATAAAGGGACTATACTTCCAACCAAACGGTAATCTACCTAATCCCACCACCCGTCCGCTGGACCCTGAACACAGGCGAGAAACGGTGCATGCCGACTCTGAAAGCACAAAACTCCAAAAGGCATTCTTTAAGTCTATGTGCGTGCCATACAATGGCATCCCCGGGTAGAACGTGACAAGCAGTTTACTTATCTCCTCCCATGACCGTAACGAAAATTGCAGGGGGGTACAACCGTCCAAAGCGTTTGTTTAGCGCAACTAAGTATTAAAAAAACCTTCTCCGAAGTTTTCGGGATGATGAAGGGCCAACACGTGGGGGGCAGATCCTCAAACACATCGTAAAGGAGCCATTGCCGTTTAAGCACGCTCACAAACTTGGTCACCTCATCGGAAACCAAGGGGGGGGGGGGCGCCCGGCCGGTCATTGCCCCGCACATCAACCCATGGGGCTTCCACCTCAAAGTCCCTTAATCCCTGCCCATAGAAGTCAGGCGGCACCGTTTGGTCCCATATATCCTGGGGTATGACGTGGCTCCCCACGGGTCCCAGCCCGTTGAGTAAGATGTCCGGGTTAACCTTTCCCGCAGGAGGGGTGGGGGGGGTGGTAACATGCAACAAGCCCCTCCAATCCTCACGCTTCAGGCCGTGCACCGCCTTAACGAGGGTCGAAGCCGCAGTAGGTAGGCGGAAATCCTCCGCCGTATCGAAGACACAGTCAACAAATAAATTTAGCCGTTTAACCAGGATCCACGGGGTACAAGGGAGCTCCGGCGACAGCCAACCTAGGTGGGGGGTGCAGGCCCTCGGGAACTCAAGAAACAGGGGGTCATCGGATCCTTCGCACCCCCCCCTTCCCACAGCTCAGGCTGCGTCACGGAATCAGGGCCATGAGGCAACGGAAACTGGGCTCGCATACGCCCCCGTGTCACAGGCGCATGGTCATAACCACATTGTTCAGTGTTTTCCTTGCAGCACTGCAGTGTAGACCAGTTCTGTACCACACCAGCGGGTTGCTGAGTGTGCCTTGGCTTTGGTCCTCTGGACACTGAGGTCAGCTCGCACCCACCACCCTCCCACAGTGCCGGTTAGTCTCTAACCCTTGCCCTGCAGGTCGTGCCTTGTCATGCACTCGCTCTCTGGCACGTGAGGACGTGTCGTACCCTAACCTCTGGGGCGCAAAGGCGCCTATGGTGGCGCAAAGGCGTCTCAACATTTCAACAAAGCTCCGACTGCCAGTCACCTCAACAGATCGTTGATGTACTGTGTGTGGCGCATACCTTTTCAGCACCACACCACGCGTGCACATGCCGCCCACAATTTCATGCCCACTCGCATCCAACGCCTTCACATGGGCCGCACTCTCGCGGCTCTTGTCATGCTTCGGCTTTTCAACACGTAATGACGTGTCGCGCCTGTGCTCCAGGGGCGCAACGGCGCCCTGTTATTTCACCATTCAACTGCTCTGTGCTGCCTTGGCGTCCCACACACCCTGGTCAGCTCAAACCCACTACCCTCCCTTTGCGCCGGTTAGCCCCCGTCTCTTGCTCCGTGGGTCTCTCTCCCACTCTCTCCCTCCCATGCTCTCCTGCTCTCTCTCCTGCACCCCAATCTCTTTCTCTCTCCTCTCCGTTCTTTTCCCACTGCCCCCACTCTCTCTCTCTCTCTCTCTCTCTCTCTCTCTCTCGCATAAAAGGGGGTTTCGGGTCGTTCGGTGTATCTCAATACCCCCCGGGGTTCGAACCATCCTCTACAGGACAAAAGAGGTGCGGCTTATCCACTGGGCTATGACGATTGGTTATCTGCACCAGTTGCTCCAATTTGTCCTACACTCCCCTGCGTGCCATCCCCTGTCATGCATATGTCCTTTCGCATGGGGGTGTGCTCAGCAGCGTGTAGAGGAACCGCACGGCGTCCCCGGGTTCCGGGTCCGTTTGCCTGAAGAGCGTTCTCTGGAACAGCCTCAAGAGGTCCGCACGGCCCGCCAGTCGAACATGCATGCAGTCTCCAGTTCTGCTCACTGAGGAGGGCACCGCTCGGTGTCCCTCTGCCGTCGGACAGTGGAGGATCGCCTCCCACTGGAACGGGTGCCACTTGCCTGCACTTTTGGGTCGCCACTGGACGTGCATGTTCGCCAGAGACTGAGTCTTCAGGCTCCAGTTGATCTGGCCCATCACCGAGTAAAGCTCCTGATTGCTAATCGGCAATGGTTCCCCATGATTGTCCACAATCTCGCAGTGCATCCTGGTGCTGTGTGGTTGGTCCAGTCGGAGCCAGATCTGCTTATTGCGGGCCCAGGCCATTGTGGTCAGCTCTGCTTCGGCTGCTCGCAGTCCTTCATTCGCGATGGCGTCTAGCTGGCTCAGTGCGTGCACCTTGAAACGCTGGCGTTCTTGCTGAGGCTTGACCTTCTTTGGGGCTGGCTGGATGTGTGTGTAAGGGCCATGCCGTTGCTGGCGTGGTCCTTTCTCCTGCCATGTCCTTCCCGGCGGCATTACGCCCAGATGCCTTTCCGCGACAGGACGCGGAGTTCAGCCGCGTTGTGGTCTCTTCTGTGCTGATGCTCGCCGCGACAAGACGCGGCTCTTGTGACGAAAAGCTCTGCGTCAGAACACAGATTTCACACATGCATGCATTGTTGAGCTTGAAACCTGTGAGATATCCGCACCAGAATGCAGGGGCTACAGGTTCTGTCATTATCGACCCTGTCCTGGGTTCCTGCTTTTCCTGAGCTTGCGCTTCTTGCGCTGCCGCCTGGTGTCACTCACATCTGTGCTGACGGACTGTGTGTCCGCTGCAGACAGTTCATTCAACAAACCTCCTTGGTGCGTGTGTCCTGTCCTTATGTCCTCGCTTTCTGAACTGCTTGAGGTGTACGGTCCCATTCCACGTGGCGCTGGTTCCCCGGACGCTTCCCCTGTCAGCTCATCACTATCCATGGATACCATACCCAAGGATGACCAGAGTGCCTTGGTGTCCGCTCATTTTGATCCCGACCCTCCCCTCAAGCCTACCGTAGATTCCGACGCTGATGATGAGTGTGGTGCAATATGCTCAGACCACAGCGGGCTCGAACACATGCCTTCCATCGCCAATCCATTCGCCACCTCATTCCCCTGCACGTTGACATGAGCTGGGACATGCTCCCACCTGACTACTCTTCCTGGCGTCGCCATTTCCTGGAGCAGCATTTCCCACACGGGGACATGGACCTGCAACTTACCAGACGTGGTTGTCCATCCCTTTGACTTCCAGTGCTGGGCCCTGCCATTCGCTCCCAGCTACAGGTACTGTGAATCGGTGAGGATTGCCAGTTTTGGCACCCAAAACCCCTGTAAGGCTTCCAGGGCTGCCCATAGCTCCGCTCCGTCATTGGTTTGCCTGTGGCGTGTTGGTACGTAGTCGCAGAAGCGCACCTCCGGTCCTTGCTCATCTTCCGCTGCGAACACGCCAAATCCCCCGGCCCTGCGCATGTCCTTGTGGCTCAGTCTTTTTGACGACCCGTTTGTGCACACAATCCTGTAACCCTTTGCTACCAGTTCTGAATTAAATCTTGCACTCGTTGTAGCACTCCCGGGCCTGCCTGCCTCGGGCGCTTCGGGCGTGATTCCGTTTCCCTATGCCAAATGTGCTTGTTGGCTGATCGCTCTTGCGTGAAGCACTCCCCCATGAACTCGTACTTCCCCTTGTCGCAGCTGCACTCCGGTATCTCGAAGCTGCTCCAGTGACTGCTGGAAGCCTCTCCACTGTTCCCTGCTCTCTCCTGAGTAAAACCCCAGCCATTCACACAGCTCCCTTAGCCAGGTTGTCAGGTATGATGTGAACACCGGTGATGCTCCTGCTTTGACTTCGCATCAGCATCGCCAGTGGGCACTTCTTGCCGACCACATTGCCCAGCCTTGGTTCGTGATCAGCAACCACTCCTGGTGGTCGGACTCCATCATGTGTCGGACTGCAGACTTCCCGTTACCAGTTTCCACCGGGCCATAGTAGTGCTGTATAACCGCCGCCGCCGCTTTAAACATGGGGCATTCGACCATCGCGTGCTTGACCGTCTCCTTTTGCGAGCACACCGGGCACTTGTCCGTCCCTGACCTCTTGTAGACTCTTGCATGCACTGTCAGTTTGTGCCACAGCACTTTTTGCGCAAAGTCCCGAACCCTCGGCGGTAGTTGTGCCTGTGCCCGTTGTTCCCATACCTCCGGTGTTTGTGGGTCGCGGACCCCTGGCTGAGAGGCATAGAACTGAAGCAGCCATACCCTGGTCCAGTTTTGGGCGTGGACTGCGGGGGTATCAAACCCCCCTTGTGACGGGACTTTATTGAGGAGTCGTGCGCCATGATTGTACACCCCTTTCCATGTTCGCGGCAGTGCATTCAACAGCCTTACGTCCTCCAAGGATTGCAATTGACCCCACGTCAGCACCCCCTGCCGGATCATTTTCGTGTTGTAGTAGGAGCAGTTGAACTCATTTCGGAAGTACACAGAGTGCCATAACGGCAGTTGGTCCCGGTTTGCCGGGGGGGCCACCTGTGGGGCCACCCGTTGGATATTTGAGTGTGCCTTTGCCGACCATCCCAAGAACGTCAGTTCTGCCGTCCGCACCATGCCCAGTTGGATATACGGGAGGTTGTCTTTGGATGGTGTGAACCCGATGGTTGTCGCCCATGCATAGAAGGTCTCCACTGCCTTGTCGGGATACTTGTGAGGCTCCCCCAAAAGGCTGACGAACGGAGCCGCTGCCTGGTGCATGAGAAACAGCCCTGGCTCCGGCAGTGCCAGTCCCCCTTGCGTTCTTGGCCGTGAGAGGATTGGCAGAGTGATTCCCCAACTGTTGGTACCCATGGTAACGTGGTACACCAACTTCAGCTGTCTGATCACTGAGATTGGGGCATAGTATGCCTTGGATACCCAGGCCACAACCGGCAGGATCCATGATGTCAGCATGAATGCACGTTCGTCCATCGACAACTGCAGCGTGGATACCACCCTTGCGCGACGAAAGGCCTCTTGCAGTGCTGGTGCAAAAGCCTGCTCTATCGTCAGCCCCCATCCTTGGTCATCCTGATGGTGCCGAATATTCCCCAAGCGTACACCCAGATACTTGACGAAGTTTTTGACGTCCACCCCAATGTCCCGAAAGCACCTCGCCCACTCCATTCCCCCACAGTTGCGAAGTATCGCTGCCGTTTTGCTCAGGTTGACCTTCAGCCTAGAAAATTGTCCAAAACAAGACACCACTTCCCATACCCTCTTCAGCAGCTGTGAGTTGGCACGTCCATCCAAGAATATGATGAGGTCGTCCGCATACATCATGACACTCAGCCGTGGATCCAAGCCTTGTAGCGGGAAAATTACAAAGGATGCCACCAGGGAGAACAGTGCCGGGGAGAGTGGGTCTCCCTGGCGTGTGCCTGCACGCGGGTGGTGATAGACACCTGGAACATATCCTTTGCCAACCGAATACAGATACGGTGCACGTAAAAGATGCAGTATCAGCCCAATGTACACAAACGGTATGCACATTAGACCCAGTGCCGCCGACACCATCTCGTGAGACATCGTGGGGAACGCATTTCTGAAGTCCACTGACAACGCCGCTCCTTGACGTAAGCCATCCCATAGTGCCCGTGACCCATAGACATGCTGGAGGATACTTCTGTGGCGAAGGAAACCCGTTTGCTGTGATGGGATGCAGTGAAGAAATACGTCCTCTAATTGGATGAGGAGAATGTTGGCGAGCCACTTCTGCCGTGTCGTTTGCAGTGCAATGGGTCGGAGAGAATCTGGCGTTTGCATTGCCTTTGTCTTGGGGATCATTGTCACCACTCCCGAGGTCCATGTCTCCGGCATTGTACCCACGTCGAGGAAGCGTTTCAGTGATTCAAACATTTGCGGTTCGAAAATGTCTGAGAACCTGTTGAAGAATTTCGCCGAGAAACCATCCAATCCAGGGGAGCTATTGCTGTTCAGCCTCTTAAGGCCTTCATGTACTATGTCCAGGGAAAGTTGCTTGAACAGGAGTCGACCTGCCTTGCGCAACCGCTGCTCCACCCCTAACGCTTTCAGATAGGCCACACAATCTTCCTCAGTGGCTCCCGTTGGGGTGGACACTTGATCCCAATGTTCCACCAGCTCTTTTGCCACCGCCTTTGCTCCGCGTATTGCCGTGCCTGCCCGGGACACTAGCTGCTGAAGTTTCTTTCGCTCTTGCAGCTCACGCATTAGCCGGTACAACTCGTTCCTTCGCGTTCTCAGATCCCCTGAGGTTTCCCCCGACATTGGAGAGTGTTTCCATGCCCGTTCTGTCACGCTGTGCCTTTTCATATACCCCAACCAGGAGGGTGTAAGCCGTTGCCGCTTCCGTTGCTGCAATTCCCATTGACGGAATCAGGGGGGGGGGGGTCGAACAAGTCCTCCGGACCTGGCAGCCAGCCTCGCAAAGTCAGCCAAGCTGGGGGACGACGAGCCCTCCGCCTGTGTGGCCTTCGGGCCGATCCTCCTGCGCTTCGCTGTCGGGCCAGCTGCGGCTCCGGCTTGGGCCACTCCAACTTTCCCAGCCACACCAATCCCGACGGCATCAGGCCCGCCCCCCTCCGCTGAAGTACCCACCGCCAGCGGCGTGCGAGCTGTGCGCGCCTGTAGACGCATGGCACTGCCCGCCACTCCAGCGGAGCCGGCCGTTCAGCTGGGCGTGTCCCCGTGAAGCCTCCCTCGCGGCGGCGCCCTTGGAACTTAGACCGGCAGGCCGGTGGGCGGGTGTGAACTTAGAGGGCGAAGGCAGGTTGCACCCCTCTGGAGCCAACCCGACCGGTCCCTCCCTGCTCATCGGACCCGGAACTGTCGCTGGAGTCGACAGTAACGAAGCCAAGCCCTCCTTGGGGCCTGGGGGGCGCAGGGCACACGGAGGGCGCACGGGGGGGGGGGGGGGGGCGGAACTCGCGCCTCCTGACATCCCAGAAGAACCCCTCCCGCCACTGGTCCCAGATTAGGGGGGGCTCTGACAGGTCCTCTAGCCACACAGGGGGGTTGAACGCGGCTGGAGGCAGGGGCTCAGCTTCCACAGGGTACATATTGGGAGCCCAAACCTCCAATGTGTGAACACCCTAATCTCTCCTCTCGCCCCCGCCTTCCAAGGCAGTGGAAGAGGGCCCTCGACGGCAGCGTCTTGAAACGCTATTGCATATCGCAGGGCCGTGCCGACACTGCGCCATCTCCCCGTGCAGAGAAACAACTGCATCTAGGGGTGGCGAGCGTAACACCCATCGCTGCCACTCCGGCGAAGAGAATGCCACCGGCAGTGTCTCCAAGGTGTCGAACCCAGGACCTCCAGGAACTTGTGTTCCAACCAAGCAGTGCCCCCCGGGAAATAGTGGTCGCTCGCTCACAGACCTCTGGCCTCCGCCCATCGCAGCAGGGCCTCTCGAAAACCATCCGCCCACGGCGAGAGCGGTCGAGACTGCCATCCCTCCTCACCAGTTTTGGAATTTCAAAACCGCATCCAGAGAGGTAATGACACATCCCCCGTACGGAGACCAGATACTTCGCCAACCCTCAGCCAAAGAACCCAACAAAGAACTGCCACACAGGCCATAGGCAACGCACCACGTTGCAGGTCAGCTATCTCCACGAGGACGCACAAACCCTCAGGGGGCAAATAGGGCCGAGCCCACCTTAGACGTAGCCTTCGCAATGCGCTTGTGCAGTTGATGGACGACAGACCCAATCCATCCGAGATCCTCAGCGGCTCGCACCGCCGCATTGTATCCACGCAGCTCTCGCCTGCTGCCGCCCTGGCTGCCAAGAATTCCGCCAGTATCCCAGCCATCGACGTCTCTCTAGAGGCCTCCTGGAAGTCCGCGATCTTGGCCAATTTTTGCGCATACGCTCTTCGGGTCCCAGCACTCCGGGATTGGGCTGCCCAAGCATCAGGACCGTTGGGCTCGTCCTCGTTCCCCAGCATGCACCAACGCGACCATATACAACGAAAGGAGCACTCACCCCCCTCCGCGGACGCGGTCTGGGTCCCTCCACCGGCTCCCATGTTTGCATGGAGCAGGGCACCAGAGACCCCGCCCCCCACTGCTGGTTTTCAGCTCCAATGGGGACACTGGGGGTGCCAGTGCATTGCAGGCATCACCGCCCCCTTGTGAACACATCTCCTGCAATTGGCATTGGGCCCGGACTCCACTGGTATCCATTCTCCTGCTCGGGTTTGCCAGCTAAGAACCCCACCTACGTCCTCTGCCCAGGGCACCCGTGGCTTCCTCCAGCGACCCATACAGTGAACGTCCTTTAGGTTCCTGACCTGCCGTGGCTGTGCACCTCGTCATTTACGCCGTGTGTGACTTGCAGAGCACCTCCCTGATTCGGTACGCCAGTACATGATCACGGGGGGGGGGGGGGCATGAGGCAACGGATACCGGGCCCGCATACGCCCCCGTGTCACAGGCGCATGGTCATCACCAGATAGTTCAGTGTTTTGCATTGCTACACTGCAGCGCAGACCAGTTCTGTACCACTCCAGGTGATCACGGGGGGGGGACCCCTTGGTCATTGGCCCTTGCATGATCCGTTGGACGCTGCAGCGGCCCTCCCACCTTGTTAAGGAACTCCTTCAGGGCGCCCACACACAGGCACATCCACTGGGTTACTCTCTCTTCGTGGACGAACTCCTCCAATGAACCCCACGTGAGTTTTGGAATGTCCTCTTTCAGCTTCAGACTGGTACGCGGCTTGTGCCTTCATGGCCTTAGCCATGCTCTAAACTTCCGATGCTGCCCCATTATCTATGTCTCCCATCCTAATTGGTGCTCACATGCAATACACGCCACAAAAAAAAACGGACAGAAAACGGCCTGAGAAAGAAAAGGCAAACAATTCTTTGAGTACAAACAAGGGTTTCGTAGGCTTAGGTTTGGGTTGAGGTTTGGGTTGAGGTTTGGGTTGAGGTTTGGGTTGGGTTTCGGGTTGAGGTTTGGGCTAGGGTTCAACATTGGAACTTGAACTAGAATTAGAACTCGAGCTACAACCGGAAATTGAATTGGAGGTCAGCATTTCAAAGAACGCATGTTGCCCTTTGGCGCATGGCAGTGGTGCTGATGAACTCCGCTTCCGAACTTGCTTGGCAACCTCCTCTTGTCTGCAAGCCCTTAGCGGCGAAACCTCTGCACAAAAAGCAACAAGGGCCACGGTTCCTCCCTGTAAAGCCTTCGCCGGTTCGCGAACTTCTTTATCACGCGCGCGACCCTTCCCCGACATTTGCGATGCACGCTTTGTCGGCTGTACTTCTTCATCTTCATCTTCATCGTCCGAAAGGAGCCTGGGGGGCGTTGAAGAGGCAG
Organism: Eutreptiella sp. 'Long Island Sound 2002'; assembly: GCA_964036045.1. Taxonomy (NCBI): domain Eukaryota; phylum Euglenozoa; class Euglenophyceae; order Eutreptiales; family Eutreptiaceae; genus Eutreptiella; species Eutreptiella sp. 'Long Island Sound 2002'. The sequence goes on from OZ038390.1 coordinate 40,266,117, forward strand.
CGCGCGACGGGGCATGGCTGTGTGATGGGGGTGGTGATTATGTTCGCGGCGGCCACGGAGAGGGCTGCCACCACTCGCGTCACCGGGGATGTGATTGACCGGTGGACTTGAGGGGGATGGTGGGGGTGAGCCCCAACTAGGGATACCAAAAAAGACGGCATCCATGGGGCAACAATGGTTAACGACCTGCACCCATCTTGATGATACTCCAACTCCACATAACCTTCATCGAAACGGCCAACCACCTTCGCGGGAACAGGAAGCCTAGTCCACCTGGTGTAAGACACCTTGTCCCCAATGTCCAAGTCCATATCAAATGTCAAAAGAGGTCTGAGCACGCGAGCAACAAAAATTGATGTCCCGCAGCAGACGTGCTGAATGTATCACCATATTACCAGCCCAGCGTGCCCGTTTCACGATGCACAAGGACGCATGCATGCAATTCAGGACGCACATGCACACAATGCAACGAAACACAACACCAAACAAGAATCACACAACGCAACGCCAAAAGCATAACGAAGATTGTCCCGGTTTTGTCAATAGCACCGGAGAGTTGGAGCCCAAAAAAGAACGGAAATGCTACGTCACCCCTGCATTCTCGAGAACCCCAAAGGGGGATGAAATCAGAAATGGCTACCTCGCCCCCACCTTCTCGGGGCCGAAAAGAGAGCGGAAATGCTATGTCAACCCTACATTCTTGGGGATCCGGAAAAAAAGGGAGATGAAATCGGAAGTGGCTACCTCATCCCTCCCTTCTCCGGGCCCAAAATAGGGCGGAAATGCTGCGTCAACCCTACATTCTTGGGGATCCCCAAATAAAGGGGGATGAAATCAGAAGTGGCTATCTCACCCCTGCCTTCTCGAGGGCCCAAAAGAGGGCGGAAATGCTACGTCAACCCTGCATTCTTGGGGGTCCCCAAACAAAGGGGGATGAAATCAGAAGTGGCTACCTCACCCCTGCCTTCTAGGGGGCCCAAAAGAGGGCGGAAATGCTACGTCAACCCTGCATTCTTGGGGGTCCCCAAACAACGGGGGGATGAAATCAGAAGTGGCCATCTCACCCCTACCTTCTCGGGGGCCCAAAAGAGGGCCGAAATGCTACGTCAACCCTGCATTCTTGGGGGTCCCCAAACAACGGGGGGTAAAATCAGAAGTGGCCATCTCACCCCTACCTTCGCAGGGGCCCAAAAGAGGGCGGAAATGCTACGTCACCCCTGCATTCTTGAGGGTCCCCAAACAAAGGGGGACAAGATCACAAGTGGCGACCTCACCCGTGCCTTCTAGGGGGCCCAAAAGAGGGCGGAAATGCTACGTCAACCCTGTATTCTTGAGGGTCCCAAAACAAAGGGGGACAAAATCACAAGTGGCTACCTCACCCCTGCCTTCTAGGGGGCCCAAAAGAGGGCGGAAATGCTACGTCAACCCTGCATTCTTGGGGCTCCCCAAACAACGGGGGGTGAAATCAGAAGTGGCTATCTCACCCCTACCTTCTCGAGGGCCCAAAAGAGGGCGGAAATGCTACGTCAAACCTGCATTCTTGGGGGTCCCCAAACAACGGGGGGTAAAATCAGAAGTGGCCATCTCACCCCTACCTTCGCAGGGGCCCAAAAGAGGGCGGAAATGCTACGTCACCCCTGCATTCTTGAGGGTCCCCAAACAAAGGGGGACAATATCACAAGTGGCTACCTCACCCGTGCCTTCTAGGGGGCCCAAAAGAGGGCGGAAATGCTACGTCAACCCTGCATTCTTGAGGGTCCCCAAACAAAGGGGGACAAAATCACAAGTGGCTACCTCACCCCTGCCTTCTAGGGGGCCCAAAAGAGGGCGGAAATGCTACGTCAACCGTGCATTCTTGAGGGTCCCCAAACAAAGGGGGATGAAATCAGAAGTGGCTACCTCACCCCTACCTTCTCGAGGGCCCAAAAGAGGACGGAAATGCTACGTCAGACCTGCATTCTTGGGGGTCCCCAAACAACGGGGGGTGAAATCAGAAGTGGCTATCTCACCCCTACCTTCTCGGGGGCCCAAAAGAGGGCGGAAATGCCACGTCAACCCTACATTCTTGGGGATCCCCAAACAAAGGAGGATGAAATCAGAAGTGGCTATCTCATCCCTGCCTTCTCGGGGGCCCAAAAGAGGGCGGAAATGCTACGTCAACCCTGCATTCTTGAGGGTCCCCAAACAAAGGGGGACAAAATCACAAGTGGCTACCTCACCCCTACCTTCTCGGGGGCCCAAAAGAGGGCGGAAATGCTACGCCAAACCTGCATTCTTGGGGGTCCCCAAACAACGGGGGGTGAAATCAGAAGTGGCTACCTCACCCCTGCCTTCTCCGGGCCCAAAAAAGGACGGAAATGCTACGTCAACCTTGCATTCTTGGGGGTCCCCAAACAACGGGGGGGGGGTGAAATCAGAGGTGGCTACCTAACCCCTACCTTCTCAGGGGTCCCAAAAGAGGGTGGAAATGCTACGTCAACCCTCCATTCTTGGGGGTCCCCAAACAAAGGGGGATGAAATCAGAAGTGGCTATCTCAACCCTCCCTTTGCGGGGCCCAAAAGAGGGCGGAAATGGTACGTCAACCCTCCATTCTTGGGGGTCCCCAAACAAAGGAGGATGAAATCAGAAGTGGCTACCTCACCCCTACCTTCTCGAGGGCCCAAAAGAGGGCCGAAATGCTACGTCAACCCTGCATTCTTGGGGGTACCAAACAATGAGGGGTGAAATCAGAAGTGGCTATCTCACCCCTGCCTTCTCGGGGGCCGAGAAGAGGGCGGAAATGCTACGTCAACCCTGCATTCTTGGGGGTCCCCAAACAAAGGGGGACAAAATCAGAAGTGGCTACCTCACCCCTACCTTCTCGGGGGCCCAAAGGAGGGCGGCACGGGGGGGCCGTCTCCTCGTTTTTAGACGCGACTCTCCCCCCCAGTAGAAGTGGGCCGAAGGCCCCTAGTGGGGGGGGGGGATCCTTTTTGGGGGGCGGGGGGCTAGCCGCCGAGCAGGGCTTCTCTAAGGGACTTGCTAGTCGCTGCTAGTTGCCGGGGGGGGGGAGGGGGGCTAGGGGAGGGGGTTAGCAAAGGTCTAGTTCAGTTTGGCAGAGACGCGGTGGCCTGAGGGGTTACTCTACAACAACGGAGGCCTCCACTCTACCTCCTCACCAATGCAAAGGTGGTTGTAGGCGCCCTCACCCCCTGCCTGGGGAGGGCCGTATATATATGCTGCACTCTCCGACACGGCCCGTCACACCGGAGAGCAGCTGGGTGCCTGGCAGGTTGCCCAGGCCTACGACGCACCCGATTAGTTTTTTTTTTCCTTCGCTGTACACACAAGTACTGCTCTATAGGAATAGGTTTTTTTTTCCTTCGCCGTACACACAAGTACTGCTCTATGCAATAAGTTTTTTTTTCCTTCGCCGTACACACAAGTACTGCTCTACAGTAGTAGGTTTTTTTTTTCTTCGCCATATACACAAATACAGCTCGTTCCGTCCCTTTTTTTTTCCATTTCGCCCACGGCTCACTTAAAAAGCTCTCCCTCCGACGATGAGTCGGAAGCAGAGGCACTTATATTTCGCCGCTTTCGGGGCTGTGTCCATGATAACTCCACTTTCCTGTGTTGTCCTACACTCTCCAAAGGGCATGTGCGCTCTGCACCGGATGACGCCTCTGTGGAGGAGGAGGAGGAGGAGGAGGAGGAGGAGGAGGAGGAGGAGGACGAGGGGTTGGGAACATTGGCAGGGGGGGTCGCCGAAGGGGGGCCCATTGCCACATCCGCCTCCTCATTCTGTTGCGCATCGTCTCCCGTTCTCGGGGACAGCATTGAAGCGATACCCACACCCGCTCACTTCATCTGTGCAACCACAATCACCCGTTTTGGCATGCTCACTCCCGCATTTTTCTTCGCAAGGTGCAAGTCTGGGTTGAATACCAAAATCGATGCCCGCGGATTCGGGTGCACTGGGGCACGGATCGTGAGGATCGCAAAGCGTATGGAACGCAACGTTGCAAAGCAAACATGCAGCTTGGCACCCCTTCTTGTTGCAGATGTGGCAAGCGGTTGGGAGTAACTTCTTCTTTTCCTTCTTCGCTGCACTCATGGGGCGAGAAAGAACTGCACGCAGGAAACAGGGAAACACATGTGGAATTCCGTGGAACACAGGCAAGAAACACGGCAAAGACGTATCTAATGCAACTCCTGTATTCGCGATTCTTAATGACCGTGCCTCCCAGACAGCGCCTACTTCCGTCGCTCTGCGGCGAATGCTTTCCCGGGTGCCTACTCCCATCGCTCTGCGGCGAGTGCATTGGTATTGGTTTACTTTTCGGCACACATGGGTTTGGGTTTGGGCACTGTGCTGGGTGGAAGTTTTGTGACACGGGGAACCGCCCCTTGCCGCACTTACCTAAAAAAACACGGAAAAACGGAACTACGCAACAAAACACAACACAACGCAACACAAAGCAAAGCACGAGAAAGCAAAGAAAGAAAGAAAGCCCCTTTTTGCCTCCTTCTCGAGCCGGGGAAAAGCTCAAGGCAGGGATCTCCAAACCCCTGATTGCCTCCTCCTCGAGCCGGGGTAGTAAAGCTCGAGGCAGGGATCTTCAGGTGCCGGTATCGGCGAAATAGACACAAACAACAAACAACACAGGCAACACAAGCAACAAAGCGTGGATTCAAAGATTGTCCCGGTTTCCTCAATAGCACCGGACGGTTGGGGCCCAAAAGAGGGCGGAAATGCTACATCACCCTTGCATTCTCGGGGTTCCCGAACAAAGGGAACAAAATCAAAACTCAAAACCTACGCCGGGGGTCACCATGATGCACCACACAACAAAGCGTGGATTCAAAAATTGTCCCGGTTTCCTCAATAGCACCGGACGGTTGGGGCCCAAAAAAGGGCGGAAATGCTACATCACCCCTGCATTCTCGGGGGTCCCCAACAAAGGGAACAAAATCGGAAGTCAAAACCTACGCCGGGGGTCACCATGATGCACCACACAACAAAGCGTGGATTCAAAAATTGTCCCGGTTTCCTCAATAGCACCAGACGGTTGGGGTCCAAAAGAGGGCAGAAATGCTACATCACCCCTGCATTCTCGGGGGTCCCCAACAAAGGGAACAAAATCGGAAGTCAAAAGCTATGCCGGGGGTCACCATGATGCACCACACAACAAAGCGTGGATTCAAAAATTGTCCCGGTTTCCTCAATAGCACCGGACGGTTGGGGCCCAAAAGAGGGCGGAAATGCTACATCACCCCTGCATTCTCGGGGGTCCCCAACAAAGGGAACAAAATCAGAAGTCAAAACCTACGCTAGGGGTCACCATGATGCACCACACAACAAAGCGTGGATTCAAAGATTGTCCCGGTTTCCTCAATAGCACCAGACGGTTGGGGTCCAAAAGAGGGCGGAAATACTACATCACCCCTGCATTCTCGGGGGTCCCCAACAAAGGGAACAAAATCAGAAGTCAAAAGCTATGCCGGGGGTCACCATGATGCACCACGCAACGAAGCGTGGATTCAAAGATTGTCCTAAGCGCGCCCCCTTAGTATGGCTAGTAGCCATTGACCCTTGGTAACTAAGTGGGCCCGGAGGGCCCGGAGGGGGGGGGGGGGAGTCGCGTACCCGGACCGAGGAGACGGCCCCCACGTGGAGGGCGGAAATGCTACGTCAACCCTGCATTCTTGGGGGTCCCCAAACAAAGTGGGATGAAATCAGAAGTGGCTATCTCACCCCTGCCTTCTCGGGGGGCCAAAAAAGGGCGGAAATGCTACGTCAACCCTGCATTCTTGGGGGTCCCCAAACAACGGGGGGGGAAATCAGAAGTGGCTACCTCACCCGTGCCTTCTAGGGGGCCCAAAAGAGGGCCGAAATGCTACGTCAACCCTGCATTCTTGGGGGTCCCCAAACAACGGGGGGTGAAATCAAAAGTGGCCATCTCACCCCTACCTTCTCGGGGGCCCACAAGAGGGCCGAAATGCTACGTCAACCCTGCATTCTTGAGGGTCCCCAAACAAAGGGGGATGGAATCAGAAGTGGCCGCCTCAGCCCCCGTGCCTTCTCGGGGGCGCAAAAGAGGGCGGAAATGCTACGTCAACCCTGCATTCTTGGGGGTCCCCAAACAAAGGGGGATGAAATCAGAAGTGGCTACCTCAACCCTACCCTCTCAGGGGCCCAAAAGAGGGCGGAAATGCTACGTCAACCCTGCATTCTTGGGGGTCCCCAAACAAAGGGGGATGAAATCAGAAGTGGCTACCTCACCCCTACCTTCTCGAGGGCCCAAAAGAGGGCGGAAATGCTACGTCAACCCTGCATTCTTGGGGGTCCCCAAACAACGGGGGGTGAAATCAGAAGTGGCTATCTCACCCCTACCTTCTCGGGGGCCCACAAGAGGGCGGAAATGCTACGTCAACCCTGCATTCTTGGGGATCCCCAGACAAAGGGGGGCAAAATCAGAGATAGCTACCTCACCCTTGCCTTCTCGGGGGCCCAAAAAAAGACGGAAATGCTACGTCAACCTTGCATTCTTGGGGGTCCCCAAACAACGGGGGGGGGGGTGAAATCAGAAGTGGCTATCTAACCCCTACCTTCTCGGGGGCCCAAAAGAGGGCGGAAATGCTACGTCAAACCTGCATTCTTGGGGGTCCCCAAACAACGGGGGACAAAATCACAAGTGGCTACCTCACCCCTGCCTTCGCAGGGGCCACAAAGAGGGCGGAAATGCTACGTCAACCCTAACCGTGCATTCTTGGGGGTCCCCAAACAAAGGGGGATGAAATCAGAAGTGGCTACCTCATCCCTACCTTCTCGGGGGCCCAAACGAGGGCGGAAATGCTGCGTCAACCCTACATTCTTAGGGATCCCCAAAGAAAGGGGGACAAAATCAGAAGTGGCTACCTCACCCCTGCCTTCTCGGGGGCCCAAAAGAGGACGGAAATGCTACGTCAACCGTGCATTCTTGGGGATCCCCAAATAAGAGGGGATGAAATCACAGGTGACTACCTCACCCCTACCTTCTCGGGGGCCCAAAAGAGGGCATGGCTCACCCCTACCTTCACGGAGGCCCAAAAGAGGGCGGAAATGCTACGTCACTCTTGCATTCTTGGGGGTCCCCAAAAAAAGGGGGATGAAATCGGAAGTGGCTACCTCACCCCTACCTTCTCGGGGGCCCAAAAGAGGGCGTACCTCACCCGTACCTTCTCAGGGGCCAAAAAGAGGGCGGAAATGCTACGTCAACCCTGCATTCTTGGGGGTCCCCAAACAAAGGAGGATGAAATCAGAAGTGGCTATCTCACCCCTGCCTTGTCGGGGGCCAAAAAGAGGGCGGAAATGCTACGTCAACCCTGCATTCTTGGGGGTCCCCAAATAAAGGGGGATGAAATCAGAAGTGGCTACCTCACCCCTACCTTCTCGAGGGCCCAAAGGAGGGCGGAAATGCTACGTCAACCCTGCATTCTTGGGGATCCCTAAACAAAAGGGGATGATATCAGAAGTGGCTACCTCACACGTACCTTCACGGGGCCGAGAAGAGGGCGGAAATGCTACGTCCACCCTGCATTCTTGGGGGTCCCCAAACAAAGCAGGATGAAATCAGAAATAGATACCTCACCCCTACCTTCTCGGAGGCCCAAAAAAAACGCGGAAATGCTACGTCAACCCTGCATTCTTGGGGATCCCTAAACAAAAAGGGATCAGAAATGCTACGTCAAACCCGCATTCTTGGGGGTCCCCAAACAACGGGGGGCGAAATCAGAAGTGGCTACCTCACCCCTACCTTCTCGGGGGCCAAAAAGAGGGCAGAAATGCTACGTCAACCCTGCATTCTTGGGGGTCGCAAACAAAGGGGGATGAAATCAGAAGTGGCTACCTCACCCCTACCTTCACGGAGGCCCAAAAGAGGGCGGAAATGCTGCGTCAACCCTACATTCTTGGGGGTCCCCAAATAAAGGGGGATGAAATCAGAAGCGGGTACCTCATCCCTACCTTCTCGGGGGCCCAAAAGAGGGCGGAAATGCTACGTCAACCCCGCATTCATGGGGGTCCCAAAACAAAGGGGGATGAAATCAGAAGTGGCTACATCATTCGTACCTTCTCGGGGCCCAAAAAAAGACGGAAATCCTACGTCAAACCTGCATTCTTGGGGGTCACCAAACAAAAGGGGATGAAATCAGAAGTGGCTACCTCACCCTTACCCTCGGGGGCCCAAAATAGGGCGGAAATGCTACGTCAACCCTGCATTCTTGGGGGTCCCAAAACAAAGGAGGAGGAAATGAGGTGTGGGTACCTCACCCCTACCTTCACGGGGGCCCAAAAGAGGGCCGAAATGCAACGTCAACCCTGCATTCTTGGGGGTCCCCAAACAACGGGGGGTGAAATCAGAAGTGGCTATCTCACCCTACCTTCTCGGGGGCCCAAAAGAGGTAGGAAATGCTACGTCAACCCTGCATTTGCGAGAGAAGAAGTGTGCTTTCCATCAAGGCTCTGTTCGGTGCCCCCACCGGTGAGAGTCTCAGGTCAGAGGCCGGTCTTTGGACCCCCATTTTGATTACCCTCCCTCAGCTCCCTCTTCCTCTTCTTCTGTGTATTACTGACTCTATACCAAACCCCTCGCCGTCATCGCACAATTGATGACGGGACTTTCTGGACAGCTTGGACAATTTGCGGCTTCGCCGCGTTTAGATGTGGATGCCACAGTGATTCTGGAGGGTAGTGACCATCATTGATCGATGGTCCAGCTACGGTCTTGACAAGACGATGCCTCATGGGACATGACCATCTGTGTGGGTACCTAACAGCGCCTTGTTGACATTCCATGCCGCGGCTCTACCATTTTGGATGCTGAATAAGTTGGTGGGGTGATTTTGGAGGGTACTGACTGTTGCTGATCTATGGCCAAGATACAAACGTTGTGCAAACTACATTGGGTATTAGTTTGGGCCCAGGGATTGTCCGAGTTCACCCGGAAATCACCATTTTTCAGCCAACCCATGCTTGCTTGAAAACTCACCGATGGGCCCCATATGGGGACCGATGTTGGCAACCTAGAGATAGCACCCGTTATTGGTTGTGGGGTTCATGTAGAAGAAAAAAGTTCTCCTAGTTTTGGACCTGGTTTTGTATATTGACACACATTAGCAGCTATAGGGGGAGCGTTAGCGCGCCGGGTGCGCGCCGGGCATCTTTTTTGACCCGTGTCCCACGGGTGACCTTTTAGGGGGTGCACTAAGGGGGCGCACTTAGCGCAGTGCGACTATTTGGGCATCTGCCCGTACGGGAGACGCATACTTTGAGATACTAGGGGCATCATACTTGCCCCTAGCGTAGGTCTTGAAATCCGGTTTTGTCCCCTTTGCTGGAGACCCCCAAGAATGCAGGGGTGACGTAGCATTTCCGCCCTCTTTTGGGCCCCCAAGAACGCAGGGGTGAGGTAGCCACTTCTGATTTCATCCTCCTTTGTTTGGGGACCCCCAAGAATGTAGGGTTGACGTAGCATTTCCGCCCTCTTTTGGGCCCCCGAGAAGGCAGGGGTGAGATAGCCACTTCTGATTTCATCCCCCTTTGTTTGGTGCACACCCAACGAAGTGTCACTTACATTCGCAGTGTACAACTCCTACCCGCCTCTAATGTCTCTCCCCCTGAATCCACTTCTGACCCCTACTCCTGCTCCTGCTCCTGATCATCCGACTCTACCATCGGCTCCAACCCCAGGGCGTCCCCTGGTATTGGGCTGAGCAATGCCTGCAGAACCCCACGCAGCTCCCCCCCCCACTGATGCTTTGGCATTCATGCGCTGCCACATGGACACCAAAATTCCGCTCGCTCCCCTCCCCACACCGCATCCAACCCTTGGAGGACTGTAGCTTGGCCAAAGATCGAGATTATCGTCACCCTCCATAAGACGGTAGCTTGGACAAAGGGGGGGAGGGTATGACTGTTGCAGATGTCTGATCTGAAGCGCCTATCACACAACAAAGCCCCTGAACTGCCGTAACAAGGAGGGCAACACAGTGACGGAATACTTGCATGCCACCACACAACCCGGCAGGTGTTGGCAGGTGTCATGAAAATTTTGGCAGGTGTTAGCCTCATGCATGGGCAGTATCCCCATGATTGATGCAATGGAGTGGCACAACCAATACAGGACAGTTTCCAAAAGGCCTGAAAATAGCAGTTCTTTTGCCAGCTATGTGCAATATTCCAGACAAAAAGATGAATGGATGAGGTGTTTGTGACAATTCTAATGACAACACAGCAAAATTTATTTGTGCATGCAGATTTTGAAGTGTGGTTTGCTGATGGAAAGAGCGAAATGAACACTGGTCAGGGGAAAAGGAAACCGTCACACAGACGGAGCCACAAGTATAGTTTTGCACTAAACCTACATTTCCCGCCTTGGATTTGGCAGCACTGTGGCCCCACCAGCCTTGCCTGCATTGTGCCTTTCGCCAGTCATAGAAATAGAATTGGCAGACAGTCACTGATATTGAGAGCTGTTGTGAGGTCAAGGGGGGTGATGCAACAATTCAGAAAACTGCGTTCAGGAAAGCTCATTTGGAGGAGAAGCCATTCACGTCTCAGGGGAACCATTGTCTCAGGGGAACCATTTGAGCAGTTTGACAGATGATGGGGCCTATCTATGTACAACTAGCAACAGGCACTGACCACTCACACCAAATGCAACCTTTCTGCCTGTCCCCTACAAAAAAGTAAAATCAATCATGAAATGCTGAAATCAACGCCCACAACAACTTATTTTGAATCCAAAGAAAAAATGTGCAGAGTGTGTGCATGCTACATGCACTCCAGGGTCTGTTCAAAAACAGACAACCAACTGTACATAGGGGCACTCTGTGTGGAAGAAAGAAACCGACTCAACGACCGAGGCAAAGCAAACAAAGGCAAAAGGTCAAGCGTGTGCTCAGGTTTTTTGGGTTCATATAGCGCTCCTGAACAAACAAAGAATGGAAAACACTTCAAAAAAAAATCTATTACTCAAAATCTTTTTAAACTAATGGTCCAGTTGCTTTGCCTCATGTCTTGCTCCTCATGTCCTTGTGAAAATCTTCATGACTGGTTGGTCCTCTGCACCCGCAGTCTCCTCCTCTTCAGCACGCCATGGGTGGTGTGAAGTAGTCATGAAGGTCATGAAATATACATTTTGTGCAAACAAGTTTACCTGCGTTAGAGACATGCCCAGTCGCTGCGATGGCAGGTGCCTCTGCAACCATGTGTTGATGCACACAACTGCACACAGCCACATTCATTTTTGTCTGTGCACATGCACGCTGGGAAGCCAAGGATTTCGTGCTGCTGGTGCTACATATTGTAGGGGTTCAGAGGGCATTGGTGGTGGCAAGATCCTGGCAAATGCGTGTCAGACGTCTTGAAGCAGCAGCTTCCTTTCAACTGCTGGCTTGACATTTAGCATACCAGTCATATACAGATGCGGTAAGCCCTGCGCTTGTATCCTTAATGCAGGTGAGCATGGTTTGATGATTGTGGAACCATGACAATCAGTGCCACACCCATTTATACATCCAAGCGTGCTAGCTGGATCAGCCGAGCATTTGTCAGGAGAAGGGTGAAGCTGATCCCGTCCTGAGTGCAAACGGCCCAAAATCAGAAAACGCACCGCGCAAATCCACCATATCTGCCATGCCTTGATACATCCCCTTGGTGATCAAATATTCCGTATTACGTGATTCATGGGTGGGCAAGCATGTTTTACAATCTCTCACCGCTCATAATTCACTTGTCAAGAAGCACAACAAAAGCCACCGAAGTGATGGGCCTCAGTTTGTGCCTACCGATGAGCACCCTCCTGCCTCCGGTGCCAGTCAGGTGGTGGAACAAACCAGCTGGCTGTGACATGGCTGGTGGAGGGGCATTTTGGCCCCTCCAATAACCAGATCCGTCTTGTGCTTTTCGTTTACAGAACTATCCAAACTGATTCATTGAATCCTTGGAAAGCCCACAAATTGGGAACATGGGCACAGAAGGCCACGTCTGTTGCTCTAACAGCACTCTAAGAAGGAGCGGGAGGGTTTGCTGTGCAACGTGAAATCTGTGGTCAGGGCTGGAGCTGTAAGCCATGCTGCAGGTAGATTGAGGTTTTCATATCTGGTGGCAAAGAACAGAACCCTTCCCAGCCGTCTGATTCAATGAAATGGGGACCAGCAAACCGCATCTGCAGAGCAAAATCCAACAGTTATATCAAATTGCTCAACATACGTGGCAGCAACATGAACCTTGCGGACAGAACATCCTCAAACACCAGAATAATAAAATAAGAGAGGAGATGAAGACCATCGCTGCTGAGTTCAAAACACACAACGCGGGAAAGGGTCTGTCACTCGCCCTGAGGAGGTGGTCATCTGCAAGCTCAAGAGGACATGCTACGAAAAAATTCATTCTGGGGTGCACATTCACGCGTGCAGACATCATGCTTCAATTGAAACTGGCTGGATTCTTGCACGGCGTCCTGGATGCGTATTGTGCAGGACATCGACACCTTCGTGCCCATGCTTGGCTGCTGTAGCACGCTCGTGAAATCTGCGCCTCAAAATGAGGATGGGCATCTCCGAGCCGATGACTGCCCCCATCGCTGATTTGTGTCCAGCGCATCATGAAAGCTGTGCCCTACATGGGTTTCACATACTGCACAAATATCCACAGTAATTTGTAACAACGGTTGTCTTGACATCCTCTGCTCCCTGTTTGTTCTCCGCTTTGTTTGCGCCCCATGTCAAAATCCTCTGGGCATCTCTCTAGACTGCAATCTTTTGCTGGCAGGCTTTGAGAATAGTAGAATGTGACAACCAGGGAAGAGGCAAAATGACGTTTTTTGCACGCCCCCTGGAGATTCCAAGCCCGATTCTTTGGAAGGAGTGGAAGGGGTTCCAGCGTCATGAAGGGTTCATGGATCATTCGAGGATAAGGGTCAAATGGGGAGATTGGATACTGAAGAAAATACTTTCTTTCTTCTTGTTATTCAGACTTGCACTGACATGCACCACGCTGATCTGCGTTGTGCAACAAAGCACACGGGGTGGGGTGTGAACAATGTGCTTTTCTGCACAATTGGTTGGTTTCAGGTCAAGAAAAACGTAGAGGTGGATCCATAGAATGGCCAAACGGATGGTTCTGCCATATCAATACTCCCCCAAGCATGTGAAAAGTGTGTTGTGAAACAGGGGCCAAAAACAGATGAACGGGCCAGGATAAGTAGTGAGGGTAACATTTGGTCAATTCATGTGGTGGCTCAGCTGGGAAGGTAAATATGTAGTGATTCTTGTCCTCCATTGGGACGAAGCTGTCGTCATGAGCATTTCAATCATTCATGTTAATGACTCAAATCAATGGTTACCTACGATGCTGCACAGTGCACTGTAGCGTGAAAAAGAGGCCCGAAATCCGGGCCATGGATGCCATCGACGGTCAGGTTGTTTTGTGTTTCCCTGGTTGCATAATTAGCTAATTAGTCAAAATTTGACGGCCGACAAACCATATCCGTATCTCCTCTGTGCCTAGAATCAATGGCAGCATCAGAAAATGCCATTATTCGAAGAGGTCCGCTCAATACACGACTGCATCCATCCAATGCATATCATAAGCGAACCCCATACTTGAATGAACGAGAATCCTCAAAAAAAGACGAGACACACTCCATATTCAAAACACGTTTTTTCTGGCTGCTGATACAAGCAGGGGCAAACCACCTTACCTCTGACGTAGAAATATTGCGAGGATTGTTGCCAGATTCAGAACTGTGCGCAAGCTTTTGTGTGTCAAAGCACTCGGACGATGTGTTGGACTCAACATCCAACATGGAAGGCCAGGCTCGGCCCAAATTAACTGTGCTGAAAAGTTTTGACTTACTTCCAGATTAACACTGAAGCCAAAGCTAAGATGGAAGCCTGAGGTTAAATGAGGTCAGGCATCTGTTACATCGAGTGCACTATCCGTCTCAGAAAGCATACTGCCGTACACATGGAATACATGCAGAGCTCGATCAAAGTGATGCAGTGGTCAGATGAAATGAAGCATGGTCGAAGCCAAAGTGGTGAGAGCAAGCCCTAGATTCTTCTTCAGTGATCATCTGATTGATTGTGTTACTTGATTACCCTTCATTTTGTCGCACCTCTGAGCGCCCTACCTACACAGGTGCACAAACGGGCATATGCATGTAGAAATGCAGGAGAGAAACCCCCGATCACCATGGAGTGCACCATGGAGCTGTGGAAAATGTGCAGGAAGCATGTCAATATCACGTGAAGAAACCCTTCGACTTTGAATACACAAGATCCCCGAAGGCCATACCCACTGCAACACGGGCGATTCCCCAGCCGGTTGTGAACCGCATCTGCAAGAAAATCAGCCCTTTCTTCCATCCCTGTAAACAACAAGAGAGACGAAGCACAGAACAATGCAAGCTCAATCGAACCAGAGGCTCCAGAGAAGCAACACGGTTGAAGAATTGAAATATCATGCTTTCTGGACCAGCTTCAGTTTCGGCACGAAGCAAACTCTGTGTACAACTCAAAACTTCAAAAAGAACTTGCACGACTCAAGGATGTACCTGCCGCACCCACTTTGTTCATCAACCTCCAGCGTTAGCAATCTCTGGCATCAAACCAGATGTGCATAAGCATCTCAGATTTGGGCAATTTTCGCATCCAAAGAATCCCGAAGAGCTTTGCATACACAAACAACAACAAACCCACGACTTTGAAGGGGAGGGTCCAGCCATTTTTCACAAACCGAACAAAACAAACTTTACATCCAACCCACACCCTGTCATAGCTTTGCGGCCCCAGCAGACCTAGAAGCGCAAAAACTTAAGCGCTGGCTGCAGTGAAGAAAAACGCGCGAACTCTGAAGAACACGGGAAGCAGGCTATGTGGGTTTGATAGACATTCTTTTTAGGTTGATTATTTTTGAGGGTCGACTTTGTGAATCCGCAAAAAGGGGGGGTTCGAACTCTGCTGGAACTGGTTTGCTGAATACTGCCCGCGCGCCCGCGCTTTTTGCAGTGGTCCACGGTCCAGCCGCACGCTTCCACGTCTTTACTGCAATGCTGAACCAGATCATGCGGACCAAAACGGAACAAGCACAAATGCTGAGATGAAACAAAATTGCGGTGCCAACGGTTCACGGGCAGACTGCTTGTCGTGTGCATTCAAGACTGCACGGACCGAGCTGGTGGAGCAACGGTCTCCAAGCTGTAATGTGCGCACACCTCACACGGTGCGAAATGTGTCAAAACGGATGGGAAATGGGACCCTCTTGGTAATGGATGAGGGAAAGGAAAATTGGTAGGCCTCAACACACTATTGGCAGGTGTAGGAGTGGAGCATTGTGCGCATACAAGGGTAGTCATGTGAGGTTCAAAATAGGTCAAAATGGTTTTTCCCACTATTGATCAGGGACCGCCTCCGACTGTATCAAAAATGGCGCATTTTGGGTGGTGGTGGGGGCAAAAATTATGCTTTTTTCCAAAGTGATGCCGGATCCCTGGAAAATGCAAGTATTCATATTGTTAGCCCATTTTGAGCTTGTTTTGACCACTTTTGGCCCACCACGACCACCCTTGTCAACCTGTGCTGCCTGCTCGGGCCGGTTATTGGGTCAACAAGGATAACAGCTGGGTCAACAATTTGCCAAAAATGACCCAGCACATGCCTCTCCAACACCGTAACCGTCAAATTCAGCATTTTTTTTGGCCATTTTTGACAGTCTAATGCAGCATTGTTGACAGTTCTCGAAACCCAAATTGTAAAACCTTGCTGGTTGCATGTGTGCATCTGCGAATCATGCGAGCCTATTTTTGCCACCCCATGGCCCGTGGGATTGCCCCGGCCGTGGGACGCGTGTTGACGCATGACCAGCCAACAATGTATTGATTTTGCGACCAAAGATCGGCAATGTGACGCAGTGCATACAGGGACTCTGCAAGCAGGTTGCTAAATTGTAGCACAATCAGGGGTGCCGTAAGGATCCGCAGACAAACCTGAGACTGGACAAGAGCTGTAAGCTCTTGATACAACTCTTTCCAGATCCTCAAGAGGGATTTTGGAGGAGTACTGACTGAGGAATGTGAATACTTGATGTTGCGAGCATAATTCAAGGGAGCACTCAATGTTGTTGCTGGAAGAAACAAAATCATACAGTGCAAACGCCAGGAAAATGGCAAAAAAACTCACCACGATTTATGTCGCCAATTTAGCAAACTCATGAGCCAAATCTGCCCGCATTTGAGCAGCCAGTTCGTGTTTTGCAACGACGACACACGCACACTTGATCTGGGTGGCTACCCGAAGCAAACCTATCGATCCACTACTCACGAGTTCCACTGCTACCATGCGCGGCTTCGCACCGTGCACAACCTGGCGAATGTGCCCCAAGGAAGCAGGAAGAAGGCAAACCTCTCCCCTTTCCTATTTCCTATTCAACAAACGAAAAATGGACCCTGTGTTGCAGGCGCAAATGGCACACCAACACCCCCTGCCACCATCTTGACCCCAAAATAGCAAGCCCCAGAGCCATCGGGTCCGTCGCAACGGCCGTAATTGATTCCAAACGCCTTTATTCCTGTGTAGATGAGGCCGAACACGGCGTCGCGTAGAATTGTCACTCCAGCGCCTATGCAGAAAGGGCGGAAGCCCCCATTTCTCCACATGGACCGCATCTCTTGCAGCACCCGTGTGTCCTGAAGACAGTTGCAGGCACATTATTTGCATGCCAGACACAGAGGGGAGAAATTGAGTGGCGACACGGCTGGCCACATGCGTACTTGCACAAGCGTAAATACGCAGCCGAGACCATAGTCACTTGTTCTGTACTTTCGAGCCACTTGAAACACCACTTCCTCTGGCTGTGACCCCACGTCTCATCTCATGCGTGGTTTTTGGGGGGATTTCGGGATGTCTTGCTGCGACATAACTGCAAGTAACATCGCCAACAATTTGGGGTTGATCCCTTGCACTGCAACGCGGTGCTTGAATGTGTTCACCTGTATTGCAGTCGTCAACATGGCGCTTTGCCCCTGATTCAGCACCCGAAGCACAGACGACAACTGTTTCACCACTCGCAATGGACGCATGCAGGAGGCAAAAGAACGTTTGAGAGGGCACAAAAATACCTTACCCCATAATCGGTATTTTGTTATGGCCACAGGGTTGAGGAGTGCTCCATTGATGCTTCCAGCGCATATACCTTGGGCAGAACGAATATGCAGTCAATCAAAACAATGTGGCGACAGTGAACAACCTGCGGGCACAGGCATACAGACCTGTTAACATCGCCCCCAGCAAAGGCCTTCCAGGCAAAAGGTCACGACAAGGGGCAGAGAACATATCTTCCATCATGAACCAAACACCTCCGCTGATAACTCGATGTGCAATGGCCTACGCAGCCAAGGGAAACCTTGCAAACTCAAGAAGCCCAAGAAGAGACTACCCAATACCCAACAGTTCAAGATAGGTGCGCAAGATCCGCATATATTATGTGTAATAGCCAAAACCCCAAAGCTAGCCTCACCTCACTTTTGCGTCGAAACTTGCTTTCCGAGATCCGTGAGTCGGGTGTCGGGCATCGCAAAATCGGAACACACATCGCAATCTTTTCTGGGTGCTTTATGGGTCGATGACACGCAATCCAATACCTGTCCGAAGCCTTGAAAAGGCTTGTCAAAGTTTGCCCACCTGCAGAAAGGCCTTTTGTGTAAAACAGCCAAATACAGTGCCCGATCCCACGGGTTAAAGACAGCTGCTTGCGTTGTTCCACTCATCAGCGCACTCATGAACGCCGTATCGAGACGAAATGCCAGCTTCTCCCTGCATGCAGTATGATTTCGAAGTGAACAGTGATCAAACAGTGTGGCAACCGTAAATGTGCAAGCAGGTGGCAGGCAGAGACCCGTGGGAAGTTGACTTTTTGGGACGTGTAGAACCAAATTGCGGAGTCGTTGCGCATGATGACATACTTCAGGACGACATGCAGACTACTGCAAGCTGGGTACCAGACGGATAAACGGACAAGAAGAGGAGCAGACATCTCTTTCTCAAACCAAAATGTTGTCAAACTACCACAGACGGGCTTCAAAATCACTTTTCCTCGATTACGTACAACCACAGTCACCTGCAGGACCGATACCAAGTGCATTCTGGAGCCAAGACGTACCACCTGCAAATCGAAGGAACCTTTGTTCCTCAACTTGAAAGTTTGACAAGAGCCTGGACTGTGTTGCCTCATTCCCACCGTAATCAGATTCCTGCAGACCAGCTGAACTGCCACTGTTGCCACAATAGAGAGCATGGTTTGCGTAACGACCCCCGGAATCAATGAATCAATCACCCGACAGGCCTCGGAAAGTTGGCTGCGTTTCGGTGTTACCTTCGTGAAGATTGCAGCATTCACCATCTCCGCAGTCTTCACTTGGTGGGCCAACCGCATTGCCACCGGTGGGCTCCCGTGCCTGTAGTGTCTTGATAAATCTTTTTTTCTGAAGAATCGAGGTCCTGTGCGCTGCATTCCCTTTAAACCACGGTAAGCACCCCCCTCGCCCCCCCCGTGTATCTTGAGGGCACGAATGAGTTGGTCGATGAAGTGCACAGCATTAAGGCGTTTATGGTGTATGAAAGCAAGTGCCGATGAAATACTGAACACCCAAAATGTCGATTGCCCTAACCTTGCCCTTCTCAAAGCGTACTCTGCTCAGAGTTAAGAAAGGCATCTATTGTGCAAGTCAGGAAGAAAAGGGAACTGGAACAGCAGAGGGCTCCAAATTTTGAGACATTTCGTGGTCAATTGATCTTGCGCGAAGACGATCTCAGGCGACCCTCGGGGTATACTTTTCGCCTATAGATTTAGCACCCCATGAGGGCTGGAACCTGTAACAATGGGTGGCCCGGATGCTTTTTAGTCTGGTGGGCTGCTTTGTCCAAAAACCTTGCCCAAAGCGGTCCCCTTGGGAGACAAAACTTACCGCCGTTTTTGCAAGTTGGGGTGGTCCGCTATCTGGGTGTCACATTCACACCTAGTAAGCCGCCGACCACTGGCACCATCTCAAGCATTAGAGGCAGGCCTTTCCGGAGCTTAAGGCGGGGCTTAAATGTGGAGGCAAGCCCCCCCCCCCCGGGTCGCAATGGCGCTATTCCCGGCCGATTGTGATCATTGGAGTGCAGAAATATGAGGCAATCTTTGCGGATCCTAAAATGAGCCGGTTGGCATCGATTACCACACATCTCCATATTGTGCTCTTACTTTTCGCCTGTGGATGTAGCACCCCATGAGGGCTGGAATCTGCAACAATGGGTGGCCCGGATACTTTTTAGTCTGGTGGGGTGCTTTGTCAAAAAACCTTGCCCAAAGCGGTCCCCTTGGAAAAGAAAACTTACCGACGTTTTTGCAAGTTGGGGTGGTCCGCTATCTGGGTGTCATATTCACACCTAGTAGGCCGGCGACCGGTGCTAAGGTCCGTTGGCATGAAGTGGGACAAATTTTGAAGGTTTAAGTTAAATGGCAGTTAGGACGGCACTTGAATGTCAGATGTACTAAGATAGGCCCAGGTGGTCGGGCAGTGTGATGAAAGGCCGATGCGCGCACCAGATGTATCAGTACGTCCGTGTGCAAAGAGTAAACATCCTTCTGTGCTCCCATTGCTCCGTTGATTTGTCGCCCATTGCAGTGTGAGCCTACCTACATAGTGGGCACACTCAGTGCTAGGGGGTATGGGTGAGAGATTTTGTTGAATTCCCGCTTTGCATCTCGTTCCTCTATTTGAATAGTCTCTGTATCCTCTGGTTGCACTTGCTTTGGTGTTTGCTCCTCCTCCATTTCAGGTACTCAAATATTTCAGTGGAAAATAAAACCAGACCAAGACTCCAAGACGAGCAGAACTGGGATCAATAAAATAATAAAGAACTTGATGGGGCTGTACAATGAACAGGCAAACAATGGGTGATGTTGGGCCTTGTGTTTGCTCGTATGCATGCATGTATGCATCAGGACCACTCAGGACTTCAGTCTGCATTCTGCAACGGTGAACAGTGACTTCAGATCAGGGCAAAAATGGTATAACTCAGAAATCAGGCTTCCTGCAAAGATAGTCAAACAGACGAAAGAAAAATGGTTTCCCAATGATAAAAAATGATAGAAAATCGCTTTAAATGTGTTCCAGGAATTTTCTGTAGCTCAGGAAATAATTAATTCATGTCTGCAGAACTCAGTAGGAACTTCTTTGATGACCTCAGAACTCAGTAGGAATCGCCCATATTGGATGCGGCGCGCTCACGGGGCAAAAATGGTTAAAAAAACGAAATAGTCTTGTGACCACTAGATAGATGCGGAATTTTATGCTGAGTCTGAAAATCATATTCTTTTTCTGTGAAACGACCATATGTTGGAGAATAATGCAGATTACTGAACAGCTCAGTCTCAATGAGACTAGCCCAAAAAAAAATAGATAAAGCAAAGGCCAACACCCATGTTGTGCTATATTACAAATAATTACTTAGTGTTCAAAGAAGAAACAATGGAATAACAAACAATCACTCATGGCATATCTCTTTTGAATTAAAGTTAAGCCATTAAGTGTCTTTCACCCATATTGGAAGTGATCAAGCTCCATGGATAAAATTTCCCCCAATGTCCCAACCAAACTCCAATAAAGAATAATACCATTGCTCCATATGAAACCAATATTTTGAGAAATTGTTGCTCATTCATGGACTTTTAACAGATTTGTGGGTGCACAAAGGAGTTTTTTTTTGTTTGACTTTTGCAATGACATGTCACTCGTGCAAGGTACGACACACATTACTTTGAAGCAGGTCACAACCCTACCCTAGCATATTGATATAGATAAGGCAATCTTGGATCCATTGTCTTTATTAGAATCATTGGATGCTAGGTTTGGGTATTCCATATGTGCACATCAGGTATTGCTCGGGCTATTTGCACTCTATCTGTTTGCAGAATACTATCAGCCTTCTATCATTGCTATGTCTGCTTTGTTGAGCCATGTTGCTGCCCCTACCACTGCGACCTCTACTCCTGACCCCTTTGTCCGGTTCCAACTTTCTTTAGTAGTGTCTTTCTTATAAACATGAATGCATGTGCGGGACTTCAAGTTATGATATATCGATGTGTAGTTTATGTATTGCGCCTTGGAGCACAAACATCAAACCATTTCTCAAAAGGTGATATAGTTCTTGGTCACTCATTCTGGTGCGAATGACGTAAACATTGAAACACCAAATTGTCCATCTCAAAACAAATTTGTAGAATAATTGCATAATGATTTAAAACATTGTATTCATGTCATGTTTTGAAGCAACAAGCCGCCAAGCTTATGGATTCTCCTACTCTTTGGGCCAAAACTTTGGAGAGGAGTCTCAAGGATATTTTAGGGTCAATAAACAAACAAAGAAGACAAAGGATAAGAATGCCGAGGAATGCTCACTCTCATTACTCACTTCACCCGCTCCGAAACGCTCAGCAACTTGCGACTTCCATCATCCTGTGACGGCACTGATTACTGGACCCGTCCAAACTAATACTGAAATAATGACACCAGCCCGCTACTTTCCGACTGCCGCGGTTGACGGCACGTTTCATGCACAGAAGGCTTCTCCGGTGCCCTTTCGCGCTACAATCCTCGATCGCGCAGAAATTCGAAGCAAAACAATTTTTACGAGAAGATTGGATCCACTTGGTTTCATCCAAGGGGAACAAAATAATCCGATGGTATGCCCTGCACAAAACCAGCATTTGTCCCAGCAAATGTCAAGGTTACGTTTCCTCCTCAGCCGCGTTCCATTTGGGGAGATTCACTTGGAGGATGCTTGTGCGTGTTTGACATTTCATTCTGATTTCAGGACAAGAAGTTATTGAACGAACTCATGTGTCCAAAATGCTTTTCAATACTGAACAAACCCGTGACCCTTCCTTGTGGCCATCATATCTGTTCATCCTGTTTGCAATCACTCTGCGAGGTGCGTTGTTTCTGTGCACTTGGCACTTGGCATCCTCTGCAATGCCCTTCGAGCGAGTTGCCACGAATCGTTCTCAGTCCGGGAATCAATCTTTGATGCAACTTCCTCTCGTGAAGATCTTTTTTGGGCGGAAGAATTTCTTGTTCTATGGGTTGATTTCTAACACATACATTGGGTTTCTTTGATGATCGGCTCTAGCGATGTGGATCGATCCTTTCTCTGTCCCATTCGCAGGGCCGCAACACTGTCGACTGCCCTGTATGTGGCCTCCAGGCTTCACCAGCGAAGTGCATTTCAAACTCACTGGTGGATAAAATTGTGCAAGAACTGGTGTGTTTCGTGGCAAAGGGAATTTTCAGTTCAGTTGAGAGCTGCACAGCCTTCGGTCAGGATCCAATTTTATGAACACGGAATGCAAATTCAAGTAGTCTGTCGCAAAATAAATCACTTGGCACGTCTGAAGTCATGCCTTTCTTTTTGCCGTTTAACAAAGTCGCCTTCCTGTGGATTTGTCTTTTTTTCAGTCCAATTTATCTGTGGGTGCTGACGCCGGTCCAGTGGTCCAGAACGCCACTCAAGCCACACCAAACATCCAGCAGAATTTTTCACAAGCTCAGCCGCTATCGCAAGGTGGACAACCCTTACCTCTGCAGCAGCTGCAGCTCCTGCACTTGAACCTACAACAGCAGCAACAACTCCAGCAGCAACAGCAGCAGCAACTGCAGCTACAACAACAGCTGCAGTTGCAACAGCAACAAATTTTACAAGCACAATCTGCAGCACAGCTGAAACCTGGCCCGGGACCACAGAACTCGCAGACTCAACGACCCCCATCGCGCGCACAGCAAGGCCAACCTCTTCCTGGGGCGCCCACAAACCCAATGTCCGATCCGGGGCAAGATCGATTGGTTTTGACGTATGTCGTTGCTCGTGACACCCGTTGCTGGACCCGACTTGACACCTTTCCTAGATCGTGTACGCATTTGCTCGGATGTTTTGCGGTGGCACAGTCTGTTGGAAGTTGTAGTTTCGTTTTGTACTTTGCTTCGAGTGGACGACGTTTGCGGGACGCGCGCTGGTTTCTGCAAGGAGGGTTAAGAACAGGTGTCAGTTTTGTGTTAGTCAGTGTCCCGTTTGATTCACTTTGACGTGTTTCCACAGACACAACCAACGGCAGTACATCCGCTACGTCGTGGTCACAGACTGTGACACGGGTGTCAAGTATACGGTCGGAATCAAGCACGTGTTAAATACAGCGGTATGCACACCACTGCGCTCTCTTTCTCTCCAGCCCTCGCCGTGGCGTCTGTGTGGCTCCTGCACCGCAGCGGGAACCGCTGTTGCACTTATGCATTTTCGTTCTCTGTTTCTTTCCTTCCTCGCCTGCCCCTATGCTCCATGCGGTCTCCGTTTCCGCGTGTCTGTTTCTCTTTATTTGCGCGCGTGCTTATGTGTGTGCTACTGTATGTGTGCCACTGTGTTTTCTGTCTCTTTTGTCTGGCGAAATTCAGCAGCGTTCCGCAAAGTGAAAGATTTTTTCACTGATAAATGTTGCGCGCAACAACCAGTCCTTCACGGCTGCAGTCCCGCGGCAGCGACGGTTCAGGAGCGTTTCGCAACCACGAAAACTTTCGCACACGCGCGCCAGTGTTGAGCTCCCTCCGTGCAGCAAGTACGAGAAAAAAGCGCGTTTGAAAAAAGGAACGTGTGTTTGCGCCACTGCTGTCTGTTCACAGGGAAGTAATATGCTGGTGCAACTTCTGGAGAGAAACATCGGAAGCGACTACAAGAAAGGCAGCAGCAAGCGTGCTTGCAAGAGTGTGATTCACGGAGTCCCTTGTGCCATGAAGTCTGAGTGTCCTTTTATTCACGTTACGCCCGAAGGCTGGGAGGTATGATGGCGGGTGTGGCCACGTTTTTTATTTTGCGCGACAACCGTGGTCCGCGTGCGTGATGTTTCGTGGAGTGCTGTATTTCAGCGTTCAATTTTTTTCGCAGGCGCGAAGAAAGTTTTCCTCGGCAAACCAGAAGCGTAACAAGGACGCAAACGGGTTATGTGATTCGCCGCCTGGGCAGTCGCCGCCCTTAGAACCGGCCGTTGGACCGCCTATGCCGCCGTTGGGATTGGCTTCGCCAAACCATACCCTGGGTTTGCCCCAACAACCTGCAGTGCAACAGCTTCAGCACGGCAGTGCGAGTCCGGCAGCTCTGGTTGGCATCGGCTCTTCGCCCACGGTGCTGCCTGCCGGGGTTAACGGGTTTCCTCCGTCCGTAACAACAGTCAACCCCGTCAACGGAGTGGGCAACCAAGTGGTGGTAAGTTCCGCAGCAACTCTTGGTCCGGTGGTGAGTCCCCCGTTGAACCTTGGAGGAGTCAGTGCCCTGTCTATGCCCACCGTTGGTGGAACGGGCATGATGCCGGCAGTAGACCACCACCAGCAGCAGCAACAGCAGAGGCAAGTGCCACCACCTCCACAACCCACGCAGTCGCAGAATCACGTCCAGCAACCGCTCTCGTCGCAGCAGATGCAGCAGCAATACGCACCGCAACAGCAGTTGCCGCCGCAGCACCACCACCAGCAGTCTTTGCCACCACAGCACATGTTGCACCAGCCGATGCAACACCAGCAACAAATGCACGTGCAGCAGCAGCAACCGCAGCAGCAACACGTCCAACAACCACAGAAACAGCCGCAATTTCCAGTTGGGATTCCGTTTCCAGTGCCTCTACCCAACCACGCGGATGCAGTTCAACGTCCTTCAGCAGGTGTGCACGCAACGTTGCAGTTTACTCAGAAGTGCAAACAGTTCACAGGTGCAAATGCAGGGTAAGCGGCTCTGGTAGGGATTCGTACCTCACGGGGACCTGTCGCGTTCTCAGGGAACGCCATGTTCGAAGTGCGAAGTTGTTTCTGCTTATTGTTGTCGAGATTCTGATGAGCTGTGGCCGTGGGTTCATGCGCCCGATTGCTGTGTTGTTGTTGTGGAGGACGGTCCGAAGTCCAGTTGCGCTTCGTGGCTGGTCGGTACCAATTCCGCTGAACTGGGAACAAACGCAAGCCAGCTGTTGCCAGTTCTGTGACTGTGCGGGCACCGGGCTTCTCCTCAACCACACCACACCTCCTGGGCCTGCACTTTGGTTGTCGCCAATGCTGTTTTCATTTGCAGGGGCTGTTATTGAACCTCCCCGAATGCCACAAGAATCCTCTGCTGCTTCCACGACGTCTTCCGTTGGTGTGTTGGCGTTGGGAGTGGTTTTGATTCGCCTCTGTACTGGGGTTGAAGTGGGCACGTGTGGATGTTTTGTTCCACTCCAGCCCAGGCGCGACGGAACGCGCCGCAGGGAAAGAGGAATTCCACTGTCACAGGTCCCCCCCAAAATGTTCCAAAAAAGCCGGACGGTGTGAGACCGGCTTCGTTGTCAAGGATCACGAAAGAGAGAGGAGGCTTCGATGAATGAGATTGCCCCCCCCCCCCGTGACTGTGGAGTGCATTACCTCTGGTTTGCATTTGTCTGTTTTTTAATTGGGTCACACCCCCCCCGTGGCGTTATGCCAACCCCCCCCCCACGGTGAATGGCGAGAGTCGATTGACGCCGCCAACTGCCATTTCGGGCAAACCCCCCCGCCACCCCACCGCAACACACATGCCCGGGGCCGCCCGGTAACCAACCAGCCCCGATGGAAAATCACCGGGAGGGTCGCTCAGGCCAGGACGTCCCAACTTAATCTTTGCAACAAATCGGGGCGGCCTTGTGGGCCAACAAGGGCAAACGAATTCCATTTCACGTGTGATGCAGAATCTTGATTTTTACGATTCCTCAGTCTCACAACGAGATACCCCCACCCCCTTGTATTTGGCTTCCCCCCATTTGTCAATGGGGTCCTCCACCACAACAGATGACGTTGGTTGACACATATTTACAGGATACCCTCGGTCCACCGCGGATTGTTTCTCGCTCGCTTGCAGGACCATCCTCATCGATCTCTTCGACTGGGTCCCCAATGACATCCCCCTTCATTGAGTCTTTGCCCAGCACCGACCTCCCAGAGCTCTTCCCTGACAACAAGTATGTGGAGGACGAATCCAAGATGATTCCATACTTCAACAAAAACAACAAGTTATGGAAACCCTGAGTGGTTCACATGTGATGAGCTTTTGGCACCACCACTGTGTTCATCAGAGATTCTGTGTGCAGGGCAGCAGAAGCCGCAACTCAAATATGAAGTGACGGACTCAACTGCGTTCTTTGGGCCCAATGCAGAGAAAAACAGCATTTTATTTTAGGGGATGAGGTTGCACCACTCTCATACCCCTAACCCGTGCGGCCCTGCTGCCGACAGTTTCAAGCCCCTCCCTCCCCGCCTCGCCCCCTTCTATTTCTTCGTCTACTGCTTCTTGAATCCCTGTCTCTTGCTACGCACTCGATTGATTGGGCAATTAGCCCATGATGCATTCTCTCGCTCTCTCTTGTTCTCCCTCTCTGTCTCTCTCTCTCTCTCTCTCTCTCCCCCGTCCTTTATCCCTGCTTTCCCTCGACCTCCCCCTCACCCTCCCCCACCCCCCCCGCCCTCTGTCCTATCCCAGTCCGTCAATTTGCAATCAGCGGAGGTGCAGGTCTTTTCATTCCAGCGTCAGTGACCTTGGCGGATGATTTGTTGAACCTGGAATGTTCACGTCCAGCGCTCTTCATCCCTTTCATCGAGCTTGGAGGCCTCAGTCTCCAAATTTTCCAGCAAAGTCGTTACCCACCAACGCGAATGGCAAATGGGCTATTACGTGCATCCTCATGGCTTTGCATTCAAATTTTACTACCCTCTTTCCACCCTTTTCGCACAATGCCTTGCACACCCCTCCAGTTTGGGCCTGCAATCCATGTAAAGGTTTGCTGGATCAAGATGTCTGCATTGAACTGAATGAACATCCGAATATGTGCCGCAAAGGCGTCCGAAAACGAGAGCCAAGGAACATATTTTTTGAAATTTGCAGCCCCCCCCCTTTTTTCCAGGCCCTCTGGGTAAGTGTGGTGTCGCGACACACTCGACACAGAAACACGACTCACGAGGAACATGCGTTTCGATCTCGACACGTTGACCAGATTGCGCGCAACTGGCAAATGGCTCCCCCTGCCCCCCGCTGCCTGATTAATCTTTCATCTGGGTGCGTTCATTTGTTTTTTGGGTTAAGTTCTTCGTGGCCGCAGAATAATCACAGGTTTTGCATTCCACGCACATCCACAGTGTCATACACCTGTCCCAGTCTGCTGCATACGAAAGAGAAATTCACAGGCTTTCGCTCGCACATTTACCGACCCCCATTTCTCATGGCAGCACGGTCACGCCTGCATTTAACCTTTCTTAACCCCAGGTCTTTGTGCCCTGATATCAATGCGTCGCTGCTGGGTGCACACACTGGCCAAATCTCTGCATTCCTGGGTTGCATTCCGTGGCACTGTTTTTTCAAGTTTGTGGTTGCATGCTTGGTGAACGTAAATATATGTGGCAAGTGCACGTGGCCAACCATGTGGTGCACCAAATGAGGCGTTGCACCCACAAAAGCGAGTCACGGGCTGTGTTCTGACGGCTGACCACACAGTTAAGGTCGGTGCACTCGATGGTGTGCAAGTTGTGCAATTTTTCAAACAGGCAGGCGGCGGAAGAGCCAGACATGGATGTCCAGAAGCAGCGCTTTTCTTCTGAAGGAACTGTTGTAGCGGGGGGGAGAAGCGGAAGCAACCCGGACAGGGCTTTGCCACCTACGCATGCAGTGATGTCTGTCGGGAGTAAGGGGCAATATGTGGCTGAAAACGTGACCATGCATGTTGAGCTGGCACCTATCAGCTGCGTAGGTTGCTGACGTTGTTAACAATACCACAGAGCTTAGTTACGCGAGAATGGGGGAGGTTGCAGGAGGGTTGGGTCGATTTACGCTCTGCTTGGTTTGGGTCCCAATGATGTCTCGTGGTGCAAGGTTCTGGCAATGCAGGTGGTGACGAATTCAGTTGATGGCGCTGCCTGGAGAATTATCCTCAATCTCCCGCAAAATCTGAGGTCCAGACCCTTCAACGGACATCTTTCAATCGATTTGGTTTCAATTGCTGATTTCAGGATTTCGGTAAGTGGGTTTGCACATTTTTTTTTTAGCAACAGTTGCAATTCCAACCGTGCTGCAAGAAGTGAAAGCCTGTTGAATGATATTCCGGGAGTAGTCCTTAGTCGGACTGGGGTCAGAAACGTTTCAGGGCCATTCGCATTCAGTCAGTGGTCGGCAGTACATCAGCACTACAGGCGTCTTGCCTCTGCGACCATGGTTGTGCAAATATTGGCGTTTCTACCAACTAGTGGTTCACAACCGTGGAGGCCAGAGAATCCGTCTCTATATTTTTCCGCTAGACCGCATTTGCTATTGCTAAGCGGCCAACCAAATTTGACCCGACGTGATGTACAACTTCACCAGAAACTTGCAGCTGGATCTCTCCAGGTTCAGGTTATCTTGACAGCAAATTCATTTGTCTTCGAATAGACAGTCATACAGCAGGGATCATTTTCAGCACCTGCCTGCCCTTCCAGCCGACTTATTATAGCTGACACCTTTGCCTGTTTTTTTTGGAGTGGGCATGGACTGAGGTGCTCGGCATAGCTGAAAAGTTTCGCATCCAGGAGGTTGTGGTTATTGGAATCTGAAAGCTGGCGGTACAGCTGTCTACAATTTTCATGGTGCATGGCATGTGGTTGCAGGTTTGAGGCCCCTTTGAAGGGCAGCCATGTTGTGGGAAATGATGAAAGTCCGTTACTGAGGCAACAGTTTGACGATATTCAGCAGATTTGCATGGATGCAATGAGTGTTGGCGAAGAATTCAACAGCTGATTGATGAACATTTTTTGCCGCGGGATCGGTAACCGGGGAACGGCAAAGTCCGGTCTGAGGAACTGGTGGTTTCCAGGAAGTATTCGATCAATAAACAAGGTTGTAAAGGTTGGCCAAAACTCAGTGGTCGTCTTTCTGGCCCCCCTTTCCTTCTACTAGAGTCTGCAACTGAGAGTTAATTGTATGGGCTTCTGCACATTCATATTTCAGCAGGAATTATGACCATACTGTTTTATGCTGAATATCAGGCGGCATGCTTTTTTTAGGACAATTTTTCAGTTGTGACGAGTTCGGACCAGGGATCTCTTCATGGGAGGGAAGGTTGCAGAAGTATTGGAAGTCTAAACCCACAGAGATATGGTGAGACTTGTTCTGAGAAATGGAGATCTGGGAATTCGGACCAGAACGTGACAGGTTGATACGGCCTTCAAACACACTCTTCTTACTCCACCGAGACGGTCATTGCTACATCTGAACACCTAACAAGAAGGAAGTCAGGAGGCTTTGGTGGCTTGGCCTTTTGCAAGTTGGTTCCCCGCCCCCGTTTCCCCTTTTGGCTGTTCTTATTTGGGATTGGGAAAGTGGTTTTTGGTTTTAACACTATTTTTGTGTGTTGAAATTTTAGTCCCTTCAGTATTCTACCATAGCTTGTGCATTGGCTGCACTAGTCTGTTCAATTCGCCATCCGTTTTTCATTTCATTGGCGATTCTACATTCGAATGTATGAGGAGTGTTAATTGCAGTGACCACTTTCCATACACATTGTAAATTGCTTGCTGTACCACTGTTGTTCTGTGTGTTTGATTGATTGGTGAGTGGTCTTGCTGTTTCTGCACAAGAGAAGCATTCACCAGTAAGGGCGTGCGCAGACGTTGCAAGTTTCTCCCAAGATTTCTGCTCTATTTCACATTCTCCAGTCTGAGGTGTTGTGAAATAGGTGCTTTATTTGAGAAGAAATGCATATCTTTTCCCCTGTCAACAATGCTATGAATGATGTTCAGCTTCCCATGTCAACCACGAGTCACAACGTCTGTTCAACGACGCCAACAGATTTTACATGCCTCCCCGCTTTGTCAGTTTCGTGTTTGAAGAGTGTGCGACGTTTGCCGCATGCTCATTGAACAAGCTCAATGCACTTGGTGGGGGTGCAGAGAGTTGCTACCCATCGGTGGGCGAAGCGGATGAGCCGGGGACCCTTGAAAAGCCGTTGACCCTGTCAACTACACAGGTTGGGTATTTCATATTCACTCACGGGATGCCCTCGTGAGCGTGTTGTCTTGGGAAGGTCAGTATCCGTATCAGTGGGATCAGTAGGACCAAAACGGTAACAGAGCAGAGCACAGTAGTATTAGTGTTGCGTACAGGGGTAGTGGTGTAGTGGCAGGGCAAGCCACCACACCCATAAATTGGCGTCGCGTTGCAAAATCATCAGTCCCTGTCCTGCGCACCAGGCACTGTTAGAGTTTTCCTCGTTTCGCCCCGGTTGGTTTCATTTTGAGCTGGGTAGTCCAGAATGGGCACGAATCTTTTCTCTGCCCCCCCTCCCCCTCTGGGTAGTTGCGGCCCCTTCGTTCAGACTGTGGAGTGCATTGCCTCAGTTTGCATTTCTTCCTGCATTGGATACTGTTTGTTTATCTGTCAGTCTCTCGATCTACTCAGCCCCCCCCCCCCCCCCCCGCTCCTCTCCGTCCCTTTATGGAAAACCCGCCCTCGCTTCACTGCACGCTCATTAAATCGTGCCCGATCCACGCTGCAATATTTGATGTCGTCAGGCCTATTCATAGACATAACCAGGTTGCGTTTCATGCCCTATATTCGTCTTTGTCATCCCTCATCAGTCACAAGTCTAATTTCCCCGCACCGTGCCTCTTTCATTTTGGATATTGTAGGAATTTCTGCAAGCCCTCCCATTTGCCCCTGTAAGTATATTTGCCTCTCCCCATCTAGTGATTCTTGTTGCCAATCTCGTGCCCTTAGATTCAGGATCTTACCTTTTCCCCCTTCTTCTCTTCTCGTGTCCTGCTGCCTGCTTTCCTGTGACGCACACTGCTTTGTCTATAAACAGCTGCTGGTTCCAAATGTTCTGGGACCCAGCCAGGAGGCAGCGCATTGGACCTGTGCGTGCTCCCTTTAGAACGAGAGTGGCATCAGTGCAGCATTTCGAACCTAAAACTTTCGGAATTCCCATGCGGCGTATTGGGAGTCATAACGACACTGCACTGAGGCATCTGATATGTCACAGAGATGTATCTGCGTGCGCACCAGCCATGCTGCAGCTGGTGGTTGGTTACATTTCGGATGATTAAACAACCATGTATCATTTGCAATGATTGCTTGGAGTGTAAATAGAAATAGATCTCTTCAGAAATACTTTAGAAATAATATAGAAATTCTTGCAGAGGGGTGGAAGCTTTCCAAGTTTGAGCCACACAACCGTCGGTCCGATCCGTGCTGTTCCATTGTCTAATTCGTCAATCACAGAGTCCTCCCCTGCGAGCATCATGGTTTACAGCAGCACTCATTTTCTTGGTCCCATACTTGTCTCTTGACCCAACGCAATGCTTTTTGCGGAATGACAGGAGCACAGAGCAGATGAACGGAATAGATTTCAAAGATCTGTTCCTTCCGGTGCAAACCAGAACCAAAATAGCAGACATGCTTGATTTTATTTTCAGTTCTCCACTTTGCCCACTGTTCTGTAGCAGAAGTGTGTTCCAGCCAGATTTATAATGCTGTAGATATTGATGCAATAGCGAGTATCAGACATCATGACCCAACTGGCGCAAACCTTCACTGCATGGTAACAGATGTCATTGTGAAGTGCCCACCGTGGTCTGTCATTTGACACCCAGTATTCCCGAGGTTCTCTTTGCTTGCTTGGTACAAGGTAAGCCAGTACAAACAATGACATGCTGTGGATGTCGATGTATAAATTTCTCATGCGCTCATCTGTAGCAGCAAGTCGTTGCAACGGCTGGTGAGTGTAATGGTAAGCTACCCGCATACAATTTTGGTAGTGAGTCTCTCTCTGGTATTGGGGTTTTGCAGTTTTAAAGTTTGTTTTCTCATGGTCTCTTTTTTCCTCCAAGCCCAAAGTTTTCTTTCAAGCACAATTTGGGGCCAACCAATGCCTATGGGCAGCAGTAATGCCAATAATTGTCCACGCTGCCAATGAACCCAGCTGCGTAATGGGAGCGTGTAGTCCTTTCACGGATGAAATATTTTTTGGTTGCAGGGAAAGGTTACATGCAAAGGGGGATGCCAGCTGATTGACCTTGGTTTGCAGATATGATTATGGTGATTGTATCGTTGAGTAGATATTATTGCACTGAGAGCGACTCAGTATACGGTTGAGCATCATTTTTATGGTTGTATGTTGGCAAATACAAGCAAACCAAATGCAATGAAATGTTGCACCATGCTCAGGATTCCCAATATCTGGACATGTCCCTCTGCAAGAAAATTTTACTCTGGCAAGACATATCTGTATGGTTTGGTTTTCGAGAATCTAATGCATGTGCCAACACCAATGCGGCATCCATTTTTACGAAGCACACTCTGGGTTTCCAATGTCCCATGGTCACCAAGAAGGTTCAGGCCACTTCACCCCTCAGTGACATCTTAGTGGTGCTTAGTTGTCACTTTGTCGTGAACGACAAGTTCCATTCAACAGGAAAAATATTTTGCGCAACAACGCTGTATCCATGACGGCAGCCATGGTACAAGTGGTGCAAATTGCCCCCCTCCCATCCAGCATGGCATGAAAATCTCACCCCCTGGGTAACCGGTGTGTTTTCCGCGCTGCACCCAGGACTGCACCCAAATAGACGGGCTGGTTCAACAACAATCCCCTGTCACAGGGGTGCTAACTCGTTGAGGACCAACCCAGTGGTTGGTGCAAGTTTCCTGTGGTCGGACAGTGCAACTTTCCTGTGGTCGGACAGTGCAACTTTCCTGGGTGGCGGTTGGGCAAGGAAGGAGGGTGATGATATTCAGATTGTCAGATAGTGATTTTTGCAAGCCAGAAAGATCTGAATTCAGTCTGACCTCACTCACGGAGACGGCACAGTTTGCCACGATTCCTCCTGGTTCTTACCAACTCCATTGGCTGTAAAATAATGATGTAATATATACTGTAACCTCCACAGTACCAACCCTAATCATGGGATACAGCAGCAGCACTGTAACCTGCCATTTAATCCTAACTCGCTTTTTCTAGCTCAATTTGCACAGCATCATGTTGTCTGGGCTCTGTATCAGCAGCAATCCAACAGAATTTTTTCATTCCTGGATGTTTGGGTTAAAAGGTGTACAATAACAATTTGTTATTGGACAGCGCTGATGTTCCACGTGCTGAAAGAGAGACAAATTTCCCATGTTGTTCATGCTTTTTCCTAAACCAGATGGCAGACCCTTTTCATGTCTATTTGGGCTTTGCACCCAATATTCAACAAGAGGAGTCTGAAACTCAAGTTTCGGGAAAAGGGTGTGGTGTTCAGCGAATCTTCAGAATCTTGGCAGCATTCTTTTCACTGGAGAAAAACATCCGTGGTGTTTGGAGCTGTCGCTGAGCATCAAGTGAATGTTCCGTCCATGAAGTTAGGTAGTGCAGTGATTTCAGCAACATTTTTTTGAAGGGATCTGTGGAGACTTCCTTTTCTGGTATTTCCTCTTTCTGGGATGGCCTGTTAGCCCTGCTCAGATGAAACACATCGCTTTGTGATGTGATCGCAAGGCGTGTTCTTGATGATGGCTGTGCAGATTGTAGAGCTGCCACTGATTCAGGGAAAGATATGGCATTGCCGCAATTACTGCAGGGTTCTGGTTTGATTTTGCCATGGAGTGATGGGTGCACGGTGCGCGCCTTTTTGAGCAATTACACAGCTTTTATACCCCCCCCCCCCAAAGAGACCGTTACAGACAGGCCAAGAAAACAGCAAATGTAGAAGAGGTTGAGGGTCATGGGGATGCGCTCCGAATGTGAATTTGAGGTGGTGGAGTGCAGCATCCCATTTGCCTCACATTGCATGTGTAGGTAATCACCAGGGTGCTGCTAGGGCCCCAGAACAGTAACACGAACCTGCTTAATTGCACTGCTGCGATGATAAAAGACACCGGTACCAGCATGAACCTAAGACAATGACATTGTGCTGCTCAAGACCAAGGATAATATGTACAATGGCTCAGCAATAAAGCACCTTAGGGGGCAACAACCAAGCAAAACAACAGGGTCAGGTCAATTATCTGCACAAAAAATATGCACCGTGCGCGCACGTTGCGTCCCAACCTCAGTTCTTCGAGTCTGTTCCAAATTTCTATTGTTTTCCCACTTCTGTGTTGGATTGTTCGAAATTGTAAAAACTGTTATGGTGGCAGGAAGGAATATGATATGGTGCAGAAGCACTGTTGGTTGTAATGTGTCATGTGTTGTTAGGGGGGCGTACCGTGCGCTGTGCACGCGCTGTGCGAAAAGTTGGCTGTTCTCCACCACCGGGAGTTCGGTAAGTTCAGAAGATTGAAAGGACGTCATTGAATGGCTGCTGCAGTGGACGGGGCTATAGGGGGCAGAATTTAGGTCCCTGGGACCCATGGCAAGCATCAGATGTTTGAATTTTTGAGCTTTGAATTGATTGTGCATGATTCCGCAGGTGGGTGGTTTCAGGGTTGTTACCTGGATAATCACCGTAATAATTGGCGCTGTGCGCGCGCTGTGCCCGCGCTGTGCGCGCGCTGTGCACGCGCTGTGCGAAAACGCCCCTTAGGTGATGTTTGCTCAGTGCCATGGGTGCTGGCTGACGGGGTATCATTGTGGGATGTTTGCTCAGTGGGGGAACGTTAGCGCGCCGGGCATCTTTTTGGACTCGTGCCCCTCTAGTGGCCTTTTAGGGGGTGCACTAAGGGGGCACACTTAGCGCAGTGCAGCTATTTGGGCGCCTAGCCGTACTAGAGCTCCACACTTTGAGATACTAGGAGCATCATGGTGACCCCTAGCGTAGGTTTTGACTTCTGATTTTGTCTCCTTTGTTGGGGACCCCCGAGAATGCAGGGGTGACGTAGCATTTCCGCCCTCTTTTGGGCCCCAACCTTCCGGTGCTATTGAGGAAACCGGGACAATCTTTGAATCCACGCTTTGTTGCGTGGAGCATCATGGTGACCCCTAGCGTAGGTTTTGACTTCCGATTTTGTCCCCTTTGTTGGGGAACCCCGAGAATGCAGGGGTGAGTAGCATTTCCGCCCTCTTTTGGGCTCCAACCTTCTGGTGCTATTGAGGAAACCGGGACAATCTTTGAATCCACGCTTTGTTGCGTGGAGCATCATGGTGACCCTTAGCGTAGGTTTTGACTTCTGATTTTGTCCCCTTTGTTGGGGAACCCCGAGAATGCAGGGGTGAGTAGCATTTCCGCCCTCTTTTGGGCTCCAACCTTCTGGTGCTATTGAGGAAACCGGGACAATCTTTGAATCCACGCTTTGTTGCGTGGCCCCTCGAGTTGGGGTTAGGGACTCACAATCCACGCTTTGCAAATGACAGTTGGAGTGGTTGAATTCACAGATCCTGCTTTATTTTGCAACGTGCTTTGTTGGGAAGGTGTGCAGTGCAATGTGGTCTACTTGGGGGGCTTCTCCATGGGAGGGTGCATCTGGGGCTGAAGTCGGGATAGTTAATAGAAAAGTAGCACGCCGGGCGCGAGCCGGGCAAACATTCCCCCAGTACCATGCTGGCTTGTGGGGTACTGGGGGAGTATTAGCGCGCCTGGCATCTGTTTTTGACCATTCACCACCCGTTTTTGCCCCCCCCCTCACCAAACAATCTGCCCCCAAGGAGGCAGGGGTGATTCAGCCCATTCTGATTTGGTCCCCCTTCTATTGGGGACCCCCGAGAAGGCAGGGGGTTATATTCCCCTTTCTGCTTTCGTCCCCTTCTATTGGGGACCCCCAAGAAGGCAGGGGTTATGTAGCCAATCCGCCCATTTCTGGGCCGCCGAGAAGGCAGGGGTGATGTACCCTGTTCTGATGTTGTCGCTTTCTACTGGGGACGCCAGTTCTGATTTTGTCTCCATGTGGGGACCCCCGAAAAGGCAGGGGTGATGTAGCCATTCCGCCCACATGTGGGTCCCCGAGACGGCAGGGGTTAAGCAGTCACTCTTAAGTGACAAAGGAAGCCGAAGTACAGGCGCACTATTGTTCTGAATGTATTGACACGCGCACTTGTGGGAATGATATTATTTGTTAAGCACATTCTGAGTGACATTTTGTATTGTTGAATTCTCATATTTCGGCTTATGCACCGTGCTTTCCAGGGCAGATTTGCGGTCCAGTGCGGTCTATTTGCGGGACTTCCCTCGGTGAGGATAACTTGGGGCTGGAGCCAGGATACAAAGGTAGCATGCCGGGCGCGCGCCAGGCAAACATCCCCCCACTGATGAGTCAGCATGACCAGTGTGCTGAGTTTTTTCTGTGACCCTTTTCTTCTTATGTATCCTTCCTTGTGTGTTCTTTGCCCAGGCAACGTGTCAACGTCTCAATGACACGAAAATTTTCCCCACCCATTGGTGAAGCAGTAGGGCTCATTGCATTATGAGTCCGTCTGCTACCTGTTGGAGTGCTGTTTGCTTTATCTGCATTTATCAGTACAGATTGCTTCACCATGCAGTCCCTCAAGGCAGAATGTGTATGCTGCACATGACATCTCCAATAGCAGACCACTGTATTGGTCTGAGCCAACTTGGCCAATAATCTACCTGAAGAAAAGTAGCCAGCTGGTATCATAGCTGCTTGTGGTTTGCAATTCAAGGAAATTTACCGGATGCCTGTGGCAAAACCTGTTGCATTGTATGTCGCCAGCGCCCTCCGGAGAATGTTTAGGGGAAGAATGCCAAGAGTGCAGAAGGAGAACAGAATGGCACCGCAATTTTGTTGCTGAATATCAATAATGGGGCTGGGGCAGGCGTGGGCCAGGGACGTGATGGTTCACGCCATGTTTATCAGAGGGGTTGTGGAGGCGATGGCAATGTGGCACGTGGCAATTCTCACACATCTCAGCGCCAGGTGCTGTCAGTGGTTTGGTCATTGTGTGGTCATGTGAAATCCTTGATATCTCCTGCTTTTCAGATGCATGGTCCTGTGCAATTGAGCAACGAGTGTCCACAACTTGCAAGCAATGCGCAACCAGTTGTTGGACATCCATCTTGGTTTTGCCAGGTGAAAAAAGAGAGAGACACTGCCATTGCAGAGTCCCCTGCTAGTTATTAGCAACATCTTAACAAATTTCCAATACCCAAATGCCCAACTGTCACAACAACAGGAAAGTTACTGTAGGAAGGTTGCACAGGGATCCTTTGCAGTGTTTGGGTATGCAGTTTGAGCACACCATCGTTGACGTCATTGCTGTCTGTGATGTCTGACAACACAAAATTGCCAGACAGTTTGACCAGTTCAGAGCAGCCAGGGCATTAAGAAACCCACCAGATGAGGACAGGGAAAAAAACGGTTCAGGCTAGCTTTTTGGCCTCAGATTTTATGGGATGTGAGAGTGAAGGCAAGTGAAGGCAAGAATCACTGTATATTGCCGTGGGTGCTTTTCATCATGGTTGATGGTCAGTCTCTGCAATCCTATGTTTTCATTATAGTCAGCGGTCTGGCTTGACTTTGATTTTTCCATCCATGACCAGGATTCGGTGACTTGTGCATTTGTTTTCAGCTTATTTGGGTTGCTAGAATATGCAGATGCTGCTGGAGGAATGCTGTACAGATAAAGCATAAAGCATTTTTGCATCATGTACATAGCGTGTGAACAGATGTTCTCTTTCAAGAAGGTATCTCAGATGATCAAAGAGATTCTATATGTACATATGTCAACGGAATGACGGCCTTTGCACTTCGGTTTTAGTGTTTGAATGTCCATGCATGCATTGACCACTTTCATCACTGTCTTGTGGGCTCTGAAAAACGGAATGCTCTGCCACTGCTCTTTAGGATTCACGTATTTTTTTTTGTGGTTGACCTAGATAAGACCCTGTTCTTTGTCCCGTTGGGCAATTACCAGATTTTTTGTGTCGCATGAAACGGTGGTCATTGGGTACCGGCTTCTTTGCATTTGATACTTTTCCGGTGTGACAGCGATAGTTGTACTAGATGGTGTTCTCATTGAGCGGATGTGAGGTGCACAAATTTGACCAACACACTCTCTCCGAGGAGGTTTGGCATTGTCAAGTCTTCGGCACTTGGCTCGGAGATTATCGCACCATTTTAATGGTATTTGAAGCCGTCTGGTAGTTGTCGCAAACATTGAAAGTCGAACCCAAAAAAGAAACATTAAAACAAGATGTTTACAACAAATGAAAATATTTGCGAGAGTTTTATCAGCAAGAAATTTCCAATGGTTTGAAGAAATTTTCAACGGCCCAGAGGGATCCAAGGGCGTAGAGAAATTCTCAATGGCTTTTCGAAATTCTACATCTTCGATGGCTAAGGAGACGTTTGGAGGGAAAGCATAAAGGAATCCTCGGCGACCTAGAGGAACCCGCCACCAAAGGTTTTTGGGAATCAGCCATGGCCCGCAAGAATCACCCATGGGTTGAAAAAATCCTACTTCGCTGTTTGCACCATTTTGCTAATGGGAAATCTTTCGCTGTACGCATTGGGGTTGACATTGGGATTGCCGTTTTGGGTCTCATTTGTGGCAGAGGGCATGTTTTGGAGGACGCTATGCGCTCTACGACAATTTTCTGGATGGCTAGTGTGGCATTTGAACAAATTTCATTGAGCATTGTTTAAGCATGCGGTTCTACCTGAGTGCCTATGCTCAGATGCCATGGGACACATATGGGCCGTAATGCACCAAAAGATGTTTCATGGAGTCTATCATTGCAAATTGGTTAGCACAGACAGTCAAAGCTTGAGGGGCTTTCCGCATGAATACGCCTCTGCGTTGCAAAAACTTTTTGCCATTTAGCAGGTAGAAGGCCCATGGGGAGGGCATGAAACACATCATCGAGCTCGCCTATAGGCCTGTGGCCATCTTCTGCGACGAAGGCGGGTGAGTGTGACGCAACGGTAATGTATTGCCTTGGACCATGTGTCTGAATGGCCGGAAAAAAAAGTTATCCGCAATAATTCGTCGTTTTCTCTAAAAACATCCGCCCTTAACTACCAAGTTGTTTGCCGTGCATGCAAAAGGAGGCCATACAAGTTAGGGCGCAAGGGTCAACGTTTCGTATAAAAGTGTGTTTCACCTTCGAGCATTGGTTACTGTCACCAAAGCTTTCGTCTTGTGCGATAATCCGACGTAATGTATCATTGAAAATAGTGTTGAAACTCTGCAACCACTCCGAGCAATTGGTTGAAAGTGGTTTACAAAATAACCAATTGTGATGCAATTAATTTTGAAAAAGATCAACAACGGTGTATTTTCAAAACTCCCAAGTTCCTAACCTATTCCAAAATTTGTAGGTGTGCTTCCGGGTGCATGCTTTTGGAAATGTGCCGTCGGAAAATGATGTAACATGACGAATGGGACACGAAGAAATCAATTAGAGAAATTTAAATATATGTGTGAACAAAAAGTGAGAAAACATAAAAAATTTATCAATATTAGTTTCAGTGAATAGGGGTTGTAAGGAAGGCCGTAAATGAAAATTTTTTGTGTTGCAGTGGCAAGGAAGCATTGTAAAAGCCAAAATTTTGGCAAAAGGTTGGAGGTGAAACACCACCAATTGAGAAAAAGTTGATGACTATTCCCTGAAAAGGCAAGAGAAGCAAATTTGGCGAAAACTTTTGCAAAAAGATTTTGCGCAAAGCTGGGATAATTCTTTTTTAAACGCTGTTCTACCACATAGAAAAGTAGGAACTCTTTTTTGGAAAAGAAGAGATCAATGAAATGAGCCGTACAATATTGGACATTCAAATCAACATCAAACCTAATGAGTTCTTCAGCTCAGTCATAGACACTCATATTTTAGGCGACAGCTTTTGACTTTCTGCTGCCAAAAGTCTCTAAACTCTTCTGTATCCATTCAGTGCATGCAAACACCTAAACTTCTAAAAGCATGAAGAAAATGCCCGCGACATGAATCAATGGGACATGACACAACATGGCTAAAGTGTGCTAATGCATGAGTGGAAAGATTCATTTGCTTGGCATTATGTCCAAGGTTTCCAACATGCTAAATTGATGGAGAAAAATTACAAAAAAGGCTTAAGGTCAATGCCGTTGTAACCATGAATAGGGATAGTATTCACGCGCCAGATCCGAAACATTTTCTTGGGAATGCAAGCTGTGGCAAGCTGGACCGAGTGGTGTAGGACACGAAAGACTTGAACATACAAATTGTGTAAAGAGCAGGTGCCATGTATTGTTGGAGACCAAGAAGAGGAATGAGGAAGCCCTGAATTTGTGAGCTTAGGAAAACAGCCGATGAGTGGACAAACACCCGTTGAAATAGCAAAAGCGTGACCAAAGGCTAAAAAAGTAGCGCAAAGAGACAAAGGTTGGCGCGAACGACAAACGGCCGATGATGAACAACGTCCGAAGGTGAACCGGGTGATTTCAAAACAGGTCCGCCATGAACCATTCATAGCTCATTTGGTAGTAGATGTGGCAGTTTAATAAAGTCTTAGCAAAAACGAAACATTTTTTGAGAGGAAAATGGAGACACAAGAGCTCTTTGATTGTTATTAATGCTGTACAACTTTGTAAACACATTCGTCGAAACTCAAATATAGCCGTATGTCGGCATGTTTTCTCAAGGTGGCAACCTGTATTCAGTAATCAAACCCTGATCATTTGTTTAGAAACGTAGGGTTCTTAGTTGCTGACGAAAGCGATAGAAAAATACCTAAGAAAGCAAAGAAAAGGCATTGCTTGATGTGGCTTGATATTCCCGTGCAAGTATTCGTATCGGTCATGGTATTTTGTGGTGTTCAATATCCGCATTTAGGCCTACATTGGCCCCGGATGTCAATTAGCTCCCGTTTTGGAATGAAACATAGCGCATCGAGAACCAA
The DNA here is from genome assembly GCA_964036045.1 of Eutreptiella sp. 'Long Island Sound 2002'. NCBI lineage: Eukaryota > Euglenozoa > Euglenophyceae > Eutreptiales > Eutreptiaceae > Eutreptiella > Eutreptiella sp. 'Long Island Sound 2002'. The sequence continues at coordinate 40,306,987 of OZ038390.1, forward strand.
ACTATAGTGAATCAAGGCACGCACAGATGGGAAAGTGTAATGAATTGGCACAAAACCTTTATAGAATAGATCTAGATTAGGAACTTTAACTGTCACCTTGATTGAAATGTTGGCTCATTTTTGCGAAACGGACCCGTGTGGAAAAGAAAAACGATGCATTCTTTGTTAATGCAACGATCCTGGTCACTTAGAAACAAGTGTATTGTTAAATTTTGCAAAAAAAACAAAAATTACGGTAAAGGAGCTAGTTTTTGTACCAGGGACTAGTTGTTGTACTACCATAAGTTTTTAACACTTTCTACTTGAAAATGTAGTGTTTATTGTAGGATTTAGCAATGCTAAGGGATGGCTTACCATGCGGGTACGCTTGTTGTTACCTAAATCCGATCGTCTAACACAAGTTTGGGTCAAGGAAGCTCCTGGAGGGCCTCTATAATAACGTTCCCTTCTTTTGCTCTCACTACGAAAAAAGGCAAAATTCAGATGTTTTTAGGAAATGAGGTCCGCTGGGCCCGTGCGACTCGCATTCATATTGCCAACGCCTTCGCATCACCTATTTGTATCCCATGCCCAAAGGAAAAGCATGTTTCTTTGAATATAAATGTTTTTTTCTGCGTATAAATTCCGTTTTTCATGCGCAAAAAAATTTGAAATTTTTTTGTCGAAAAAAATCTTTTTTGAAATTTTTTTTTCCTAATGTAATGAAATTGTGATACACACCCCAACGTGAATCAGAGAGTGCGCGCCGAGCACATATCGCACGCACTTTATGGACGATCATTTGCACGTTGTTGATTGTTTATAATTAAACTGAGATCTCGCTTTATCAATAAGATTGAATGCCCTGTGACATGCAAAAGACGCTGCGAAGTAGGACAGAACTCACTGTGCATCATGTTGTGAGTTTTCTGTACTACACTGCAGGGTGTTGCATTTTTAATGATGATTTGGACTCAATCTTGTATGTGCCATTGCTAATTGTGTATTCCGTGGGATCCGGAGTCGTCAGCCCAAAACTCTGCAATTTCGGAAGTCCTAAACTAAGATGGAGGTTACACCAATCTCAAAACATGGTATCAAGCATAAGCGTTTCGAATCCGTGACTCCAAGCCCCGGATATGGCACAACCTACAACAATGATGAGTCCATGGACCCATTCAAAAAATTCGGGACATCACTTGGTCCCAACATCCTTCCCTCAACTGGCCTTTCGTTTGGCAAGTCATATGTTGAGGAGTTCATGAACCAAGATGAGACGGCTGATGTTGACAATTTGGAGAAGCCATCACGAGTCTAATAATTGGTGGAACAATTCGAAGAACATCGACGACAAATGTCATCGCGTTCGTGCAGGTGTGCAGGTGCCAGTGCGACTAGTCAGCAGGCGCGAGTGCGATGCGATGTAAATTAGCGCAGATCATGAGAGTAAATAAAGGTCTGAGTGTCTGTTGTATTTTTCGGCATGCTTGTATTGTATAAATATTTCTGTTTGCACAGGCATGCTTTTTGATCGTTCATGACTGCAGTGATTTGATTGCTCACAGGAGGATTTGGGTTTGGAGATCATCAATAGACACTCACAGGCCTATAGCAATTGGCCTTTTACAATCAAAAAGCTGAAGCTGAAGTTAAATCCATCCACTGCAGCAACGCATCAAGGTATAGCCGATTTGCGATCTGTTTGAACTGTCCCTTTTCTTCTGTGTTGGCCTTCATGAAACGAGGCATTGGGGCGAGCGGTCAGGAGCGCCACTATTACGACCTCAATGGATACAGTCGTTCAAACGAACTTGAAATGGTGCGTACACAGTACAACTTGGAGCGGCGTCGTTATCCCTCAGTCCTGCTTGCAGAAGATGAACATATAGCACGCCGCGTTTATGAAGCTTTGCTGCGGCGCGTGCAACATGAGAAACCGGTTGTTACTAAATACCCGCGATTCTTTGAAGGAGTTTGTGCACAAGATCCGCCAGTGGGGTTTGAAGACGACGTGACTGAGGTTCACGCTTTGGAGGCCATTGTTAAACATGTGGGGTTACCTGAATTTGCAGGTGGTGCAGTACGCGCAGTGCGTCAAGTGGAACAGTTATGTGAAGACGAACGTGACCGCACCAGGGAAGTGGCGAAGCTGCGCCTGATTTCTTCGTTAGGTACCTCGGCACAGCGCCGTTTTACGTAGGAGCAGCTCCAAACTACCCACAACGTGACGCAACGAGTTCGCGCTGTTTGCTTGTGTCCACACAGTAGCTTAGTGAATCCGGGGCTGGTGGCTGTTATAGCCTCGGCGGCAGTGACAGCCGGCTGTGGAGGCGTTCAGACAGTGCCAAGGCGCCGAGGAACACGTGGACGGGGGCGAACATTTAAAACGAAGGTTGGCATCACTTAATCTTGGGGTGTGTATTGAGTAGCATCCTTTTTTTGCTCCGTTTTCATCACCCTCTTGCTCCGTTGGTGCAGGCAGAGAAGCAGTATGCTCCTGGTTGGCATCATTGAGTAGCAGTGTCGGTTTCGTTGTGTCATCCTTCAGCTACATTCGTGGTTTCTGTCTTTGGAGGTTTTCTACCTTTTGCAGTTTTTCTCTTTGTTTCAGTGTTCTCAAGTCAGCAGTTCCCCAGTCAGCTGTTCAGGCGAAATGGAGTACTGGACTGAAGCAGCAGTGCACGCCACACTCGGGTGTGTGCTTGCTTGCTTCGTCCTTGTTTGTTTTCTCTGCCGTCCTTTGTTGTTGCACTCTTTGTGGCGTTTTTTTTATGTAGCTCTTGTTGCAGCGAGCTGTTTTTTTGTCGCTGCATTGACTGCCTTGTCTTGCTGTGTGTTTAGGAATGCTCAGAATCTGAAGTGAGTTACAGTGGAGAATGATTTGTTGTTGGAGCAGTAAGACACTCCTTTTTTATGGGCGTGTCTGCTCTGTGCTTTGCGTTCTGTAGTTGTCTGTTCGTTGTTTTCGTCTCCGTCGTTGTATTTCATTGTCCTCGCTGTTTTCTTCGTGTGAATCTGATTTGTCATCTGAATTTTCGAGTTTGTGCCTGTGCGATGGGGACCTCTGAGAGGTATACATTTCGTGTGGTGGTATAGCGGAGGCATACGTGCTTGCTTTCGTTTTCGCTCTTTGTCCATTTTTTGCATCTTTTCGAGTTTTGTGGCTTTCGCTCTTTACAAGCCAGATGAGAAGCAGGACGCTCCTGCAACTCTGCAACGCAACGTGGCCTTCATTTTGATGCCTGCATTCTTTCATTGGTGTTGTTTTGCCACGTCGACGCAGTGTTCGTTTTTGTTGCTTCATTGTTTGTGTCAATGGGTCCAGCTTTTGTTGTCATGCTGCTGTTTTTGCTTTTGTGTCCCAGGCAAGTCTGAAGACAGAATTGGGAGAGCTCATGATAAGTGTGGCTAAACAGCTTGGTGCACTGTACATTATTAAGTCGGTTTTCTTTTCAGCACTGAGTCAGACTTGAGACGATGTCTTCCAAAGACCACACTTTTGCTCTACCCTGTCGTGTTGCCTGCTTTTGACACAGTGTGTTTGTCTTTCGTGCTGCAAGCTTGGAGACATTTTGAGTGTTTTTTGGGTATTCGTTATAGGCTTCTTTTTGCTGTTTTACGGAGTTGTATGCAGGCCAGCTGGTGCTTGCAGCCCAGCACAGTGGCCCCGAATTTTTTGCATTAATTCATGGCTTTGAGGCCACATGGCAGTCCATCAGGAGATTTTTTGCAATCTGTTTTTGGAGCAAGATATATGTTTTTTTTACATGTGTCCCGGCACGACCCACTAGGTTGTTGGGTGCACAGTGCCCAGGAGGGACAGCAGCAGGTGGCTGGTTGTAAATTACCTTAGGTAGACAGCACAGCGGTGTACCCACAGGACTGGAGTGCTGTGTATGGGTTATCGTTTACCCTGGGAAGAGCATATGAATGCATAAGCACCTGGTGCCATGTCACCGGTGCTCTGGTAGTGCAGTTTGTTCTGATTTTGTATTGTAAACTTTTTTTTGGATGGTGCTGAATGGCCGTAGCCATTGTTGATGGCCCTGGCACTGCACCCCTAGGTCATTTTTCGGCCATGTGCACTCCCGTGCAATGGTTCTGGGAGGGGAGTGCAGGTGTGCAGGTGCCAGTGCGACTAGTCAGCAGGCGCGAGTGCGATGCGATGTAAATTAGCGCAGATCATGAGAGTAAATAAAGGTCTGAGTGTCTGTTGTATTTTTCGGCATGCTTGTATTGTATAAATATTTCTGTTTGCACAGGCATGCTTTTTGATCGTTCATGACTGCAGTGATTTGATTGCTCACAGGAGGATTTGGGTTTGGAGATAATCAATAGACACTCACAGGCCTATAGCAATTGGCCTGTTACAGTTCCGAACATTATCAAACTTCACAAGGCTCACAACAAGATGAATTTCAAGTACTTTTGTCACAATCTCCCAAGGTACACGCCATTCAACAAGGCATTGATGGTTGTGAGGCAATGAGCAAGAACGTTTATACAACGTGCACCCTACAACAAGGAACACTTGCTACGGAGATTGAAAAATTCAAAAAGGTTGTGAAAAGCCGGGTTGAACATCGATACAAACAAGTGGTTGTTCGGGTTGAGCGATTGGAGAATCATGCTACGAACTCTTCTCAAAGTTATCCACCTCATGAGTCCCAACGACACTACGACCGAATTCGTTATTTAGAGCAAAATTCGGTTGATTCGGAGAGCCTTAAGGACATTTAGGGGCTCGTGGAACAACGAATGGAACAAATGGAACAACATCTTGACATGATGTTGAAGGTTGCGGCTAGTGCAAGCAAGGTAGACGAGAACGTGAGGAATATTTGCGAGTGCTTTTCGAACTTTGCTCTGCGTGGTGATATTCAGTAGAAAAGTTTGCAGTGGTTTCAGCACTGTGTTTTTGCTTCTCCTGCTGCTTGCTGTAAGTGTAGGGTTTCCTGCTGCTTGTTTTGGAAGATGAAAACCTTTTGTTTGCAGAAATATAGTCAATCCAGGATAACCCAAGCCGGAAGTATGCAAGGAGAAGAGAATCAGGATCAAAGCATGAAGGGCTGCAGTGTAAACAGTGAAAGATGATAGGATATTCACAGAAACTGCAACTCAGGTCAAATGGGAATGCATATTCACAAAGATAGCTGAAATGTTTTGGAAAAGAGTTGGAAAACTGCCCCATGGTCACTCTCTCTCCATAGTGCCATCTCAGGAGATGTGCACTCTTTGTTTTGGGTCCCATATGTGCTCAGGTGGCAGGGCATGTGGCGATGAGGTCACTGCCATGTCACATGGGATCTTCCTACTTAGCTAGGCTGACCAGGAATTGAACCCAGGACCTCTCAAAAAGAGGTGCCCAGCCCCCTAGGGTGCATACCACTAGGATAGCTAAGAATTCATGGAAAAACATAGATAAATTCATAGGCTCTGCCTTGGTTATGTCAGTTCTCAGTCAACTCAGGAAAAGATGATTTGCCTCACATTGAAAGGGGATTAAGGGGTCCACTCCATATCCTGATTGGGTGTTTGGTTCCATAGGTCAAAATGTGTTATCACCACTTTTGGTGGGACCAATACTAAGGTAAAAATGCATGGATGCTCAGTGCATCTCTAATACAACCAGAGTATGCCTCAAAGCATTGGAAAAGCACTTTTTCTTACTCCCCCCTTGTGCTGTGGTGGCCACCACTGTCGCATTTTAGGAAAAAGGGAATTTTTCTTGGCCTTTCCTTGGTTTCCACATCTACTTTAAAATACCTATAGTTTCCCTCACACAGAAAAATGGGCGCTCACCATGGCTGGCGCTCTTTTGCTGCTCTGTTTGTAACATTTCCTACAGAAGACTCAGCGCTCATGGCGCAGCCGGGGCTCTTGTGGCTTGGTTGGGTTAGTTTGGGAGCATGCCAAAACATGTGCATGTGCATCCCTCCCTCCAAGACGCAGCGCGACACAAACCCAACGCAAGACACAATATACACACTCGCATGGGTTCTCGTAAACCTGCTGGCGACCTGTGACCTGTCTTAGGGCGAAGGGAGTCGTGAAAAAAAATAATTTGCCCCTTGGTGGGGTCTTGGGTTCTGCTCAGTCTCTCCAGGCGGCCGTGTTTCGGCCCGAACACGGCCTACTCAGCGAGGCTGCGCGTGGGTATCTGCAGAGACAGGAATGGGAGAATTATGGAAACGACGAAGCGACGACACCAAAATCCGTCAAATGACGGCCTAGAATTTTTCTGAAACAACACACCTGAGCAGAATCCAATTGTGCATCAGAAGCACATTTTTATAAAAATTATAGTCATCTCTAGATTTTTTAAATCCAGAAATTCATACGCATAAAAAGGCGGCGCGCAGGAGCGGCTCCTAGCGAAGCGCCGGAAAGTGGAGAAATGATGGAATTATAAACGTATGTCTCACGTAGTTGAAAAAATGACGAGACACACATTAATAAATAAACATACAGATTCCACCTACACTAATAGAAGTATCAAAAATTCAAGAATTCGAAAATCAAAGAAAAAGACTTCAATGAATCAGGTATAAACTACAGGTATGCTCGTCTCGCATGCCGCATACACATTGCTCGCCTCGTGTCTCCGTGAACGAGTCTTGTAGCAGCGCTAACAACGATAGGACGCGATAGAGGGATTGATTAGAAAGATTGCAGATGATTAGAGGTCAGATCAGGGTGATTAGACATACACACAAGTGCATAGCAACGCTCTTCGCGTGCGCCCCACTTGCTCTCTCTCTCCAGCGGTAGGTAAGGTGAGTAAGCCCAGCCGGGGCCACCCCCTGGTGGCGTTCGTGATTGTGGTACAGATGGGCAGGTTTGCCCACGCGACTCGTGCATGCTCGCACATTCACACACGCATTAAAGGGTAGGCCACGCGAAGTGCGCACGGTAAACCTTGTTTAGGCTACCCAGGGGCTCCTCGGTACGTTCTTTAAGAGAACCTGAGGAGTCCCTTAACGCTTGCTTGCTTGACAAGGGTAGCTGATTCTTCAGCGTGTTTGCGGAGAGTGTATTTTAGGTCACACTGAGAACCGTATAATACGGGGAGTGTGGCTTGGTTCCTCCGCCGCAAACGCCCTTTCATTTGCCTTTGCTTTACAGGTGGGCAGGTAGGGTGATTGGTGCAGCAGCATACCATTTTTTTCATGCCCTGCTAAACAAGGGCGCAGATGACACAAACAAGTAACTCTGCTCTGCCTGTGGCAGAGCAGGGAGTCCGACTCCATCGACATCTGCGCCGTGCACGCAAGAGCACCTCTTCCCTCCAAGCCCTAGCAGGGGAAACGCGTTTTGGCGTCCCCTGTTAGGCCACAGTTGCTTAGCAGCGATGTGTTCTCTTGTCATTTCACAGGTGGGTCGCTAGGACCCACGACATGTTCTTCAACAACACCAAGCAGAGTGTGCGTGTAGGAGTGGTAGTCCTGAGTGGGGGCTTGAGCCAGTTGCCCCAGTGCTCGCCCACCAGGATGGTGCCACTGTAGGGTGTGTAGGACCTGTAGTGCGTGTGTCACTGTCCCACCCGTTTCCTGCAATTTTAGCAGGGTTGGTGGGCTGTGGCAGTGGTTAGCTCAGTGTTTTGGCCACTTAGCAAAACGGCGTTTTCATGCCTTCATAGCTTTTGGCCACCCCTCCCTGTAGTAGACAGATAGGTAAGGAAAAAAATACCTGGATTAGTACGCTGGGTATTCCCCAAAGGTTTTGCGCCAGCACAGAAATTGGGCGCTTAGGGGAGGGGAGACCCGGGGCGTACCCCGTGGCATCAATAAGCCAACCCTCCAGGTTTAGCAAGCGTGCAGACTTGGGTATAATTACGACACCACTTCTGCGGCTTGCTCTCAGGACCTTAGGAATAGCACACTCACACATACGCTTTGGCAGGTAAAGGTAAGGTTCAGTCCCTAGCTTTAGTCTTGGAGGCAACCGTCTCAGCGAGCCTCAGCAACTCACCAAGGTTGTTCTGGGACAAGTAGTCAACCAGAACTGAGTTTAGGCGTCCCTCAGGTAGAACAAATGCAGAGAAGGGCTCCCAGGTGGCCTCTTCGACTCCAAACCCTTCCCAGAGGGTGAGGAAGCGCCAACCCTGGCGATAGCGGTGGCGTAGGACAGACTTCACCAGGTAGAAGACCTCCTTAGCCATCTCCTCGGCGTTCATGTCGGGGAGTTCACCTTCAACTTCCATAGGGCTGGCAGCCCCTTGTAGGTCCAGAGCGGCGATTTCCTCGTCGTTCAGCTCCCACTCCTCCCCACAGAGGTCTTCAGGATCATAGTAGCGCTTCAGGTGTTGAGCAGCGCACACCAGGGTCCCCCCTAGACGGGGAGAACATCGCACGGTGATACGGTGTCCATCTACTGATAGAATCTTGTACGGCCCGAAGTATGGGTCATCGCTGGTAGAGCGTGGCCAGGCGGGTAGTCGACTGTGGTGCACCAGCACCCAGTCCCCCTCTTGGTAGGTGGCCGGTACTCGGTGCTTGTTCTTGTTGTTCCACTGACGCTCCCTCACTCTCTGGAGCACTGCCTTGGCCTTGTCCACCTTCGCTTGTTGCTCTTGGACCCATTCACCCACAGAAGAATTGGTGTCCTCTGGATAGGGGGCATGTAGGAGCCATGCCGGGCGCCCTAGGAATAGCTCATGGGGCGAGTAGCCAGTAGCTGAACTCTCTTGGGAGTTCATCATCAAGGATATGACGGGGAGTAGTCTCATGCAGTCTCTGGTGCGTTCAGTTTTGCACCATATCCTTACGTTCTCCTTGAGGACACGGATCTGTCGCTCACATGGGGGGTTGCTTGTGTGAGAGTAGGGAATCCCCGTAGACACCTGGACATTGAGGGATCTCAGGACCCTCTTGTACCAGCCAGTATCTGAGCGTACTCGTACGTCCTCATCGGAGTTGATCTCCTTGGGCGCCCCATAGACACAAAACCACTCATCCAGGAGTATCTTGATAGTCTCCTCCCCGGTAATGTGCTTGGTACATGGAAACACCCTGATAAACCCGGTCAACCCACAGGTTACCACGAGGGCGAAGTCATAGCCCCCGAACTTCGGCATCTCCGTGTAGTCCACGTATAGAACACTGTTAGCACAGTGACGGATGGGCAGGGTCGAGTAGAGACCTCTGTCCCTGATATCCCCTGGTTTACAGGACCTGCACGGGCACTTGTCCACGATAGGCTGGAGGGTTTTCCGCAGTTGGTCGTCAGTCCACGTAGTGTGGAACCACTGCTTGAACAACCTCAGGGTACGGTCAGCACCCACATGACCGCTGGACTCATGGGTCCACTTCAGCAGCGCTGGGACTCTGTCACTAGGCACCACGATACGGTCCTCGTGCCAGAGGTAGCTCTTGTCCCTCTTCCACTGGTCTTGGTTGACCAGGAGGGGTTCAAGGCGTTTCTCCAGGCGCTTGTAGATATCCCCAAACTCCTTCAGGTACTCCGATTGTTGGAGTCCATCCAGGGGGCGTATCATCGTCATGTTGAGGTCCAAGTGGACGTCCATATACTGAACGCCTCCTTAGCCAGCGCTTCAGACCGGGCACCAATCAGGGCGTCGAAGTTGTTGCGGCTGATGTAGTCGGCACATTCGTTCTTCACTCCCTGGATATGGTGTACCGTCAGCCGTATTTGACTGAGGTAGGTCCACCAGCGCCGTAGCTTGGCCTTCTCAGGTGGGGGACCCTTCTGGAAACTGCGGACCGGTTCTTGGTCGCACAGCCAGGCCACAGGGTTACTCCCCAACAGTCGTGCTTGTGAGGATAGCACCAGCATACCCGCGAGCAATTCCTGCTCATAGGTGGAGTAGTTCCCCCTGGCCTGGTTCCACTTCCAGTTCCAGTGGCCCAGAGGCACTAGGACCCACTTGTCGTCAGGGTAGCTGTGCTTGAGGGTTCCATCTTGGTTGAGACCTTCCGTCCCCCGTTGGGAAATGGCCGAGTCGAACTCTTCCTTCTCTAGTGCTTGCCATTGGAACAACGTTCCACCACCGCCCACATTGCTGGCGTCGGTCACCAGGATAATCTCCCCTTGTGCTCTAGGCACGCCCAAGCACTTAGCGTTGGCTACCTTGTCTTTGAGCTGGTCAAACACTTGTTGCTCTTGTGGGCCCCAGCGCCAAGTAGTACTCTTCTTGATCAAGTCCGTCAGAACGGCGCTGGTGTAGGTGAAGTTCTTGATGTGGCGGCGATAGAAGTTGCACGCCCCAATGAAACTGCATACATCATGAAGTCCTTTCTTGGGGTCTTCGTGTCGCACCTTGGCATCCATCAGGGGTTTGGCCTTAGAGGCCGCTGGGGTCCACCACCCATAGCCAACGTCAAACCCCAAGGACTGCATGGTCTCCTGCATGAACTCACACTTCTCCAGCTTGAGTCGTGTGTGGTTCTCCTGGCAGACCGCAAAGAACTCACCCAAGAGGATTAGGTGGTCCTCCTGGGTATTGGTCCCGAGGCATACATCGTCGATGTGAGCCTCCATCTGGGCACCACGGGATATGAGCTCCTGCACCTTAGGTCTCCTTCGTAGGATGGACAAGATCTTGTTCATCAGCTCTTGGAATAGAGCGGGTGCGTTAGCCACGCCAAACGGCATTACCTTCCACTTGAACACCCTCCCCTGAGGGGTGATGAAGGCCAGTAGTTCCTGTGCGTTGGGCGTCAGGTCCACTTGCCAGAATCCGCTCCTCTTGTCCATCTTGGTCTTGTAGCGGCAGGAGGCTATCTTCTTTAGGGTAGACTCCATATTGGGAATGGACCCTGAGTGGTTCAGCGTCTTCTTGTTCAGCTCTCCGTAGTCCACTACCAGCCGTTTGGCTGTAGACCCAGGTTTAGCCACCAGGAAACAGGGGCTGCAGTGTAGGGGGTAGTCCCCGTCCTTGTACTCCAGGACTAGGCCAGCGTCGATACATTCTTGTATCTGTCGCTCGATCTCGTCGGCCTGCTCTTTAGGAGCGGGATAGGGTCTCCTCCGGATCTTGTGACCCACGAACTCGGGTTTCAGCTTGAGGTCCATCTGTACTAGCTTGTCACATGAAGCTGGGGGGGGTAGTTCTCGGAACACCTCCAGATAGGTCCTTATAAGCTTCTGTACCCGCGGGTCCAATATCTTGATCTTGTCCTCCATGACCTCGTCAGAGTGTAAGTTGCTTGCCCCCTGAGTAATAGATGTCGGGAGCTGGTCCTCCACCGACTCTTCGCCCGTGGTAGTGTCCTTCAGCCCTTGGTAGGCATATAGAAGGTCTTGTTCAACCATCTCCGGTGGACGATGGCAACATAGGCACGCTCGAGGGGGTTCACATACACATTCCTCCGAGAGGTCGTCCTCCTCTGGGGTCCTCACATGGGCGCCCCACACGCTCTTCGTGAGCTTAAGATCTACCTCCCTTTGCCAGGTGGTGATCTTCTGTTCGAGGTCCTCCTTCAATTGGGATAGGTCTCCCATACGTCCTTGCTTCAGTGGCCACGAGCTGCAGGTAGGCTTCGCGTAGCATAGCTTTTTTGCCACCAACTTCCTCTTGGAATCCACATACTCCCTGAGCCTGGATCGAGGGTCCAGCTCCTCGTCCACGGGGTCTTCCACCCTCATGGAGAGTAGGGGTTTCAGTGGGGCGACGTACTCGGCGTTCTCCACTTCCTCCACACAGGTCTGCACGAAGAAGGCGTCGTGCTCAGTTTCGTCATCTGAGTGGATAGAGCTAGGTAGCTCAGATAGTCCACACTCAGAGACTCCATCAGGAACAGGTACATGACAGGGAGAGTTGGGGGCGTTGGTGTCAGTCACGACGTACTCATCTCCTCCGGGTGTAGTTTCAACAGTATCTTGAGGTCGTAGGCGATCCTTCAAGTCACCCAAGGCGAGTCCGTCGCTTTCTCGTTGTATAGCCTGGACCAGAGTCGGGTCCAGATCCTCCCAGGGAATGGAGGTAAGACCTCCGTCCACCACGCTGAGCATACTCTGCCATCCGGGCTTCCCAATAGGCGTCTTGCGTCCCAGAGGCACGTAGATGGCCTCATCAGGCAAACGAACAGACCTGATAGTCAGCCTGTCCAGGAGGTTTCGCCAGTACTCGTTGCCCCCATGGGCTCCCCAATCGGGGGAACACAGGACCATACGGGAACGTTCCAAGGCCACCTTGGTCAGCACCTTCCCCAGTTCACTGAACCTGGGGTTCCCGTAGGCCATCCCGAAAGAGGGCCAGTAAAATTTGTAGCTGCAGTTCTTCCCCTTGCTGCAGTAAAGGTCCAGTACATGCTGCTTGTCGCTGGCGAACAACTCCACACTCAGGTCTTCTCGCGAGTAACCCAACTCCTTCAGACCTTGGTCTAGGACTTCCCCCAATAGTTGATAGTCCTCAGTTTTGGAGGCCGCCATCATGTTCGAGGGCTCCCCCTTCGATAGTCTCAGGTAACTCGAGGTATGTTCCGACTGCTCCAGTGGCACAGACTCTCTGCCACTGCCGTGGTCCACGTAGAGGAGGTAGGGCGCTTGCAGCGTCAGGGATTTTATCTGGGAGTGCTGTACGAAGAAGTCAGTACCCAGTACAAAGTCGAAGGCCTCAGTGTCCATCACATAGAACCGATGGGCGATAGTCCGAGAGCCCATAGGTACCTCCACTTCACAGTCCCCGCAGCTGTGCACCACATGTCCATCCCCCATGCGTATAGCAGCGGTGGTCATGGTGTTCTTCAGGCTCCCACAAGGTAAAATTTTCTTGGCCACTATAGATATGGTGGCGCCAGTGTCCAATACCCCCAGGTATTCGCGTCCCCCTAGTCGGATACGTACCCAAAACACCAGGTCTTGGGTGCCACCAGAGCGTCCCCGTCAGAACTCCGCGGGACAGGTCACCTCGAACCCCTTGAGCTCCTTGTTTCGCAATTTGCGAGCCATCCTCATGAAGCGGCTCCTCTTCTTAGCGTTGCCGTCATCACCACCTTCATGCTCACGCTTGGCTCCTTGTTCTTGCTGGGCCTGCGTTTGCGAGCGTGTGGTAGGACCAGACTGCCCTCCAGAGGGCTCGGAGTTCCCCCCTGGATTAGGGTTGGGGTTGCCTCCGTTCTTGTCCTTGTTCTTGTTGTCGGGCTGGCGGTTAGCGCCTCCTCCTCGTCCACCTTGACCCTTGTCTTGCCCTTGACCACGTCCTTTCGACTTGCCCTTGCCGGAGTCGTTGCCTTTGCCTTTGCCTCCACCTTTGCCTGAGCCTTTGCCAGGATCTTCACCCTTAAGCTCTGCCGATAGGCGTTGCTTATGGTAGCACTCATCCTCGTAGTGCTTCTGCTTACCGCAGAATGCACACGTGATGGTGCACCGGTAATGATCCGGCAGCTTCGCTTTGGCGCCGGTGTTCTTCTCCTGCTGCTTCCCCTGGACTACGAAGCAGTCTCGCTGCTCGCAGTCAGGGGCGTGCTGCAGGTGGCCCTGCTCGTCTCTGGCATCACACCAGAATAGCTCCTTCACGTTCTCCATGATACGGGCGTGGGCGTGCTTGGGGGTAGTCCCCTGCCCAGGTCGGGACCCTTGGTACCCTTTGCCATGACCTCCAGAACCTCCTCCTCCAGGACGGTAATTGTTCAAGTGCTGGTCGCTCTTCTTCTCCAGCGCCAGCTCCAGGAGTAGCACGCATAGATCCTCGTAGCGGAGGGATCTAGCCTTGCGCTCCGCCGTCGAACGGCACTCGTCCCATAGCTCTCGAGGGAGCTTGGCCACCAACCAGAACAGCAGGTCGTCGCTGCTGTAGGAACCGGGCGTCAGTCGTCCAGCCCAGTGGTCCAGGTCAGCCAACAGCTCAGAGACCCTGCCAGGTTTGGGGTTGTTGGGCAGCACGGGCAGGTTCTGGATCTCGGCCCTGATGGAGAGGTCGGTTTCGTAGGTCGGGTACTGCCTCTCCAGGGCAACCAACACATCGGCAAAGGTGGCGGAGTTAGTCACGATCTGCCTGACCTGGTTTTCCAGGTACTTGGTCTTGCAGCACTGCAGGAGCAGATCGCACTTCACTCGCCCACTAGCGTGGGTTTGGCCGGTCAATCGGAGAAACCGGCCAAAGTTCTCAGCGAACTCGCTGAGGTCCTTGCCTGTGAACTCAGGCAGGTTCACCACGATCTTGGAGGTGGCAATAGCCTTCGCCTCCTGAGACCTGCGTCCCTCAGGGCGTCGGGTCTTCTTCTTCTTCTTCTTCTTCTTCTTACCCCTTGGGTCCTCGGGGTCCTCCGGGTCATCGTCCTCTGAGGGCGAAGAAGAATCCATCGACGGCGGCTCGTCATCGGAGGGGTCTCCGCCTAGATCACTAGAGCCATAAGGCTCTACGTCCACCATAGCCCTCAAGGCTGTCAGCCCCAGCCGGTCCAGCTCGGCCCTCGTAGAGTTCGTCACATGGCTGTAGGGCGGCTGGGCCGTTCTCGGTACAAAGGGACTTCTCGGAATTGCTGCAGGGGTCGGCATCGGTCGACTCCTCAGGCTCCCCAGGGTATTTGTCAACCCTGCCGCCAGGTGGTTAGCCTGTACTCGGTGGGGTGACATCCCCACCGTGGTAGGTGACGCTTGGGGCGGGATCATCAGGGGCTCCAGTTTCTCTCGGATCTCTTGAGTGAGGTCGCCCACGATTTTTGAAGTGGCTCCTCGGAGCACCTCGTTGATCTCCGACCGCGTCAGGGACCTGTTGGAGGATCTCCCCGATTCTCTACTCCTGCCACCAAGAGACTCAGGTCCTCTCCTCAACCCACTCAAGGTTGCATAGCCAGGTGCATACCCAGGAACATCCACATAGGTTCCAGTCGCGGGTAGTGGATGGGGATATTCAGCCGCATACCATCGCGACGCAGAGCTGGAAGCCACCGGCTCACTGGCAGTAGTTGCCTCATGGAGCGCAGTGGTAGGTGGGCCCATACCATAGGCGGGGTAGTGAGGCATGCCAGTAAAGCCTGTGCCCTCTGCCATAGGCGGGTTGGTTATGGGAGTGGATGTTGCAGCGGCTGGGAGTGTGGTGGTCATAGGAGAGGGTGATGCGTGGAGGCCAGAAGCGCTTGGTGCGCCTTCGAAGGTAGGGACATTCGTCAGGTCTTGCCCTTGCTCCTCTCCTTCGTCTGCTTCGTCTCCAGCATCCTTCTCGCTCTCTCTCTTCCTTTTCACAGGCTGAGAGACC
The DNA here is from genome assembly GCA_964036045.1 of Eutreptiella sp. 'Long Island Sound 2002'. Classification (NCBI taxonomy): domain Eukaryota; phylum Euglenozoa; class Euglenophyceae; order Eutreptiales; family Eutreptiaceae; genus Eutreptiella; species Eutreptiella sp. 'Long Island Sound 2002'. The sequence continues at coordinate 40,322,126 of OZ038390.1, forward strand.
ACCTCTTCGACTGACAGGGCCCCGAAGGCCGTGTGGAGTCCATCCAGGGAGTCCTCAGCCGCATCCACTGGCCCATGTAAGGGCTCCGCCGAAGGTACAGCGCCAGGTGCTGGCCTTGCCGGTGCCTCAGGCGCTGGCGCTGTCTTCACGTCGGCGTCCTCCTTCCTTGTGTCCATCTTCAGTCACCCTTCTGCTTATATGTGCCTGTACTCGGCGCACTGGATGTACGGCGCGGGGTTGCTGCCGGTGCGCAGAGACAGACTGCCTCTTGCTACCAGAAAAGTTTATAGTGGTTTCAGCACTGTGTTTTTGCTTTTCCTGCTGCTTGCTGTAGGTGTAGGGTTTCCTGCTGCTTGTTTTGGAAGATGAAAACCTTTTGTTTGCAGAAATATAGTCAATCCAGGATAACCCAAGCCAGAAGTATGCAAGGAGAAGAGAATCAGGATCAAAGCATGAAGGGCTGCAGTGTAAACAGTGAAAGATGATAGGATATTCACAGAAACTGCAACTCAGGTCAAATCGGAATGCATATTCACAAAGATAGCTGAAATGTTTTGGAAAAGAGTTGGAAAACTGCCCCATGGTCACTCTCTCTCCATAGTGCCATCTCAGGAGATGTGCACTCTTTGTTTTGGGTCCCATATGTGCTAAGGTGGCAGGGCATGTGGCGATGAGGTCACTGCCATGTCACATGGGATCTTCCTACTTAGCTAGGCTGACCAGGAATTGAACCCAGGACCTCTCAAAAAGAGGTGCCCAGCCCCCTAGGGTGCATACCACTAGGATAGCTAAGAATTCATGGAAAAACATAGATAAATTCATAGGCTCTGCCTTGGTTATGTCAGTTCTCAGTCAACTCAGGAAAAGATGATTTGCCTCACATTGAAAGGGGATTAAGGGGTCCACTTCATATCCTGATTGGGTGTTTGGTTCCATAGGTCAAAATGTGTTATCACCACTTTTGGTGGGACCAATACTAAGGTAAAAATGCATGGATGCTCAGTGCATCTCTAATACAACTAGAGTATGCCTCAAAGCATTGGAAAACCACTTTTTCTTACTTCAGTTAATGAATGTTCCAATTGAAGAAATGTAAAATATTTTCGCTTCTTCTTTGCAAATGGCGAAAAACACCATGCACACAATAGAGAGCACTTTGGCATCCCATTCTAATGCACTTGATTCGTTTCGTTCCGATTATATATCGCATGCATCCGTGCCCGGTGGCTCCATTATGAATTTTTTGCATTTGATAAGGGAGCATGTGGACATTGGTGATAATCATGTTAGAGATGTGTTGACAAATGAAGTTGGTTTGCAATTGAAGCAATTACAAGATCGTGTTGAACAAGTCAATGAAAGGGTTGATGCTTTGCAGGTTCTTTGTGAATCTAAGTTGCGTGAGCTACAATCTTTTTTCGACAGTCATTTTGAACACCGTTTGCAAGCCGCTTTCGACACGATAAATACACGCGTTGAGTCCTTAGTGCAAACACGCATTGGTTAGCATCTCAAGGCTCTAAATGCACGCATCGATGAATCAATTCGGCACAATCAATCTCAATTTCGTTCTTTTCATTCTCAATTAGATGAACAAATCGGAAAAAGTTGTCACAAGTTGAGGACACCATCACCAAGCGAAGCGTTGAAACCGAGAAATGTCTCAATTCTACAATGAATTTGAGGTGTGACTCTTTTGCTCGCCAAATAGGTGATGGTGTGAGACCGACCGGCCTCGATGAACACACATTGACTCGCATTCAACATCTGCATGACACGTGTTCCGGTTTGCATGAACTAATGGGACCTCTTGAGCGGCGAGTTTCTAATGTTGAAGAATTTGCAGTCGCTCACAAAAAGTCCCTTTCGGAGGTTTCTAGTGCTATTGCTTCAATGAGTGCACCATTGAGTAGCACTAGCGGAGACATGAAACGTGGATTACAAGCGCTTACCATGCGTAGGACGCTCTGGGAAGAGTGTGAATCTCCTCTTTCGAATCAAGTTGAGATGGTTAAAAGTGCTTTGGGTAAACTAAAGCATGAGCACGCAACTACAAATTCCCGGTTGCGCAATCATATATCATTCACTTCTCAACGGATTGCCGAAGTGAGTGCTCGGGTGGCGAGTGATCCGCCATCACAATCGCGACCCCATTCTTCATCCCAAATTCACTCACACCCCAATGGTAACGCCATTCGTGATGAACTCTTGCAGTTGCATTCGGTTGCCGAGTCCCCAATGCTTGTTTTTTTTTCAGCGGGTTGAGCAATTCAATTCAGAGGTGGACACTTCATTAAATACCGTTCATACTCGTGTTTCCAGTTTGGAGTTGAAAGTCAATGTTTTAGGTTTCATGCAAGGCCTTCGCCTCAAGACGTTGATTCTAAATTGCAGGCCTTAGAAGCACGCGTAGGGACTACATTTGATGGTGTACCAACCGCATTCCAAGAGAGTTTCCGGTTATTGCGCACGGACGTTGACACAATACATCAACGTATTGCGGGTCTAAATAACATTGGCCGTGCCTCTTTACAGGCTGGACAAGCTACTTCCTCAACCCAAGAAGTCTCGAGTTCACAAGCGCATTCGACAAGTCGCATGTACGATAGGGATAGAGGTGCACAGCCCTCTCCTGAGTCAGCATTAGCATCAACTGCAGCGGCGCCTATTACGGCTCCACCTTTGAATGGTACCAACCCAAGTCAGTTCGTTGGGCGTGGTTGTGATTTGGAATTCCCCTCTTCCCCTACTCCCGCCATGTTTGCACATTCACCTTTGTTACATTGGTTGTATAATCCCGAAGGCCACTTGAAGCCTTTTTGGGGTCTTGAACCACCATCTTTTTTTGATGCAACTACTCTTGTGCCAACTGGAATCACGCCCGGTTTCGCATTCCATGAGGTACGTGAATGGAATGATGATATCGAATTCACCTCCCCGCCGCCTGGCCTAGAGTTTAGGGGTAAAGATATTTTTGGTTCCAATACCAACGGTTGGATAGACCCAGATGTTTTAAGCAACTTGCGGCTCAATTCGCATTCCCATTTGGGATAGAGAAAAAACGCTTTACGTTGATTGGGAGTTGCTCTACATCGATTGGTATGAAAATACTGGTTGATGGTTCGAGATGGGGTATCAACTAAAATGGTTGGTAGCTATACAGCTTGAGGACAGGCAAGTTGAATTGATTACCCAGATTAGACAGGAACATTTGCGTATTGGTGCATTTTTCAAGGTTATCCAGTTGTACGGTAGGCGTCAACAGTCACCAGAACCCTTACGTCGCTGAAAAAGTTTTTAAACCATTGGTGCTACCGGGGTCACTGCAGGGACAAGTGGGTCCTGAGGAGTGGTATATTTTTTTTGTTAGATTTCTGAAGCGTGGGCGCCGAATAGCAGCATATGGAGGTACATCCATGTGGGAAGCACATTCAGAGTTGTATCACTTTTCTTGTTATTTAGGCATGTGAACCCGTATTACTGGACCAGCCAGTTGGTCTAGCTCAATGTTTGTTCACGACTTCGTCTTCTTGCTGTTGCCTACTTTGTGCTTGCCAAGGGAATCAATTGGAATGGAGAAATTCATTTAAAACAATTTGATTTTGAAGTGCAAGACAAGGATAAAAGGGTTTATTGTGCACCCTAAGTACAAGCACAATACAGTCCAGTAATCTAGAGTTCCAGCAGGTCGACGAAGACGAGGACGACGAGCAGCAGATGGGCCAGCGTACGCTGTTCAAGTAAAGTGAGTTCCTTGCTTGAATTTATCAAAAAGATCAAGAAACTTTCAAGTCTTGAAGGTATACTTCCTTGTACCTCAAAAAGAAGCTTCAAATCAATTCGAAACTGGAAGAGCGCAGCTCCAGGCGCGCTGAAGCGTCGACGAGCGATGCCAGCGGCTGCAGCAGACTTCGAAAAGACGAACAGAGCCCTTATTTCGTTGAGGTTGGAGAAGATTTTGAAGGACTTTAACTTAACAACAAGTTTCAAGAACATGGTGAACTCGGAGAACACAAGACGACTTCCCAGCGCTACAGCGACGATGACAACGACTTCTACGACGACGACGCGCTGCAGGAGCGCTGCGAGCGAGCTTCCGGAGGCTCTCTTGAGGCTCTTTGAGGCCTAGAGCCATTGAATGTAGCTTTTGTTTGCTACATTTTGCATGCTTGTTGTTTTGTTTCTGAAGGCTTTACTTCTCCTGGCTTACGGTCCTACTACTTGACCCTATGTCAAGGGAAGGGGCAAAAGCGACGGTCCGTGACTATAAATCCCCACCCCAGTCACTGTACACCCTCCTTGGAGCCCAAAAGCTTTGATTTCTTCATGATTTCTTCCCTCTCTCTGATCTATCAAAAGGCCAAAAATGTCGAAAATGGCCTACACAATTTCACGCGCATTCTCGCGCCAGTGCGTTGAATCGCGTCAACTAAAGCGCTCTTGTAAAGTAGAGAGCGTTAGCTTTAAAATACAAGCTTCACTTTGTTTCAACTCCTCAAGGGCTTTTTTCTGTGATTTTTTCAAGATGCCCCAGGAATCACTTTTTGCCCAACCCTCTAAAACACCCCGAATTGACATTTGGTGTTTTACGCATATCTTCGCGCCACTGCGCTGAAAAAATCTGAACCAAGCATTTTTCGAAAGCAGACAGTCATACGCTTCTATACAATACTTCACCTTTGTAAAATTGATTTTTCTACTACTTTTCCAATCCCCAACAAAGTCACTCATGAACCACACCCCAAATACCCCTCAAACGTGCCTTTTGTTTTTTCTTCATATCTCCCAGAAAAAAAGGTTTGAGGTTCAACATCATTTTTCTAAACAACACTGAAGTACGTGCTTTCTAACCCTGAGTCCTTTTTATTTTCAGAAAATAAGAATGGCTATGGTAAAATTGCAGCAAGTTACCACACAAACCACTTGCTGAAAAATCATGCAAAATGGTTTTGGAGGTTTAATCCTTTCTCTGGGACCAGGGTGAGTTCGAACCTGAACCAAGGTGTTTTGTGAACACTCGAGTATGAAGTTTACGACAAATGTTTACTTTGAATTTCTGTGGTCAAGAATGGATTTTTCCCATCGTGGTTAACTTAGTGCATGAAATTTTTGTGTTCATGGTGCCACAAGAAAAAGACCTTTCTCAGAGCCTATGGTGAGTTGAACAGTCATCAAAGCTGTTTTGGAAAAGTAATGGTGTCTAGATTGCAAATATTCAATCATTGCAGTTTATTGAAAATGGGATGACAGTGAAAAATTTAATTATGCTTTTTTGATGGTTTTTCAGCTCATGTTGCATGTGAGATTCATGTGTCTCCCCCCAACTTCTATTTCTCTGAACCTGTGATGAGTTGGGACAACAACAAATATGTTTCAAAAACCTGAGGACATGCCCTACACAGTGTTGATATTCTTTTTCTGACATCTCAGCAACATTGTACAGAAAAATGGTGCTAAAGTGAGCTATTTTGCGTGAAAAACAGGTTTTTGACATCATTTTTTGGCAAACCATTCGCGAATCTTTGGTCTTCTAACCTTGAATCATTGTATGATATTGCAGTTTGTGATTGTTTGCATCAGTTTTGATTCATTCTGACCAGGCTTTGTAATGATCTTGAACTCCTAGAGGTCTATTTTCTCCGCGACAGTGAACACCGTGCTGATTTCCCCAGATACCGAAGGTAAGCACAGAACTGCATCAAGTTGTTCACAATCACTACATGTTACAACTGCAGTTCTGTGCAAACATGAAAATGGATACATAACAATTAAATACAAGGAAATTTTAATACTTAATTGTCATGTGCAACATCGCATTTTAATGTTGCCTGCAGTGCCATTTGCGACATGATCTGGCACTTTTCCTACGCGATTTGTGTCGCACCCACACAGTGTCAAACCCATTACACTCCCCTGCCAAGCTCAGCTACACCTCTGAAACTCAAAGGTGGAGCTGAGCTGACTGTTTTGTTTCGATGAACAGGATTGTAATCGACTTTCGGAATGTCTGTCTGGTCTGCGCTTCCGTGCTATAGGTCCAATCTCACTGAGCATCACGAGCGGGGCACCAAATTCGTATCTCCAAAATTGTACTGCAAATGGTTTCATAATTTCATCCGGTTCATCTGTACACAAGCAGTCAAAATAAAAACAACATATTTTACAATACATCTAAATACCTTCTACATTCTGTTTACGCAATTCGCAACACGCGCGCACCTATACGCAGCACATGCGCGCACATCCCCCACAGAGCCAATACGCTCCCCTTCCAAGACCATTGATGGTCTGATAACGGAAACAAAATAGACACTCTGTAAGATACCCACTGCCCTATGGACCCTACCCGGCTTTCTTTTATGGGACCCGGCATAGGGGGGGCTGAGCTTGGTCACTGTGCTGGGGGGGGAGGGGGGGCAGAGCCAGGTTAGCTATTTCACCTGGTGTGGGTCTTACCCAAACCCTAACAGGGGGTTATCTACCCAGGGGGGGATACCTGCCCTGAAGGGGTTTCCCTGGGGTTCCTTGGTACAAGCTCTGTGTCCCTAACACCTACACAGCATGAACTGACGCCCTGAAACCTGACTACCTGCACCCTGCAGTGCCAGACAAAACTGACATCTACTACCCACCTCTACACGGGGGGTTTATTACCCAGACAACTGCCCCCCCAAAAAAATAGCAGCAAAAACAGAGACAATGTCTGGGGGGTGCTGGTGGTGCTGATTGGTGCTACTGCACCATGCAGCTGTAAATTCTTTGGTTAGTGTGGGAAAAGGGGTGGAATGACAACACAAAACCTGTAACAGTTTTCTGAACAATGGATCACTCACAAAAAGAGGTTACAAAAACATACAACCATACAAGTTTGCATGCTCACAACACTACACTCACACCAAAACCAAAATCAGACAAAAACAAAAACCTGAGACAAAATCTGAAGTTTGAAATCAAGCCATCGCACAAAAATCCCCAAGGCAACTGCACAGAGCCACAGTCTGACTGTACCAACAACCAAACAGTCTTCACTGTCAAAAGTTAAAATGATATACAAATCCCAATGACTCCGTGAAGTCTTCAGAACATATAAAATTAAATTAAGAAGAAATTCCCCAAAACTTCCAGGTAAATAAATGGCTCAGGCTCTGCAAGAGATAGGGGCAGCGAGGCAAACATAGAAAAAAAACGAAAGAACGCAGCTGACGCACTGTTGCATACCAGAGGTTCTCGCAAGTGCAAGCCCCATTCAAATACTGCATATTGGATTGAGACAGATATTGAAACACCTGTACACACAAGCACACATCCCCAAACGCACGCAACACCACATCCAAAAAGACAAAGCGAAATCAGCTAAGAACTAACGAGGCGAGGTAACCGGGCACGAGTCACCAACGGAATTTGAATGAAGCGCCTACGAAAAGTAACACCCGCAACCTGCCAAGCAGTTACACAAACATACGAGCACTGATCGCTGAGAACAGTGCAAAGCAGAAAAATGGAAAATCGAAAAAACGAGACAAGAAGCGATGAAAACAAACAAACGATACCATAACGAGAAGCACGCAAGCAGCACTGCACACCCGAGCGTGTGTGGCGGTGCGGCTTCGCTCATCAACCAGAATAACACTGCAAAATAACCCAAATACTCAAACCTAAGGCCAACAAACGCAAGACACAACAGACACATGCACACACACACGGGCACGTGGATATATAGAAGGAAAAAAGCAAATATGCAGGCAGCTGCGGCGCTGCCAAACAAAAGCGGCAAAGCCAAACAAAACAAGTTTTTTGAGGCTCAAACGGAGCCCAACCGACTGGCTGGGGCCCAAATGACTCCACGGCGAAGGCGTCATTTACATTGAAAAATCAGGCCAAAAACTGGCCAGGGTGTTGCACGCACTGTGCAGTCCCACCTAGTGAGGGACTCCTCCCTGCAGAGCCGCGCACTGTACCAACAGGGGGAGGGGTAAGGGCTCCAGGGCCAAAAACGACGGGGAGACGGGGGACCAGCGCCCAAGAAAACAAGCTCCCCAAGAGGCCCAGCTGGGTGAGGGCCTAAACGAGGGTGGGGGTGTCACGCTACCTCACTAAACAGCCGAAGGCTGTTCCACGCCACCGTCACCCACAGGTAACTACCTAGCCAACCCAACTTGTTGGCGCCCAAAACAGGACACCGTGCCACCAAACAGCCAAACAGAGGGGTGGAAGAAACTGCCACTGAAAACACCTACAAAAAAGGCCAAACACGACAAAACAAAACAATTCCAGACATACATACACAAAAAAACGAACACCTAGCAGGTCAAAACTGACTTACAATACCCTGACACCAAACTCAAAATTAACATTCAGGATCATCAGATCCTGATGACAGCATAACTGCGCAAAGTCTGTAGGTCGGTGCCTTACACGTAGCGCGCTCGCACACATGCGCTTCACAAAACAAAGTATAATAGCATCGCGGCGCTCCTTGCACCACAAACCTTAATCACTCGCGCTTTCTTTTGAGGCGTTCATGCTGTGTCAGTCCTTCTGCGTCCTGCAGCTCCGGTCCAGCCATCTGCGACTCCGCAACGTGCTTCCGCCGCGTGGCAGCGCTCTTGGCGCGTTGAATGCGTCGTCCTCCACGCCGCTGTACTCGCTGTGTGCCTAAGGCGAGCAGTTCCTCGTGGAGTGCCACCAAGCGCTCACGCAGCGACTCCCTTTCAACCTGCAGGCGCTGCATTTCGTCCCGTAGCACAGACAATTCGGCTTCAACTTTCGCACGTTGCCTTCGCTCCTCAACCAACAGCGCCGCTCCACTGACACGCCAATTCCGCAGGCGCGAGTGGAGCATCTTGCAAGCTCTGTCATGTCGGCGTCGCTCCTGGTGCAGCAAGGAACAAGGAACAGAAAGCTGAGCGTGCAACAACCAGTTCCTCACTTCACAGTCCCACAAACTCTCCTGTGTGCTCATCAGATGGCGGCGGCAAAGCCTGCTGCCGCCGTACCAAACATCTTCACTGGTGCTTCCATCACTGAGGTCACTGACAGTACGGCGTGAACTGCTGGTATCTCTGGTATCGCAACGACCCATAGCTCGTACTCCACGCAGGTTTTCGATGTACCGGATTGTAATGGACTTTCTGAATTTCTCTGTGGTCTGCGCTTCCGTGCTATAGGTCCAATCTCACTGAGCATCACGAGCGGGGCACAAAATTCGTATGTCCAAAATTGTACTCCAAATGATTACATAATTTCATCCGGTTCATCTGCACACAAGCAGTCAAAATAAAAACAACATATTTTATAATACATCTAAATACCTTCTATATTCTGTTTACGCAATTCGCAACACGCGCGCGCCCATACGCAGCACACGCGCACACATCCCCCACAGTCCCAATACAGCTTAGCCTAGGTAGAAAGGTAGATACCTCAGAATTACTGAGACACACAAGAAATAGTGAACTATTTTTGATGTTTTTTTTCGTCCACAAAATAAAGTTGGCCACAACCATTAACAGACCGTTTGCAGCCGCCACATTCACCGTCCAAGCCTTTCCCTTCAACTCCCCAGGCTGAGTGGCTCAGTTCGGCTGGTCCGTTGTCATGGGCACAAAGAAGGCGTGGGGCTTGTTGCCACCAGGGAGTAGGGAGGCGATTGATGGGTGTGAGCGGAAGGCGGAAAGAAAACTCAATGCAGGAGCACCCAAGTGAAACATTAAAAGACCGCACTCGACCAAACCATTGGCATTGGCCTCTCTCGGGGTCCTTGTGACCATTCTCCGATGAGAGAGGTTGGTGGTGGCAACTGGTCGCGGAAGAAGCTTGCAAAACTTACTTACTCTTACTTACCTACTCTAGCTAGCTAGCTAGCTAACTAGCTAGTGTAGGAGGTGCATTGATTTTATGGTATTACCCTAATGCTAACGGTTGCGTATGCAACTTAATGTCTCCGGTCCTCCCCCTGTAGGGCAGGGTGGTGAGGAGAGGTGCCGCAAGGCGCTGGTACTGTAATAGAGGTAACCATTCCAGTAGGTGCAGGCCGGAATGTTAGCGTGCAATGCCATTGAACTGATTTTCATCTCTTTACTGAACTACCTGACACATTTCAATGTAGTTCTGAGAAAGGTCCGTGCCCTCTCTTGGGTTGCTGAGACTCTGCATAGACTACATGACTTCTGGTCACGGTTCGCCACTCATGCGTGTGCTGAGCCCCTTTGCGGAAGCCTGAATTTGTCAAGCTATTTTATTTGAGCATAATTGCATTGGAGCCAGGAAGTGATTTTTCCTCATTTCACTCTACCATGCATCTCATCCTTCACTGCATGGCCGTCAAGGCAAGCGTTTGACTAGTGACGTATTCTACTCTCCATTCGGATTGCATGTCGTTCATTTCGTTCAGAAAGGACACTCATTCATTGCATTTCACTTTGCAAATCTTACATTTCATACTTATTGCATTACTTCCTTATTGCAAGGGCTTGCCCGTACCGCTCAACATGCAATATGGTCCATAATTGATCTGCCGTAGGTAGTTCTATGAGCACCTTTTGCTCAATAGACCCCGAGTTTTGGATCGCAGCGACGAACAATCAATTCGTATCCACTCAACTTTTGTTGATTAACTGCAAGTTGTGAGGAATGAATCTCTTTTCCAACCCTTGCGATCATTGACCTAGGTCATTTGGTCTGGAGAGCTAGTTTATCCTCAAATTTGCTACCGAACCACTACGGGTACGTTCCGCTTCGTTAACTTTCGCTAGATCGCCTGGTACAGCTCCAAATACCGGGTTGGAGAGTGCTCAATTGAGTGTGTCTACAGTATCACATTCTCTATCCCCCCGACCAGACCATCAGCATGACAGACTTAATTGCATTTTTGACACATTCCCTCCCTCATCACACTACACATACAACACACACACAAACACATACCATTAGTCATTTGACTTAGGCGGCTCAAGTTGCATGGTCAAAATGCGCCCAAAACTGCCTCTCCACGGCACTGCGAAAAAATAGTCCTTTTGGGGGGGACCTAAAACACAAGAACCAAAAATCCCGTGCAAAGCAATTAACTGGTCCATTTTCCTTTATTTTCAACAATACCGACTGCCCGGGAAAATGATTTATTTCCACCAAAATGAAGTTCTTTTTTGGGAAAACCACGACTTTTTGTTTCCTATACCACTTATGCTTTACAATAAAAACACCCATGAACTTGCAATCTTTTGGAAAACCAGTTTTCGAAAACCATGTTGCACGCTGCACGACAGGAAGACACCGCCCCCCACACTCGACAACCCACACACAACCGCCGAGGGGAGCCCCGCGCCCCGCGGCACGCCCACCCCACCCAGTGGCCAGCCCACGCCCCCCACAGACACCACAGAGGACCCAGGCCCACCCCCCCCGGCCCCTGAATGCAGCCCACGCGATCCCGTTCCCCCCCGCGGACACCAACCCTCACGACCTCGCAAATTGCAGGACCCGGGCCTAGCCGAGCCCAGAAAGAGAAGGCCGCAGCCCCGCGCCTCCCTCCCCGGCCGCTGCCGACCAGATCGGCCCGCCGGGCCGCCAGGTCACGACCGGGCCCCCCCAGCCGCCCGCCCCCAACCTACAACCTGGGGACATGCCCTCCATCCTCCCCGCCGTGGCCGCAGCAGAAGCCGCTGCCCGCAAGCCCGCCCGCATCACAGCCCAACCCGCGTCCACCACCTCCTCCTCATCCTCAGCCTCGTCCACCTCCTCCACCTCATCCTCCGACACCCCCCTCCCCGCCAAACTCATCCTCAAGGCCACGGCGAAAGCCAAAGCCGCGGCCGCACGCACCGACCCCCCAACCCCCACACAAACGACTCAGGCACCCCGGCAACCCACCGGGACGACCCCCGACCCGACAACGGCGCCCTCACACCTCCGGACAGAGGTACTCCTCAACCTGGAACCGGACCCCAACCCCAAACCCGACCCCAAACCCAAACCGGACCCCAACCCCAAACCCGACCGCAAACCCAAGCCGGCGCCCACGCGAGCACACACAACACCGCATACGCGACGACACAAACCCACCCGACACCACCCCCGCCCGGGCCCTTGCCCAAGCCAGGACCCCCCGCCCACCGCAACCCGCGCCCCCCTCCCGCCGGCACCCACCACCACCGCAGAGACGGCCACCCAGCACGACCCCGTCCAAGCCCTCGTCCACATCCCCGTCACCAAGCGCCCCGTCATCCATCCCCCACAAACCACCACCACCGCCGGCCAAACCGACCCAGGGACGTGGGACCCCTCAACCACCGTCACCGTCAAGCCCGGCCCCCAACCCTTCCCCCATGCCCACCACATAGTGCAGCCCCGGGGGCTGCCCACGATGCCCAACCCCCCACCCCCACAAGGGGGACCGGAAAACCCACAAGGAGTCCATGGGCCATACCCGCAACACCAACCCCACCACTACCCACACCACCACCACCAGCGGCCCCACCACCACCACTACCAACACCACCCCCACCACTACCACTGCCCACCGCCCTACCCCACCGGGCCACAACCCCCCGTGCACGAACAGCACCGGCAGACGGGATGGCAGCCACCGAGCGCCCCACCCGCATACCCCACCTACCGCCAGGAGCCACCCCCCCCGTACCAGCCACCACCCCCGTACCAGCCATACCCCCGCGGCCACCATCCGATGGCCGAAGGGGCCCCATGGACGACGGGGGACCTCCCCCCCCAGGCGGCACCGCGTGGGGCCCCGTACCCCCCCGGCCACCATCCGATGGCCGAAGGGGCCCCATGGACGACGGGGGACCTCCCCCCCCAGGCGGCACCGCGCGAGGCCCCCCAGGGGCCGCCGATGCTTCTGGACTGGCCCGACTCGAGCGATGAGGGCCGGTCCCGCAAACGGCGGCGCTCCCGCTCCCCCCCCCGCACGGCACACTCGTCCACGGCGCCCACACTCCCACCGCGCCTCAACCACCCACTCGCGCCGCTCCCGCTCCCCCAGGTACCACCACGACCCCCCGGGACCCCGCTCCCGTCGCTCCCACTCCCCCGGGCACCACCGCGAGCGCCACCGCCGCCCCATGTCACCCTCCCCCTCCCCCCACCGGCCAAACAAGACCCCCACCCCCAGCCCCCGCCACCACCACTCCCGCTCCCCCCGACGCAGCCAGGCACGCCACTGCCGCCCCACGTCCACCTCCCCCTCCTCCCACACGCCCCGCCGGGCTCCCCGTTCCCCCCGCCACCCGTACCCATCCACCACCCCCAGCCCCCGCCACCACCACTCCCGCTCCCCCGGACGCCAACGAGCGCGCCACCGCCGCCCCATGTCCACCTCCCCCTCCCGCTCCCCCCTCCGCCCGTACCCGTCCTCCACCCCCAGCCCCCGCCGCCGCCGCTCCCGCTCCCCCAGGCACCGCCACCCCGGCCACCACCGCGGGTCCACGTCCTCCCCCCGCCGCACCACGACCACGGGCACGGACCCCTCCCCCCCCCGGGCCCCCGCCTACCTCGCCTGGTGGTCTCCCCACGCTCTGCAGGAGCTCCGCCGCTGGGTGAAGTGGGCCGGAGGAGCGGGAAGGCACGAAGGAGTGCACATGGTGCATACCTTCGAGGAGGTGCGCACCCGCACCCCCGCAAACCCCAACGAGGCCGCCCCGGAGGCCATCATGCAGCAAGCGGCATGGGAGGCCCTCCTCCGCGAAGCGGTCCAGGGCCTCCGCCCCCCCTACACCCCCCAAGCCCTCCGCCAGTGGCTCCAGGCCACCCACCCCCAGGCCTGGGCCGCCGGCGCCCCCTCCCCACCCCGCCCCTCCCGCCACCACCACACCAGGAAGGGGCAGGACAAGGGCAAGGGAAGGGCAAGGGGCACCAAGGAGCACACAGGCAAGAGGGCACGGAAGGGCCCCAAGTGAGGGCAGGCACACGCAGGGACAGGGCGCCGGAAGCGACACCACATGGGGGCAGGAAACCACCCAAGAACCAGGAAGGGGCGGGAACGGGGACCAAGACACGGAGGAAAAGGGCACCACGGCAGGCACCACGACCCACACCCAGGAAGGGCACACCACGACGGGGAGACCAGCGCCGCCCCAGCCCCACCAAACACCCCAACACACACCACCGAAGCAAACATCGGACGCCATGCGGATCACACCAGCGCACGCCCACCGGCCACCGGAAACCACACGGAGAACGGGGGGAACACCTACACGGGGAGAACGGGCCACACCCACAGAGGAAGCCGCAGGGAACGCCGCCGCACGGCGCACCACCACGCCCTCACCGCCAGGCGACGACCCCGGCCACCACAAAGGCCACCTCACAGGCACCGGAAGAGGACGCAGGCACGGCCGCGGCACCCACGACTAGGGACCGAAACCCCCAGAGGAAACGGGACCAAGGCACAGGCCCCCAGGGAGGGCAACCCCACGGACCGTCAGGCGACCACGCCTTGGGCTATAAGGGCCGGGCTGCGTTACCGTCGCGGTTTGACACAAAGTATTGCTATGCACTTGGATTGACGGCCGGGGGCTTGATCTGAGCTGGTCTCACGTCCGTGAGGGCGTCCGTCACCAACCTGTTGCGTCCAGTGGAGGAATGGCACTGCGGCGGCACGCCGATCCCGTCCATGATGAATTTCGAGCGCCGCAAGGGGAAGTGAAAGGCTCCGATCGATCACAAAGGCCTTGGTGCTGCTGGATGGTGCCCCCTTCAAGGCCATCTCCAAGCGCCGTGAAGACTGGAAGTGCCAAGATTACTACCGGTGCCCCGGACCCCTGCAGTTCAGCACCGGAGATATGGACATCCCCCTGACCCTGAAGTATGAGCTCATCCCTGCCGGCGGCACCGACCCGGACCCTCATGTCCCTGCCAGCGCAGCCGAGCTGCAGTGCAAGCCTTTCGCCACTCAAACGGCGTTCGGAAGCCACCTCCACCGTCCGACTCCTGTTTGTCTGCCTTGGAGAAGGAACGCCTTTCCTACACCCTGAGTACGCCTGCCCGTCTGCGAGGCCCGGTGAAGATTGAGTCCATGGGTGAGAGTCAGCGTGCACGCCCCAAGGACACCGTGATCATTCAGCAGAATTTCCGGAAGACCTACCCGACCCACCAGCCCGAGCGGCACGCCCAAGCCCCCACAGCACGGACCCAGCGAGCCACCCGCACCTAACCGCACCCCCCAACCACCAGCCGGCCACACTCCGGCCCGCACTCCGCACCACGACACAGGCCAGGCTGACCTCCACTGACCCACCGCGGCACCACGCGAGACCACGGCACAGCGCACCACAGCGCGCCACAGTGCAACGCACCACAGCACGACGCGACGCGACGCGGCACAGAGCGGCACAGCACGACACAACTGACCCTAACCTGAGGGACTAACCGAAGCCAGCCACCGCACACCCTGGAAGGCGCCGCGCCACCACGCCACACACCAGCACCGCAGGCCACACACGGGGCCACAGCGCGCCAGGCGACAACGGTGGCGGACCACCCAGAAGATTACAGCCGGCACCGCAGAGGGGAAAGGGCACACACAACCCCAGCCCCCTAACCCAAAACCACAAGCAGCCGCCTGGCGCAGCCGCCCAGCCGGCAGAGCCAAGACCTAACCCGGCAAGAAGGGGCGCCGAGCCCACCGTGTACAAAGCCCACCCGACCCATGGGGCCGGAACGCGGCCACACAGAACGCAACTGAAGACGCAGCCCGGAAGACAACACTGAATGCAGGCCAGTGCGTGCGCCAGCCCAGGGAAGGCAGAGGGAGGAACAGGCAAGCCCCCCCCCCCCCAAAAAAGGAGGGGGGAGGGGGAATAGACACAAAAACAGCCCACAGCCGCCAAACCGCCCGCCAACACCACCACAGGCGGCCAAACCCCCCCCCAGAAGGCACCGAAAAAAGGACCCCCACAGAGGCACAGGGGGACCACCCACCCAAAACCGGCAACACCAAGCCAGTAACAGCAGACCACGGGGAAAAGGGACACGAAAAAAAAAAAAAGAGAGCCACCAGCCCAGCCCGAAAGAAAGGGGATGGAGGGACAGGGACCACAAAGCCCGGAAAAAAAAAAAAGAAAAGAAAAAACCAAAGCGCAAAAAACACACCCCGACAACCCAGCCAAGAAGGGCTGGGCACAGGCGAGACCCGGGCCCAGCACACACGCCCGAACCGCGCGCCGGAACCGGAAACGGCGGGGGGCAAGCGGGGCGCCCACAAAACCACACACGTCCCAAAAGCAGGCCGAAACCGAAGCCCAACCACGAGCACCACAAACAGCCGACACTAGAGGGACAACACCACAAACCATGCCCAAACACACCCACCCAAGACCCCAGCCAGGACTGGCGGGGTTAACAAAACCCGCACCCAACCGCCAACCCGACCCAAACACAAACGCCACACAACAGTAGGAAACCCAGTGCCCACAGCCCGGGCACTGAGGCAGCCCGTGCCATGCAGGTGACCCGGCCAAACGAGATCCGGAGCCCGGGGGTAAGGCTGCATCCTAAGGCCTGCGCTGCTTTGGGACTCGAGGCGGAGCGTGCGACACCCAAGGGCCTCGGAACCCTAGTACCAAGAACGTGCATGCACGCCTTGGGAACGGGATACGCCAGGAAGTCCGGTGAACCCCTAGGGTTCCGCCCAAAGGAGGGGACGTGTGCAAGCACGGGGGCACACCCTCCCGGCGAGACAAGCATGTCACGCTGGCGGCGATCAGCCCTCCCGGCGTAGCCCGGGGCCGCTTTGTTGGGGGCCAACAGTCAGGTCTAGCGGGAAGTAAGCCGCCTCCCCTCATCACGCGCGAAGCCTCTTCCTGTTCGTCACAGGGGCGACGCCAGGGGGAACCATGGGGCGCCTCTCCACGACCGAGTGCACCTACCTACCTACCTACCTGCAGCCGCCACATTCACCGTCCAAGCCTTTCCCTTCAACTCCCCAGGCTGAGTGGCTCAGTTCGGCTGGTCCGTTGTCATGGGCACAAAGAAGGCGTGGGGCTTGTTGCCACCAGGGAGTAGGGAGGCGATTGATGGGTGTGAGCGGAAGGCGGAAAGAAAACTCAATGCAGGAGCACCCAAGTGAAACATTAAAAGACCGCACTCGACCAAACCATTGGCATTGACCTCTCTCGGGGTCCTTGTGACCATTCTCCGATGAGAGAGGTTGGTGGTGGCAGCTGGTCGCGGAAGAAGCTTGCAAAACTTACTTACTCTTACTTACCTACTCTAGCTAGCTAGCTAGCTAACTAGCTAGTGTAGGAGGTGCATTGATTTCATGGTATTACCCTAATGCTAACGGTTGCGTATGCAACTTAATGTCTCCGGTCCCCCCCCTGTAGGGCAGGGTGGTGAGGAGAGGTGCCGCAAGGCGCTGGTACTGTAATAGAGGTAACCATTCCAGTAGGTGCAGGCCGGAATGTTAGCGTGCAATGCCATTGAACTGATTTTCATCTCTTTACTGAATTACCTGACACATTTCAATGTAGTTCTGAGAAAGGTCCGTGCCCTCTCTTGGGTTGCTGAGACTCTGCATAGACTACATGACTTCTGGTCACGGTTCGCCACTCATGCGTGTGCTGAGCCCCTTTGCGGAAGCCTGAATTTGTCAAGCTATTTCATTTGAGCATAATTGCATTGGAGCTAGGAAGTGATTTTTCCTCATTTCACTCTACCATGCATCTCATCCTTCACTGCATGGCCGTCAAGGCAAGCGTTTGACTAGTGACGTATTCTACTCTCCATTCGGATTGCATGTCGTTCATTTCGTTCAGAAAGGACACTCATTCATTGCATTTCACTTTGCAAATCTTACATTTCATACTTATTGCATTACTTCCTTATTGCAAGGGCTTGCCCGTACCGCTCAACATGCAATATGGTCCATAATTGATCTGCCCTAGGTAGTTCTATGAGCACCTTTTGCTCAATAGACCCCGAGTTTTGGATCGCAGCGACGAACAATCAATTCGTATCCACTCAACTTTTGTTGATTAACTGCAAGTTGTGAGGAATGAATCTCTTTTCCAACCCTTGCGATCATTGACCTAGGTCATTTGGTCTGGAGAGCTAGTTTATCCTCAAATTTGCTACCGAACCACTACGGGTACGTTCCGCTTCGTTAACTTTCGCTAGATCGCCTGGTACAGCCTCAAATACCGGGTTGGAGAGTGCTCAATTGAGTGTGTCTACAGTATCACATTCCTCATCCCCCCGACCAGACCATCAGCATGACAGACTTAATTGCATTTTTGACACATTCCCTCCCTCATCACACTACACATACAACACACACACAAACACATACCATTAGTCATTTGACTTAGGCGGCTCAAGTTGCATGGTCAAAATGCGCCCAAAACTGCCTCTCCACGGCACTGCGAAAAAATGGTCCTTTTGGGGGGGACCTAAAACACAAGAACCAAAAATCCCGTGAAAAGCAATTAACTGGTCCATTTTCCTTTATTTTCAATAATACCGACTGCCCGGGAAAATGATTTATTTCCACCAAAATGAAGTTCTTTTTTGGGAAAACCACGACTTTTTGTTTCCTATACCAATTATGCTTTACAATAAAAACACCCATGAACTTGCAATCTTTTGGAAAACCAGTTTTCGAAAACCATGTTGCACGCTGCACGACAGGAAGCATTTCTTTGGCCCCCCTTCTTTGCGCGAGGCCTCGCACAAACATCAACACAACAGCGCAATAAAATGCATCACAGAGAAAAATGTGCCCCACAAGGTGACAGCATAAAGATCGTCGAAGAGAAATGCATAGCGCGAGCCCTCGCGCATAATATATCAGAACAAGCGAAGAAATTACTTTTTCTTCGGAACAGTTTGCATCTTAGAAACCAGTGCCTTAGCAACGGACGTGTTACCCTTAGGCGATGGCTTTGCGGGCGCGCTTCTTGGCTGGGACTGATGGGCTGGCTGCTCGAATGGAGCTCCGGCCCCGGTTTCCTCGGACCTCGGCTTCGCTGCCACTTTCTTCGCTGCCTTGTCCTGGGAGACCTGCGCTTCCTCCTCCTCTTCTTCCTCGCTCTCCTCCTCTTCATCCCCATCGCTCTCGTCGGATTCTGCACCGTTAACCGACTTCGCTGCCTGAGGCTTGGAGGCAGTCTTCTTCTTCTTGGGGGCTGGTTCCCCACCAGTAGACTTCCGCTTTGCAGGGGCCAGTGCTTCTGCAGCTTGACCTTTCTCAACGGTCTCTTCCTCCTTCAGCGACAACGCATCAGAACCCACCTTGTCATCGCGAACCCAAAGGGGGATACCACGGTTTGCCCAGTTGGCTTGCTGGTCCCAATCACCAGACGCGTGCAGTTTCGACTCTTGTGTCAATATGTGGTTCAACTGAGTCTGCACTCTGTTGCCCCAATCGGAAAGATTGTCGGAGGTAACACCAAGAAGGTACATGGAAGAATCCGGCTTTGCGTTCAGGCTTTTGTCGTTTTTGTCAGGATTTGTGGTAAACTGTTTGTTGTACCAGTTGTCCATCCACAACACAACCCACTGTTGGTGTATTTTGTCCCATGTAGTGTGTAACCTCACTGCGGCCCTCTCCTTCAGCGAAGGTGCGCTGTATCGCGCCAGACCTGACCTTGCTAAAATGCGACGCTGCGCCCTACTTCCCTCTACCGCAATAACTGACTTTGGTTTTCCCTGGAATGGAACTGCGCGGTGGCGCATCAGCAAATAAAGGCGCCAGGCCTCCTCTATTAAAACACCAACCCATCCCTTGCCTTCTGCCGCAATCGCCTTTTCAACGCTGCAACGCGTCCGTTCATTTTTGCGCAGACGCAGAAAAAACACCAACAACAATCGCTCTCTCGTCCCCCTGTTTTAACCCTTCCCACAGTTCTTCTGCCGTGTGGTACGGCGGTTCCTCTGAGCAGTAATCGCGGAAAACTCCGGATGCTGCGGCCACTGTCTTCTCAAGGTCCACCTCTTTTCGCAGGGGCATTGTTGCTGTGAAGAATAAATGCGTACCTGTATCTATGTAAAAATTGCTGTTTGAAAAACTTTCTTGATTTCAAACATCAACCTGTCACACAGTTTTCGCGCGACAAATTATTCTGTGATTCGCTTGTCGCATGCACCATTTTCGGTTACCTGTAACTGTCTGGTGATCCCACATTTGACTAGTTAATCCTGATTGCGGTACCCAGTTGCGGCGCGCTTCTATCGCTGTTGGGCAGTGAAGACAGCGGTGACCACAGTATGAAAACCGGAGATGCCGGCAGGACCTCTATGGGCGCCCATGCAGCAGCGCCGCATCAAGGGAATGTACATGCTGTGTAGTTGGTGGATCTGTCCAATTTTGGTTTCTATGAGCGCTTGTGACCTCCATTGCGCGAGGCCTCGCGCAATGATCACCGAAACTTTAATGTTTTTCATGCGCCGTTCCATGCGCGAGGCCTCGCGCTTGAAACTGCAGTTTGTTCCGGAACATTTATACTTTTCAAGATTCTTGGGTACACCATTGTTGCAGTTTATTCGTTAATAGATCTATCTCTATCACGCAATCCTGATAATGGTACTAAGTTACGTGTATAAATACGACAGGGTTCCATTTTTCGACGACCTGCCTAATGCGTCGTGCTGTAGCACATTAATCCAACACAAATGAACGTCTTTGCGCGAGCCCTCGCGCAAAGAATGGTCACCAAACAATACTTTTCCCTGTCTCGCCCATGGGACACATCATTCTTATAGAAATATTTAATCCGCCATAATTGTTTGCGACGCTTTTAAAATATCCAGCAAAACAACTATTTTTTGATGCCTTTGAAACCTGTCATTTTCCTACCTTTTCCTTCGTTTTTGACCAAGCAACTTGAGCCGCCTAAATTTGATTTTTCCATTTGTTCTCTTTGGATATCACACTCTGAGGATTTGCTGTAGTACCACATCCATCAAACTTTTGCCTACGAGCCAATTTCTAAGTCATCTCCTTCGTGTAGATAGTCAGTGTCCGCTTACAGGACGCGGCATTGGTCTCACCCCGCCACGTCTTTGTTGTGTAACACAAGTGAACAGGTTTAAGCTTGGTCACTTAGCCTGTGACTTGGCTATTGCATTCCGCGATGTGTTAGTGAAGAGCCCTACGCCGGTAGCCACCGAGACCAGCGGTGCACTACGGTAGGCTCATTGAAAAAGATTATTGAAAGGTATCGAAAGCCTACAGTAGTGGGCTTCTACCCTCGCGCGGGTAGATAAGTACTTTGTCTGCAGTGGGATAGACCCCTTCTCTTGCAGTAGAGATAGATGACGGAGTTAAGCTTAAAGAGGATGGCCTGAATCCTGCAATTCAGTTGAGCGGAATTCACTCTTCATGTAGGAACACAGGCCCCTGCACGGATGGCTTTGAAGAACCATCTGCTGGGCAAGGGGCTCGCCGTAATTGGTCTTCCGGTAAGGTACAGAACACACTTTAACTACGATAGCATTTTTCGGAGATTTACTACTTCTACTTGTATGAGACAACTTGACAACGATACATTTCGCGCATGAGGCAGTGGCGACCCTCCAGTCGTGTAGGATATCCGTTGGCTTGCACTAGAGCTGAACGGCGTTCCATGAAAGATCCGACCTTTCAATTTGTTTCACTCGTTACTTACCTACTTCGTTTCCAACCAACCCTAGGGGACCAACACACCCCTACCCGTGAACCCAACCCCTACATGCACACATACAATTCATTGGTTTTGTCATCTTTAGCACCTTGTCACAACCCATACATCTTCTTTCTCTGAATTTACATGATGAACACACTTCTACATTTTCACCCTTTCGTGCAAATTATTTGCTTTGGTATTCTAAGTCATTTAGGACATTTCTACACAAATCAGAATTTCTGCTAGCTTCATATCTCATTAGATTCCTCCGGGCTATGTCCTTCTGTATGTAACCCAATAGGACCGCGATGCATATTGCTTTATGCTGCCGTGATGGAATATTCATTCTTTTGTACATGATTTCTAGGCATGTTAGGTAACTGACGTTTCAGCTTTGTTTTCAGAGATAGCCAGAAAGTATGAGTAAAAGGTTGGTAATGACGGACTATATCTTTCAACGTTTTTTTGGTTGAAGTATTAGTATAAATCCCCATACCCCCAGACGGATCGATCCCCATGGCCGGGATAAGAAAGAGCGGATCCGAGTCAGATGATGTCTACTCATCGTGACTGCCCCCCCCCCACACACTTTGAGACACCTTCTCCCCGCTAAACTAATCAACAGTTAGTCATTGCTGATGCTGCCTCGCTTTCTCTGTCCATGTAATGCAGGCCACGAAACCCATTGCATCAAATAGGTACCAATGCATCCATTGCATTAGGTAGCCACATGTAATGCGTCCATTGAGTAAGGTGGTATATCCTCTCTTTGGATGACGAAGACAAGTCATGTCAATAGACAGCTTGGGCAGAGCTTGAATTTCCAGTTTAACCCCACATGTTGCATTTCATTCTCAATTGGTATTGATTTTCCGTATAGCTCATTGTAACTTATACGTCTACACCCAGGTGCATTACACTTACCCTCAATTTTTGCCTGAAGATTTAGGTTATCATTGTTCATACTTTGTGTGCTAGCTTTTTGCTTAGTGTTTCTCATGTTTCATTTTGAGCCGTACCATACTCAAGACTTAGGAACTTTACCCTCTTAGGTGGAGATACATCTTTACCTCTAGGAAGGGGGTAGTAAGACACTACATTAGACACTCAGAACATTCAATATGAGCGTTCCTGATGCCCATACCCCTCCTTATGTTAGATTATCAGCTTGTCATGAACCTTCTTAGCGAATGTGCATGAAGCTTAGGAAGGGGGTGTAATAAGTTGGGGCATTTGGGCCTCTCAGAAGCTTCCTGAAGGATCTCTACTAGACCTCTCCAAGCTTCAAGATTCTAGAACACTAGGATATTTGCTCACATGTGGCTTATATTCCAAGCCTAGATTTTACTGCCAGAGTCTACTGCTCTTAGGTACACTACAGAGAGCAGAGATCTAGGATACATTAGTAGCCATACATGAATCATCACATTCCATATGCTTATAATGTTATTGAATCATGTTTTATAGCATTTTAGAAGGTTGTAATGTATTAGAAGCTATTGTGAAGCTATTTTGAAGCTTCAGATGGCCTGTCGCGACTATCGCCACCTGCTGTCGGCGACAGCAATTTACGTAATGTTGCTAAGGCCTGTGATAAGATAGACGACTCAGAAAGTTGCTAAAATATAGGTTTTATTGCCTTTTAATGAGAATTTATTGTTATATCACTTTTCTTGTTATTTAGGCATGTGAATCCGTATTACTGGACCAGCCAGCCGGTCCAGCTCAATGTTCGTTCACGACTTGGTCTTCTTGCTGCTGCCTACTTTGTGCTTGCCAAGGGAATCAACTGGAATGGAGAAATTCATTTAAAAGAATTTGATTTTGAAGTGCAAGACAAGGACAAAAAGGGTTTATTGTGCACCTTAAGTAAGTTGGCAAGACAGGTACAAGCACAATACACCGTTCCAACATTGTCAAATGGTTTGTAAAATACAAGGGGTACGACAAACCTGAGTGGAGAGAGGCATCTGAATTCATGCATGACATAAATGAGGAATGGCTGCGCTACAACATCAAACACAAGATTGATGTCGGGTTAAAGGACATATGACAAGCTTTGTCATCAGTACATCCAAAATTTTTACAATGGCGCACAGTTTTCGGGGGACATGTGCATATGCGTGATCACCGATGTGTTTCCTCGCTATGTCGTGTATATTACCGCCTTTGATGCTCTGATTGTTCTCCCCTTTCTGTACAGATCTTACAGAGTTGGAGAAATTCCTTACAGAATTCAGAAGTGGGTTACACATCCTTTTATTTCAATACTTCAGACTGGTATGCCTGACTGCAGGGCGTGGTGATGACAGTTTTGCATTGGCTTGGCGAATGGCACGCTGTCTCACTGGTGTCTACGCCATGGCCCTTGCGACGTCGTCAGCCCCCCCCCTTTTTTTTTCTGAGGTTCTGTCAGAGGACAACAGTCTTTTCCTTCCCCTCTCATGTGTTCTTGTGTATGAGCTGTTAATCAGTTATGTCTATTTTTTTATCCCACCGTTAGCACCTGGGCCCTTCCTTTGGAAGTGGGAGTTCAGAACTGCCAAATTTCACTGAATGTATTGCATGTCTTCTGTGTGTTGACACGAATCATGTTGACCTTGTATATAGCAGTATCAGCCAGTTTTCAAGTTCACTCTGCAGGTCATCCGTGAACTCGCCTACATAGTATAGTACGTAGCCGACGCCCCTGTGAGATTTAGCTTTCCCTGGCACTGGAGCTGGTTTGTAGCTGATTTCTTTCTTCTGGCACCAGGCGCCAGTTATTATTGGTCAGAGAACGCAACGCAACCCCCTGGTCCCCAGCCCAAACGTTGCAGACAGTGCGCCCTCTGAGGATGCAGCATATGTTTACCAGGCATCAAGCCCACTTTGCCCTAGGCATAAGAGGTACTGGCCTGAATGGCCCCGTGACAAGTAATAGGATTACATTCCCCTTCGCCGATGCTTTGGTGGTTTCTTACGGACGTCGTTTCTTCTTTTTGTGTGTGATTTTGACATAAAACAATCATCGCTGTTGAACAATCAAGGGTTTGGTTTATGCCCCCCCGACCTAAAGGCATTGAGTCAGGCATACATTATGCTGTGTCCAACTTTGTAGTCACAGTGGTGCAGTGACATGTTTGTTGTTTTCTTTCTTCTGTAGACGTGGAGTGATCCAGAGAGCAGAGATGATCGGATTCCAGAGAACAGAGCTGATCGAAATCCAGAGACCAGGATTAACCAGAATTCACAGGCCAGAGATCATCAGCATCAGAGTTCAGCGTACAGGGATGATTATGGTTGGTCAGTGGTTTATATATGCATGTCCACAGTGATGTTTCAATTTTTTTTTTGCTTCTGTCAGACATCTGTTGCTTGCTTCGCAGGTGTACAGATGTCTTGTGAGGGGAGTGTAATGAAACAGTGATACACACCCCAACGTGAATCAAAGAGTGCGCGCCCAGCAGAGATCGCGCGCACATTATGGATGATCATTCGCACGTTGTTGATTATTTATAAATTAACTCAGATAACGCTTCATTCATAACATTGAACGCCCTGTGACATGCAAAAGACGCTGCGAAGTAGGACAGAACTAACTGTGCATAATGTTGTGAGTATTCTGTACTACACTGCAGGGTCATGCAATTTTAATGATGATTTCGACTGAATCTTGTATGTGCCATTGCTGATTGTGTATTCCGTGGGATCCGGAGTCGTTGACTCAAAACTCTGCAATTTCGGAAATCTTAAACTAAGATGGAGGTTACACCAATCTCAAAACAAAAGTTGTTGTAGCCTTACTGCCGCTGCTCAGGGTGATGCCTTTTGCTTTGTGTTATCAATCCCTTTTATTGTACTGCCAATGCACAGTTGTTGTACCATTTTCAAGCCGATCCGGGTTCATTTTGCATCACGTATCACAAGACATCTGTACACCTGCGAAGCAAGCAACAGATGTCTGACAGAAGCAAAACAAAATTGCTCAAAATGGCCGAAAATGCGCACACTCATGGTTGGGGCAAATGAGGCACATGCCCGACTTGGACCGGAGTGTGCCATAGGATTCGTATCAAGTCATATGCGTCCAACATATCCTTTGGGCGTCGCCCAAACCCCTCCGGTTTTGGGAATGGCAGGGTTGCCAAGTGAGCCCATGATTTGGGATCGTCCCAAATCGCCAACATGGCGGCCACGGTACGCCAAGCCCAAGGGGAGTTGTTCGCCGGGTCCAAGATATGTTGGGCACCGAAGTGTGTACCCCCATATCATACTTGGGTCATGATGTCAATTGAGCGCAACGTTGAGATGAACGGTCGCCACTTGACATCATGACGGGCCAAAAACAGCAATATTGGCGAAAAAACACGCAAAAGTGCCTTGAAAACTCCACAAATATATTATAATATCTTTCGGCTTGGATTGAGTAATCGACCAATCCTTCTAAACACAATGACTCAACACCAATTACCTCCGATTCCACAGATGTGCTCCACTTGGGGCGCTTTGGAAGGTCGCGCGCGCTGCCTCCCGAGTGGGCACATGCAAATATGGAATATTGCAAAAAACACACCTTGCTCGCAACGCATCGCTTCGGGAGCGCTCCACAAGCGTCCCTTCACGAAGGTTAGGCTTGCGAGTGTTGGTTGGGAGTACAATGAAGGGCCTCGTGCGATATGGGGTCCATTGGCGGGTTAGTCTTGGAATGGTGCACCCGCCAAATGGGCACGTAATATGACACCAAATTTGGCATATAACCCTACCCACGCCTTCTACACCCAACCTAGTTGCCTAGAATCAAAGTATGCCTATATTCTAGAGTAACCTTGGTCCCTTAACACGCATGCAAGTGCTTTGGTCCAAGATCGACCTCCTTTCGGAAAGCCGAATTTTAGCATGCGCGCAAAATATATTGCCAATATATATATGGAGACCATATATGTACTATCACGGAAGACAAGTGATATGCCCCGGATGTAGAGGCAAGCAAAGAGGGAGAAAACGCCAACTCAACATACTGCTACACGTACTTGGACGCCAAGTACGTGAAAAAGCGGACTTCTTGGAGAACACTCAAAATAAATAACCCTTTGGGCCTATGGGGTTGGGATCCTTTGGCCTCATCCTATGACTATGGGGGGCAAAACCTCATACACAGTGCCTATGAGGCACGTTAGTTTGTCCTTGGGCGCTTGAACGCTCGTAACTCTTGTTATTTCACTTGGGGGTTCAAGCGCCTTCGGCCGCCCAGATTTTCTGGGAAAAATCTGGGACGCGATGCGTTCTATCAAGGAAAAAATTGCGGATCACTCGAAGACTGTTTCAGTCTTAACTTCAAGAAAGATCGTTCTACAGAATAATCTAATGCAGCGCACGGAACGTGGGACGACAGGCGGCGATTTCACTACAATTGGAAATCGCGGTAGAAATCGGGTATTTCACCGATTTCTAACCGCAAATCGACCAAGACAGTAAAATTATGGTAATTCCACATCGACTTAATGGTTAAAAATCGGATTCCAGATTTCGCGGGTTAGAGAACAGGGATATCCCGCTGACAGCCGGTGTCAACGGCTTCCGCACGGGTGTGACGGCTCACAGGCCTCCGGGCCATGGGCCATAACGGGTGTGACGGCTCACAGGCCTCCGGGCCATGGGCCATAATTTCTGGGTACCGCTTCACCCCCCTCCTTAGAGCAAACCCTGGGGGGGGCTCGATAACACCCAAGCATGGCAGCTGGTACCCAGGACCATCCCCTGAAGGGCTCCATTTCTATGATCCTCTTGGCGTCAGCGGTCTCAGCCTCATCGCCATGGGCAGACACGTCTGTCATGCCCTTGCTGGCGGGATAGGCCCACCTACTGAGACAGTCCGCCACGGTGTTGTCCTTGCCAGGAACATACACAACCGTGAGGTCGAACTTGGCCAAGGTCTCATGCCATCTTGCCCGTCGGGAGGCGGGACCAGAGGGGGTGTCCACGTGCTCTTTGTGCCACGACTGCAGACTCTGATGGTCGGTGCAGACGGTGACGGGATGGAGGGCTATGTACCCAGCCCATTTCCTGAGAGCCATGACGATGGCATACGCCTCCTTTTCTCGGGGCGTCCACGTCCGTCTCTGGCCTTCCGCCAGGAGTCGGCTCCAGAAAGCCACTGGCACGTGCCTCCCATCGTCAAGCACTTGTTCCAACACAGCGCCAACGGCGTAGTCGGAAGCGTCGGTGCGCAGGACGAACCCTTGGTCAGGATCCACGAGGTGCAGACCCACTGCGGATAGCAGCGCCTGCTTCATCCCCTCAAAGGCACGGTCGGACTCATCATTCCAGACCGGAGCCTTCTTGGACCCCTTCTTGGTCTCCTCTCGGTTGCCCTTGAGCATGGTCGTCATGGGGGCTGCATACTCGGCATACATCTTGATATACCACGAGTAGTAGTTGCAGAACCCCAAGTACGCCCGTAGCTCAGAGACCGTTTTGGGCTTTTCCCAGTGCTCGATCGCAGCCACCTTGCCAGGTATGGGCTTCCGCTGCCCGTTCCCAACTACGTGGCCAGCGAAGACCACCTCGCCTACCGCAATGGTGGCCTTGTCACTGCTGCCCTTGAGTTTGTGCCGAACCAGAAGGTCCAGCACTCGGGTGACGTCCCTCTCATGTGCCTCCAGGAGCTCCTCATAGCTCTCACTGGGGTCCCCGGACGCGATGATCACGTCGTCCACGAAGGGGTCCGCACAGTCACGCACCGGCTCAAGCAGGTTCTCCAGCATCCGCTGAAAATCCGCATTGCCGTTGGTAACGCCCATGGGCATCACCTTCCACTGGAGAGGTCCAAGTGGGGTGCTCATGGCTGTGCAGGCACGGGACTCCTCGGCGAGAGGCATCTGATGATAACCATGTTTCAGGTCAATCACCGTGAAGATCCTCCGCCGGTGTTGTTTTTGCAGCATGTCCTCAATGAGGGGCAGCGTATAGCTGTCATGCTGCGTTTGGGCGTTTAGGCCGCGGTAGTCGACCACGAGCCGCCACTCACCGGCCACCTTCTTGGGGACGCCGAAGCACGGAGAGGCCCACTCGGAGTGGCACGGCTCAAGTCAGCCTCTCTCGATGAAGTCACGGAGGATCTTCTCCATGGCCTCCTTCCTCTCGCCTTTCAGGGCGAACTCCCGGTGTCGATACACACGGGGGTCCTGCTTCAGTTGTATCTTGGCCTCGCCATACGGTCCACGCACCGGTGGGGGAAACACAGGTTTTCCGCTGAAGAAGGTGTCCCCATACTTCTGCATCAGCCTGGCCCTCAATGCCTGGATCTTGGGGCAATCATCGGACTCCGCCTTGGCTTTTCCGGGCACCTGGACCACTGAGCTTACTTGAGGGGTAGCGACCCCACTCGGTTTCGGCTCAGGTGGTCTTCCCAGGTGGCCCAAAGGGCCATCTCTGGTCTTGCCTCCCAACAAGTCACCGTAGGTGGGTGGGTTCCCGCCGATTGGCTCGTCCTGGCAGGACATGTGGTCCAGCACCGTCCTTACGAAGGTATCCCCATCATAGGAACCAGAGACGATCGAGTCCACTTCCCACCAGGCTTTGTCCTGGCCCTTGCC